>CM064329.1:81222050-82422050 GCA_032595735.1 Pelochelys cantorii | reverse complement strand
TTTTCTGTCAACAGTCCCTTTGGAACTCTATTTACCATGGCATATAGTGATATCACTGACATCTTTCAATGTGGAACCAAAGTTTTGTTGTAAGCATTTTATTTTTGAGTTATTTTATTTATTGTTGCCTTCATGTTTATGGCTCTGAGAAGGGGAAGAGTTAGGTTTTTTTTTCATGTAATCTTCTCTTATTGATTTGCTCACTATCTAATTTTGTTAAAATTTCTATTGCATTGTTTAATTTTGCAAAGGCACCATGCAATCTTTGAGCATGTGTTGCCAAGAAATTAAAATGCTGATGAGCTAGTAGATATTTTCCATGTCTACCTTCAATGATTCTTTCTGTTACTGCTGGAATGAATAAGAAGGAAAAAAAGAGAAAAGTGTCAAAGGGTTGTGATGGTGACTGAGATTTCCATGGAGAAAGCAGGTAGAAGATTTTCAGCAAAAAGCTGTGGCTATTCAGAAATAATGCAAGTCCACCCATATAAAAGTGCTGTCTTTATTATTTGCCACCATTCGAAAAATAAGTTTGTTTTTAGAGATGTGTGAAATAATTCTTAGAGGTACACTTTGCATAGTTTTTACTGCCATTTCTCTGAACTTCGAGGAACTAGCCAAGATGAATAACTTTGTTTTTAACATTGATATATGACATATTTTAACCTGTCTACATACAAAAGTAGTGCTGTTAACAATTGCAACTTTCTTCAAGTATGCTATGAATCACTGTATTCCTTTTCCCTTTTTTCATGCACCATTGCCATTATCTTACCTTCAGCGCTTTTGCTAGATTTCAATGAAGATGGAACCAGAGGGCACACATTAGAATTTTATATCAGTTCAAGAACAGGAGAGAAGAAAGACATATGAAACTAGAATGACATTCATTGAAGGTTCCCTAGGGAAGATAACACATGTTTTTGTCTTTCACCTGCTAGGCATGCTAAATCAGTGCAATGATAAGCTAATTTATGAAATATATTTCATTGAAACCTGGACATCTTTACTGTGCTAGTTCAGCTATTAGATTTTTAGAAATAACAGATGCCTAATTCAAAAAATGTTAAAAGACTTGGATTTTCTTAGGTAATGCTTACAATATATCTTTCCCAGGCCTCTCTGGGTTTTGACCTACAAAGAACTATTACAAAAGCAATTAGGATTAGCCAAAAGTTAAAATAAACATTCAATACTGTTGCAAAGCAAGTCATGCTGATCCTATTTGTTACCATATCAAACCCAGCTCAGGGTTCTTAGTTCTTATTTTTTAATAATATTCTGAAATATAAATCACAGAAATGATTTGTCTTGATAGACCTAAACCTGGGACTGGTGAAAACACAGTTTTCACTGTTTGACAAAATAGCGTCTCAGCCCTGCTCCATAAATGTTATATTGAGTTGAATCTTGATTCATTCATCTTCTACATGTTTGAGAGAGTTTGTCTGTCCATCTGTGTGTCTATTTGTTCAAGAACTCCTACTAAACTGTAAGAGCTAGGACCGCCAAGTTTGGTATGCAGCTCCCTCTCATCATAACTTAAAGCAAGATAAGGGATTGGTTGTACCAGGGCAATGAGATGTGCCTGTAATGCGATTACAACAGGAACAGCTATACTGTATAATGACCACAAGGAGCAGCAAGGGGCCAGTGATGGGGACCGGGACAGCTATCACCCCATTGGAGCAGTAGGGGGCAGGAGTGGGACAGCTATCTACTATATATTGGAGAGAGTTTGTTTGCTTGTGTGTCTGTCTGTGTGCCTGTTTGTCCCCCAGCCGAGTGATATGCACTCCTCCCCTGACTGCACCCACTGCAGTACAGGGGCCATGACACGCACCTGACCCCAAGCTGCTGCAGTGAGAGAGGTCTGTGGTTGTCCTCTCTTTCCAGGGCCGCCTTCATCCTGACCCCCTCATCCTCCGCCCCACCCCAGAACAATGATTTAAAAGAAGAAACAAAACTTATTTGAGTTAAGAGCCCAAGTAACACCTTATATATCTTCTAGTTTCTTATAAAGGAAGGAATAGGCTGCTTTGTTGTTCCTCAGCAACTACAGTACACAAAAACTGAGTCTTCATGTTCTCAAGAGAGGTCTGTAGGGTGCCTCAGTTTGGAAAGGATGAGGGAAAACCTCCTAGAAGATTTCAGGCCCCTTGTTTTGGTTGTGGGAAAGGTTACTACATTGTTGTTGATAGTAGGGATGTTAAAAGTTGTTTAATAAGGTAATGGTGTAACTGCTAAAAATCTTAGCAGTTACATGGTTACACATACTGCGAGCTCTGCAGTATAAAGCTTAAATAAGCTTCATATTGTACAGCCTGCAGCAAAGCCTCCACAGGAGCGTGAGGAGGCTTCGTTGTGGCAGTGAAGCCACCTCCCTAGGAGTGGGGCAGACTTTAACCGATAACATTAACTGATAAGCAGTTAAACTCTAACATCCCTAGTTGCTAGAACATGGCAGTAGCATGGAACTATGCAATAACGATGTCATTGGCTCCTTACCCACCAAATGAACATCTGAAAACTTAATGTCACTAGTGTCTGAGCAGTTCAACCACTACATAAACTATACCACACACCAAATAAAATTAAATTACATTATCGTTCAGTCACATTGATAATTGTATTCGAATCCAGCAAATATTGATACATGAACATAAATTTAAGAAAATGGATTGATTTAAAAACTTAGTGACTTAAAGATAAACATGTGCATAACAAGATTGGGGCCATAGACAGAATACAAGCACAAGATTAAACTGGAGATCATATTCACAGGACTTACATTTCCTATTTTTAAAATTTATTATATTAACTATTCAATTTAGTGGTACAACAGCAGGTTTTTTTGCATTTAATATTCTAGGTTTTTATTTGGAAAGACAAGAAAATGTGATGCTCACAAATTCTGCCACCTGTACCATTGTGGCTTGAATTTTCCTTGCTCTGGACCAAATAGGTTTGCAGAGATTGGATACTCCCACAGTTTGAACTCTGCAGATAATAAACGTAACTCCCCAGTAATTCCCATGACATCTAGATCTTAACTCTTCCCAGAGTTTAGGGTTGTTTGGACCAGGATTTTGGGTAGGGTCTTTGTTTTTGGTATCAACAATGCTGGGAAAGGTGCTACAGACAACATTCCTGAAATGTTAATAAAATATTATATTTTTCAACATTTACATAATTGACTGTTGCTCCTAAAAATTCTACCTGTTGGTGTTTTAATAATATGTACAGCGTTACATACAAAAATAAGAAAATCTTTTTGTGGTCTAATTATTTTCTCTGTGCACATTGAGTCAGAATGATAGTGACTCCACCTGACCTTTAGAGAGAGTGTCTTCTAGGAAAGCAAATATCCATCTTTTACAGAGGAATCATGCAAACATTTTATGGCAAAGATAATAACAAAGGATTTTGCTTCAATATCCAGTGCACAAAATACATCTTTAACTGAAATGGCTGTATTGTAGCTTTACTCGAATAAGTTAACATTTACACCAACTCTCACTTTGGCACTGGTAATGTCACAGGGACACACAGAAAACCTTTCCTATCATAGAACACGCTCATCTGGCCTCTGAACAAAATCGCTCAGACTACAGAGAAGTGACATCCAGCCCCCATTGAAGAAAATATGAGATTATAAGAAAGAGAAGGATGAAAATAAAACAAGTAAATAAAGTAAAGTTCTTAAGGGAAAATAGGAAGGAAAGGGGATTATGCTAAAGAATGAAAGTTAGCCTAGAATCTTGCTTGGTTGATCTTTGAGTACCACTGTAGAAGAGACTTCAATGGTGAACAGGAGTTCTGCTTCCTAGAACACCATAGTCATGCGGATAAAATATTCCCTTTTTCTAAAAGGAGAGGCAGACTGTGAGACATACAGTACGAAGCAACTCGGATCAGGATCAGGAAAAGGCCTGCAGGTGCAGATATTCCATTTTGGTTGGCAGCTACTGCGGTTTAAACTTAGTGAATCTTTAGCTCAGCATACTCTAGAATTGTATTCTTATGCTAACCAATTTATGTGCAAATTCCCCTCAGTTTAGAGCTTTTAAAGAACCTTTTATTCAAGGCTTCACAAATACAAATAATTTAAGTCTCCCAGGAAACCCATGAGGTAGGCAAATCAAATTATCCCCATTGCAAAGAAGGGTCAACTAAGGTACAGGAGGCCAGATTATACCTCCTGGGTTCAGATGCATTGTCTTGACAACAACGCAATGGGTAATCTACTGAAAAAGCCCTAGATGACAGCAGAAGCCATACTCTGAAGCAGATGGGGAGGGTCGCTTCTGAACCACAGCAATGTGGGGGCACAAGGCAGCTGGGTGAATGACCTTGGACCCCAGTCTCCTAATGATGGAAAGCATTAGAGAGATCCTATGAGGAGAGTCTTATACATTTTTTTCTCTTTCCTGTGTCAATCCCACAGGAAGCAGCAATGTAACAGAGAGGTTAAGGCAAAAATGCTCATGTTTTGGTACAAAAAATTAAACATAAATCATACTGGAAATAAACAGTGTGTTGTATCACAGCTCCCATTTACTTCTAAAAGATTCTAATCAGGATATTTATTTTGGGGTCTAAAAGTGTGTCAGATAGCAAGTCCATATCAGAGTTTCAGACAGTACCACCAATTCTGTGCTCTGGCAGATGGACTTCAACTGATTGACTTAAATATCCTTTTAAATATGAAAGTATAATAAAGGCCTCAATCTTAATTTTATGCATCTGAGTGGTCCCACTGATGTCAAAGTTATATAAATTAAGCTAGTCCACAAATATTGTCAGAATTGGAGCTTGTTTGATTATAATGTTAAACACAAACAAAAAACGTTCATGGAGATCATTCATTTAATACACTGTCCATAAAACAGACATACTAGAAGTTGACTATTCAAATTGCTACAAACTGTCACAAAATGCTCTGAATAGTTTTGTGCTTCACTCAGGGGTCTGATTTCACTAATCTCTATTAAATTTGTGTGTGTGTCTATAGGAGTCTTGTATATGTGCAAAATGGCAATTTTCTGATAATTGTTAGGATTTTTTTACCATAACATAATGAAAACGTTGCTAATATGATTTGAATGTCAAATTAGATTGACAACTGTCCACCACACTTCATTTTCATTGTGCCCTATTAATACTTATCTACTAGAGCAATGTAATATATTAATGTATACAATTATTAACGTTTGTTTTACAATAAAATGTATGGCCTTAGTGCTAATAGGAGAGAGGCATAAATCCCAGTGCATGAAGGTAAGACGATACACCGATATTTACAAATTCATTGAGGATTGATTTAGTATTTATAGGGATTTTTTTTGTATATGAAGCCAAAGGCATATAATTTGCTATAATTTAACAGTAACTTCTGTGCTTTATAAATAAATTTTGTTCCAATTTGCTGCTATTCACAAGCTTATTAAAAGACCACAAAATGTTTTGTATTTTCTCCCTGTATTTTTATTAAATAAATTTAACATTCTAAAAAAAGAAATAGACAGCTACCAAGGAAACATCAGTTCAAAGTTTTTGTTTTTTGGTTTTTGTATTGCCTGAAACATGGAGGGAAGAAATAAAAATGTTTTAAACAGAAACAGAAGTTTTCAGCCAATGCAGATAAAAATCTATTAAAGATAAAATTGTTTTGACAAAATCTGTGTAAATAAAATGCCATGGGCTGCAAGTCTATTATTGAATGCAAGTGGAAAATAAGCATAGCACTTCAAAAAGGGTAATACTAAAGGTTCACAAAATAAACTCACCCACTGCAGTATAATTTTTCACATTAATTATGTTCTCTTATCATAGATAACTAGCAGAATATAACAAGAACAAGATAGCACTGAAGTTATTTTGCAAACAGGGAAAAAGAAGCCAAATAAAATAATACTGATATGCTAGTTATTAGATTACTAGCCTTTTATCTTGTGGAGTAGCTTCACTGAACAAAAAGACTATATTAATCATTTCTGTTCTTTCCAATAAATGCTATTGCGTTTCTGGAAAACTACTGTTTATAGCTTTTTTAAAAAAGATATCTACACTTATTTACAGAGCTGACTATTTTCAAAATCAGTGTTGAAAATATAGTTAGAAACATATTTTCTAGCATAAATACCTTAACAATATTTTAGCTTTTCACATACAGATCACAATGTCGTGCTTCAAGTCGAGGGAGAAATTGGTTGCAAAGGTAATTTGGAGTAAAAGTGATCATGAAATGATAGATTTCATGATACCACAAAAAGAAAGGAGTGAGATCAGCAGAGTAAGAATGATGGACTTAAAAAAGCTGGCTTTTACAAACTCAGATAACTGGGTATGTCCCATTTTAAGAAAATATAAGCGAGAAAGAAGTTCAGGAGAGCTAGCAGTATCTCGAGACAATTGCACAACTGCAAACTACCCCAATGATAGAATAGGAGCTAAAAATCAAAAAGAAATCCTACAAAAAGTGAAAACACGGACAAATTGCTAAGGAGGAATACAAAAGAATAACACAAGCATGTAGAGACAAAATCAGAAAAGCTAAGGCACAAAATGATTTATACCTAGCAAGGGTATGAAAACACAATAAAAGCTTCTTTAAACATATAAGGAGCAAGAAAAAGACAAAGGAAAGTGGAAATCTTCTACATAGCAGGGAAAGATAGCTGATAACATTAAGAAGGCAGAGACGTTTAATGCTAGATTCTCAACAAAATTAATAGAAACACAAGCCAAAAACAGGTTCAAGAGAATGTTTAGATAATTTAAGGCAAGGTCTGATGAAATTTGTCGTAGGATACTAAAAGAACTAGCTGAAGCAATCTCACATCATTAGCAATTATCTTCAAGAACTCATGGAAAATGAGTGAGAGGCCTGGAGAAAGGCAAACATGTCAGCCTAACTTTGATACCTGGAAAGATATTGGAATAAATTATTAAACAATCAACTGCAGGATAATAGGGTCATAAGGAATAGCCAGCATGGAATTGTCAAGATGAAATAATACCAAAGCAACCTCAATTTCTTTTTTCAACAAGGTTACTGGTCTAATGGATGGGGGAGGGGATGTTGCAACAGGATATATCTTGATTTTAGTAAGTTTCTTGACACAAGCCCACATGACAGTTTCATAAACTAACTTGAGAAACGTGGTCTAGATGAAATTAATATCAATTGGATGCATGAATGATTGAAAGACCATACTCAAAGAAAAAAAACAGCAAATGGTCTGGTAGCACTTTATAGACTAAAAAACCACATAGATGGTATCATGAGCTTTTGTGGGCACAGCCCACTTCTTCAGATGACCGGAGTTATGAGTTTAGTATGTGTACACCCAAAATAAGTAGGAGAGGGGGGAGGGAAGAAAAAGGGACGGGGGTGGGAGACAGAGAGCATCAGTAAGTATCTGAAGATTGGGTAGTTAAATTGAAGCAGTCTATCTATTGACTTTGATTCTTATCTGCTTCAGTTTAACTACCCAGTCTTCAGATACTTACTGATGCTCTCTGTCTCCCACCCCCCTCTCTTTTTCTTCCCTCTTCCCTCCCCCTTCCCCTCTCCTAGTTATTTTGGGTGTACACATACTAAACTCATAACTCCGGTCATCTGAAGAAGTGGGTTGTGCCCACAAAAGCTCATGATACCATCTACATGTTTTGTTAATCTATAAAGTGCCACCAAACCACTTGGTTTTTTTTCCTGTAACAGACTAACTCGGCTACCCCCTGAAGCTTCATATTCAAAGAGTAATATCAAAGGTTTGCTGCCACATTGGGTGGGAGGGGTAGGGGTCACACACAGCTCAGTTCCAGATCTAAACTATCAATTATTTTCATGAATTACTTTGATAATGGAGTGGAGAGCATGCTTATAAAATTTGTGGATAATACCAACCAGGGAGGGGTTGCTAGCACTTTGGAGAACAAGACTAGAATTCATTATGACTTTGACAAATTAGAGAATTGGTCAAATGAACAAATGAAATCCAACAAAGACAAATGCAAATTACTACAAATTAGGGATGTAAAATCCAGTTTAATCAGTTAACCAGTTAAACATTATGTTTAATGGGTTAACCACTTAAACAGGAGTGGGTGGGGTAGGGCGGGTACTGCTTTGGCCCATCTGGGCCCACAGTGCAGCGGGCTCAGCCAGGCTGGAGCAGCCTCCATCTCAAGTGGAGGCTTGACATGCTCCAACCTGGCCCAGCTGTTGGCTAATTGGTTAACCGGTCACATCCCTACTACAATTAGGACCGAAAACCCAAATGTAGAGCTGTAAAATAGGGAGTATCTAGCTAGGTGGTGGCACTGATGGTACTGCTGAAAAGAATCTGGAGGTTATAGTCCATCACAAATTGAATATGAGTCAACAATGGAATGCAGTTTAGAAAGTACCAGATTCTGGTATCAGAGGGGTAGCCGTGTTAGTCTATAAGGTGCTACAGGACTCTTTGTCGCTTTTGCAGATCCAGACTAACAGATGTATTGGAGCATAAGCTTTCATGGGCAAAGACCCACTTTGTCAGATGCATGTCATCTGATGAAGTGAGTCTTTGCCCACGAAAGCTTGTGCTCCAATACATCTGTTAGTCTATAAGGTGCTACAGAACTCTGTCATATCATTCTGGGGTATTAATGGAAGGGTTGTATCAAAGATAAAGTAGGTAATTGTCCTTATCTACTCAGCACTGGTGAGACCACAACCTGAATACCATCTGATTCTGGGCATCATGCTTTTGGAGAGTGGTGTACAAACTGGAGATAATCCAGAAGAGAGCAAAAAAATAATAAAAGATTTAGAAAGCTTGACCTATGAGAAAAGTTTAAAAAGCCTGGGCATGTTTACTCTTGCAAAAAGACTGAGTGTGTGTGTGTGTGGGGGGGGAGGATGGGGAGGACCTTATAACAATCTTCTGACATATTAAGGGCTTTTATAAAGAGGACTATAATCACCTGTGATGCATGTCCACTGAAGTTCGAACAAGGAGTAATCAGCTCAAACTGCAACAAGGGACGTTTAGATTAGGTATTGGAAAACTATTTCTTATTATAAGAGTAGTTAAGTTCTGGAATAAGCTCGCCAGGGATGTTGTGGAATCCCCATCATTGGAAGTTTTTATGAACAAACACCTGTCAAACTCACTCTAGGTATATAGTCCTGGACCTGATGACCTCTGGAGATCCCTTCCTGTTCTATGTGTCTTCGATTCTATTATAAGACTATCTGGTGTTCCACAATGGTACTCCTGTTCTCTCTTCTACATAAACATTTTACAAAGACCTCAGGGTAACTAATGTGTAGTATCATACAGTCCAATTTTTCAATTCTTTAAAACAAATATGGGCTTAAACCAAATTTCTTTAAGCAAACACCCTCAAACTTTGCATGGGGACCAAAATCAGATTTTGTGATTTTGGTCCATCTCAATGTTTGATACAAAAAACAATGTTCTTCACTGTTACAGTCTTTCAGACTTGTGATTCCATTATCATACACATTCAAATCTATGGCTGTCAGCTGAGTAAGCATGCAGTAGGACGAGCAGCAGTAATGGTATTATCTTTCTTTCCCCAGAATTCACTGAGTGTGGCATGAAGCACGTCTTTGAAATTGGACACCGACTTCCCCTGAAAGGTGGTATCTTTAACAGCAACTTAAAAGATCGAGAACAGAAAAAAGGCTGTGTCATTAGCATCTCTACTTAGATTTTGTCAAGTAAGTTGGGTATTAATAGAACCTTTCACTATTTCCAATCCTCTTGTCTCTGAACCTCCCTAAAATTAAAGGGTCTTTTGAGATATTCTATGCTGAAGACCCAGTAATACAGCACATTATTATGGTGATCTCCTAATGTAGCTCCTCTATTATTATTTGGAGATCCAAACTGTTTGCAACTCATTTATTCTACAATAATTTGAATTTATTTTCCTGTTATATTTTAGATACTTTTGTAATATACTGCCTACTATGTCTGTGTACCATTTCCTTCTGCTGGATGGTTTGTCAGCCCATCTCAATTATTTGTGATTATAACAATCCCTAGTGGTTTATTTACAGAGGATAAAAGCCTAAGTGCTACTAATAGCTAAGAGGGAACCTTTTTCTAGTGGTACAGACCTGCCATGTGAATGAGGTATAAGCATCTGCCCTGGCAATTGTATGTAAGCATCTATGGACAGTATGAAGTGAGTAGAATATGTTTTAACCCTTTTGTAAACTACTGAACACACAGTACTTTGAACAGACACTGAAGTATGACAGTGTAACTAAAGACATGTCTCCCAAGGAGATTATGCACATTGATGAGTAAGTAACTTTTCTGAGGACTGATTAGAACAGATGTTTATGCTTGTATTTGTGTGTGGACACTTACAGATAGTTACAAATGAAAACAGATATTCAGAGTTTCTTTTTAGATTATAAAACACGTTAGAGAAAAATTATGAAAAAGGTACTGGATCAAGCCCTTTCAGTCTTAGAGGGAAAGAGGAAGGATCATTCCCCCAGGGACAACAGCAAGGACTCACAAGCATTTTTAAAAAAAGAGATTAAAAAAAAAGATTTAATATAGCGAATTTAGCTACATTCCATTAGATATAATTAGATGTAGACAGGAAAGGTAGTTCTCAGGAGCTAATGAAATATTATTAAGATTGAATCTAAGATTGTTGATTAGGATAAAGCTAATCCTGATTAATATAAACAAGAAAGGTGTTAGACACCTTTTCTTTTTATTTAAATTTTATTTTTATCTTAGAATGAATAGGCCTGATGACTTCCCGTGTACTGAAAAAGCGGAAAGTTTTAAAATATTAAATGGCACTGCAAAATTATTTTATGACCCACAAGATCCCTGTCCTTGGAGGTTCTTCATAATTCAACCCTATATATTTATACTCTCATTTCATAATATACTCCATCTGTTTACTTAGGTTCATCCCAATCTTTTCTCTGATAGAAACTACTCCTTTTGTGGACAGCTAACACAAGCTCTCTGAACCACTTAAGACCCACTTAACCCCTACTGTACCATCCTTGGAGCAACCCATAGCTACATAAGCCTCTATGCTTGCGAGTTTAATTAGGATTTAAAAGAAGTATTGATCTTGTGCTCTCCTTCTATGCTTTTAGCAACTTCCCCACTTCCCAAGTGCTAATCATCTCAATCCTCATACAAATCTCTCCTATAAACCTCTCTTTTTCCTGAAATCATCCTTAGCACTGATCCTTATATGCCACAAACAGCTAGGATTTAAAAGGGTGTTCAATATAGAACAGCTTTTTCCTGAAACAGTGCAGACATTTTGCCAGTTTTGCCACTTGTTCCCCAAGTGAATTCTAGGGTTGGTGTTCAGTTTAATGGGTTTGTGTTTAAAGTGTCATTTTATTCACTGGCTGCACTCCTATCTTGCAGATCTGCAGGCTTTGACGTTTTTAAATGGAGTTTGTCTGAGAAGTCCACAGCCAAGTTAATTTGTGAGTGGCCTTTCAGCAGACTGACAAAGTGCCAGTTTCTTTGCTTCAATCCAGGAATGAAAAATGTCGAGCCTTAATTTTAGGAATATTTCTGGGACCAGCCAAGGTGAGGAATATAGTAGAATTTCTTTCGAGAGACTATCTTCCACAAAAGATCATCTAATTATATTGTCCATCGATTCTCAAGTATGCCTGGTCATGAGAATGTTTTGTATCAATAAGTGTCCTTTGTAACTTTTAGTTGAGGACATTTCATTGCCATATGTGAAGCCTTGAATATAGGAGTCTGAAAATCAAGAACCCATTTAAATGTCACACTGGGTGTGAAAGTTGATCACAAAAAATTGATCAAATTATATTAACTACTTGGAGTAAATTTATATATGATTTTTAGCCTATTTTATCTTCACCTACATGATTATGCTATGGGGTTGTAAATATTCTTCATAAATGTGGTCCTGTCATGGGGGTTTAGCATCTGACCCCAGTAATATCTGGATAGGCATCGCAGGGAGAAGGAACTCACCTGATAAAACTGACACTGTGTAATTAGATGCCTTCCCTCCCCCACTGGGGCTGCAAGAATGTCACTATCGGTTGAATTAGATGTTGCTGCTGCTGGGTGGCCATCTGTTGTAGTAGCTGACCATGTTGTTGTTGTTGCTTGGCCACCTGCAGTTGTTGGATTTCAATCATCCTCTTAAACAGCTTCTCCACATCCATGGTTTTCCTTGGGCAGGTTTTGTCAGTAGTCTGCTGTCATTCCATCAGGACTGGGTTGTTACGCACTTTCTTTCCCATGACTTTTCACAACACTTTAGCATCCATGATGGTGTCTCTCAGAGGCAAGGTTCTGCAAAGGTGATGTCAGCAAGAATCTACAGGCCCATTGGTAGGCAACCTGAGCCCTCCCTGCTCCACTGGGTTGCAGTTCAGGCTCTGTGACTGTCAGGTTCATTATGCAGCCAGGGGAGGGGGTGGGTGGAAACCACAAAGCTTGTTCCTTGGGTCACTTCCTGCCACAGCCTCTGCTCCTCCAAAGTCACAACAGAGTCTGTTTATGCATTCACAAGAGGGCAGAGCTCTCCCTGCCCATGGTCTGCAGGGAGATTGACATTCCAGCCACCCCATCTAAAATAATTCACCACTACATATTTGTGAGAAAGCAGAATCTTATTTTTCAACCCAAGAACAATTAATAATGCGAGCAACAGGTTTTTTTTTAAATTACCTTCCTAGAGATCATACCTGTATTCATTTGGAATGAGCTGCCCTCTGAATAGTTGCAATTATAACGGAAAGAGGATAAGCTAATTCAGCTATATATGGACATCTAAACTGCTTTCTATAGAAATATTCAATTCAAAAACATTTTGGTACTATTTGAAAATTTGTGGGTTTTCAACAAAAAGTTGAAAATTTCCACAGAAACTCCTCCCTCTTCCCATTTGCTGATCAGCACTAGCTGTAATACATTAAGATCCCTCCGGCCAGGTTTTTACTTATACAAATCTAGATAACGATGTAAAAAATTAGAATTTAATGTAATTATACTTTAATATGCTGACCATATTATAAGTGCATCTCAGTGTTTTGTGTGTGTGTATGTGCAAGTAGAGTTGCAGAAGAGTTTCAACTGAAGTCAGAGAAATGAGGACAGAAGTCACTGAATTCTATTTTCAGTGCTTCCAACTACTCAGGTTTTTAAATGACTTATTTTTATTTTGGGGTAATATATAACTATCTAACTATTTTTTATTTCTTTTGTAATGGTGTAAATCTCTGAACTATTGCAAAATGATTACAAAGATATTAGGGAGAGTGAAATCAATGTTTATATTGAACACGATTTTTTTCATTAAATTGCACAAGTATTTCCTCATATTGCTTTTCATTTTCACTAATGCAGCCTAGTATGCAAATACAATTGCAATGACTTGTATAAGTGGTCCTGTGGATATATATATATATGGGGGGGGAGGGGGGAGAGAGAGCTAGAGTGGAGGAAAAAAAAGAGGGGACCCTCACAATTTTTCTCCAGTCAAGCGTTTCTGAAGAAGTGGGTTTTGCCCATGAAAGCTCATGATACTATCTCTCTATCTGTCTGTCTGTCTGTCTGTCTGTCTACATTTGTTAGTCTTGTAGTAAGATGAGGGTCTGAAACATAAGCCCATGTATCATAGGCCGGGTATGAGGCTTGAGGCCTAGACAGCAATGACCAAGACTTTGCTGATATAAAGCAGAGTGAAGCTGTGAGCAAGAAGCAGGCCCTGCTCACAGAAATTGGCAAGAATATGGCTGATATTACAGAAACACTCATACCTAAGAGGTACTAGGCATAGGCTGTAAGCACATTCTAGAGAGGTTGTAACAGAACACCTTGTTAAAAAACATCTTGGTACCAACACACACGCCACAAACAACATACATACTGACCTAGGTTCAGGACCCAGTCTAAATTGACAGCATGATAGATAGAAAGTGAACTTGTGTGAGGTAAGGGGCAGTAACTAGCTAACAGAGGGTGGCAACCTGATACATCAAGAGTGATGTGTAACTTGTTTGTACCAGTGTATAGAAGTGCACCCCAAAGGGTGATCATCGGCTGACTGTGGGGGGGACGCTATATTCCAGAGCGTTTGGTTGGGTGTTAGCCCATTGTCACAGCGTACATAGATATAGTGGCGCAGCGGCGAATCTGTTTACTGACAACTATTATAGTATGTCGCTTGGCAATAAACCTACTTGGGTGCTTTCGATCTTTAGCTGATTTGTGGCTCTGGGGGCTCTCGGAGTCTGTCGTGTTAACTAATTGTGCATGGTTAACACATTAGATAGGGGAGCATATGCATGCATGCAGCCGAAAGTTTATCGTCATTGATGGAGTAGAGGACCTGTCAGGAACTCATCAGGACGACCCAACCTGACTGATGACAAGTCTCTAAGGTGCCACGGAACTACTTATTTTTAATTACTTTTATATTTGTCTAAAATTACTGGATATTGAAGTAAATGCTGGGTAATTCAAATAGATTTTTTTGTTCTGCATTTTGTCCCTCATTAAAGAAGATTGTGAATTTACTGAAATAGTGCATGGTCTTGTGTGACAGCAGCTAAACAGTCACAGCCCGTCTGGAACTATATTATGGTGCTTAAACAATAAAAGAAAGAAATTTTCGTGAGACAATAAATGTTGCTTTAAATTTTGCTTTAAACCTTTAATAAGCTTTAAAGATTTAGATCTCTATTGGGCCTTTAAGGCACTGATCCACATTAAGTGAGATGAACAGAGTACCTGCCCAGCAAGCACCTCAAGGGCGATACAATGCCTGGAAGCACTTCTGGATTCAGGGAGAGCATGAAAAATGATATTCCATCCAATTTACATGCCAGCTGGCTTTACTGACTAATGTTAATGCGGATATGATAATTGTGCCACCTCCATCTTGTCTTTTTTGGGTTGGCTAAAAAGGAGGAAGAGTACTAGTGGTTGGACCAGGGAATTCTGATTTAGGTTCTGTTACTGCCCCCACTAGGTGAACTTGAGACTTATAACAATAACAAACAAACAAATGA
The DNA here is from genome assembly GCA_032595735.1 of Pelochelys cantorii. Taxonomy (NCBI): domain Eukaryota; kingdom Metazoa; phylum Chordata; order Testudines; family Trionychidae; genus Pelochelys; species Pelochelys cantorii. Next base: position 82,406,977 of record CM064329.1, on the reverse strand, counting down.
ATATTGCACTTTTCATCAGCAGATCTTAAATCACTTTACCAAGAAGTTCAGTAAAATAGGGCTTAAACTCTATTTCCCCATCTGTAAAATGGAACTGAATAATACTGACTTCACCAAGTAAGTAAGTTGACAAACTTATTTAATGTCCTAAAGGTCTCCTTGCTACCTATGCATATTTAGCACATGTTAATGTAGCTTTCACATACCATAGATTTTCCCACAGTTTATGCAGATGCCTAAGCAGAAAATTGGGAAGGACAAAAGCAAACAAACAGCAAGCATAGGTGCAGTGCAAGCATAGGTGAGGGATGCAGTGAAGCTATAATTTTCCAAAGATAGCTGATCAGCACAATTTTAAATTTTAAATGTCCAATAGGTGATTGTATAACAAACGCAGTCAAATGGAAGATAATATTTTAAAGATCCTTTTGCCCCTTCATTTTGGATGATGTTCTTAGTACTCATACAAATAAACTGCTCAGGTGTGATCCAGTGCAAAATTCTCACAATAAAACTCCTAAACATGCAGAGGCCTGATGATACCTGGCCACAGTCTTTATCTTCAAAGCACAGCATGCCCTGGGCTCAGGACATCTAAAGACAATTTCAAGTTCTGGGACAATGACTGATCAACAACTGTAATAGACAACAATGCTCCTCTGGCAAAATGGAACTCTCAACATTAGGGTACATCTAGACTACATCCCTCTGTCAGCAGAGGGATGTAAATGAGGCACTTTGGAAGTGCCTAATCGGATCATGGTGCTCTTTCGAAAAAGGATCTTTTGAAAAAGCCTGCCATTTTCAAAAGAACTGCATCTAGACCACGGTTTTACTTTCGAAATGGCACTTTTTCGAAAGAGCGCCATGACGCAATTATGCAAATGAACCGTGGGATATTAAAATTCCCGCTTCATTTGCGCTTTCAAAGTGCCTCATTTACATCCCTGTGCCGACAGAGGGATGTAGTCTAGACACAGCATAAGAGAAAAGGTCGTCAGTTTCAGTGAGTGCACTTTCTCTGGGGGAGATCCAAGGTTGTGGAATCAGCTCCTCCAGGAACCACTTTCTACTCCAAGCGCCAGGAACATTTCTTTGACGTTTGCCTTCTTTTACATAAATTCCTAGCATCAGGTATACTTATATTAAGAAACACCCTACCAAAACAAGATACTTCACCCTCTTGGGGGAGGATGAAAAAACAAACAAAACAGTGACACGTGTAGTCATGTTGCTTAAGATGCTCAGAAACTACAATATGTATCAATACTACTATAATGATGAACACAATATAAAAACCTGTATAGAATAGAATTTCACATTTGATTAGAAATTCAAACCCCAGGCCATGTCCCGTGAGAGAGAGGAATTCTACCTTCCTGCGTTAACAATGGATAGTCAAGAAACCACTCCAGATCATGAACCTAGCCTCCCCAGTGTTCAGCCCTTTCCCATGAGATCTTTTGAGCTCTTGAAAGGCTCCCAGCTTTGCCAGAGGAGCCCTTCTTCACTCATCTATAGTTTACAGCAAAAAGCAGCAGAGGAGAGTTTCAGATCTGCCAGTCCCACAGTCCCTGACTTCTCATAACAGCTACAAGTGACTTTTAACACACCTTCAGCATCATTCCTAACTATTTGACTACTTCCTTTCCTTTTGAAATTGTCTAACTAGTTCCACTGTACATCTGGTGTCATCATGCCACTTCAATTTTCTTTCTGTAGGTTTGTCATCAACCCTCCCTTCTGCTTCTTCATCCCTTATTTTTCTACTTTTCTCTCCATTGGCCTTCATTTCTCCAGTTTTTCCTTCAATTCACCCTGCCTTTTTTCTCTGCCACACTCACCTGTTCCAGTATCTCCCCTTTGTTTCTTTACCTCAACCTACTCAGTTTCACACATGTTAATGTAAGAAACCCCACAAAATGATAATTGTTAATAACTTTGGCTTACAAAACATTTATAAAAGAACTTCCAAAATGTGCACAAATATGCCTACATCTAAGACAAGAGCATCTCAATTATTTTATTATTATAAGTATTTTCTCTCCCTTTCCCAAACCACGATCATCATTTGATATAATTTGTCATATCATGTCAGAACACAGATGCTGATCACTGGAGCACTTAAGCAAGTATTTAGCTTTACTCATGTGAGTAGCCCTGTGCTCTTTACTGAGAGTATCCACGAGTAAAATTCAGCCTGTGTGTACATGCTTGTGAGATCAGGATGCTAGATACAATATTTTCAGGGCAAGGTATTGTGGCTTTTTCTGATCTGTAAAGCACTACACATACCATGATACCACATCAATAATTATTAAAGTTTTCAGCTTTCTGTGTTTTTTAAAGTGAAATTGAGTTGAAAGTTGGTAGTTTTGATACACTTTCACACTGGACTTTTAATTTGTCTGAGCAAACCCATGTAGTATGAAAGCACACACAATAAAAATCACACTCCCACATTCCTGATATGTGAAACCACCAAGTTTTGCATATGTCTTGACTGAAGCCATCTCTCCTGAGTTGAAAGGCTAATGCATTAGCCCAGTACTTCAGCCAGCCCCAAGAAATTACTCTAAAATATCTGTGTAGATTTTTGCATTGAAATACACATGCACATCTTCACCTTTTTTTCAAAAGGATTCAGCATCTCAGCAAATCACCTTGTTATGTTGTGTTATGATGCATGATATTTTCATAATGATGTGCAGGGCTCACAAAGCGGCAGCAAGCCTCGCTCACCAGCCGCGCACTACCGCGCGCTGCACATGCGCTGACCGCGCTGTGCGGCTGCGCCGGGCTAAAATCTACTTGCCATGGGCGAGTAGATTACGTTAATTGTCGAGCCCTGATGATAATTGTCGAGCCCTAAATGACAAAAAAAAAAAAACCCTGGCTACCTAACAAAAATGTAAAGCAGTTTATATATACAGTAAAACTCCAATTGTCCGGCATCCAGTGGTCCGGCACTCCCGATAGTCTGGCACCAACTGGAACCCGAAGTGCTCCGGCCAGCCGGACAATTGGAGCTGCTGTGAACCCCATGGGCGCTCGTGGCTGGGAAAGGGAAGGGGAGAAGAGGGGAAGGGGATTATACCCCTGTGACGGGTCTGTCGGGACCCGCACTGCGACCGGCCAGGGGGTGGGGGGTGGGCGGGGAACAGCATGGCGAGGGGTGAACCCTCCGCCCTTTTGCAGGAAGGCAGAGGAAGCCCTGCACCGCCGCCAAGAGTTTCCGGGATGGGAGCGGGCTCCCCATCCCCCAGACTGCAGTAGTTATCGCTGAGCAGGGGGGTGAGGGGCGGCACTGCGGGACCAACCTGGTAGCACCCCAGCTGCTCTGCTCCACGCCACTTCCCCAAGTCCACCGCTGCCGTTGCTGAAACTGATGAGCGGCGGACTTGGGGAAGTGTCAGAGCAGAGCAGCTAGGGTGCTGCCGGGTTGGTCCCGCAGCACCGCCCCTCACCCCCCTGCTCGGCACCCCGCAGCACCCCAGCTGCTCTGCTCTGACGCTTCCCCAAGTCCGCCTCGTCAGTTTCAGCAGCGGCGGACTTGGGGAAGCGGCGTGGAGAAGAGCAGCTGGGGTGCTGCCGGGTTGGTCCCACAGCACCTCCCCTCACCCCCCTGCTCAGCCATAACTACTGCAGTCTGGGGAGTGGGGAGCCTGCTCCCCTCCCAGAAACTCTCAGTGGTGGCGCAGGGCTTCCCACACCTTCTTGCAAAAGGGCGGAGGGCTCGTCCCTCACCGCGCCGTTTCCCGCCCACCCTCCGGATGCAGTGCGGGTCCCAGCAGACCCGTCACAGCCCCCTGCCGGAGTACCTCCCGATACTCCAGTATATCTGATACTCCGGCACCACCTAGGTCCCAAAGGTGCCGGATTATTGGAAGTCTACTGTATTTTCCCCCACAGGAAAAAGACATTATCAGTTCATACAGCAAATTTTCATTAGAAAATGGCAGCAGACCAATTTAATACAAAGTATCACCAACTCTACTAATAACCAAAAACCAAAGATGTTCATTAGTGTTTAGAAGCAAAATATGCTTTTCATAAAATCGTGCACAACCGCACACAATGTAGCTGAAGGCACACACAACAAACACAATAATAGCCAGCTAAAGAGTACACGTGAAGATTTGGGAATAGAATCTAGGAATAACATTTCTAAAAAGCAGAACATTCCTTCAAAAATAAGGCTCAAATAGAAAATGATCTATTAGTAGCTGTTGCCCCATCTCGTGTAATTTGTAGCTAACTACTTGAAAATACTACACTCACTTATCTTTACCTGATCCCATCATTTTTAGTGCAATTTTAACAAAAAGTATCAAAAATATTTTAGATTAAATACTCTCCTTATTTTCTCAGGGGAAAGGGAGAGATCATCCCAGATAAATATCACCTTCCCCCCACTTTATTCTTTACCATCTAATACTATTATTAATTCTGTTTTAATTTAACATAAGTAATAAGCACAATATAGCTTTTGGTTCAAATACTGTCTATAAAAAACTTTTATCACTTCATTGTGTTTTCTTAAAAGATGCTGTTTAACTTTAATCTGACTTTTATTTCATTACATAGGTTTTTATACTACACTTACCATTATAATATGAGAGCATATTCACAGTAGTACATTAAGCAATGTGATGAATCACTGTCACATGAGGACCATTCTCTTGCTCACTCTCTCTTCAATGAGACAATCGTGCATGCAATGAAATATTTTATTTTGATAGGGTTCTTTTTGTTGTTGTTTTAAACATACATGCTACTCTATATTTTTATTAGAGAAGACAAAGTCAAATAATTGTGTTCTGGACATGGAGCAGAGAGTGGAGCAATTTGTGATGGTCCTTAGCTCTTATCATAGAATCATAGAATACTAGGAGTGGAAGGGACCCCGAGAGGCCTAGTCCAGTCCCCTGCCCTCATGGCAGGACCCAGTACTGTCTTCTAGACCATCCCTGATAGACATTTATCTAATCTAACCTACTCTTAAATATCTCCAGAGATAGAGATTCCACAACCCCCCTAGGCAATTTATTCCAGTGTTTAACCACCCTGACAGTTAGGAACTTTTTCCTAATGTCCAACCTAAACCTCCCTTGCTGCAGGTTAAGCCCATTGCTTCTTGTTCTATCCTCAGAGGCCAGGAAGAACACGTTTTCTCCCTCCTCCTTATGACACCCTTTTAGATACCTGAAAACTGCTATCATGTCCCCTCTCAATCTTTTTTCCAAACTAAACAAGCCCAATTCTTTCAGTCTTCCTTCATAGGTCATGTTCTCTAGACCTTTAATCATTCTTGTTGCTCTTCTCTGGACCCTCTCCAATTTCTCCACATCTTTCTTGAAATGTGGTGCCCAGAACTGGACACAATACTCCAACTGAGGCCTAATCAGTGCAGAGTAGAGTGGAAGAATGACTTCTCGTGTCTTGCTCACAACACACTTGTTAATGCATCCCAGAATCATGTTTACTTTTTTTGCAACAGCGTCACACTGTTGACTCATATTTAGCTTGTGGTCCACTTTAACCCCTAGATCCCTTTCTGTCATACTCCTTCCTAGACAGTCGCTTCCCATTCTGTATGTGTGAAACTGATTGTTCCTTCCTAAGTGGAGCACTTTGCATTTGTCCTTATTAAACTTCATCTTGTTTACCTCAGACCATTTCTCTAATTTGTCCAGATCATTTTGAATTATGACCCTATCCTCCAAAGCAGTTGCAACCCCCCTCCCAGCTTGGTATCATCTGCAAACTTAATAACTCTTGTTGGAGTTCATTCCATAGTCACAGATTAGCACCCAAGAAAGCTCTGTGTTCTATACAGATAAAGCTTTACCGTTGAAATAGATAAACTTATAAAACAACAAATAGTCTGGTAGCATTTTAAAGACTAACAAAACATGTAGATGGTATCATGAGCTTTCGTGGGCACAGCCCACTTCTTCAGATGACCGGAGTTTTGAGTTTAGGATGTCCAGACACAAAATAAATAGGGGAGAAGTGAGAGGGAGGAAGGAAAAAAATGGAAGGGGGCGGGAAACAAGAAGCAGAGGGTATGTAAATACGAAAGGGAAAACCAAACAGGCAAAATTGGTAATCTATAAGCATCTAAAAATTGGATAGTTAAAAAAGGCAGATAAGGATCATAGGATAGCAATTAGAGAGGAAGAGTACTAACACAAGAATCTACACAGACAAAGAATTCACTAGCTGAGGAAACACCCACAGAATTCTGTACTAGCTGCAGTTTCCTCAAGGCTAGTGACTTCCTGCTGTCTGAACATTGTTTAACTCCTGGGATAAGGGGTAACTCATTGTGAGTAAAGCTAAAAAGATCAAACTCCATATACAAGACTGAGGACAAGAGTTTGCTAGCAGAAGGCATAAGGGAAAGAGGAGGAGGCAACACAAAGTAAGAGCATTCTCTTTTGGTTACAGCCAAAAAACTCAACAGTGTCACTTAGACAGTGTAGTTGGGTGGGAGGGAACAGACAGAAAAGATAGCCTGGGCAGCTGTTGGGCTGTCAACAGCTCTTGATGCAGCCTCTCCAGACAGCCAAGCTTTCTCCTAACTGGTCCCCTTTAATTCATCTACCTTTATATCATTCTATGACCTCTTGACTTATATTGACTCTTCATGCCTTAAACTCCACGGCCTGCTATCTCCTTTGTCTGCCTGTCAGTTTGTCAGAGGCAGCCTGGTATGGGGCTATTGCCACTCCACTCTCCTAGGCCTTTCTTCTGCTTTAGTATCTTAGGGTGTATCTACACTGCACTGTTATTTCAAGATAACTAGTGTTATTTCAAAATAATGTGAGCATCTACACAGCCATTCTGTTTGAAATATTTTCAAAATAATGGATGGCTTATTCTAAAATCTGTAAACCTCATTCTACAAGTAATAACATCTATTCTGAAAAAGCTATTTTGAAATAAGGCATGTATAGATGCTCCACTGCTGCTATTTTGAAATAGCCCCTCACCAAGGCCATTCTAAGTTATACCTCCCCAGTGCCTCCTGGGGCTCTACATTAGGGAAGCCTGCCTCAGACTAATTTTGAGGCTTCCCTGCAGTGTAGACGTGCTATTTCAAAATAAGCTATTTTGCAATAACTATTTCGGAATAGCTTATTTAGAAATAAGCATGCCATGTAGACGTACCTGTAGCATCCTTTCTGCCTCCCTTTCACTCCTTTATAGCTGTGATTGTTTTCTTTATTTATCATACCTCTGGCTGCATGTTTCCACTATGATCTAGCAACTATAGAGAGATGTGGTCAGCCTCACTGCATCAAACCAGGGAAGACTTTCCTTGTCTTCCATCTATGCTCTGAATGGAGTTTTGTAAGCCACATTACAGGGAGATATTACCTCCCCATATGGTCCTCTCTGCAGTTGTGCTGACTACACATTGAGAGCACCCCAATCATAATCCAAAGATTATCCCATTCGGTGACATATTCAAAAGAGAACAGCAGCAGTACCATCAATACCCTTGGCAGCAACTCTTCTGGGATATAGCAGCAACTCTTCTGGGATATAGCAGGTTAAACTGGTGCAGAATGAATCTGGTTCTGGTGCTGCGGAGAATCTGGCCCCGTGTGTTTAAAATCTTTTTTATGATACCTGGTGATCCATTTAACAATATTTCTGTTTTGAGAAGGGTGATCATTTCCACACAGAGATGAAAAAATGCTTTTGAGCTCAGAAAACACACCACATTTTTACTATGGATCAACTGGGATTTGTTCCCTGAATCACTCACCCAGCCCTAATTCTAACAGAATGCCTCAGAATCGTTTTATACTAATAACAGCTCTGTTGAGACTCTTGAAATTGTAATATATTAAAGAACCATCAGCCTATCAGAAGAACATGTAATTTTATGTTCATTACTTCTTCATTCCTGACTATAGAATGTGGATGGTTGCACCTCAATTAAAAGTTGAATCAAAGTTAATATAATTTAAATAAAAACTTCAATAAAAAGTTAAAGTTCTGTCCTTAATAGCATTAGTACCCTCTAATGACCGCTACGGTTATTACCACTAGATAACTGACCTTCTTGAACCTCTCTTCACTTGGAAACCTTTCTTCCAACACAGTCAATTATTTAGCGGTAATGAGTGCTCTGTAAGAGATTATTGTTTAACCAAGTAGCTTGAAACACTCTTTTTCTTTGTTATCTCTATTCTTCAACGAATGTTGCATTTTTTTCTATTATAGGTTTTTCAGTTCCTAAGAGAGAAAGCTGAGGGCTTTTTCTTTCCACTGCAGAAGTTCATCATATAATTGGCAAAACTTCAGATATAATTAAAATTATGAAAATTAGGGTATTATGATACTGTACTTTTGTGAACAACAATTGCTGACACATGGCAAACTCGACATTGTGTAGGGCAGAAGTGAGGGATTTAAGGGAATAATGTGAATGAAGAGGAAAGAAAGAAGGGTGAGATTGGTGGGATGAGAAGATATCAGATTGACTGAAAAAAATGCGGTGAAAGGAGAGACTATAATTCAGGGAAAAAGGAATAGGAAAGAAAGATGAAAAATGAGACGAGACTGACAAAAATACAGAAGATATAAAAGGAATGATGATTATGATAAAATAAAACTTTTTTTTTGACAGGGGTCTGTAAATTTTGGAAAAAATATTAATGTATTCGCTCCTGTGCTCAACAAGAATTAGAGGTTTGCTAGTCTGAAAATGGGTCTGGGAGACAGGAATTCTTGAATTCTAATTCCAGCTGATTCTCCCTATGTCTGGGGCAAGTCCTTTAACCTCACTGTCTCTGCTTTTTTTATTTGTAAAATGGGGGAAATTACCTCTTGCAGAGGATATTGTGAGGATTAGTTAGGTAATATTTATACAGTGTTTTGAAAACACAAAGTGCTATCTAAACACTAATACTAATTTACCTGAAGTCAGAGCCAGGCTTTATTGCTTTCAACACTGGGAAGTATTTCAGGAGAGTGACTCTGTAGTACTGGATCTGCCTCAAAAAGGACCTTCAGATTTTGCACCATTCTGGGACATAGCCCTGGCAGAGGCAGAACAGACATTTCATGCCTCCATTGGTCAGGGGCTTAACTGTCTCACACGATGGGCAGCTCTCGAAACACAGGGACTTGCCCTAGTTAGCCACGGCAGGCAGTGCTGCCAGATGCCATGGGCAGAGAGGAGCCCCTTCCTCTTGAAGACCCAAGTAATATTAACTCTAGCTAATTAATCTGTAGTGGTGGTACATCCAAGAAGAATATCACCAATATATACCACTGGCAGTAAAGAAGGCATTAACTGTGGTAGGTAGTGGTTGACTCTGGATGAAATTTAGCTCATCTTAGCCCCCAAAGAATAGTGACTGTTAAGGCATGAACACACAGATGCTTGCTTTCAGACTTCCTACAAATCCATAAACAAATAATCTCCTTTGTGAGAAGCATATTTTGGCACAACATTATAATAAGGACTATCAATTCAACACCATCATCTAACATATTGCCAACAGTGCCCCATAGGCTGAAATGTTATTTCAGTGAATTAAAAGTTATTTGTTCATTTAAGAGTAGGAAACTTATTCTATTCTTCTGAAGAACTACTCAAAAAAACCTAGAAAATTGATCAATAGGCAGGATATATTAGCCCACTGCCAATAAAGCTCTTGTTTAGAAGACAACATGAACATTCCCTTCACATGCTTTACCTAAGTAAACTGCATATTCTCTTCTAAAGTATTAGATTCTTCTAACTTGTATATTGGTTTGGTTGATTATGGGTTTTTTTCCCTACAAACTGACCAATAGTGGAGAAGCAATAGGGTATACCTGGCAACCGTGCCTCCAAAGTAAACTAATTATAGCATACCTACCACCCCAAATGCTTTAAGCTAGATTTTTTTTTTCTAGCTTCAGAAAAGGGAAGGAAAGGTGTTACACATACTATTCTGCACTCAAAATACTACAGGTAAGTTTAGACAAAACCCTGTCAATTAAACAGTTTGCTGCACTGGAAGAAAATGGAGGAGGAAGGATTTGGGCTTTTTTTTATTATTTGTATAAAATATATTGTTCTTTCAGGCTGTACTGAAATAGTTTCTATTTAATTGCAGACAAATCCAAAGAAGGTTACAGCAGTGAAACATTAAAATTCTAAGGGCAACTAATAACATTAAAACTTTATAGCCCCAGATAGAATAATTTAGACAAAAACAACATGAACATATGTTTTGTGTAATAATAACAAACATTTATAGCTGTCAAGAGAGAAAAACACAGGTTTATGCACACCTTAATGGCGTGCATGGGTGAGCATGAGTATATTTAAAACATAATATATTACAAAATTGACAGCAGGCATGACTCTTCTGGGTACTATGTTAAATCAATGAATAAATTACCAAAAGTGTGCTGTGGCTGTTTGGATGTGTAATTGAGCTTAACGTATATAGTGTTATTTCAAAAGAAACTGTTCAAGGAGTTTCTAGACCAATCCACTATGCATCTTTACTAAGCTGTTTACAAATAGCAATAAATGAAACTGTCTCACAGTAGGAAGGAAGTTTAGTTATACACATTACGTAAATGGGAAAAAAAGTTAATTTTAATATACTTTCCAAGAATTAAAAATAAACTTATAATGTTGCCAGGACTACTGAATTGGAAATCAGCATTTTCATATTCAGTTTTACATGTGTTTTAAATTAATTGCGACTTTACATTCTGAACTCCTTATACCAATATAAATTAGGAGTAACTTCACTGAAGTAAATGGAGTTGAATCCTGTAGTACTCATGTAAGTGAAATCAGAATCAGGCCTCATATTCATTAAATACCTAAAAAGGAGCATTAAATAGTATCTATATTTTAGTTTCTCTATATTTTGTTTGGATAACAGGTAAACACTACATTTTTAAGCATTTGTATTAAATCAGAAATGTGAAAATTATGTTAACACATTTTTGCTGACTAGTTAGTGTTCAAACAAAAATAACCAAGGGGCAAACAAAGTGATTAATGTGATATTTATAATAAAATAGCTGTATAGATATTTCCATTTCTAATTACAGTGCTGTTCATTTTACTTTTTATACACGGTTTTAAAAAAGAAGAAGAAAGCACATATTTTGCTGGCCTGATACTTTGTTAGTTACTGTGAAATGCGTGATGCTGTGAACCTCTAATTGCAGGTGGGAGTTAGGAATGCCTGCCACACAATTAAGTCGGGGGGAGGGGTTGTCTGGGTTTGCCAGAGAAGGGTGGTGGCGTGTGTGTGGGGGGGAGGTCAGAGACTTCTGCAAAGAGGTGGACAATAGGCAGTTTTGCAAGGCTAATTCCCATACCCCCCACTCCCAGAACGTGAGATCTGAAAGGTATAATGGCGCATGCACCGGGTGGGGAAAGCCTCTTAGTTCCATGCAGTAAGCAAAGCCAGCACCCACCCTCTCTCCCCTTATAGAGCTAAATATCAGGTTGCATTGGGAAATGCTGTGGGCATTTTGCTAGTTGCTCCTTTTTAAGGGGGGCTGGGAAGGAATTTTTCCCACACCACCAGATTGGCTTTGGTGAAGTGAGGCTTTTTTGTCCTTCTTCACAGAGTGTGTCAGTGAGGACCTTTTTGGATAAATAGAAAATGTGGTAGGCCATACGTTGCAACTTACTGTGTAATGTTGAGTGGGTGTCCAGTGCAGGTATTCCAAAAGAAGACATCCAAGGACCATATAAATGGGCTGGTAAAAGACTTGAAAGGAGTTACTAGGTAAAAGGAAAGAGAACAACGGGGAGGGTTTGGGGGCTCCTTTGATTGGTATGGCAGGGAGCTAGCTGCATCCACCCCCTGTCCTCATAGATCACCTTAACCCTCCTACAAGGGTGGTGGATGGTGGGGGACCTGGATGAAAATTAAAGGGGGCTGGTGGAGCTCTGGGTAAGGATTTGAATAAACATAGCTTTGCCTGCTTTGTACATTTTATCTGCCAGGTAAGTTGCAACCTGAATAATATCCATATCAAGTGTCTCCTGTCTTTTTTTCGGTTTACCCAGGCAACATCATCCTGCATAAATGTTATCCTTGCACTCTTAGAGATTTTGCCAGCTATCTGAAAGGGCAGAACTAACAATCAAACCTCTCAACTATCCTCTGTCTGCCTCCTTTTACTCGACTTCCACAAGTACAACTGATTTTAAATGTGTTGTCCTGCTTACCTGTTAGTGTTTCAGAATACATACTGGTATAAGGTGTCACATCTATTTTATGCTTAGATGTTCTATGGTATTTTATCTCTATTTTTAGTCTCTACTTTTTTTGTCATTTATATCTCCAATTCCCCATAGGGGATTTCTGCCAGCACCAACCACAACTGTGATGTTCTTATTGCTCAACCTCAACGATCAACTTATTATTGTGTGATTAATGTGTGCTCCCTTCTAACTATTGTAAAGAAGAAAAAGATGATAAAGAAGTAAAGTATCTATATTAAGATGAGATATTCCTACTCTCTGGTCTGATGATGGTTCATAAAGTATTGTATGTGGCTAATATAAAAGAACACAGCATGCCACCTACCTCTCGGCCAAAAATCCCCTTTTATATTTAATACTATCTTAGATTAACTGCCATTAATGTTTATGGCTACACACAGACAATCATACAACTAACACATTTACTTTTCTGAAGTAACTTCCAGAACTATTAACCGAGATTTTTTAATTTCTGTATATAGTGCTGATCTGCTATCAATACCTAATTGCTTCTATACAATACTGTATATTTATCATAAATTAAAAATAGTTGCAGTTGAGAAACAGCAAATACCGTAGCAAATTGTTTATAAAAAGTCTGATGAATTAATAAATGATGCCAGGATGACAAAAGAAATCTTGACTCCAGATAATAAAAAATAGTAGACACACACACACACACACACACACACACACACACAACCCTGTCATACGCCCACTTTTTCTCAACATGTAATCCTGTGCTTCATAAAGTGTCATAATAAGCGTATTTTTCCCACCATTTGTATACATATAATTGTGAAGTCACTTCACACATGTTGCTCATTTTAACACTTCAATGCTTTCAATCTTTAAAAAAAGGGGGAAAAAAAAAGAATCCAGGGACCTAATAATGAGTCAGCCTTACCTCAGTCCCTGGAAAAATCACAGAATAGGAAATCTATTTTGAAACACTTGGAGGAGAAGGTGATCAGGAACAGTCATCATGGGTTCACCAAGGGCAAGCCATGCCTGAACAACCTAACTATCTTCTATCATGAGATAACTGGCTATCTGGTTAGGGGCAAAAGTGTGGATGTGATATACCTGGACATTAGCAAAGCTTTTGATATGGTCTTCCACAATATTCTGGCTAGCAAATTAAAGAGTACACATTGGATAAATGGACTATATGGTGAATAGAAAGCTGGATAGATCAGTGGGCTCAATGTGTAGTGATCAGTGGGCTCAATGTGTAGTGATCATTGGCTCGATGTCTAGTTAGCAGCTGGTATCAAGCAGCATGTCCAGGGGTTAGTCCTGGGACAAGTTTTGCTCAACATCCTCATTAATGATGTTGATGGTGGGATGGATTGCACCCTCAGTAACTTCACAGATGGCACCAAGATGAGAAGAGAGGGTCCACAGTGACCTACACATATTGGAGAATTGGGCCAAAAGAAAACTGATGAGGTTCAACAAGAATAAGTGCAGAGTCCTGTACTTAGGATGGAAAAATCCTATGCACAGCTACAGGCTGGGGACTGACTGGCTTAAGCAGCAGTCTCAGAAAAGTAACCAGGGATTACAGTGGATAAGAAGCTGGCAATGAGTCAGCGATGTTCTCCTTTTGCCAAGAAAGCTAATGGCATATTGGGTTGCATTAGTAGGAACACTGCCAATAAATAGAGATAAGTGAATATTGCTCTCTATATGGCATTGTTGAGGCCACATCTGGAGTATTACATCTAGTTTTGCCCACTACCCCCCCCCGCCCCATTACAGAAAGGATGTGGACAAATTGGAGAGAGTCCAGCAGAGGGCAAGAAACACGATAAGGGGGCTGGAGCACATAGATTATGAGGAGTGGCTGAGGGAACTGGCCTTATTTAGTCTGCAGAAAGGAAGAGGGGGGATTTGATAGCAGCCTTCAAACTATCTGAAAGGGGGTTCCAAAGAGGATGGAGCTAGGCTGTGGCAGATGACTAAACAAGAAACAATTATCTCAAATTGCAGTGGGGGTGGTCTAGGTTGGATATTAGGAAAAACAATTTCACTACAGGTTGAACCTCTTAAATCCAAGACTCCCTGTCTGGCAACAACCATAGTCCAGCAGGACCAAGGATGTTGCTGAACCAGAGATCCCTGGTGCCTGGGAGTGTGAGATGGTCAGGAGTCCAGGGGTAGGGAGGTCCATCCTCAGGGAGTCCTGTCCAGTTGGGGCAGCAGCAGGACTGGTGAACCCCATCCTTAGGCATCCTAGCCGGGCAGGATAGCAGGGGGACTGGTGAGCCCTGGTCCTGTGGAGCCATGGCTGGGCATGGCAGGAGTGGGGCAGCTGGGCAACCTTGGCCCCATGAAGCCCCAGCTGGGCGCAGCAGCAGAGGGGCAGCTGGGGAGCCCCATTCTTAGGAAGTTCTTGCAGGGCGTGGCAGCAGTGGGGCCGCCTGCAGCTGGTGAGTCCTAGCCTCAAGAAGCCCCAGCCAGGCAGGGCAAAAATGGGGCCATGGTGGCTGGCTAGCTCTGTTCCTGGAAAGCCCCAGCTGGCTGATGTCAGTAGGCCACAGCCCAGTGGCAATGGATCTGGAGCACAGCCAGCCAGAGGGAGAGCCAGTGTCCTGGGAGGCTGGTGGCAGGAGACCGCTCCTGGTCTGGCAAATTCCCTCATTTGGGATGGGTCATGTCCTGTGAGTGCTGGACCAGGGAAGTCCAACCTCTAGGAGGATGGTGATGCACTGGAATGAGTCACTTAGGAACAGCGGCAGATATAGGGCAGGGCGAGCGGGGTGGCTGCCCCGGGCCCCACGCTGCAATAGGCCCTGCGCCAAGCCGTCGCGCAGGGCCCAAACGGCCGCTTGAGCTGCTTGCTCCCGCGTGGCATCCCGGCTGAGCGGCACTGAACCCAGCTGAGCGCCACGGCGGGAGGCGAAGGAGGGCGGGGCAGTGAAGTAGAGGGCCATGGGGCGGGAGGCAAAGGGCATGACAGAGGCTCCAGGTCCCGCCCCCTGGCCATGTACATCACCGCCCCACTCCCCTTCACCTCCCGCCATGGCGCTCGGTTGGGTTCTGCGCCGCACAGCCGGGACACCACGCGGGGCCCAAATGGCTGTTTGGGCTCCGCGAGTGAGAGGCAGGAGGGGGAGGACTAAGGAGAAGAAAGAGAGAGAGTGAGGCAGGAGGAGAAGAAAGAGAGAGAGTGAGGCAGGAGGAGAAGGAGAAGAGAAAGAGAAAGTGAGGCAGGAGGAGAAGAGAAAGAGAAAGAGAGAGAGTGAGGCAGGAGGAGGAGAAGAAGAGAAAGAGAGAGAGTGAGGCAGGAGGAGAAGAGAGAGAGAGGCAGGAGGAGGAGGAGAGAAAGAGAGAGAGTGAGACAGGAAGGGGAAGAGAAAGAGAGAGTGAGAGGCAGGAGGGGGAGGAGAAGAGAAAGAGAGAGTGAGGCAGGAGGAGGAGGAGAGAAAGAGAGAGTGAGGCAGGAGGAGGAGGAGAGAAAGAGAGAGAGTGAGGCAGGAGGGAGAGGAGAAGAGAAAGAGAGAGTGAGGCAGGAGGGGAGGAGACAGATACAAATGAAAATTTGTAATTAGTAATGCAGAATTTTGTTTAAGAATGACTTACAATATAATTAAAATAAAAATTATCCAACTAAATTAAGTTTCTATCAAATTTACCCAATTCACATTTAATATGAAAACAGCCTTCAATTTGTGCATTTGACGCCTTTTTTCTATTTTTTCTCCAAAGGGGGGCCCTGCGAAATTGTGCTGCCCTGGGCCCCGCAAAACTCTCATCCGCCCCTGCTTAGGAAAGTGGTGGAATCTCAATCCTCAGATTTTTTAAGGCCAGGCTTGATGAAGCGGGACTGAGATGATTTAGTTTTACATAAGAACATAACATAAGAACATAAGAACGGCCGTACCGGGTCAGACCAAAGGTCCATCTAGCCCAGTATCCTGTCTGCCGACAGTGGCCAGCACCAGGTGCCCCAGAGGGGGTGGACCGAAGACAATGATCAAGCGCTTTGTCTCCTGCCATCCCTCTCCAGCCTCTGTCAAACAGAGGCCAAGGACACCATTTTATCCCTTGGCTAATAGCCTTTTATGGACCTAACCTCCATGAAATTATCTAGCTTCTCTTTAAACTCTGTTATAGTCCTAGCCTTCACAGCCTCCTCTGGCAAGGAGTTCCACATGCTGACTACACGTTGTGTGAAGAAGAACTTTCTTTTATTAGTTTTAAACCTGCTACCCATTAATTTCATTTGGTGTCCTCTAGTTCTTCTATTTAGGGAACTAATAAATAACTTTTCTTTATCGGCCCTCTCCATACCACTCATGATTTTATACACCTCTATCATATCCCCCCTCAGTCTCCTCTTTTCTAAACTGAAAAGTCCCAGTCGCTTTAACCTCTCCTCATATGGGACCCGTTCCAAACCCCTAATCAATTTAGTTGCCCTTTTCTGAACCCTTTCCAAGGCCAAAATATCTTTTTTGAGGTGAGGAGACCACATCTGTACACAGTATTCAAGATGTGGGCGTACCATAGTTTTATACAGGGGCAGTAAGATATTCCGGGTCTTATTTTCTATCCCTTTCTTAATAATACCTAGCATCCTATTTGCCTTTTTGACCGCCGCTGCACACTGTGTGGAAGTTTTCAGAGAACTGTCCACGATAACTCCAAGATCTCTTTCCTGATTTGTCGTAGCCAAATTAGCCCCCATCATACTGTACGTATAGTTGGGGTTATTTTTCCCAATGTGCATTACTTTACACTTATCCACATTAAATTTCATTTGCCATTTTGTTGCCCAATCACTCAGTTTGGTGAGATCTTCTTGGAGTCCCTTACAGTCTGCTTCTGTCTTGACTATCCTAAACAGTTTGGTATCATCCGCAAACTTTACCACCTCACTGCTTACCCCTTTCTCCAGATCATTTATGAATAAGTTGAACAGGATTGGTCCTAGGACTGACCCTTGGGGGACACCACTAGTTACCCCTCTCCACTCTGAAAATTTACCATTTATTCCTACCCTTTGTTTCCTGTCTTTTAACCAGTTCTCAATCCAAGAAAGGACCTTCCCTCTTATCCCATGGCCATGTAATTTACACAAGAGCCTTTGGTGAGGGACCTTGTCAAAGGCTTTCTGGAAATCTAAGTATACTATATCTACTGGATCCCCCTTGTCCGCATGTTTGTTAACCCCTTCAAAGAACTCTAATAGATTAGTAAGACAGGATTTCCCTTTACAAAACCCATGTTGACTTTTGTCCAACAAATTATGTTCTTCTACATGCTTCACAATTTTATTCTTTACTATTGTTTCGACTAATTTGCCCGGTACTGAAGTTAGACTTACCGGTCTGTAATTGCCCGGATCGCCTCTAGAGCCCTTTTTAAATATTGGTGTCACGTTGGCTACCTTCCAGTCATTAGGTACGGAAGCCGATTTAAGGGATAGGTTACAAACCACAGATAATAGTTCAGCAGAGTTTTGGTTGCTCCTGCTTCGAGCAGAGGGGTTGGACTAGATGACATCCTGAAGTGTCTTCCAACCCTAATCGTCTATGATTCTTCGATTCTGTGAACTAGATTAGCTATCAAAACCTGTGCTACTGCTCCCATCCCAAAGTGTACTGTCAACTCTACAATGTTACTAGTGAGCCCAATTTAAAATGCAGAATGTCCAAAGAGATTTTTCTATCAAACACTGTTTTACCTGAATTCCTTTTTATGGTCACCACAGTGGAGAATAGTTAAAGTTTATGTATACTTCTGAGACTAGAACTGCAAAATTCTTCTGATAAAGCCATGCTAAAGATGTTGTTCTGAAAGACTAAACTAGTAACTGAATTGTTGTGGGGGCAGGGAAAATTCTAGCCAGACAGAACATAAAAGTAATTAAAATATATTTAAAAGACTAACATGCAGAACATAAAATGTACCTTTATCTAATAGTATCTTTGTTCACATCAATGTTCCTTTTCTTCTCTATTACACATTTAATCATTCTTACACATCAACCATAACAACAAAATTCAAATACTGAACTGCTAATTAAACACAGTAATATTTATAAGGTTTTAGTTTATTCTGCAGATATGAACACATAATTTAATGCACAAATACTATGAAAGTAAAAATTCTTTTTAAAGCTCAGCACAGTACAATGTCAGTCACTATTCAGTGAAATAAATAAATGTCTTTTATTTGCAGTACAGCAATATTATTCCAATAAAAAGATAAAGACAGTATGCTTGTAACAAGCAAAAATCTGCTACTGACAACTGGCAATAGTATCCACCTAAAGATGCAATTTTAAAAGTCTAAGGAAACTGTCAAAAGAGGGAAGTTAACCTGTTGAAAACACAAGGCTTTCTAAAGATAAAACTGTACTTATAACACGATGAAACAGACTGGTCTGTAATCAAAAGCATCTGAGCAAACAAGGCAAGCTCGAGTCAAGCCTTAAGCCAGGTCTACAATGGCGAAGAAAATCGATGTAAAATATGCAATTCCGCTATGACAATTGTGTAGCTGGAGTCAATGTACCTTACATCAATTTTCTGGGGTCCCGTCAACTTCCTTGTGACTGTGAATAGTACCGTGGTCGATGGGGGCACTGTCAGCGTTTGATTTAACTGGTCTTTATTAGACCCCACTAAATTGAATGCCAGAAGATCGACCACCATGGCAATGAAGACAAGCCCTTAAATTGCACTAACAGAGATAACTGGCATGAAAACCATGAGGTAGTACTACACCTGTTAGAATAAACAAAATAGGCTAGATGAGAAAGAGAGTTAAAAACAACTTTCAGCTCTTACTTCAATATAGCTCAGTAATCCAAAAATACTTACCTACTCTGGTGATGGGAAGATTTCAGAATGTTTGTATAAACATCCAAAAGTTCACTTTCTTATTTGAATTTATCTGAGCTGTTTTGGCTTGGAAATTACAGACTGAATCTCAGAAGAACAGGCTTTCAAACAAGACTGCCAAAACCTTCCGGTTTTGGCCAGTAATGAACACAGAGAAGAGGTTCTACCACTATATTGATGCGCTGTACTTTCACCTTCAAGCCTGATATATGAAGAAACATGGGGTGGAGAGAAGTGAAATGGAAAGAAGCAAAATAGCATTAACTGAAAGTTTTGAAATTCAGATGTCATTAAATTCAGGCAGATCCTTATTATACATAAACTGGTTAACCCCGTACCTTTTATGGTTTGTTTGGAGGATGGATAGGGTACTCCCTTGTATTTATTTATTCATCAGTTTCTGCAGAATTCAACCTTTATTAAAAAAAAAGATTGCTTTTTATCCCTTTTGGTTGTGGAGACATGGTTCTGAATGTGTGGGGCTGAGCCAAGAGATAAAACAATGGTCTATGGGTAAATTAGGTGGGAAAAAAGTAATTAGGGAGTTCCATTTTAAAAATGAATATGGAGGGGCCTGTACATACACATAGTGAAAAGAAGTGACCAGTAGATGCACAAACACGGATTGCATAAGTTTTTTCCCCATCAGACTCAGAACTAACAAACATGATGGGCTGTATTGGTGGCAGAAGAGTGGCTATGCAAGTAATGTGCACCAAGTTTTCTCCTTCTGCCTATCTTCGATCAAGCCCATCATGCATAATTTACTTGGTTTTGTACAGGAGGGTTCACCATATGGCCCCTAGAGAGATGTGAACCATACCCATTCTTTTCAGCCAAGTGTTAACTCTGAAGTATAATGGTGTTAGTTGAAAGTAAACACTGTTAATTCTTTCCCTGTTGATAACTTTAGCTGAAATATGCAGCTATTCTGATACTGTGGGCAGAGCTTGATCAGAGCAACACCTATTTCCCAGAGTTCCAATATAATATTGTTTACTAAAAAGAATTCCTAACTCGTAAAATAAATTGGCATAATTAAAATAATAAATGAAGAGGAAGAAAAGGACACACAAAATTAAAAATGAAAAGGATTTGACTATTATGTGGTTAGACTATCTCTGATTTCATCCTTCCTACACCAAGGTCAGGGTGTGTACACATAATGGGCAAAATCCAGCCATCTGTGAATGAAGTCAGTGGGAGTTAGGGCTGTATTAAAATGGTAGGAATGGGCTTAGTTTTGCATGTGTAATTACAGTATATATATATAGTTTCAGAAAATAGTTTTTCAAAGATTTTCAAAGAAATGGCATTTAAGACAAAATTAGACTAATTAAAAAAGTTTTTGTATCAAATTCTCAATTATACTTGATCTTAGTTGCGCAATTTAGATGTAAAAAGATATGGAAGCTGGCTTCCCTTTGCTTAAAAATAAGACAGCATATCCTTGCAACTAAACTGTTTTACTAAATCTGCTTGTCGTGTATTGTTTACAATGCTAGAATGGTTTCCAATTGAAGAGTAAACATTTGCCAACAGTAACCAGACATAGTATCTGAAATTGTTGCCATATAAAATTATAAAAAATTCTTAGAAATACCATGCACAGTTTAGAATGTTTACCTAAGAACATAAGAACAGCAATACTGGGTCATACCAAAGGTTCATCTATCCCAGTTACGGTCTTCCTACAGTAGTCAATGCCAGGTGCCCCAAAGGATATGAATCGAACAGGTAATCATAATCACCCATTCTCAGGTTCTGATTAGCAGAGGCTAGGGATACCATTCCTGCCCATTCTGTCTAATAACCGTTGATGGACCTATCCTCCATGAATTTATCTAGTTCTTTTTTGAACAATGTTATTTTCTTGTACTTCACAACAACCTCTGGCAATGAGTTCCATAGGCTGACTGTGTGTTTTGTGAAGAAATGCGTCCTTTTATTTGTTTTAAACTTGCTACCTTTAATTTCATTTAGTGACCCCCTACTTCTTGTTCTTTGGGCAGGAGTAAATAACTCTTCTTTATTCGCTTTTCCCACACCAGTTATAATTTATAGACCTCTATCATATCCCCCCTTCGTCATCTCTTTTTCCAGCTGAAAAATCCCAGTCTTTTTAATCTCTCCTCATATAGAAACCTTTCTATTCCCCTAAATATTTTTGTTACCCTTTTCTGAACTTTTTCCAATGCCAAGATATCTTTTTTGAGATGAGGTGACCTCATCTGCAAGCAATATTCAAGATGTGGGATGTACCATCAATTAATACAGAGACAATCAGGTATTCTCTGTCTTATTTCTAACATTCTGGATTTTTTTGACTGCTGCAGCACAGAGTAGATTTTTTCGGCAAACTCTCCACAATTAGTGGTGGCAGCTAATTTTGTCCCCATCATTATGTTGGGATTATGTTTTCCAATACACATTACTTTGCATTTATCAACATCAAAATTCTCCTGCCATTTTGGTGCTCAGTCACCTAATTTAGTAAGATCCTTTTGAAGCTCTTCACAGTTCTGCTTTGGACTTCGCTATCTTGAGCAGTTTACTATCATCTGCAAATTTTGCCACCTCACTGTTTAACCCCTTTCTCCAGATAATTTATAAATAAGTTAATTAGGATTGATCCCAGTGCAGACCTCCAGGGAACACCACTGGTTACCTCTCTCCATTCTGAAAACTGACCATTTATTCCTACCCTTTGTTTCCTTCTTTTAACCAGTTATTAGCCAAGGAGAAGACCTTCCCTCTTACTCCATGAGAACTTGCTTTGCTTAAGAGCCTTGGGTGAGGGACCTTGTCAAGGGCTTTCTTGAAATCTAAATATGTACACTATATCCTCTAAATTCCCTAGTCCTCAAAGAATTCTAGTAGAATGGTGAGACATCATTTCCTTTTAAAGAAGCCATGTTTATTTTTCCTCAATAAATTATGTTCATTTATGTGTATGACAGTTCTTTTTATTACTATAGTTTCAACCTATTTGCCTGGTACTGAAGTAATTACGGCCGGTACTTGCCAGGATCACCTCTAGAACCCTTTTTAAAAATTAGCATCATTTTAACTATCCTCCTGTCATTTGGCACAGAAAAGGAATTAAATGATAGGTTACAAACCACGATTTGTATGTCTGCAATTTCACATTTGAGTTCTTTTAGAACTCCTGGGTGAATGCCATTTGGTCCTGGTGACTTATTACTGTTTAGTTTATCAATTTATTCCAAAACCTCCTCTGAAGACACCTCAGTTTGAGACAGTGCCTCAGATTTGTCACCTAAAAAAATGACACAAAAGAATGCTTGTTAACTATGTCTGCACAGAATAAGATGCAAATGTGATACACCTTAAAAATCCTTGGGTGGTAAATATTAGCAACTATTTTTAAATGGCAAAAAAAATGTGAGTGAGTTTTCTATCCTGACAGCAATAATATCAGTGAAAATATTAGGAGAGATACACTGTGAGTTTCAGTAGATACAACTCAGTTTCAGAAAACACGTGTTAAAGAACTTAGCTTTGATTTATTGTTGTGAACTAGATTAACAAACCAGAAAGTGAGGGTTCACTTAGATTAAATGGAGAGCTCCAGGAAATGCTGATGTAATTGTAACAGCTTTGGCTTGTTAAGAAATATTAAAATTATTTCTCATACTGTTAAAAAGCCTTGGTGTATGAATGCCCAACAAATGGGATTGTTTGAAGAAAGCTGATGGAGCTGTGATGGAATGAATTCCTGTGGGTGTTGCTTACTTGAGACTTATGGAACACACATTTATGGGAAATTAACATAGGGTATTTTATTTAACTAATAATATAGACAAACCTTAACACGTCAATGGCCCTGGCCCAGAAAATGTTTCCCACCCCAAATCTACTAAATCACCAATACCACTTTCTGTGTCACCTTAGTAGTCAAGGAACTGACTCGGTCAAACCATGAGATAACCACAGAACAAAGTGGATATTCATACTTACCTTTCCACAGCAACATGAGTTGATACAGTATAGAGAAGATTAATTTCCACCCCATTGTTATTGTTTTCTTTTTACTGATGAAGGGGCAACTGTTTGTTTATCTCTATATTCTGTGTAGCCTTGCTAAGATATATCTTTCCTATTCTATTCCTTTCTTAATATATTTTAATAATATGCCAGTAATGCAAGGCCTACAGGATTTAATTTATCCTGTATGAATTAGCTTTAGCAATAGAATTGTGATAAAGTATAGGGTTAAATTATTTTTCTTGTTATTTTTGAAATATGTATTGTGCAAGAATTATGACCTTTGCAGTGAAAATTTCAGTTGGGCCTTCGGACACAGAAGGGCTATGACTCAATATTGTGTAAGTATAGTTAAGTCCAAATCTTCAGAACCCAGCAAAACTCAAGAGAACAGATTTCCTGGTACCTAACTGCAAGATTTTCTTCCTTTTCCTTGTTCTGGTAATCGGTCCAAGAAGGCATCAAGTTGTTCTCCTATTCATAGACCCCTCCCTCCCCGATAGCTCTCCCAATCAGTTGCAGGTACCCACAGACATCTCAGGGTGCAAAGTCCAATTTTGGTTAGGAGGCTGGACATCCTGGCACCACAAAGGGGATAAAGGCCTAGAAATGAAGGAAGTCAGGGCTGTGGCAGCTGCTGCTGCTAAACCCACTCTGGAATGCCCACTGTTCTCTCTCAAGGTCAGATAACAAGCTCTATTCTCTTTTCAATCTCTATGTCTCTGTAGTGCTTCATTTATTCTGTCTAAGTTTGCTTCTAAGTTTTCTATATTCCACCTGCACAAAAGTCCCTCAGGTGGAGGGAGGCTGGTCCTTCCATGCTTGGCCTTTGGAAAAAAGATTCTGCGAGTATGAAATCCTGTTAGGAAATTAGATCCGTATACTTAGATAAGTCCAATTTATAACACAAATTTTGTCAATGTTATCCACAGAGGAGATTCAATTAATCTGTATACTCCGTGCGATATTCTTTGTTGTGTTTGCCACTTTAAGACCTGTAATAATAAAACTTGTTTTAATTGGATATCCTGATGATGTGACTGTTGTTCTGGACCCTCAGACCCTCCTGAGGTGGAACCATACAGTTCTACCAGCTTGTAACCTGGGCTAGGGTGGATGAACTTGGAATCTCTGATCAGACTGGCGAGTCTTACCCACATAAATTTCACCATAATTCCTTCCTGGGCTACATCTGTGTATCAAAAAGTGGCTGAAATTTTAACATTAATGGCGCGCGTGTGTGTGTACATGACTGTGTATGAGAGAGGGAAGTAGAATGTGAATGAAACATACATCCAGTTCTGAAACTCACATTTCATGAATTGTTCTGAGTGACTTAAGTAAAACATCAGTTTAAGCAGAATGATCCCTTAAACATGTTTTCCCTATCCCTTAGCCAGAAACAACTAATTCCAGGGAGAGAAGATGAGGACAAATCATACAAACTGATTTAACAGTTTCACACTTTCAAATCACTGGCTATCATAGAACTAATCCCATCTACTCTAGTATTAAGACCTCTTTTTTTGTAATTAGCAGACCCAGGTGTTCGTGTGAGAAAACACTCTAGATTCTGGGTTTAATCTAGCTCTTATCTGTTAACCACATGATAGAAGATTAAACTGATGATGACTCTGCCTGGTTTTAAATAATACAATTATCTGGAAATTATTGGTGTAATGGTTTGCTTCTTGTAGAATTACAGTATGTGCATAGTATGGATCTCTGAAGATTAGAAATCTAGAGTTGAAGAGCCCTTTAGTTGAACAGAGGAAAAGGAAAATATCTACTCACGTATATGACATTTCTCTGTATTGATCATAGAGATGAAATAAATTTGCTCATACATTCTTTCTGTATCATAATGTTAGTCTTAAATGTTGCCGCTACAGCAGTGGGATCTGGACAACTAGCATGTAATTGTCTAGCCAGAGAGTGAGGATTGTCAGCCTTTCCCTGCCTGTTTTCTTTCTGTTTTGTTACACATTTCTCAAACATGCCCTCACGTTACCAGACTGAAAAGAGAACTGTTGTTCTCCAGAGTACATTCTTGATCAACCCACTGCGCCTGATAAGTTGTCTAGCTGTGCTAGAAGGACATAAGACACTGGACGTGATTTACTGAAGCTGGAACTTTTTTCCTGGATGTCTTGGAATAACAGTCACATAAAAGCGTAGAGTGCAGATAATTTCATCATTATTTACACATACCGGAAGGTGGGCTGCTGTCAGCCCTTTCCCTTTTCCTACTCTGGTCCCCTGCCAGTCTACTGCTGGGACCCTGCTACTGTTCACCTTGAGTAAGGGTTAAGGGAGGCTATAAAGAATGGTGTTGACTCCCTGCCTTATGAATCTTACGCATCCATTTCTGTGGCCTTAAAAATACCAATGCTGTGTCCCCATGATGACCTAGTCTGAAGCTGCTGCAGCCAGTCACTTTGTCTAGACCAGGGTTTTCCAACTTATGGGTCTGGACCCAAATATGGGTCGCCATTACATTTCAAAAGGGTTGCCAAGTGTTTCCCCAGGTGGCTCTACTCCCTCTCCTCCCCCCATTTTTGAATTGCCTTTGGTCACCAAGTCTTCATGAATTGTCAGAATGGGTTCCCATCTGCAAAAGGTTGGGAACCACTGGTCTAGACCTGAAAAAGGCAACACGTCTTTTCCTACAAGGCCGACAATGGCTCTCAGGGTATGGCTACACTAGCCCCCTAGTTCGAACTAGGGTGGCTAATGTAGTCATTCGAACTTGCAAATGAAGCCCGGGATTTAAATATCCCGGGCTTCATTTGCATGTTCCCGGGCGCCGCCATTTTTAAATGCCTGGTAGCTTGAACTACCTGCCCACGGCTACACATGGCACGGGCTAGGTAGTTCGAATTAACACTCTTAATTCGAACTACCGTTACTCCTCTTGCAATGAGGAGTAACGGTAGTTCGAATTAAGAGTATTAATTCGAACTACCTAGCCCGTGCCACGTGTACTGTGGGCAGGTAGTTCGAGCTACCGGGCATTTAAAAATGGCGGTGCCTGGGAACATGCAAATGAAGCCCGGGATATTTAAATCCCGGGCTTCATTTGCAAGTTCGAATGACTACATTAGCCACCCTAGTTCGAACTAGGGTGGCTAGTGTAGCCATACCCCCACTGCTTAATGTGTGGTGAGGTCATTGTCCAGCTATGCCAGAAGGAGGACAAGAGACTGGAAGTAGTTTAATGAGGCATCTGCTGGGACCCTCCTCCTTCTCCATCAAATGAGGATTAATGTCGGGGGGGAGGGCTATGAAAAGGAAGATTTGTCTTCCATACTAGACACAAGAGCCCTGCACATCCCCCTGTCTCTGCTCATTTAAAGAATATCTCCAGTAATTCTTTACCAACCCATTTTATTTGATCACCATATCCCTTCCCTATAGAGAACCTGCATTGGACACCCACCACGAAGCAGCATCGGTAATTAGCTGGGCTGTGTCCCCCACAGATCTAGTTGGGTTTCTGGACATCTATGAGTATCCTCTTTAACACTGTCCAACAACCCGTCACCTACCCAGTCTGACAGGTAGACTCCATCTTCCCTGAATAATTCTGGTGCCTGGTATGCTCTGTTGGGATGAGAAAATACCAGCAACCCTTTACCTTCTATGAATTTTCCCAACTCAACATTCACGTACATCCTAGTTTTGTTGACTGATGGGGGCTTCACACTTCCTCGCACATTTGGAATTGTAACATGTTTAATCCAATAACTTTTGCTCATGGGAAAAGTTCCAGGATCTGTCCCCACATCCCACTGAGTTTTGAGCATTAAGGCCACTTCTTTTCATGCGCGCAAATCATTTCCCCCAAGATGAACCACAGTTGTATTTGTAAAGCCCTGCAAATCCATGGGTATCCACTTCATATCAGTCAGTGCTGATAGCTGTGGATCATTTTTGCAGATAGCAGCACAGATGTGAATACAAATTTTGTAGACATGCAGGACTTAATTGTAAGAACTAGGTGGGCAGCTGTGAGGATCTGCAGCCTGGATCCTCCACTTGCCCTAGGATATCCACAGATTGGATGTGGAAACATGTGGTATCTGTGCAGGGCTCTACATATGTGGTATCTGTTTAAAGGCCACCCTGGTGTACAGAAGTGGCATTAGGTCACCCCATAACATGTTCCTCTTCCCATGCCTGCTCAGGACTGCTTCACCACTGAGAGCTGATTTCACAAGCATGTCTAAATTTGCAGAGGATACAAAAACAACCACTTTCATTCTTTAGCCAGTAAATATTATGAGCCTCTGGCTTCCAGCAAGCTTGCTACTGAATGAACAGGCCACTGGCAGTGTGAAAACTAGGTATCCATGATGCCTGGTCCAATAACAGTATCAGATGTGGGATGTCTTACTGGATCTTGTTTTGTATTGCCCTCTATCTGAACTGTCCATCATAGTTAAATCAACCCATGACCACAAACATATTATATATCCAACTAATTATATCCATATGTTTGAACATTGCGGGGTTTCTGTCTGGGTAATACTCTGCAATACTATCTGCATAGATTAGTGTTCTAAATGCGCTTGGCCGTATTTCCCTGTTTGCTCTTCCTGAGCTTACTCTGTGTCAGCAATTCCCTGCAAAACAGTGATAACATGTCTACATATTCACCTAGCAGTAGGGGCCTGAGTTTGGGAGACAGATGATAGTCAGACAGGGTACACCCCTCACTAACTGGTGGGAGTCCCTTATGTGTGTGTGGGAAGGGGGAGTGATTTCTGAGTACTCTACAACTCACCTACTGATAGGGAATGTGAATTCACAGGATAGAAATACTGGCCTGGAGTAGCTGGGGCATGACCCCATGGTGAGTCGGAGGTATGGTTATGCTGAAGGTTGATTCAGTTTTCCTTACCTTGATCATGGCATATAATATGGTCTGGCATTCAGGCCTTTTGGTGAAATTGTCAAGAACTATGCCAAGTTGATTAGTATGTACAATGGCTGCGTTTTTGAGAACACAATTTCTGTATGCGTATTGGTGATAGAACAAGTGCTTGGAGGCATCAGAAGAACAGCCTCCCACAAGAATCAGTATTATCTCGATTGATATTCAGTCTTTCTAGGTGTCATGTAGGACAAAACTCTCACATATCATGGCCATCTTACAGACACAGTAAGTAGGTCAAAATGTACAGCAACCTGCTCAGAAAACTGTCTTGAATACCACATGGTGCCAATGCCCAAATGTTACACAATTCAGACTTGGCACTCAGATACTCAGCGGTACAGTACTGGGCCCTAATATGGGCTTGCTTATTTCACACCAACATATTGATATACAAGTTATTCCACCATGTGTACAATTTTAGACACACATAAATCTACTCATCTACCATGGTTACCATTTCCTTGCAATATTGCTCTACCCTGTGTTTGTAAAGAGGAAAGTTTATGACAAAATTTTATAATATGCCACATACATCACTAATTAAAGACTTGCTTAATCCACTATGTGGTCATTTGACCTCATGTATCCCAGCATGGGTAAGTTTACTGAGTGAGGGAATTATGGTAGAGGACAAGTGGCGAGCTTCATAGTCCGTACAGACCCCCCCATTCAAAATCCACCAGATTTGATTTGCCATGAAGGTGATGAAACCTCCTGAATTGATTTTGTACCAGATACAGGATATGTGATGCAGCAGAATTCTGGGGGTGTTTTAGAGATGGTCCTCTATGTCAGTATGGTAGCTGCAAACATATTGTTGAGGGCTGTGAAACGACTCAATTTCCTAGGGGTCTTCATGTCTTGAATGTTGAAGTTAGGAGTGCAGCAGCTTGCTTGACTGGATTGCATGTGTCACATAAATAAGTACATTTTGTAAACCAGTTAGTGCTGCAGAAACAATTTTGGAAGCAACTGCTTAGACTATGAGAGTCAATTCTCTGATGGCTTCCCAACCTCCAAATGCAGTTAGTTCACCATCACCAACTGCTTCCCCAGGATCCATGTTACCTCCCATTACGGGGAGTCCATTTGGTAGGCACACTGACCATCCTTGGATCTGCCAGCCCTGGTGCTGTGTGCAACCTCTTGCCCATGTGGCAAGGACTCCATCCCCCCAGTTTTCTATGGCCCCTCAAATTCTATTCTGCCTCTCCTCCCCCTCCCCCTTCCCCCTCCCCCACCCCCACCCCACTGAGTTGGGAATTCTCTCTCCTGTCTGCTCAAACACATCTGCTATGGTTGGCTGTAAGCGAGTGGAGGACCCCCACACTCTTGTTCTCAACACTTTGTTCTGGC
Organism: Pelochelys cantorii; assembly: GCA_032595735.1. Lineage (NCBI taxonomy): Eukaryota > Metazoa > Chordata > Testudines > Trionychidae > Pelochelys > Pelochelys cantorii. Next base: position 82,377,561 of record CM064329.1, on the reverse strand, counting down.
TCCTCATGGATGAATTTGAAAATCTCTCTTCTTCTCCAAAACATCTTCTTTTGCTGCTGTGGCCATGAAGTGGGGAGCTTTCCCTCTCCTCCCTGTTCTCACTTGTCTGCAGTTTACCCATCTTCTGGTCAGCTGGTGGGGATGGGTCAGCAACCCCAGCTGTCTTGGTTTGAAGTTCCTGCACCAAATCATTCCCTGACTTTTAAGCGAGACAATGCCCCCCCTGCCCATACATATACACTGCTTAAAATTTGGTGAAATAATTTGCAGTGTTGCTGCACACCAAGGAAACTTATCAGACACCTCCATCTGTAGTAGAGGTATAGTAGTAACTTCAAAGAGTTTCCATATTTTCATGGCATGACATTGTCAGTTTTCTTTTTCTTATGTTTTTGAAAACTAGCTTTTTGTTTAAAAATACCATAGAAACAACAAAGTTGAGACACAAGTGGGAGTTGGATGACTGATGGCTGATTCTGGAGCCATAACATCCAACATTTAATTCTGTATTTGACAAAAACTGACTATAAATTGGGGGAAATAACCCTGGTATTTTCTCCCTTGATGTAGATATTCATTTTCAAAAGGAGAGTGGATACAGATTTACCATTTCAGTCTGTGTTATCCTGCCTATGATTATCTATTATTTTAGAATCCAAGGTATTCATTCTGCCATATGATATATCACAAAATGTTACTTTTTTCCATGTTCTCAGTTTTACCCATGTAACCATATGTTTGACTGATACTTTCATTATTCTTCAAACCTTGCTGCTTCTGTTATTCATTTACCAAGAGAAGGTGTTCCTTATATGGATTAGACACTACGACAAGACTGCCTCTCTCTACTGCTTAAGAAAAATGAGACCAGTCTCAACATTTTAACTATTAGGCCCTTCTATCTGAAATGGTTCGTGCTCAGGTAGAGGTCTTACAAGAACTTAACTTTTGTGCGTTTTCTTTTTTTTTTTAATTTATATTAACTAACGATTAATTCTGAAGAGAAACATCTTTAGAAGTGAAGGCTACAGATACATTCCTGGAGCACGCTACATCCTTCATCTGTTTAAACGACTAACTTATCTAGTTCTCGGATTCCAATGGTTTTGCTCTGCAGTGCTATATGAGTCCTAAAAATCACTGGCTACACACAAACATGAAAATCATAATCACTGGTTTATTGAACCTATGAAGTATTAGGAACAGAACTCAATATCTATTCTAACAATATAGTCTTCCTCCACCTAGGCAGAAGGAGAATATCCATTATCAGAAAGTAGTATTAGAATTTATATACTCTTTTCAAGCAAGATAATTAAAATCTAGTAGGGTCTTCAGCAGACAGTGAAATTCCATCCATCAGAATTAAAATAAATATATAATATGGGAGTTTACACTCAGATGCCAAAGCGAGAAAGGACTATTATGATAGTCTAATCTGACCTGCTGTATAACACAAGCCACAGAGATTCCCCAAAATAATTCCTTCTGAACTAGTTCATATCTTTTTTAAAAAATCCAATCTTGATTTAAAGATTTGCAGTAATGTAGAATCCACCATAATCCTCAGTATATTGTTCCAGAAGTTAACTACTCTCACTGTTAAAAATTTACACCTTATTACCAGTCTGAATTTATCTAGTTTCAACTTCCCACCACTGGATCTCGTTACACTTTTCTCTGCTACACTGAAAACCTCATGATCAAATATTCATTCCCCATGTAGGAACTCATAGCCTGTGATAAAGTCACCCTTTAACCTTCTCCTTGTTAACCTAAGTAGATAGAGCTCCTTGTGTCTGTCACAATAAGATATGTTTCCTAATCCTTTCATTATTCTTGTGGTTCTTCTCTGAATACTCTGCATTTTATCAACAAACTTCTTGAACTGTGGACACCAGAACTGGCTACAGCATTCTAGCAAAAGTTGCACCAGTGCCAAATACAGAGGTAAAATAACCTCTCTTTACTTGAGATTTCCCTGTTTGCATTAGCCCTTTTGGACATAGCACTGTACTATGAATATACTGTTTTACTGATTATCTACTATAACCCTTGAATTGGGAGAAAGTAACTCATATGTTATTGCTAAAAAATAATCCCTCTTGTTCACTAAGGAGCAATACTGCACCAACGAAAGACCTCTCTAATCCTCCCCAGCTGAGAATATGGTGGAGCTCACAGGAATTAAAGAAGGCCTGCTAAAAAAAGCAGGCATCCCACATATTTCCCAAAGTGGGAAAACACACAAACAAAATACCCCCCCTCGCTTCAAATCACTTTAGTATATTTTATTAGCAGTTTCAACCAGGAGGAGAAAAAAATTACTACTATGTGTCTAATAGCCTGAATTAGAATACAGTGGATGAATGTATGTTACAGTTATCAGTAGTAACGTCACACAGTGCATTGTCTTAAACTGCAACACACGAGGTGATTCTGTTTTTCTTTAAATGTGTTTCTCTATGAATAAAAATAAAATATATACTCAAATTTATGTTTGATATACTAGCTGTACGGTTGTTCTTAAAATCACAAACTACCAATTACGACTAAGGACTCTGGTTAAAGTTAGAGACTTCAACACATTTGTAAGCGAATATTAAGTATTCCTTTCCTATTTTGAGTTTATATTTCCATGGTAAAAGGTCAGGGAGAAAATGCATTGCATTGTAAGAAGTTAGGTATTAACAACATTTTGAAATCCCTCAAGTACTCTACAGTATTCAGAATTGAATATACCAAAGCTGAGTTTCAGGTTATAAACTATTACAAAACTCCCATACAATAAAATATATAATCTCATAAGCAAAATCAAATTTCTCTATGTGAGTGCTGAAGATACATTTCTAGAACAGCAGTTTCTCTCTTTCCTACCCTCTCTCCATTTGCTTCTATTAAAGATGCCATAGTTCTGGGAAAACACTTTTAAAATGTCCTAGGGGAAAAGTTTCCTAGAGTCTTAGAAATCTGTAAAGAAACAGAAATAGGAAGAATTTCAAAGACCAACTCCTTTTTTACAGTCTCTCAAACAAGGTAAAAAAGAAAAATACCCCCTAGATATAGTCTTTAGATTTTCTATTATGCTTTTCAGGTTCCCCATGGTTTCTGAAATAAATGTGAACTGAAATCTAAAGTTATATTTTTCATTATGTTTTATTTTTAATTAATCTTTCAGCCCAAAACAACAGAAGATCAGATCTATTTAGAGATATTTATTTCACTTCAATATTTGCCTGTTATCCATTATAAGGTCATATCCCACAGGGTGGGTGACAATGTAAGAAATAGCCTCCAGCTAGTGGCTTTGTGGTGGTGTTTTTTGTGTGTTTGTTTTTAATGGCGGGAGGAGCCAACTATAAGAAAGAATTGCTCTGAGTTTTCCATTTCGCACGTGGTGGGAAAGAATTGCTCCTTCTCATATAAATAATGAAGGATATTTGGTCAGTTTAAAGTTAGGCCTCTCTCTTCCCAATAAACTATTTTAACTCCATCACTCTAGTCTTAGGTTCTCTACAGTAAAATCAAGCAGAATTTTAGAACCATTTTTCTTACATTTTAATTTTGGTTAAGCTTTTAGCCTTTGGCCATGGATGGATCAATCTGTTCAAAGATAATTCAGTGAAATGAATATGAGTATATTATCCACTACATATTACATATTACAGGAGGGGGAAACTTCTAACTTTTAGCTAGTCTATGTATTTTAATGGACTGGATTACAAAAATCAAGTTTTGCCCCACTGCTATTACCTTAGGGTACGTCTACACAGTGGAGGAAAACTCGAATTAAGCTACTCAACTTGAGCTATGTCAATTGCGTAGCTGACGTCAAAATGGCTTAATTTGGCTTTTGGCGCTGTCTACACAGCAGCAAGTCGAAGGAAGAACACTCTTCCTTCAATCCCTTATTCCTCATGAAATATAGGAGTTGGAAATACAGGAGTTGGAGTAAGAAATCCTCCAGTTCGCCATTATTTAGAAATAATGGCTTGCTGCATGGACGCGCACTTTGTTATTTTGGAATAATGTCAGTTATTCCGAAATAAAGCTGCTGTGTAAACATAGCCTTAGTAAAGTGCCTATGACACTGGAGATCTTCTAACCATGTCAGTGGCTCAGGATATTAGATCAGTTTGAATCTTTGCTCTTCTTACACTGTTACTCTTGATGATTCCTCCATCATCTTTAAGATCCTTCTCAAAGTTCATAAGTGTGGCAAGGCAATAGCAAATTGATATTTATTGGTAATTTAATTCACAGGTGACATCAAACACCACTTCACAGAGTGGTCCCTAGAAAATGATGACCACCACCACAACTTGTTCCCCTACCCTCAGAATCAGAGACACTAATTTGTAAAACCTCTCTGGAAACAGGAACCTTGAATTTTTCTAAAAATTGCAAATGGAAGAATCAATGTGGTTCCAAGAAGAAATTCATTTTTGTTGTTGATAACACCTCTGAACCTCTAGAGTGATTTGGATGAGTCTGTGTTATTTAAACTACTCACATTGGTAAATATATAGCCATCCTGGATAACTAATACACACCAAATGATTACAGATGTTGTCAATCCTTTGTTTTTGAGGTACATGTTGTATTCAATGCATGGACTATTATGGCAGGCTTAAACCAGAGCAAAAAGATTTGTGGCAAACCATGACCTTCTTCCCACTACAATGGCCATCCCCTAATTAGGCAATGCATCTGATAGTCATTAACAGGAATGAGATAATGAATCACTTTCTCTCTTCTTTGTTAATTTGCTGTAACCAAGCGGCTAATGGATGTCAGAGCTGAGTGATTGCACTGATTATAGTGATTTATAGTTGCAACAAAACAATTTAAAACCATTCTGATTATTCATGTTAAAGATGTTTTATGTTTTGTTTACTAAATGCTTTATGTCCCTTTGCTGTCCCTTTATACTCCCTTACACACTCTGAAAGAAGTCTTCTTGGAAAACTTGAAAGTTTTATGCTTTTTTTATTGTTTCAGAGTAAGCCATTTCATTTTGTTTATAAAAAAAAAGAAAAAGTTTACCCAATAGAAATGAAAAAGCCTTAGGGTGGAAAGAAAACTTCAGTGGTGCCTAGTTCAAAAGAAGGCGGAAATAAGAGGAAATAAGACAAACTTCAGGCCACTTACCTTGGGGCTCCCAGTCCCTTCCTCATCCTCTATAGACACATCAGTAGCCAGTATCTCTGCTTTGATGATATCCAGAGCCCTAAGAATCCAGCTGTGTTGTCGTTTGATTTGTCTCTGTAGTTCCTTCCACTGACTTGTAATCATCTGCAGCATGTCCTTCAGTCCTTCTCCAAAACGAAAAGAAAACAATGAAAGTTGTAAACTCAGCTACATCTTTAAATAATATTCTTTATACCAAGGGTAATCAGGAAATTTAAAAGAAAAAAACCATGCAGTAAATATTTCAGTCTACTTTATTCAGAAAATGAGGCCAAGAGCTATTGTGTTCATACTACTAACAACACTATAGGCGATAGCATATCTTTTAGCCAACAATGACCCAGAATCTTACATTTTAATTATACCTCAACTCAGAATGTGAAGGAAAATAAAATATCACAGAACTAGTGATTTATATGTAATGGGGAAAAGCCCAGGAAACTTCCCCTTCTATCTATCTCTTCCCTGTCACTAAACATTCAATAACTTCCTATCAATGATGTAATATTTCATCTCTCCCACTCCTCTGTATTATTTTCTAAACATACTGCAACATACACAATTTATATCAGTGTCCAGCCTTGTTGTGGCTTCCCCCTGGGAATTATACAAGTAAGCCACTGATTTACTATAGCTTTTGCACTGTATAAACTCTGTGGTGCTTAAGAAGTAGGTGTAGATTGTAGAACAACAGCTGTAATGAATAGAATAATGTAAATAAAAAGACAACTACAAATTGGATGAATGCTTTGTGGGACAAAATTAAGACACCAAGCCTCAGTAGTAAAATCTGCTGATTTAAGCCCTACTCTTAAGCTAGTCATGCTAATATCAGTATCTATAAATATAATCATTATGCACCAAAATTTTAAGGCCTTTGCAGAAAAATACAAGAATAATCAAAGGAAATAACTAGTTTAAAGTATTTTGTTAATAAATTAAAACTGAGGTAAGAATTAGTTTAGGTAAGTAATCTCCCCCCAAAAAAAAGAAAGAAAGAAAAAGAAAAAGAAACCCCCACGCTTTTACCATTGCAATTACCTGTGCAGAAAAAAAAAATATATATATATATATATATATATATATATGAAACCCTAATTCATTATCTTAATGGTATTTCCATAGCAGCTATATCAAAGAACATGTCAGTGCAAAGTTTTCAGTGACGTGATTTCAAATGAAACTCAGCTGAGCAGCAAGACCAAAATAAAATGAACAGACTATTTGAGGCAGTATTTCATTTTATAAGTATCACAGCATTGTAAGCAGTATATGAAACATTTATAAATCTTGAAGGTCAATCTGATAATGTAAATATTAATAATACATAAGGAAGTGAATATATGCAGTAATTTACAGCAATGCTTCTTCATTCTTTAATAGTCTGGAGACATAAAGACTTGCAATATTTCAGAAAGATTTACCTGATTTGTGAGATACAATAAGCTCAAGAAGTTGACATCCTTCTTCTACCACAGCTTCTTTTAAAGCACAGTGGCTATCTACATTCAACTTAAAACTCTGCAAGGAAAAATATGAGTATGAAATGTTGGAGACACAGCTTAAACATAAAACCTGTACAAAATTATTTGCTACTTTTTTAAAAATCAAGAACCACATCATTACCAACATAGCCAAACAAACTTGTAATATTAAAAGCTATTGATATTTTATTTCTGGGATCAAAATATTTCCATGAAATTAGCAAAGTGCATATGTGTTGAAACAGCTGACAAATGTAGAAATTTATTAGGTTTTATAAAAAGTCACACACGGTAGGCTGTATCGGAGTAACAGCGTTCTATAAAACACACTGAGTTTATGCCATTACATATGAGTGCTCTCTCTCTCTCTCTCTCTCTCATATTTCCTTTGAAATGTTGCTAATAATACTATTTATGAAACCATAAAAATGTACAACACTGAATATATTAGCCTTATGCCTAGCCACACAAATTCATTAATATTGTGGTTCTGACTTAACTCCCATCTCCCTTTTCAAACAACAAATCATGCTGCATCAAGTACCTTCAATCCTTAATTGATAAAACAAATGTTTTTAATCTTTTGGACATTTGTATTGTTAACTAGAATTATGATTATTTTACAATAAGTCTCTAATGATCACATTTGCTTTGAACATATTAATTACATTTTATTTTGTAAATTATACTATAAGTGTTAATATAAAGATAATCTGGAAATCCTTTCATTAACAAGCATGATATGCCATTTCAATATCTCCCATTAGGTAAGTGTGTGAATTTTTGTATTTATAATATTTTATAATGTCTTATTTGAACTGTTGAGGAAAAACAAAAGAAGAGGGGAACACTGGAATATTTGATCTAAATTCATATGTGGTCCTCAGTCCCACAGGCAATTCTTACTGTCATCTGTGAGAGTTGTGTGTGAAGAGTGAGAACAATAAGCACATGGCCCTCTGGATGAAAGGGTAATTCTCCATCTGGGAATGAGTTAGTTTGTAGAGGTTAGACTGAATTTCGTATGTGCCCAATTACACTTTAGTTTCTCCATCAACTGCCCTGCATTGCTCCAACCACCAGATACCACCAAAATATCTAAGCTTCCTTTCTGTGGGACACTGAGCAAATCTTTCCAAATAGAGTAGAGCAGTTCCTTCCTGTCACCAATCCATATTCAATTCACGTACGACAATTTGAATTGTATGGTGTGGCAGGAAACAATGCAGCGTGGCCTTAGGATAAAGCATTGGCAGTGTGAGTTACCTACTACATGTACAGTAGTAAGGGGCCCCCTCCACCCAAGACAGTGACTCAGTTACTTGTCCCTGGTGGCAAACACAGTTGCAGTGTGCCAAAACACATTCCAGTTTTATGGAGAATGCAAATTTGCTCTACAAATGGCATCTTCCACATGGTGGGATCTTGTACACACTGTGTGTATGAGGTCAAACTGTGTGGAGGATGCCATTTTGTAGAGCAAAATGGTGTCCTCTGCAAAAGCAGAGGCCACAGAATTGGGCTTTAAAGGGGGCTCACTGGGACAAATATTGTTCTAGGGAGAAAGCAGGGAAAAGGCAGAGAAACACACCAAAGCTGTAATAAGATGACACTGTTTTTATTTAGTTTCTTGGGTTTTGGGAATGTTTGTTGATTGAGTGTGGTTACATAAAATACTGGTATCTCTTAGAAAACATCCTATCCTATGTTGATGCAGAGAATGCTCATTCATACAAATGGGATTTTAGTGTTCAAAGAGAGGGTATGGCTCCAGCTTCCAGAGCTAGTGAGTTTTTAATTATATGGAAAGTTGGAAAAATCTGTCTTGTTCCATTATGTCTGATTATCGGAGAACATGCAAACAAACAAAAATGGTTGTCAGATACTATGCTTAATTTTTTAAAGCACTAAAGAGTATGCACATCAGTTTTAGGAAAGACGCACAATATTGTTCATACATACCAGAGATTGTATTCCTGATTTAAGTGTTAAACTCAGCCCATCTTTAACTATGAAGGTGACCACCCTGGACCTTTAAGTGAAGGCATTTTTGGCTGGCCTGGTCGAATGAAGGTATCCGTGCTTTATGGCTGGGAAGTGAGTGGGTGGGAAAGATGAAAACTGCCACAAAAAGGGGCAGTGGGTCACTGACTCATCACCTGGGAATTCAGGGTTTAAAAAGGACACAACTCTGGGTATGGAGCCTCAGGCAGTTGAGGTTCTCCTGTGATTGGTACTGCAGGTAGCCCTTCCCCCCCATTCTTATAGCCCAGTGTTGCTTAAACTTTTTAAGACCGAGGAACACCAAACAATAATTTTTTTTAACCCTTGGGGAACACCAAGGATTTTATTTGTTCAGAAAAAAAAAGGCTTGCCCCTTTAAGGGCAGCCATTTGAACTCTGTTTTCTCCGCGTATGGTGACCATATTTTCTGAACCAAAATTGGGGACACATTAGCCACACCCCTACCTCTGTTAACCATGCCCCTGACTCTCAGGGTCAAGATGGACACATGACCAGAAGTAAAAGGTGTTGTGTGACTCCCTCTAAGAACTTTCCCCCCATCCTCCTACCAATAGGGATGAGTTTGGCCCCCACCAAACCCCCCTCATGCAACTATCTTGCAATTGCATTAACCCAATTTGTAAATAGATAAATGTCTATCAAGGATGGTCTAGACAGTACTGAGTCCTGCCATGAGGGCAGGGGACTGGACTCAATGACCTCTCAAGGTCCCTTCCAGTCCTAGTATTCTATGATTCTATGATTAAAGCCATGTCTATGTCCCCTGTCTTTCCTTCAGTATGGCCAGACAATACAATTACTGCTTCCATAATATTCCTGCTGTTATTTGGTCGACTTTTATAGACTTTTTTGTTTCCCGCCCCTTCCATTCCCCCCCCCTTTCCTATTTATTTTGGGTCTTCACATCCTAAACTCAAAACTCCAGTCATCTGAAGAAGTGGGCTGTGCCCTCAAAAACTCAGGATACCATCTACATGTTTTGTTAGTCTATAAAGTGCTACTAGACCATTTGTTATTTTTTAAGTTTATCCTGTACAGACTAACTCGGTTACCCCCTAAAGCTTTTATAGAGCAGTTGTTCTCAACCAGAGTACCCTAGGGGGTACCCTTAGGTCTTCCTGGGGTACATTAACTTATCTAGATATTTTCCTAGTTTTACAACAGGTTACATAAAAAACACTAATGAAATTACTACAGATTAACATTTAATTCAAATAATGACTTGTTTATACGGACCTATAAATGAAGTACTATATTTATATTCAATTATTATATAGTAAATATAAGAAAGTAAGCAATTTTTCACTAATAGTGTGTTGAGACACATTTGTATTTTTATATAGGATTTTGTACGCAAGTAGTTTTTACGTGAGGTAAAACTTGAGGGTACTCAAGACAAATCAGCCTCTTGAAAGGGGTATAGTAGTCTGGAAAGGTTGAGAGTCACTGCTATCGAGAAAAACTATTGCCTGCATAGCAGCATAGTTTGAAGGATAAGAGAGAAATTTAAAATTCTAAACATTAACTGCTGCTTCATGAAAAAGAACTAAACCATCTTGAATTAAACCATTCCACATTTAACAATGCTTATAGTCCCAGGAAAATTGAATCTAGTAACTCCTTAAAACTACTTAAAACTGAATCTAGTAACTCCTTAAAACTAAACCTGAAGATGTACTAAAAAGGGTATGTTACAGTACATGAAATACTTGAAAATATATAAGAAACTGTTATTGTTTACAAATGTCATGTGAATATTCTTTAATTACATAACTGTTGACCATTTACTTACATAATAAGTACCATGTAATTAGAAGGCAATACTGAATACATAATTATTTCAACGTTGTCACAAGTGTAGCTTGAATTGTAATTATTTTTTGATCTATTAAGTACCATTGGAAAGCTATGAAAATACCACATATTTACATAGCATTTGAGTAAGGCTTACATAATTGGTCCTACCAAAAGAATGACTGGAAACCAGAGTGGCTTGATTTAAATCAAAGTAATTTTAAATTCACAAATTTTTTAATGATTTTAATCAGCAAATAGAAAATGAACTAAATGATAGATTTGTATCTTATTTAGTAAGTATAGTTTTTAGGGTTTGATAACCATTACAACATGTTGCTTTGCAACTAAATATAGCTTGTGCACTAAATGTAGTACCTCTTTTTACTATCCAAGAAGATTAATTATATTGATACACATTTATTTAAGCAGTAATATAGCTTAACTTGCATTCATTCAGCTTTTTCATTTTTTATGTTTTTATTATGTTACAGCATTTACTGGATGATTAAATATTTACTCACGATTTTTATTATATTGTATTTGACTGAAAACTGGAATTAGTTAAAATGCACAAAACCAACATTTTAAAATTGTATTAGTTAAAACTAAATTAAATATGCTGGAAAGTAAGAAAAGAGTTTATCAAAACATGATTTGTATTTAAAACTAATTGTTTTATTATACAAAGGAAATATCTATAGTTCCTTCTATAGTGAATTAAATTGATTTTTTCTGGTTATGTTTTTCAAGACTGTAGGGCTAGTAAATTTTATCATTTCACACCTTATTTTTGCTCATGAATTGGAAAAGCAAACAAGCTTTCTTATGTTTTCAACTCCCACTCAATTCCTTAAATTTGAATTAGCTAGTCATTGGATTGAACTAGCTGGATAACCTGAAAACATTCTCTTTGCGCCTGTGAAAGCGGCTATAGTTGTGAAAAGCTGGTATAGTACTTCAGTAAACTCTGGTTCCAAGCATTCAGCCAGTGACTATCATCATCAGTTCATTGCTTCTACTTTCTTTTAAAATGTTGACAATGAGTATATACCGCTTGAATATTATCTTTATTTAGATTATTTTAGATTATTAGATTAAGTGTTAGCTCTTAATAAACATATTTAAAATTAGAATAGAAATTATCTTAAAAAGAAATACTTAAATAAAAATCAAGTTTACATGGTAAAAATCTGATATTTATTTAAAAATATTTGATTTTTACATTTTTTAAAATGTATTCACCAGCTCTTCACAATTCCATTTTAAACTCAAAGGCTGCATTCTCTATTTAGCAACCATATACACAGCCATTCCAGACTATTAGGATTTGATGTGCCCATTGCTAATATAGCTGGCTATACAAAGTCATCTAGACACCGAGGCATATTGCTGAAATAAGCAAAGTATAGGTTTTCAGAAAATCTTTTTAATGATGTGTCCTTTAAATGCTAAAATATTGTTATATTAATAGCTAGGGTTACCATATTTGAACTTTAAAAAGAGGACATCCCTGAGAGGGAGTGTATCTGTATCAGTATCTACAAACTCACATATTAATGTGTAAGATGTGGGCCCAACACATTAATGTGAGTTGTTAGATACTGATACACTCCTTCTCAGGGGTGTCCTCATTTTTTAAAGTTCAAATATGGTAACCCTATGAATAGCCTATGAATAGCCAAAATCAGGAAGATTATATTTTGCCTGGGACTTGCTGGTTTCATAGTATAACCCACACACCTAGTGGTCATGGTTCACTGTCCCATGAACCATGGGACCTTACAGCACCTACAATGAGAGATAGTAATGAGTGAGCTCTACAGCCTAAACTGAAAACCATCTGGCTTTTAGCTCAAGTGGTAGAGGCTCCTACACTAAGCTCCAGAGAGCCCAGGTTTGAATGAGGCTGGTGGCAGTTACAATAGCACCACATGAAGAAAATTTCCATAAACAAGTGACACAGACTAAACTGTGTGAATAAACTGAACCCCCGCCCATTCTCAGAGCACACAAACGCTGACTTTGTGTTAAGATTCTCACCTGTCCCATGAGCATTACTGGGCTCTTAAAAACACCACCACAAATACAATTTGGACTTTCTCAGCACAAGGACCCTGTTTCTTTCTGTTTCCCTAGAGAACTACTCCCACTTCCTTTGGTTTCAAGGTGGCACCTGCCACAGTGAGTCAACAGAAAATAAGCAGCTGTATGCTAGCAAGAAACACCCTGCTGACTGTATGCGGTGAGTTTTCTAGAAGCCCTATTTTATAATAACACTGGATTTTTATTACATCATGTTGGTGGGTTTGAATAATTTTCTATTGTCCTGGGTTACTTTAATTTGTATTTTTATTCTCATTCACATTTCATTTTGCACACAGCTGCTCAGCTTTAAGTCACTCTTACAGCCCAAATGTGAATAGTTCACAGGACATCCTATAATACAAATGAAATATCTTCAGCATGTGGTATAAGTGCATCATGCTGGAATCTTCCTTCCAATTAGCAGTGCATTTTGCCAAATATCTGCCAAGGTCAGTTAAAGAGCTTGCACATCTATACCACTATACGTGAAAGCTGATTCTTCAAGATAAGTGACAATGAATGTCATATACGGAAATTCATGACCAAGGCCATAAGTAGGATTAAGTGTGCTCTGGTATTAGAAGTGCTACATTCTCAGGGATAATGACAAGAAACCACAGTTAAGATTAAAAACAAGAGAAAAAGAAACCTTTATATAAATGTTGTGTTTTTCTCCAAAACACAACGCAAACCGTATTTGAAATTTTTTAAATTAAGGTTCCATTTTAAAGTTAAAAACAAAAATTTGTCACATATATATGGACACTCAAGCTCACCTAGCTATCCTTAACTATCACATTGTTGTTACCCTGAGATCTGACTCTGGAACAATGGGATTGATCCCACTGGTATATACAAATTAATGATAAAACCCCATTTACTTTTCTGAGATCAGAATCCACCCCAATGTATGACTCAAAAAGCCACACGGGCTCATTGATTAATAAAATTTTAAAAGCCAGTGTTTTAACCTTATAGTACCATATCATCTAAACCAGGGGTGGGGAACCTTTTTGGGGGGCTTGGGGGCTGCTGACCCACAGAAAAATCAGTCAGGGGCTGCACACAAAAAAATAAACAAACCCCTCATCAAGGTAGCCTCCAGCTGAGAAGGAGAAAGACATTCTCCACATTCCCCTCACAAACCAGAGCCTTGGGGTGCCCAGGCTACTAAATTTTGTGTGCTCCAGCATTCTTGGGGCGGGGGGGGAAAGACTCGAGGGCCAGATCCAGGCAATCTGAGGGCCACATCCAGCTCCTGGGCCTTAGGTTCTCCACCCCTAATTTAAACCAAACGATATGTCTGTACATGTAGCAGGCTCATATGTCTCCTGGTTTTTTTCCCCAGGACAAAAAAATTCACTGAGAAATACATGTTTGGACATATCATGAATTAGGGATGTAGGCAACTAGTCGAGTCAACTACTTGACTACTCGCTCCCCTCCCTCCTTGCTGCCTCTGTATCAGAGAGGAGGGTGTGAAAGCAGGAGCAGGTGCTGGGAGCTGCCAGCTTAAAAAGCTGGTTTACCCCCAGCACCGTCTCTGCGATGCGGGAGGGGCTGAGGAGGCTGCTGCGAAGCAGCCTCTCCCCGTGATGGGCCCAGGCTTGCTACAAGCAGAGGCTGCTCCTCATCCTGTGGAGCAGCCTCTGTCCACAGGGGGTCCCAGTGGGGAGCTGGGACCACCCCCGCGGACAGGGGCTGCTGTACCCAGTGCAAGTCAGGACTGGGGAAGCCCAGCTCAGTCCTGGCTCGCACTGGGTCCCGGACCGCTGAGCCTCTGAATTTTAAATGTAGTAAGAGCCGCTCTGCTCCTTACTACATTTAAAATGCAGAGGTGCAGTGATCTGGGACCTAGCGCAAGCCGGGACTGAGGAGTCCTGGCTCACGCTGGGTCTGCGACCTACCCCCATTGCAGCTCTACAGTCTAAATGTAGTAAGAGCTGGCACCCTGCCTGGCACCCTGCTCCCACTACATTTAAATTGCAGAACTGCAGCAGGTGGCAGCTCCTGGACCTGGCATGAGCCGGGACAGAGCGCCTCCCCTTATCGACTAATCGTGTAGTCAATACAAATTGTATTGACTATATGATCAGCCAGTTATCCACCTTTTAACAGCTTTATTATGTATTGAAAAACATATATCATCCACATTGTTTTCAAAAGGCCTATGCTTCTCCAAATACAAAATTATTACTCAATAATAAAGCATAGCAGAACAGAGGACGTAAGGGTCCATGTGCTGCAGTATACATTTACTACATTCTATATATCAGCAGTACAAATATAATAGTTTTTACAAATTGAAGGTATCCATATTCACAAACTAATACTCAAGGAATGTTTGTCAGACAATTTCTCCATTTTCCTTCATATCTTCATTTTACAGAAGAGAACTCTAAGACACAGAGAGGTTTAGACTTACTAGAAAAGGGAGTGTGGTCTTCTATGCTGATTTTACTCATCTGGAAGGTAAGAAAATGTAATGCAAACTCGTGGTTTCTTTACCAGACACTTTGCAGGGTATTTCTGTTTGGTGTGGATGATTAAAAACAAGTGTGGAAGCATGGCATTAATGTTTTTTTGTAAGAAGCCTGTATCGGTCCAGTATATGGGCACGTGGTTTCTTTAGCACACTACATTGCTTAAAATTCAATGCAAATTGCTTTAATTGACAATTATTTACCTCTTCTGTCCTCCAGTGCATCACTCCTTACCAGAGAACAGTAAAACAAATTTGGGGTTATTGGGTCAAACTGTTTGGGAGTTATATTTTTGAGACATGACAGAAAATTGGAAAATATTCAAGATGTGAAAGAATCTCATTTTTTTAACTTCCCCCATTTTTCCAAATGTCTGATCCAATTTTGTCTTTAACTATGTAGACTAACATCTCTCCATTATAAATGCATGCAGTGTATCTATTGCTAATCTCACCTTCATCACCTTCAGCTATATCACAATCATATTTTTCCACAAGTCATGTGTATCAGTGGTTATCAACCAGAGATACATATACCCCTGGAAGTAAACAGAGGTCTTTCAGAGGGTACATCAACTCATCTAGATATTTGCCTAGTTTTACAACAAACTACATAAAAAGCACTGGAGAAATCAGTACAAACTAAAATTTCACACAGCCAATGACTAGCTTATTCTGCTCTATATACTTACTACATGCTGAAAATACAGTAGTTATATTCCAATTGATTTATTTTAAAACTGCATGGAAAAATGAGAAATTAAGCAGTTATTCATTATTTGTGTGCTGTAACACTTATATATTTGTATGTCTTATTTTGTAAGCAAGTAGATTTTAAGTGAGGTGAAACTTGGGGGCACACAGGACAAATCAGCCTCCTGAAAGGGGTACAGTAGTCTGGAAAGGTTGAAAGACACTGATGCATATAAAAACATCTCTGGACTTGCTCTTATATGGGTTATTGTTTATTGTTACCAATCTTCTTTATTTGTGTGCTGTATAATAATTAACATTTGTAACAAATATTTTACATATTTGAAGTTCCAAAATGGGCATCCAACTACACCAAATGAAAAATTTGCTTTGCTGTTCTTTGCATATATACTTACCTGTGAGCGTGTGGCCCTTTCTTTTGAGGCCAATATATACATTTAATTTTTGTATATTATCATGCATTTTCATAGCATTTGTGCCTTAAAAATACATCAGTAAAATCTGAATTTTGCACAACTACAAAATCGCAAATCAACCCCAGAAGTTTTGACCCATCTTTATTCATCATATTTTACATCTTCAATTTAACATTATTACTGGTTAATAGGTGCACCTGAAAAATCAAGCTGTATTGTAATATCTGGTGCATTATGTTAAATGAATCTTTTCTAGGGCAGCAAGTCTTTTTTTTTTCTTCCTAATGAAGAATACCTCATCTTTTCCAATTTTCCTATCAAATGCACCCACATCATCTTGAGACAGTGCCACATCCAGCTGCATCTATACTCAGCTTCAATTACACGAAATTACCCAACATACTTTTAGGTCCTTTAGGTGTTCTTTTTCTATATGAGGCACATGCATGGTGAATCTCTTGTGAAGTGCATGATTACAAACTATTCAGCACAAGCCTGTTTTAAGTAAACAGTAAATTAAATATTGTCAGTGCTTGTTCAAATTTGCTCTTAGGAAGGAACTTCTAGAATAGCTTTCATAAAAGTCTAGATGTATGAAAGAGCTGGGCATAGAGTAATAGCTTATTTTTTAAATCTTCTCTTGGCTTACCCAGTTTGTATCTTTAGGCTTTTCTTTTTTTTAATCTACTGTATCTTTGCTTGTTTTAGGCTGGTACAGGGTTTGGAGATACTGTTTAGGTGCCATTACTTGAAAACTGGGCTATACGGTATACAGAAATCTTGTGCATAAGCTACATATGAAGAAATGCTTGGATAGTGATGATTTTTGCCACAATTTTTCATAAATGAAAGTTTCTCCTTCCACAGATATTCAAGCTCATTTTTTTCCTTCACAGAATTCCAAAAAGAATCGCTGTCTTTTAAATCAGCTGCCATTATCTATTGTAGTCAATGAGACTAAAGCCATATATTGCCTTTATTACAAGTGGTCTTTGCTCCACTTCCATTCAGCAGTTAATCAATATTTCCCTTTATCTCCTAACAATATTGGGCTATCATTTTTCCCAACAGCAGCGTGGTTTTATGGTAACTGGGAACAATAGCAGACAATGGCCATAAGTCTGTTGAGACCAATGGGAAATGGTAGCCATTTTGAGTGACGACAATTCTTTTAAAGTTTCTTTAGAGAAGAGTTCATGTACCGGCCTCTGCTAATAGATAAACAATGGGAAAATAACTATAGTTTTACTATATATTTTAGAAATGTGTGTCTGTCTTGTCCATGAGTCCATTTGTTCAAAAACTCCCCCGAAATGGTAACAGCTAGAACCACTAGCTGCAGAGGCCATGGACAAGTGCTTCTCGCCTGGCCCCAAGCTGCTGTAGTGAGGGAGGGCTGGGGTTGTCCTCTCTCCCCAGGGCAGCCTGCATCCTGAACTCCTTCTCCCTAGTCCATTGCCAAAACAATGATTTAAATGAAAAAACTCATTTGAGTTAAAGACCTGAGCAACACCAAGTAAATCTTTTAGTCCTGAATAGTTCTTTGTCTTATAATAGAATAAGAAAAAAGAATTAAAATATAATGTAACTTTCAAATCAGTTTAAGCTAATTTGGAACCCCAAACACTAAAATGCTTTCCATCATAATATTCAGTGTTGTTTTAGCCACATTGGCACCAGAATATTAGAGGCAAAGTGGATGAGGAAATATCTTTTATTGGACAAACTTCTGTTGCTGAGAGAGACAAGCTCTCAAGCTTCATAATAATCATCACATGGTTATGGCATAGTCTTATTGCAGGACAGAAATAAGGTTGTTTGGATACCCCAACAATGCATTTTGTGTCTTAACATTTCTGAATTCTTTTAAATTTAATATTAATGCTGAATTCTCTAGGTACATAATTCTTTGTTATGACATAATTAAGAAATAAAAAATAATTGAAAGATTTCATCTTACATTACTCATACAGCCATAACTCCATTTTAACATGTTTTTGTAGGGGGATTGATATTGCATGTTGCATAACTGGAAAGTTCCAGGCAAACTGGTGGGAGTTTAATGAAGAGCAAAGAAAATATGATTAAAAGATTTAGGGGGGGCAGAGGAAATATTCCAAGAACTAAGCAAGATTATCTAAATGATGACGAAGGGGAAAAAGGACAATAAAAGTCTATGGCGATGTCTACACTACAAGGTTTTTGCGCAAAACTGGCCGTTTTTGCGCAAAAACGAGTGGAACGTCCACACCTCAAGTGCGTTTCTGCACAAGTAAATTGACAGGACAGAGGGCTTTTGCCGGTAGAATTATTCCTCTCCCCATGAGGAATAACTCCTTTTGCGCTACAGCTCTTGTGCAAAAAGGCAGGTGTGGACGCTCCGGAGGGGTTTTTGTGCAAGAAACCCTATCGGAAAAAAGCACAAGTGCTCTGATGGCCATTCTGTGCAAGAGTGCGTCCATGCAGTGTGGACACTCTCTTGCACAAAAGCACATTGATTTTGCGATGCACTTTGAGGTCTGGATGCACTTTTGCGCAAGAACTCTTCCGCAAAAGGCTTCTTGCGCAAAAACCCTGCAGTGTAGACAAAGCCTGTGTGTATTTCACAAGTGAGAACATCAAGTAGAAACAAAACTTATTTAGCATGGGTAAGTATAAGAGGGTATAATAGCTAGGACTAATGGAATTAAATTAAGAAAAAGAAAATTTAAGCTAAACATCTCGGAAGTTTCTCTGACAGTAAGGTCTATTAGATTGTGTAATAATCTCCTAATAGAAACAGAGAAAGCTCCAGCCCTTGACACATTAAAAATTAGACTGAAAAAAGCACTGGAGAATGTGCTAGTTGGAACAATCCTGCACTGAAAGCGGGGTGGAGGAGAATGATCTTGGTAGTTTTCATCTCTTATTTCTATGAGTCTATCTTATGCATGCCCCATCAAGCAAATTGAGATTACTAGCCTAAAAATCTTAGGATACAGAATACTAATTTTATATTTATGGACATTAGACACGCAAAAATGTCATTAGACCATCCACCCTCCCTTTCCCAATTCAAAAGAGATCTCTACAGCATATTTGCTAGTCGATCTGCATTTTAAAAGTTCTACATCATGTCATTTCTACCTCTTCCTTTGGAAAAATTTTATACAATCTAATATGACTCATTGTCATATTTCCTTGACATTCTGTTTGCTTTTATCTTTTCTCAATTTCATTGCATTACCTAAGCAATACACTAAATTTATCTCTATCTTTGTTTAAATCCTTCCACTATTAGTAAACTGGTTATGTTTTCCCTTGGTCAACTCTTCAGTTTATCTAGATAGTTATTCCTCATAAGTCAAACCTTTCATATCTCCTGATTATTTTGTTTTTCATATCTGTACTCTCTTCAGTTTACCAGTACCTTTTTGGCAATGTGGTACCAAAATTTGAATGCATAATTTCATGTGTGAGCAGCTTATGAAGAGGGATGATTATGTCTTCACTCCATCATGAACAAGTTGGGTTCTGCAGGGGTCTGTTTTGGTGCTGGTTCTGTTCAATATCTTCATCAATGATTTAGATGATGGCAGAGAGTATGATTATTAAGTTTGCAGATGATACCAAGCTGGGAGGGGTTGCAAGTGCTTTGGAGGATAGGGTCACAATTCAAAATGATCTAGACAAACTAGAAAAATGGTCTGAGGTAAAGAGGATGAAATTGAATAAGGACAAATGCAAAGTACTCCACTTAGGAAGGAACAATCAGTTTCACACATACAGTGATTTCAACATACAATGGGAAGTGATTGTCTTGGAAGGAGTATTGCTGAAAGGGATTCAGGGATCATAGTGGATGACAAGTTAAATATGAGTCAATAGTGTGACACTGTTGCAAAAAAAGCAAACATGATTCTGGGATGCATTAACAGAAGTGTTGTGAGCAAGACATGAGAAGTCATTCTTCTGCTCTACTCTGTGCTGATTAGGCCTCAATTAGAGTAGTGTGTCCAGTTCTGGGCACCTCATTTCAAGAACGATGTGGAGAAACTCGAGAAGGTCCACAGAAGAGCAACAAAAATGATTAAAGGTCTAGAAAACATGAGCTATGAGGGAAGACTGAAAGAACTGGGCTTGTTTAGTTTGGAAAAGAGAAGACTGAGAGGGGACATGATAGCAGTAGTATCTAAAAGAGTGTTGTAAGGAAGAGGGAGAAAAATTGTTCTCCTTGGCTTCTGATAATAGGACAAGAAGCAATGGGCTTAAATTGCAGCAAGGGAGGTTTAGCTTGGACATCAGGAAAAACTTCTTGCCTGTCAGAGTGGTTAAACACTGGAATAAAGTGCCTTGGGAGATTGTGGAATCTCCATCACTGGAGATATTTAAGAGCAGGTTAGATATACACTTATCAGGGATGATCTAGACAGTGCTTGGTCCTGCCGTGAGGGCAGGGGACTGTACTCAATGACCTCTCGAGGTCCCTTTGAGTTCTAGTGTTCTATGATTCTATGAAACACCATTGGATATGGAGTTCAAAATCATAATGGATTTTTTTTCTGAAAACTTTTCATATTGTGCATTCTTGTCAAATTTGCCACTATCATTTCTTATCTTTTCCAGTTTTACTTCTTACAATATTTATTTTTGGTATTCAGTAAATGCATTTCACATTGCCCATCACAAGAACACGTCGGTTTGCACTCTCGGGACCTGACTGGTAATGCACAAGGGAGTTTGCCAAACCGGGGCAGGGCGGGGAGGGAGGGAGAGAGAGAGTGTGTGTGTGTCTCTTTCTCTCTCCCCCTCCCTGTTAGGCTCCTTTTCCCAGCCCACTGCTGCAACAGACTTGCAAGTTCCGCGGTCCAGCGAGCTCCTGTGGCCCCACCAGTTTTGCTGCTCCATGAGATTTGGCATCTCCAGCAGCCCTGCTGGTGCTAGCGGCCCTGGGAGTTCCAACAGCTTTGTGGAGCAGGGGAGCTGGTGAGACTGCAAGCGCCGGCAGGGCTGCCGAAATTCTCAGGGTCACTGATTCTCGTACTCTGCTGGCGCTTGCGGCCCTGCTGGCTTCCCTGCTCCACCACTGTGGGCTCTGGTGCCCTGCTGGCTCAGCCAGCTGGCTCTGCCCCTCCCCCCACCCCCCGCCGCCGCCGCCAGCAACCTCTGCCACTGGGGCTCTCTAGTCCGGCAACATCCATGGTCCTGATAGACCAAGGATGTTGCCAAACCAGAGAGTCCTGGACCATTGAGGTTCAACCTGTGTTTGTTTACAGTTTCATGAGCTTATTTTCAGTTTATTTTCTGCTTGTTATTCTAACCACTCTAAGTTCAAAGGTGTCATTTCTTTGTACTGACTTGTGTTCACAACTCCTCCCAATTTAACATCACCGGCAAATTTCAAACACTTGTTGCTTTGTCCTTTTTCCAGATAATTAATGAAGATGTTAGATGAATACTGATTTCATCAGATCCTCAATTGGACATTTTACCTGAAAGCTATACATTGCTGCTATTTCCACTCTGTTTATGGTCTTTTACCAGTTTTCATCCACATGACATCCACTGTTTCTATTCAAGCCAATTTGCATTAATTTTCCATGTAAGATTTCATGAGACACAGCATCAAACTGCTCTATCTACATTTAAATCCTTTTACCAACTGATATTTGTTCCAGGGGGTTGTGCTGTACTTTGATCCCACTCTGTCTCTTCCAAGAGGAGCCTTTCAAGCCACAGGCCCATACCTGCACTTCAGTCAACCTCTCAGTTTTGGAGTGGATCACCAAAGTACAGCCCTTCCTGTTTCCCAGAAAAAATATTATCTCCAACAATCCGATGGAGTTTGGTCCCTGCTATCTAATTCTCCCTAGGAACTTGTGACCCAATATGAAATTGTAAGTAACTGACAGCTTTTTCAAAACATGTATGATCTGTTTAATCAAAGGAAAATTGCAAATACCAAGACAAGAGATAAAATACCATTTAAATGCATATTAATTTTCCTAAGCTTTCTTTGCCTTCTTTAGGGAGGCTAACCTCTTTGGAGTTGGGCTTCTCATTTACCTCTACCTCTCAGTCTGATTCTCTCCTCCTTTGCACACTGCTTATACCTTCCAAACACCCTCCCCTTCCCCCCCCAAGACTTTAAAATTCCTGTTGTTGTATTTGTGACCCCCCCACCTGATCCAAACTGGCTGATGTATTTCTATAGAAGATACAGTGGATTCAGGTATTGTTCCTTTGAACACCAGGCAACTGAACTGAAACCTCTGTTCAGTTGCTGGGGAGCTGGGAAGAGCTCAAACTGGATGTAACTCTTTCGATTCTATAGACTCAGCCACAACTTGTAGGCCAAAGATTTGATAGATATAGATATCACACTGACAAACAAATTATTAACTTGCACCCAATTTACCGAGTGATCGAGACCACTCTGAATCAGTGACTGTCCTCTTCCTTATTTCCTACTCCCTCAATTTTTGTGTCATCTATAAACTTTATTAGTGATGATTTCATGGTTTCTTCCAGGTCACAAATGGAAACATTAAATAGCATAGGGCCAAAACATGAGGCACCCAACTAGAAATACAGCCACTTGGTCTCGACTCCCCATTTGCAGTTATGTTTTGCAACATATCAGTTAGCCAGTATTAAATGCATTTCACATATTGCATTGTTGTGATGTGGAAAGGCACCTCCACTCCCAGCCCAGTTGCTGCTGCAAGGAAAAAGTTGGGGATAGTCCTCTGTCTCCATTGCAGCCCTGGGTCAACCTGCACCCCAACCCGCTTATCCCTAGCCTCATCCAACAGAAGCCCTCATCTGTCCATACCCCAGCCTCTGCCAGACAGAATCACCACCTTCCCCACATCCCTACCCAGGTCTCAGCCCTGAGCTCCTATAGCCCTGCTACATGGAAGTGATGTGTGACACATTGGTACACATAACAAACTTCATTCCACACATGGGGGGGAAAAATTAGAGAGGGAACACCACTGGGGTCCCTGACTCCAGGGCAGCTCAGTCTCCAAACTGGGAGCCCTGAGCTCCCAGGAGCCAAGGCAGCCCATGAGGCAAGCTGTCCCAGAGCTACAGATCCTGGAAGTCTGGACTTCTCAGAAGCCTGATCGGTGGGCTTGTGTGTGTGTACACTCCTCCTGCTTGAAGTGGTTTCCATCATATACATTATTTACTGTTTGGTTCATTGGCTCTCAGCACCCCCACTATACAAATTGTTCTAGCAACCCTGCAGGTAGGTAAGGTAACAGGGAACCCAGCATGTTTCTGATAAAACCATGCCCCATTTTAACTGAGACATCAGTGACATTGAAGAGTCCCCACAAAATGGTTTAA
The DNA here is from genome assembly GCA_032595735.1 of Pelochelys cantorii. NCBI lineage: Eukaryota > Metazoa > Chordata > Testudines > Trionychidae > Pelochelys > Pelochelys cantorii. The sequence goes on along the minus strand of CM064329.1, from coordinate 82,354,033 downwards.
GTTTTCCAAATCAGCAGATTCTGCCAAAAATGTTTTTTCTAAATTTGTTTAGTCAACTCTATTCAGAGGCTTGATACAAGTTTTAGCACAGTTATTCCTACACTGGTAATTTTACACTTCCCTTGACATTCCTTACTGATCAGTATGAGCTAGTGAGTTTGACATGTCTAAACAACATTGATTTGGAAAAAATGTTAATTTCTCCATTGACAGCAAAATGCTCTTGTGGCAGTTAATTGTGATCTGTAATTTTTAATGTATGTTTCTAAATGTATTTATTCTGTCTTTTGAAATTTTAGCATGTTGATATGCATGATGTAGATATAAGCTGTCTTGTATAGTGAAACAAACTGCATTTTAAAAAAGCAATCTCTTTGAGATCCCAAAACGTTAAGAGAATACAAATTACAAAATCACATTTTAAAAACATTTAAAATCTGTTTTTCTGTCACTTACCTGCCAAGACCGGATGTGAAGCCCTTTAGGGTTCAGTGTTTTTTTTTCCTCTAACAGGAGACAGATGACATCACTCACACCTAAAACAGGTTAAGCAAGGCAGCTTCTGCCATGTTTTTGGTTCTAGTAATGTCACCACTGTTGCAGTAGAAATATGGAAACTCTGGGGCATGAACTGAGGTCTTGGCTGGTTAAAACCTTTCTGCTCACGTTTTATTGTGTGTTTATTTGTCAATTCTAATTCCACACATGTATTCAGTTAATAATTTGGGATCTCAAACAGTTTATTACATTAATTTTGTTAAGGAGGCATTTCAATTCAGCTTTTTAATTGCATAAGACATGTGGAAGCAGATTATATCCACCTCAAGCTCCCAAATAATTTTAATAGAACTAAAATCCTTCAGGGACTGTTCTAAAATCACATAGTATTATTGAGTGCTAATATGTGCATTGGGATTTGTACCATAGCAAATGTATATATGTGAGTAATATATGTATAGCTGTTCATCACCTTAGTGATTCCACATCTATAAAGCCTGTGGTGCATCATATATTTGCATCTGGGATGGAAAAATCGTTTCACTTGAACTGGCCTTTTTCTGCTGATGTTAGGACAGTATGGAGCTATAAAACCAAATTATGAACTATAGAAATCCTCCATGAAATGGAATTGCCTTTCTCCACACCTATCTAGCTCTTAGAACAGCCTGTGGGATTTAGATGTTTCCAGAACTGTGAGGAGACTGAGTTTGTGTATTTTTAATACTGGACCTTCTTTCCCAACAACTCTGTCTTACCCTTTACAAGGAACACAAACCGTTTATTTCCATATGGAAAGGGAAATTATGTTTCAATTATAGATGTTACTAACCAGTTACCCAGTGAGCATTAGCCTTACATACTTACCGGCAGACCAGCCTGGCCAGAGTAGCCTTCTGTCTGCAACATGGCAGACGCAGCCAGGCTAGAACAGCCCCCTGCCCACGGTGCAGCACCAGTGACCCAACCTGGCCCAGCTGGAGCAGTGCCCCTGCTCATGGTGTGGCAGATGTAGCCAGAGCAGCCTCCCTGCCCATAGTGCAGCATGGCAAATCCAGCCTGGCTGGAGTAATCCTCATCCACAGTGTGGCCCGGTAGGCCTGGCATGGCTGGAGCAGCTCAGCCCACAGAGGGATAGGCTGCAGGAGCCACCTGCCCACGGCAGGTTGGCTGGCAGGATCCCAGTCACAGAGGCTCCTGCCAGGAGAAGCTGCCACCACGGGATCCCAGCCCTCCATGGTTAGCTGGTTAAATATACTGTTTAACCAGTTAACTTTTTAAACAGGTATTTACACCCCTAGTTTTAATGACTACTATCTCCTACAAAAGCAATACACTTTATTCTGAAACCACTGAAGCCATAAAGGCATACTATAAATGAGACACAGTAATGTCATAAGGCAGTCTATGTCTGAAGCATCTGCCAACAGAACAGGAGAACTCTGTCTCATTTTCCCTACTTGACCTTTCATGAAAAGAAAATTTTTTTAGGTCATGTCTGCACAGTAGGGCTAAAGCCAAAATAAGCTATGCAACTTAAGCTAAGTCAATTGCGTAGCTTAAGGAAAAAAAAGCTTATTTCAATTTTTGGCGCTGTCTACACAGCAGGAATTCCTCTGACTTCCCTAACTCCTCTTAAAAGGAGGGTTACAGGAGTTGGAGTAAGAAGTCCTCCACCTCAATATTATTTTGACATTATGTCAAAATAACTACTTGTAGTGTAGATGTGGACTATGTTATTTCAGAATAATGTCAGTATTCGTACCAGAAAACACGATGGTTCCAATTTTGCAGTTTTGGCTCCATTCTCTTAAGAAAATTAATGAAACTCTGTGATTGTCTAAAAACATTTCTCTAGATTATACTCATTCTCTTTTCTACTGTTAGAACCATTGATTTTTTCCCATTTATTCTCATGTCTTTATTACATCTGACTTTCACTTGGTTTTCTATGTTTAGTTTTGTCTTTATTACAAATTTAAATGCCACTGCTTCCGCTAGTCTCAGACACAGAGTCAAAATTTAGACAATGGCATAATACATTTCAAATTCAAGCATTCATTTAAATAGCTAAATGATATGATAAATAATATCCATTTAGCTTGAAATCTAGACTTCATCTTAAAGAATATCACTAATCTTGTCTTCCATTATTGTTGCCTGTAGGTCAGTGCTCAAAATATATTTTGTTCTTGCTTCCCATTCAGGCTAGTAGAAATAGCCTGCTGACTCTGGGGAAAAAAACCCTACATTTTTGGCAATTCACTTGCATATGCTTTAAGTTCTTTGCTCCACACATATGAACTTCTTTTGAGTACATTGTGAAAAACCACATTCTGTAAACTTCAGGACTACAGAACAATTAGAATAATATTTCCACCATGAAAAACAGATCCTAAAAGGCAGCTGAGCTGGTGTTTAAAATGTTGTTAAATATTGCATATACATTGTTATTTGTCATGGACCTGCTGTTACTTAATGTAATGTTAGAGATAGTCATAACATATGTTACTTCAGCTTGCCATTCAATCTAGCCCAGAATGTTAAAATGTGTAGAAGAAATCACCAACTGGACACTGGGGAAGCTACCCATGGATCAACACCTTTCCAGCTCTAGTTTTGTAATACTAATTGTTTCCGTGCTCTTCCAGACCTATTCGTAACCCAACTAAAATTCCTGAGTCGTCTCTGACAATGAATATCAGCCTTTATATGGTCAGAAAATAAACTTTATTTTAGACAAGGGACTATGGGTCTTTCATCTCTCTACAGAGCTATACTTTAAAAACTCCTGTAACTGAGTATACCAGTGGCATTTGAAAAAAAAGGGGGAAGATTTTTTTTATAAGATATTGAAAGCATATCTGAACTCTCTCCCATCGAGAACAACAACAAAATCACTAGCGTGGAAAAGCTCAGCGGCGAGCTCTTGTACAATTTATTTATAAATGCTGGTAATAGTATTCTTTTTGTGACAATTCATTAAGACAAAAATCCAATTCTAAATTCTTAAAGGATACATTTTTAATTAATTTAATTAAAATGAATTAACAGATTTATTTGCAAATTCTCAGAAAAATTAATTGTATACTCAAAGAGTAAATGCTCTAAATTTGGGAAAGATACACTGTATTTTACATTCATAACAGAGGTTGAATCCCTTTTATAAGAACAACAAACTCAATTTCAGCTATGGATGTGTAAAAACTCCTTGTGTAAACTATAAAATGGGTGAAGAGAGGGTCTGTTTATGCTACCTATCCTTTCACATCAGGAGAAGGCTTAATTACCAGTTCTTAATTACTATGAAAACTATTTAAACACTAATGGTCATTCTGAAATTCTGGAAAAGTTTACAAAATCATATATACAGGGTCAGTCTTAGGGAAAATGGCACCTGACCATTGTATTTTGGCTCTATTCTCCCATCACACCTGGCCACCACAGACTCCTCGCTCCTCCATCATCTGTGGGCCCCAATGCCTCGTCCAGTGTTTAAGCTGTATTGAAAGAGGGACCAGAGCTTAGCCCTGGCACAAATTAAGCACTAGCTAGGTGGCCTGACAGTAGCAGCTGCTGGCCAAAACCCAGCTCAGAGGGCAATACCATTGCTAGCAGCAGTGCAGAAGTAAGGGTGACATGATATATGGTGTATTGCCACCTTTACTCCTGTGCTGCCTCTGCAGCTTGTGGTGTCAGGTGCTCTGCCGGCAGCTCAAGGCAGCCTTTTGCTGTCATGTGGAGCTGAATCTTGTCAGAGCCCTCAGCCCTCTAGCAGCACTCCAGCCACTCCTGGCTCACCAGGTGTCCCATTTTTTTGAATTGGGGGAATGAAGGGCAAGTTTTAACCAGGATTCCAGGGGGTACTTAGGCACCTGAAAATTCTGGTGGTAAGTAATTGAAAAAAAAATATATATATAGTATTTATTTATTTTGCAAATAATAATGTAGGGATTATCTACAGGAGCACTGTTTCCAATTCATACTGAAAGAAAGAAAAAATAATGCAAAGTCCAATTAAAACCATATTATAAGTTTATGTATAGATTTAGAACACTCAGGAGATAATACAGCAAGTGTTGAACTTGTGGGTGTTCAGTTCCTCTGAATACCAGGCCATTTATTAGATGTCTAAGTATGGATTTAGGCGCATAACTTTAGACACTGAAGCTGCTCAGCACCTATAAAAATCACATCTCTGATTTAGATGGATACGAATATGGATTCAGTAGTCTACTTCAAGGCATCCATTTTGAAATTATTGACATAGGTGATTTGTCCAAAAAGTTACAAAATAAATCCGTGATGAACTCAGATATAGAATCTTGGAGTCCACACTTTTAGTGTCTTGCTCTAATCACCATCCAATATTCCTTTTGGACCAATGATTACCAAAACACAAAAGAAAATAACTCAAGCTATTCTACACAACTGAAAATAAATATTTGCTGGTCTCATTCAAGAAAATACATGACAATCTAAGTGTTTGCACCTGAATGTTAACTGGGTTTTGATAGACAATTTCCTAATATGATAAAGGAAAGCTTTGAGATCAGCCATCACCTTAATTATAATTACAATTAATTATAATTATAATTAGCTTGCTATTTTTCCTCTAATTTTAGTAGACTTTTACTATTGTAACAAATTATCATTCATATCTGGCTATATAAAATAAAATCATGAAAAAAAGAGGAATTCTGGTCATTCTTGAGACGAGTAAGAAAGTCTGAATATGTGAAGTAGTTAGAAATAGAAATATTTTAAGCTACAGAAATTGGACCAATCATGTTAGAAGGTATGAGATGAAAAACACCTCAGAGGAAGAGGGGGAAAAATACTTAGTACCACAGATTTGTCACTAAAGGGTATGCAGGATCTTTTCAATGTATATTCTTCTTAAAGTTAAAAAGCATTGCAACAAAATATTTTAAACAAGGTGATTCTGCACTCTTAGCAGATTTTCATTATAAAATCCCTCACTGGGTATCTAGTGCTATGTATGATATAACACACAGAATCACCAATAGTCTACAGATCCAAGAGCACATCAAAGGAAGCCCTATAATTAGGAAGCTATCATGAGCAAATCAATAAAGCAAAGTATCATGCTAGTAACAAAAGATAAAAGTAAAAATGTGCCTCTCTTCTCTGCGGCAGCTCCAGGACTAAGTCCATGGGATAGGCAACTCTCCCCCAGCAGCGGCAGGTCCTGGCTGGGCATGGCTTTTGGCTAGGGAGGGACACTTCTCCCCCCAGATACAGCAGGTCGGGGCAGGGGACCATGTATATGTGAATTTAATGAGCATTGTCACAGAGTGGCACACAACCGATATTTTTCATCATTTGAATTTTTAGAAGAGAATGCTGAGCTCATACAAGGTGCTAGATTGACAAGACTAGACAAATATCTCTCTTCATTACAGAACACAGGCTGTGTCTAGATTACATCCCTCTTTCGACAGAGGGATGTAAATTAGGCACTTTGAAATTGAAAATGAAGCTGGGATTTGAATTTCCCACGCTTCATTTGCATAATCACATAATAGTGCTTTTTCGAAAAAGCACTATTTTGAAAGTAAAACTGCGGCCTAGATGTGGTTCTTTTGAAAAGAGAAGGCTTTTTCGAAACATTCTATAAGCCTTCCCTTTTCGAAAGAACCACGTCTAGACTATGGTTTTACTTTCGAAATAGCGCTTTTTCGAAAGAGCGCCATTATGTGATTATGCAAATGAAGCGTGGGAAATTCAAATCCCGGCTTCATTTGCAATTTTGAAGTGCCTAATTTACATCCCACTGTCGAAAGAGGGATGTAATCTAGACATACCCACGGAGTATGGACAGCAGTAGCACAAGATTCCCTATTCCACCAATTTGTGTCAACCTTGACCTGAAAGACCAACACTATGAAAAATTTAAAGAACAACAAATGGTCTGGTAGCATTTTACCAACTAACAAAACATGTAGATGGTATCATAAGCTTTCTTGAGCACAGCCCACTTCTTCAGATGACCAGAGAAGTGGGCTGTGCCCACAAACACTCATGATACCATCTACATGTTTTGTTAGTCTATAAAGTGCTACCAGACCATGTGTTGTTTTTTAAGTTTATCCTGTACAGACTAATTCGGCTACCCCCTGAACCTCTATGAAAAATGTTATTTGTCATGCCAGTCCAATGCACTCTGAGAAGAATATGATCAGCAGTGTACTTTTTAATGTTTTTCCCACTCAGAATTGGACTGAGATTAATAAACCTGGCTGACATTCGTTCACTATCATTTTAGCTTGAATTCGCACAAATGCCTATGTATAAAAGGCCTCTCATCTCTTTCCAGTCATCGTGGTTCTCCATGTCCACAGACAGTTAAATGTGTGTGTTCCTGGTTCTAGCTTTTATTTTAGCCAGGGAAGAATTAAAATTCAGCTTTATTATTCACATAATTGATAGTTAATAGCACATGCAAAGGTTCTAAAATGAGGATCCAGAATATGACATGACAGAAAATTTGAGAAGTCTTCTTGAAGCCTGTTACCAATATTGTCTTTGCTAAAACATACTGAGCCAACAGACATAAAGGGCACAAATACATCTTTCCCTCAACTGTGGTTCTTTTTATTTTTTTCTCTGTATGTTGCAGCATATGTTGAGCTGGATCTTGACTACAAAGTTAGCTAGTATAGATGCAGCTTATAGGAGAGAGGCAAGTTCAGTTTATTAATTTATTTGGAAGGGAGTCAACCCACAACTGGATGTCAGTGTGGAAACCTGAGGCTGGACCTGAGAAGCCTAGAATCTCACTTAGGAGTAAATCTGCAAGATACTGAGTGTCTTCTGATATCAAGAGAAGTTGAGGGAATTCAAACTTGCAGAACTTGTCAAGTAAAAGAAAAAAAATTGAGGCAGGTAAACCCCCCCTCCAAGCCCTAATCAGCATTCATTTAAAATGCTAAATCAAGAGGAATTTTAACACTGAACTTAATGTGACTGGAAGTTCAGATACTTCTGTTCAAACACAGATTAGAATTTCTGTCAGACCACTACCAGTGAAAAGCTGACATTCTAATTAGTACGATAACTCTATCTTCCTATTACAAAAATATCCCTTATTTTAATAATACAATCTTCTACTGCAAAGAAAGAAATATGATAGCATATGTTTTCTTAAATCCCAGGAGAGAGAAGACTGTAGGATCACTATTGCTTTTCCATGCTGTCCAGCAAATTGTTTGCATAGACTGACAGCGTGTACGCCATCAAGGTAGTCACAGGCTGAAATTGTAGTGTATTATATACTGTACTACATCATGGTAGGATTTTGAAATAAACCCTTTTTCTTCATGAAAAAGATCCCCCAGAAACATGCAACATACTCTATGCATCAGAAACACTCTGGTAAGAGCTTTTTAATGTATTTAAAATAACTGAAAGAAATGATTGACAAAGGTATACAGAGCAGTTGTGATCTCTCCTATGCACCTGTATGGAGAAATGGGGGGTGGGGGGCAAGGTACCTACATACTCTCCTGTGCAGACTATAAATATGGTGGCAGCTTACCTCTACCTTCAGGAGCCACCATGATCAGCAATTCAATTTCATGGTCAAAGGGGGTTTTTTAATTGTAAATTTCATTATTTCAGCTCTTTAAATCTAAAATCTCACAATGTTGTAATTGTAGAAGTCCTGACCCAAAAAGGACGCTACATCTAGACTGCAATCTTTTACCGGAAGAGGAAATGCAAATGAAGTGCTCATTAGCATTTCTCATGCTCTCATTTGCATATCCTCTTCTGATCCGTTTTTGCGGAAGAGGTTTTTGCGCAAAAACCCCATTTGCACAAGAAGCCTTATTCCTCAAAAAATGAGGTTTACAGGTTCTTGTGCAAAAAGGTTTTTTTGTGCAAAAACCTCTTCCACAAAAAGGATCAGAAGAGGATATGCAAATGAGAGTGTGAGAAATGCTAATGAGCGCTTCATTTGCATTTCCTCTTGCAGAAAAAGAACGCAGTCTAGACATAGCCAGAATTGAGGGGGCCCCAGGTTATTGTAGAGGGTAAATTGTGGTACTTCTACTCTTACATCTGCATTGCTGCCTTTACAGCTGGGGAGTGGCAGCTGCTGGCTGGGGACAGAGCCACTGCCAGCACCAGCGCAGAAGTAAGAGGTAGCATGATATGGCATGCTACCTAGCTCTGAAGTCAACACAGAAGTAAGAGTGGTAATACTGTGACCCCCTAAAATAACTCCCCACAACTCTTTTTTGGGTCAGCATCCCTACTGAAAAATGCGGTTATCCCTGTGGCATCTGTATAGTATCGGGTAAAAGCACCCAGAACAGAAGATTTCAGGGAAGAGACTAGATTTCATGGTCCATAACAGCATTTTTCGTGGCCTTAATTTGATAGGGCCCTAACCGTGAGGCCCATCTCACAGTGATGGGTAGCACATGTACAGGCTGGGGTAGGGTAAATTTGGTTCCAACTCCCACAGCACACTGGCTCACTATCTGAAATTTGGGCAAACTTGCTAATCATCTTTCTTGTAAGAGGAATGACTTCCCCCACTGAGCAAGGGAAAACAGTAACAGCCTTGTTTCTTTCTGCCCTTTTTCTGAGACAGCGCAACTATGCCAGTCTGGCCCAGAAAAAGCCAACTTCCTGAGAATTTAATGCTGTAGAGTAGAGGTGAACAAATTGAAATGACCTAGGACCTTTAGGCTCTGATCCTGAATTGTATTGTGCATGGTCAGATCCCTGTTCTTGCATGGGCCCCCCAAGAGAAGTCTATGCAGGTTCATGTTTGGGAACCTTTGTAAAACACATGACAGGATCACAAACACTTTGGTGTAGGACAGACATTTACTGTGTATATGCACAGTGCCTAGCACTAGGCAATACTATGGTAGAAATCATTTAACAACAACAATGCTGATGGAAAATGTCAATTCATACTTGAAAGCTGGAGATCAGAGAGTTGTGGCAGGGTAAGTTCAATTTTTTTAACTGCTTAATTTAATGTCGGTCAGGCTCGCCATTAAATTAACAGAAATAAACAACGGAATTTTCTTTATCAGGGTATTGGAAACTCACTGACTTCAAAGGCTTTGAAATGGAGAATTTTATTTATTTATTCTATTCTGCATTACTCAATTGGGCCACATAAGACTCATGAAGATGTTTAAAAACTGTCTTGAAAATTAATTCTGTAACACAGAGAGATTTTATTTTAATACTTTTGCTGGACAGCTCTGATATGCCTGTTAATCACAAGACTTTTCCTTTAATGATGCATTTTCATTATCCTTTATATTGGGTCAGTATCTAAGGTCTGAATCAGGAATGGGACTCCATTCCACCATACAAACAGATAGGAAGACATTGTCTCTGTCCCATATGTTTGATAATGGTGTGAAAAATCTAAGCACGTTTTCAGTACCTAAAAATCTCATTTCATCTAACATAGTTGCTTTTCATATTTCACTATAATTCAACTACTGCTGTAACAAATATCAGCTGTTAGAAGTATTCAGTAAAAACATCCAAAGCCCCTCAATAATTCTTGCCTGTAATATAGTCAGATCTTATTTTTCCAAGTGTTTCCTACTTCCACCCAATGTTTTGTTATTTTGCACAAGAATAGTGACAGTTACATGACAGAAAACTCACATCAGCTAAAATAATTGAAGAAATAATTTCAAATAATGTATTTAAATTATTCTGTACTGATTAAAATGTGGCAGATAGAAAAAATAAATTAAAGCTTTGTTAATACTGTCCAGTAGCAATGTAATTTTACTTTTGCCTTTTATTATTTCCCTTTTTTCTAATTTCAGCATAATTTCTTTAAATTGCAATATAATTTTTTCCAATTCCATTTTCAAAGAGATTTTTGCTATTCTGTGGTTGCTAATAATGGAGGAAATTTTGTTTTCTTTTAGAAAGCAAATTTGTTGGAATTTTGAATAATGCAGTTTGCAACACTGTAAATATGGCATTGAAATATAGGTGTTGACTAGTAATTAGAAAAAACAATTTACTAACAAAAAACACAGAAGAATACTTCAATTACTGATAGCAATCACAATATAATCTTGTCCTACCAAGTGTGTCTCAAGGTACAGTTTAAGGCTGTCTGTCTCTGCTTTAGGAGGAGTCCAATTCTCTGTCGTTTCCATGGCTTCATTTAACCAGTGAATGAATTCATCCAGCTTGCTTACAAACCCCTTGCCAGATAAGAAAAAAGAAAGAACAAGGAAAGCATATTTGTTAGTACAACGACAATCTGGAAAAAAACATGTGCTTTATTTTTTAAAAGCAGCAGAGCATTGCATAGTGAAATCTTGTCCTCAACAACCATTCAAAGAATGATAACAATTGGTTGATGGACTTCTGATAAAGGAGAAGACTGTGTTCAGTGTGTTTTGGAATAATCTAAGGTAGTCACTGAGTCTTAGAATCATGCAATCATAGAATCACAGAGCCTTCAGGAGGTCATCAAGTCCAGTCCTCTGTTAAAAGCAGGACCAATCCCAACTAAATCATTCCAGCCAGGGCTGTGTCAAACTGGGACTTAAAAACCTGTAGGCATGGAGATTTCAACACCTCCCTTGATAACCATTCCAGTGCTTCACCATCCTCCTAGTAAAATAGTTTTTTCTAATATACAACCTAGACCTCCCCCACTGCAACTGTCTTGGGACAGGCCAGTAGGATTCATTAGATTATGGTAAAATGGAGAAACTATGGGGTTTTAAGAGTGAGGGAGATTTATATGAGTGCCTGGGTGTGAGGCCTGGGTTATGATAAAGGATGGGCTGGATGTCTCTATTCAGGGAAATAGATGAGACAGCTGCATCCCTTCTAGTGATATACAAGGCAGAATTTGCAGCATTTAATGTGAGTACTGATGGTCTTTTATCATAGGCACTATTAAATTATACCCCTGACATCACATGATTGTAGTATGCTACAGCCCAGGGATGGGCAATAAGTGACTGATAGGCCAGACTCAATTCGTCAGAGCTCCCTGCTGGCAGGTCACCAGACGCTTTGTTTACTAGAGTGTCCACAGGTATGGCCATTCGCAATGCCTGTTAGTTATGGTTTGCTGTTCTTGTTCTACAGAAGATGTGGGAAGTGGTGTAGACTGGGCCACTGATTCCTGCCACTCCCATTTGCTGGGAACAGTGAACTATGGCCAATGGGAGCTGCGAGTGGCTGTATCTGTGGATACTCTGGTAAATAAAGCATTTGGCGGCCTGCCAGGGGCTAACCCTTGTGAATAGTGTCTTATTGCCCACCCTTATGTAGTTTGTAGCCCCATTCTGAATGGGGATAACTCCACCAGAGTCTTCTCTCCAGCATGAATCAAAGGACGCTTGAAAGAGTTGCATGGCCAGTTGTTTACATCAACTTAAAATGGATTCTTACTTAAGAGTATGTTCATCTAATATGACCATCCCAGAATTGCTTAAGATAATGCTAGCACTAATGTATTAGCGTTATTTTTTATTTAATCACAGTATAGTTTAAGATACTTAGCACTCTGGTATCTGAGCAACTCCCATAAATTAAGTACGTTATGTCCTCAGCACCTCTGTAAAGTAACCAAAATAGTATCCTCATTTTTTCTCTTTGTATTAATAATTCAATATTCATTGGAGCAGGGGGACTGAAACTGGGGTCTCCCCAGTCCCATGGGAATGCATGCATTTAAATGCCTGCCACAGGTGAATGCCCCAACCATTGGGCTACGGTTATAAGAGGGGAGGGACACTAGTCCTTTAAAAAATGCTTGGAAAAACAGTTTCAGGTCAAACGAAACAATTACTTCTACTGCAAAGAGATTTGCCAGAAGTTGTAAATGTTAACAAAAAATTCAGAACTGCCACCAAACAGGGCTGTACCCATTGGGCCTTAGAGGAAGAATATTACAAACCACATAACCAATTACTCATCATATTTTAGTGATGTTATCTAAGAGATAAGGTGATTTGATGTATACATACAGAGAGACACCAGCATAACACATATCTCTGCACACCGAATAAAGGTACTCTCCTGCACAGGTTTCATGCGTTTTAAATCAAACTATCATACCTCCCATAGCAGATTTCTATGTTTTAGCAGAATTTCCAGAAAATATTTCTAGATTTCAAGCCAATACTCACTTATACAAAAGGCAGCTGTCAATAGTGATTGTGCTTCTCCTGCAGAATCTTCTTATTTTTTCAATATTTTATTTGGGAACGATCCAGTACCAGGCTTTTAGATATCAAATACATTTTCTCTCTGCTATGAATTGCACCACATTTAATAGACTTGTATTTACCACATGGTGGGAGATGACCCGGAACAAGAACATGACCTGAATCATTTGTGTTGGGGAGTAGGGAATGTTTAAAGGATTTTTCAGGCCTGAATAAATATATAGCCAGGATCACACAGTACTATGAGGAGCCAGAATCTTTTTGTTTAAAACAACATAAATATTCAAATAACAGTTTCATTGTAGACATTAAAATCCCTACTAAAAATAAATGGGTTGGTGGTAGGCACTGAAAAGAGAGGTAAAGGAAAAGAGAGACATGACGACAGAACAGGGAGATCTAACCCAAGCTATGTCCCTGTCACAGAGAAATATCTTCTACCACAAAACACAAATCACAATAATCCTACTATTTTTCAAACGATGGCTATAAAATTTTATTGAAACCATTCAAAGAACACATCTGTAGAAACTGAAAATAATTTAAAAAACTAAAAGCCTGACACTGAAAATGATTATCAGAGGATAGATAACGTTGTCCAGCTCCTGAACCTCAATGTCTGGGTAAACACCACCATCTGGAGGCCTAATGGAGCATTGTCAGTCCTACAAAATCTTAAGGATGGAGCCAAATGCTGAATTCTGTGCATCTAAATTGGATTTCTAAATCTTATATCTGAACATTCAAATACAGGCCTATTTCATGCAAATAAGAGCTAAGGAACATCAAAATGCAGATTTGGATATTCCACAACTAAATTAAGACCACAATTTTACTTGACTTGAGTTCGGATAAAATTAAAAAGAAACCTCATATAGTTAAATACATTACAACAGAAATGAAAACAATACATGCAAGTCTAGAAGAGACAGAAGATTTCTTTTTAGTATTTTCCATGTGTTTATCACAAATTAAATTCAAGATTATATCGGGGCTCCAGAATCCCTATTGTCACAAACTAATGATCAAAACATTTTTCAAACATTTTTCACAGTACTGCCTATGGCTCCAACTTATTTATTTTAATAGCCTGATGCTAGTGGGCAAAGAGACACCTTTATCATCTCAATGCCAGCCTCATGACTCATGTCTGCCTGGAAGGCAGCTCCAGTGGAAATTGAAACCTATGCAAATACATTAAGTTGGATCAGGTCTGATGCTAACGATGAGACTACAACCCTGCTCTTGAAGCTGAGCTTCTACTTTTTTCAGAGAGACAAGGTGGGCAAAGTAATATCTTTTATTCAGAGGCGGCCCTAGAGTAGCTGCCAGCAACTGGCGCCCTAGGCGAACCATGCAATCGGTGCCCCCTCCCCCAAGGGCAGATCTAGGCTGAGGTTTTTGGTAAACTGGGAAACATTTTGCCCCTATTTTCCATTTAATGTTTTTTAAGCATATTTATTTAAACAGGCATAATTATTCGGTTTGTCCGTCGATACAACAAATGTTTCTGAGATCAGATTAAAGTAGAGACACAAAATTTACAGAATAGATTTGTACACGACAGCTAGACGATATTTCCATCTGATTTCAAATAAAAATGCATTACAAATGTTATTTATAATTTTTATTATTACAAATCCAAAATAGGCCATTACGCTTTCCTGCTTTATCTGCTGTTACTACCGCATCGAATATGAGCTAAGAAAACTCTTCAATGAACTTTAACCTGTAATTACAAAATACTCTGAATAAAAAACACTCTGTGCTCTTAAAACATGACTTTTCTTGCTTTACATTTTGAAAACTCAGTCACTAGTTCTTTTAGATCCAGTTTTCCAGCTATTTCATGTTCTATTGACATTGTGGCAAGTCCAACAAGTCTCTCTTGCACCATTGTTGAACGCAGATATGTTTTTATTAATTTTAACTTGGAGAAGCTACGTTCCCCACTAGCTACGGAAACTGGCAAAGTTAAAAGAATCCGTAGAGCTATAAAAATGTTTGGAAAACTGTCTGTGAGTTTATTTTCACAAACAAACTTCAGTACTTCTTCAGGAGGGAAATGTTTCTTAAGTTGTCTTGAAAAAGCCTGAAGCTCGCTACATAAATCTGTAGCATTAATGTCTTTTGAATTTTCATGAGACAATGCCGACTCCAGTTTTATACAGAATTCTTTTATCTGTTTATTTTGCAAATTGTGGATATCATATAGAAAACCAAATACTGACTCTAGCTGCTACATCTGTTGAAATCTTTCGTTAACCGCGTGAATAGCAGTATGAAGGACTGCAAAGTAGAAATTCACCTTTGTTTTGTATTCTGAATGGGTATGTCTCATCCTTCATACAAAAACTGCTGTTTCTTTTGCCGAATGTGAACTGGGTTTGGTTCAAATTCGGTCGGAAAGTCTATTCCTTCAGCAAGCTTGAGAGAATCTATTAGTGTTCTTTCAAACCCTTCATCACTTCTGAATTCCTCCAGAATATTTTTAGTTTGCTGCAGTTTTTGAAAAGCAGAGTGTATGTCCAAGTTCTTTTCCTGAAGCTGCTTACTAGTGAGGTTAATCAGGAAAAGGATATTATACCACAAAATGAGTGAAGTCACAAATTTGAACTTGGAAAGGCCATTTGCAAGATCTTCTGCATCTGAACGTGCCAACATGCCAGATAATCCAGTAAAGGTAGTATAATCAGAAATTTCAATTAGGGCATCATAAATGTTGCCAAGTTCATAGCGAAGAGGCTTCAAAGCTTCAATGCAACACTCCCATCTTGTCTGACTAAGTGGTTTCACAATTAGAAAATTCACATGGTGAGTCAGAATCTCCCAACGGCGTGTTGAGCCTGAGAAACACACATAAACACATTGCACCAGGTCAAAGAAACTGCTTGCCTCCGAACAGCATCTAGCAGCATCATTGACAACCAAATTCAAAGAATGCGCACTGCAAGTAATGAAAAAGGCCCTAGGATTGATTTCCAGGATTCTCCTTTGCACACCATTGTCTTTGCCCTTCATATTACTACCATTATCATAGCCTTGGCCACGTACGTTATCAATAGATAATGACAGTGCTTCAAGTTCTTGTAGAATAGTTTCAGTCATAAATGCTCCAGTCGTCTCCTTCAGTGGTACGAAACCTAAAAAATGTTCCTTTATGAGCACTTCAACATTATCTTCATCTGCAGACTTTTCCATATCCACAAAACAAATAATCATCGTCATTTGTTCAACATTACTCACATCTGCTGTACAGTCCAGTATTATTTGAAAAGTATTTAGCAGAATGGACAGCTTCTAAAATTTTCTTTCTAATGGCATTTGCTAGGATTTGAATCAGTTCATTCTGCATATTTTTTCCTAAGTAATGAACCTGTATTTCATTATCAGTTATTTTACGTAGATGCTCCTTCATTACTGGATCAAACAAAGCTAGGTATTCAACAAATTTTTAAATTTTCCATTAGTGTATAATTACCGCAGCCACGGAATGCTATATTTTGCTCACCAAAAACTCTAACTAAAGCAATCAGATGCTCTAATATTTGTCGCCAATATTCTTCTTTTCCCTTGATCACATGTAAATTTTCTTCATCGACAGTTTTTCCTTTTTTCAATCGTAATTCAAGTTCTTTCCAATTTTGAGAACATTGAAAATGTTCTTTACTTCTTTCACGTGAAGAGAGAATTGATGATATGTTTTTCCAGTACTTTGAACCATTTTCAGTAAGTGATGTGCCAATTGCTTGATTTCTAAACAACTTGCAGCAAAAGCAAAACACAGAGTCCTTTGACACTGGATATTGTAACCAGTTTCGATGAATTTCTTCCCCATTAATGAGTTTCCTCTTGTAATACTGAGCAGAGAATTTTCTTTTATTTCCATCCTTAGGGAAGAGAAATTCAATAACTTGTTCGGGTCCATGTTCCACGAGAATTTGCCGCACACTGTCATCACATCTTGGCCATGAAGTTGGATCCCCATAGTTTAACTTGTTTGTAATTCCTCATCCTTTATTCGTTCTACTTCATTTACTTCTATTTCTGCATTTGTCTCTGAAGGATAATAAATTTTCTCCACTTTCATATCAGTCTGATGCTGTGAGCTGCCTTCATCTAGAAGTAGGTTTCCATTATCTTGAGTTTCCAAACCGCTTTTTTGTGGATGTGAGGTACCCTCATCTCGAAGTAATATTCCTTCATCTTGTTGTTCCAAACTGCTTACATGTGGATGTGAGCTAACCTCTCCAAGTAAAATTCCTTCATCTGGATGCTGTGAACTGCTTCCCTCTTTATTTGGATTAAAGAAAAGATATTTTAAGAAGGATCCCTGCTGTTTTGCTTCGTCATTTTCCTTCTCAGCCTTTCACTTATGATACACAGCTCCTGAGGGCTTTCTTTTTCCTCCTTCTGCCATGAAGCAATCTTGATGATAGAGCACCTGATGAAAAAAACACACAGGAAAAACCCCTGGCTGGGGACAGGGTGCTTGGGGATAGAGTTCTGTGGCTGGGGAGAGGGGGGCTGGGAGAGGGGAGTTGGGAGAAGGAACAGGGTTCCAGTTGGGGGGGGGGAAGAGTCCCCTCCATCCCCCTCCTCCCAGGATTCCCCCCAGAGGGAAGCCAGCTTGCTTGTGCCTCTCCTGGGACTGACCCCCCCTTCTGAGGTGCGGGGAACCCCCGTGTGCACCTCTCCTGGGGCCAACCCCCCCCCACAGTGCAGGGGAAGCCAGCGCGTGGCTTCTCCATGGCCGATCCCCCCTTCTGCGGCAGGGGAAGCCGGCCGGCGCTTGCCTTCTCCGGAGCCGACTCCCCCTCCCACGGCAGGGGAAGCCAGCGCGTGGCTTCTCCAGAGCCGACCCCCCCTCCCGCGGCAGGGGAAGCCGGCACTTGCCTTCTCCGGGGCCGACCGCTCCCCCCCACCACGGTGCAGGGAAGCCCCCCGCGCGCCGCCTCTCCCAGGACTGACCCTCCTCCTGCGGCGCAGGGAAGCCATGCTCCTCGGGGAAGGGGAAATGGAAGTGGCAGGGAATTTGGAATTTGGCGCCCCATGTAACTTGGCATCCTAGGCGGCTGCCTAGTTTGCCTATAAGCATGGGCCGCCCCTGCTTTTATTAGACCACCATCTGTTAGTGAGAGAGACAAGCTTTCAAAATTACATAGAGCTCTTCATGTCTTCTCTTCTGCATTATTCCAAGGCCTGACTACATATCAGTAGTCAGTATTCTAACAATATGCTGCACCTTTATCACTTTAAGCATTGACACACACATTAGGGTCTCCCTTATCTCTTCTGATAGGCAATAGGTATTTCTACTTTCATGTAGTCTGTACTTTTAAGCACAGCCTTGAGCATAAACTTAGCACCAGCGCAGGAGTGACTCTGCGAGACACTCTAAGACACAGCCTAGATCTTACTAAAGATGTTATTACTATTTCATTGACTAGCTAGAAGAACAAATGTAATTCAACCCAGTCAGAAAATGAAATCTAGGACTAACTACCACATGCAAAAGAATGGAATTTAGCATGCAATCATGAACTCAGACTCAGGACTGATCAAAGAAATAAATGTTACAAGAAAGCAAAATATACAAAATAATATTTTGCCATGGCTTATCTTCATTTCCTACTTCTAACAGAAATGGCTGTTCATCCCTAATATTAACATTTTTTTTCTTTCCCTCTTTTATATTTGTGATTTACCCTTTTCTTTGTCTACACAGCTTTCTTAGACAATTTTAAGATAGAAAGATAGAGCCTTGGCTGGTATAAATCAGATTCAGTTGCTTCAGCAGAGCAAGGCTGACCTATAATGCCCTATCAGATGTAGGGCCAGGAGGGCCATTTGGCCTGGGCCTCAGGAGATAAAGGGGCCTCAAATTTTGAAAGTCATAATTAATTCTGTTACTGTAAAGTGATTTTGCTTGGTCTGAGGGTGAGTTTAACCTTTAAATTCGAAGTTTATCTCTGCATAGGAGATTTTCATATTCCTGTTTTTTCTTGTGTATCTTTGTATACAATAACTATATCAGGCTCAGCTATAAGCTACCTCTTCATCCAGTTTTAGATTCACCTTTAAAGGATTTTTGTGATAATCAACTTTAATTATAGCTTTTTAATAAACTTTAGATTTAATCTGGCAATTACCCTGTGTTCATATTCATAATAATGCACCAGTTATTAGAGGAATCTAATAACAAGAACATGTTAGCAGATGAAATTTCAAGACTATGAAATAAGGCTATTAATGCGATACTATATAATACCCGCAAACCGTTATTATATATTATTCATTGTGAACTATATACAATTACTATTTCGTATAACCTATAGCCCGTAGCAAATTAATTTATTGTGTTACTGTGTTTTAAACAAATCCCTTTATAAAAATGAAGCGAACAGTTGAAAGTGGTACAAGTAAGAGACAGTGAAAGCAACAGAGTGAAGTAGCAGTTAAGGGTTTAAAGCCTATAACATAATTTCTTGTAGAAAAGACACCTTAGCCATTAGACAGTGACCATACTGACAGTAACACTTCCAGTTCTGATGATGAAAACTTTGTACCCACAAATGACATTTCAATGTCATTGCCTCAGAATGAGGAGGTCATTAATCAAGACACAGACATGCCAAGAGTTGTGATAAACACAGAAATTGAGAACTGGAAAAAACTCCGTGAGCACATATTGAATATAATTCTTTTTCTTTCTGAATGGGGATTGGCATCCACCAACTTTAAATTGTACTGCAAGCCAAAAGAACTGCTTCAAGAAATATTCGATCTTGGCCTGTCGACTGTATTTCCTAATAGCACAATTGCATTACGTATTTTTGTCAGTCTCTCTGCTTCAGTGGCTTCAGGTGAAAGCACATTCAACATGTTAAAACAAGTACAGAACTATAATCGTTCTACAATGGGACAAGAGCATTTGAATGGGCTCTCAGTACTTAACATTAACGGTGATGTTGCATGTAAATTAGATTTTTCTTCAATTATAAATGCGTTTGCACACAACAAAGCCAGAAAAGCATTCCTAAAATGAAGAGTTTTGCTTGCACTGGAAACTCACAAGTATGTTAAATTTTTAACATACATACTATTGGCATAATGACTTAATTGTTAATAAATTAATGTCTGAAATGTTCATTTTCATATATTCTTTTGGTTTGAGTTTGACCCTGTGGATGAGAAGTTAGATATTTTAGGGGTCAGGGGCTGGGGCCTCTAAAACTCAAAGTGGCCCAGGCCTTTGTCATTCTCAGAGAGGGCCTGCCTATAACAGCTCTGTACCTAAGCCAGACACTATGATGACTATAATTAAACTATATATGATACGATACATTACAGTGTTTTGGAATCTGAAAATACCATAGTTATTTGCAATATAGCAAAAAAAATTATTATAAAACAGGAGCTCCTCAGAAGAGAGAAAAAGAGAGACCAGGAGGGAACTCCAGTGTAAATGGATCTCTCCCCCTGAGACCACTGGAATCGGGTCTGTGATATGACTGCTCTGTACTGTCCTAGTAAGCTAGGCACTGATTTTATTTCATATCCTGTCATCCTACATGACTCAGAGTAGTATGTTACTATGCTATGCTATATTTGGAAAAATCAAATACTACCTAGTGGATATGTGGTAGCAATATCCATAGCTGAGGATACATAGCAATTTCCATGATGATATTCTGTTTCCATTCACTGATGCATTTCTGAAATATGCACCCCTTGGGCTTTTCACCTGGCTATGGATTGTGGGGCTCTGAAACATACATTTTTCTTTGTGTAAATAACCCCCACAAAGTTTTATTTTCACTTTTTTGAACAAAGCTGCAGAAAAAAATGTTTAAAACTTGGCATGGGAATAGTCTTCTCTGGGGTCTATGGCTATTTCATTTGGGTGGATAAGGATTCAAAATAAGACAGTTGTAAGCACTGAAAAAAATGTGTGGGGGATTTGGTAGGCTTCTAGTAGAGCCCACTAGCAGTACGGTCAACCCCAACAGCTCAAAAACTCCAAAATCATGAGATTAGACTAACATCCTGAAACTTTCTTTTCCCCAAGAACTGGCTTTTTTTTCAAATGCCCTCTAACACCCTTGCTCATCTCAAAAGAATGTGTGTAGCAATAACAAGTCAAAAAATTGAATTGTGCAGAGAAATAGCCAGGCCCTGTGTTTTCTCCCACCAGAATAGCGTGCGGGCGAGATTATGCTAATGAAGCACGGGATATTTAAATCCCCGCTTCATCAGCGATTTCGGTCGGCTACATTTGCATCCCTAGTTCCAACTACGGAGCAAGTGTAGACGTACCCCTACTGTTTTGAGTATTTTCTGGTGCCGTTTATACCTGCTTCCCAACTCCTTACCATGGCTGATAGCCCTGCCAAGCATACCTGCCTCTTGACCCACCACACACATCTCACTCCCTTTGGCAGGTTCTTGCAGCCCCTTTAACTGCTGCCAAGCAGACTCCATCTACTGACCAGCCCCCAAAACCTCCTTCCTTGCAGACTCCAGAAGCTGCTTGACTAGTCTGTGGAAGATGGGCTGAGGTTGGTTCTACTGGCTCCAGGTATAGAAGGGTGGCTCTGTTCTGCTGTCTCCTCCAGCATTTTGTGCTCCTCACAGCACCTCAGCTGTGCCTACTTGCAGCTCACATGGGACAACAGGGAAAACTATAGCCAGACCAGGGAACACTCCCTAATTACATGTAGTGTTTGTGGAACTGAGAACAGACCCTAAAACTGTGATCATCACAATAACATCACAAATGTCTGCATTGCTACAATAAAGCATAGTCCCTTGTGACATCACTATGAATTTTCCCTGGCTCATTTTCTGGAGATAAGTCACACAAGATTTAAGTAACTGACTGAAAGACTGCAACATCCTCCCCTCAAAAGTGCCTTTATATCT
Organism: Pelochelys cantorii; assembly: GCA_032595735.1. Lineage (NCBI taxonomy): Eukaryota > Metazoa > Chordata > Testudines > Trionychidae > Pelochelys > Pelochelys cantorii. The sequence goes on along the minus strand of CM064329.1, from coordinate 82,332,398 downwards.
GGGACAGAACAACAGAAAATTGACTATCAATCTGTATATGTAACAGGAACAGAAAATCATACACATGTCCCTGTCAACTGAGCTACACTTGGTACTGGAGACTTAACTTAAAAAAAATATTTTATTTCAAGTGTGAAATTTGAATGTTATGTTACACGATTTGGTTTTTTTTTTTCTGGTTCTCAATAATTTAAGTATTTACATGATCTCATTTAGATGCTGAAATTCACCCTTGAGGAAATTAAAAGAAGTGAGAATGGGACGAGTTTAATTTCACTAAATCTAGTTTTGTCTAATGGGATGTTCATAATTAAAATGGGCTCAGACCTTAAAGTCTGATCTGGAATTTTGGTTTGAGCTTGTTACTAACAGGCAGCAGATTTAAGGTTACATTTGAAAATGAATAACTTTTTAAAAACAAAAGCTTAGTATTTTATGATATTGCAGAATGCAGCAAAACTTTTGGAGAGACACTATAAATTAGTCTGATTTCTGCTTTTTTCTCCTTTGTTCAAAATGTTCCGGGAGGGTAGTGGCCATCTTGAACCCAATTGACTGTGCATATTTGAGAGAGACACTTGTAATGTTCTTAAACATACACTATAAAATAATACAGGATTCAATGCAGCAAGTTAACACTGTTGTGGAAACTTAAACGTATTCAGTTCCTGGGCCAAATTCTGCTCTTGTGAAACCATGCAGAAGTAATTCGGGTTGCATGTGCAGCTGGAAGCATTATTTGACCATCTTGCTACTTGAAATTTTAAGCTGTGCAATGTTAACATCGCTTAACAATTTATTATTATTAATTTGTAATTAATAGGCACATTGAATTACTATGGATTGCATCACATGCACTTAATAGAATACTTTTGCACACAACTTTTTATAAAGACACAAAACCTTTTTGGAGTGACAAGACCCACAGTTTGTAAAAGATGTTCCAAACAATTAGGTCCAGATATATAAAAATTTCCTGAAAATGCTAATCTATAGACAAAATTATCTACTGTTAAGGATGACTGTTATACCTATTTTACAGAGACAGAGAACTTGCCCTTTATACCACATATCTCAGCATAGGAGCATAAGAGAGCAGTGCTAGTGAAATTACTACACTAGATCTCCCTCTCCACCATTTTATTTCTGAACATATAAAGGAAGTTTTGTCTTAAAAGAATTGGTTATGAGGTTGTTTGCTTTAAAAAAAAGAAGAATGTCCGATGTTGTTGCAAAGAAAGAATGTTGTAAAGTTTTCTCCCAATTTACGAAAAAGATTCAGCTCACAAAGGGGCTACATACTGGAATGAGTTGGCTCTAAGGGCACTTCTGTCACAGAATGGCATTAAGAAACCCCTTTGTCTAGCCACAAAAAGACTTGCATATTAGTCTCAGAAGGGATTCATTCCTGCCCACTGGACTATATTTTCAAAAAGATAAAAGTACACTTTCTTCATAAGAAAAGGTAAGTCAAAGGAATCCAGGTACTCAGGAGGATGAGACCGTACAAACAGTCCTGGTCAGTTTAATTGGATCTGGACACAAAGGCAACAGTACAATCATCAACAGTACAGATTGTAGAACTCCCGAAGGAACCAGATGCCACGAAGAAAAAAAATTCTTCTGTTGTGTCCTCCAGACTTTGTGATGACCAGCAAGTCCACTGACCTCAAAGGAACATAGAATTGACCAAGAATAACATCAACAGAATTATTCTTTTCTTTTCATAAAAATAATTCTTAATTTAGGATATAACAACTCATGCCATTTAGGAATTTAATGAAACTAAGCTAAAATGAATGCACAGCATGATTAAAATATTGGCTTTCCTACTTCACACTTGGGATTCACAGCACAGTGTATATAACAGCCAGGAATATGTTACTTTTTAATAGGTAACATTCAGATGTTGCTAGAAAGCATCATGCTTACAGGGCATGTTCAGCCAAGGAGAGTTAGATCTAAGAGTATCATGCTTTTTATATGGGCTTTGTATATACTAGACTATTTCTCTTAATAGTTCCCACTCTTTCTATAACACCAGCAGGATTGCTGCATAACTAGCATAGAAAGACATAGGCAGCTCTAAATAGGCTTAAAAGACTCTGGTTAAAACATGGGAAGCTTCTCTAGTTTACTATTTGCTACCAACAGTGGGGCTTCAGATGCGGTAGAATTAGTCAGATGGTAGGCACAGATTATGCATTTCATGGATTCATTGTGATATCACTGCAGGTTGTATCTTCCTTGTCCAGCACCTTCAGGATCTGATCAGTTCCAAACCAGGGAATTTGTCAGTTCAGGGGAGATCAATGCCAGCCTCTCTGCTGCTGCCAGCAGCAGGACCTGCTCTGGTGACAAAAGAGGGCTGACATTGTCTGAGCAAGGACTGGGGGGACACTCAGGGAAAAAAGGCAGGATGACTGTGGAGCTGTGTGATCAGGAGTGCATCTAGTCTTTCAGTCGCCAAGCTGCACTCCTGGCCTTCACTGCTGGCTGAGAGACTCCACTGTCGGCTGCGGGGCTGCACTCCTGGCAGTCGGCCACGGAGCTCCATAGCCACCCTGCCTCTCCCCCCCCGAATGTTTCGTTCCACCCCTGCTTCTTTCCCACCTTCCCTTAACTTGACCACCTAAATAAGCTATTTGCAGTGCTTCAGAAGCTCTGGGAGGGTAGGGGAGGATTTGCTGAACATGGTGCCCAGCTTTTCCCCATGAGTACTCCAACCCAGGAGCACCCACAAGGATGCCAGACTACAGATGTTGCTAGACAAAGGAAGTCTGGACTATAGAGGTCCAACCTGTAGATATTTTGGTATAACACTTTGCTGGTGAAGTTATGTTTAAGGCCAATGCTCTGTTGAACACTGTTCACTTAATGACGGACGTATGGACCTCAGTCGGTGAGCAGTGCCGTGCTTTCCCAGTCATAATTCTATTTTCTAGTCTACCCATGCAGAAATGGAAAAATGGTTATTTAAAATTATTCACTGTCCAGTAAAGGAACAAAGTGCAGCTTTTATTTTTCTGTCACTGAAGATCACTAGCCAGCATTTTTAAGGTGACAGCACCGTAAACATAGAAGTCTCTGTGTCTCTCTCTCATATGCAAACATTTTCCTAGACATCATCAATGTCTATGTTTCATAACTAGAGAATGGCCTCTGTATCAAAGGAGGCTTGGCATTGCAGACTGCCCTCCAGATGTCAAATTGGGCACTCTTCCACCACGAATTATCGTCTGTGATTCTGCTCCACATTAGCACAACAGGGAGGAAACAAGCCAAGCTGGTGCACATTTGCAGCAACTCTGGCTGAGCCAGAGTAGCCTGTTAAGCTTAGTACAAGATCTATGATCAAATTGACAAGTGGGTAGGTGCAGCGATGGTCTCTTGAGTTCTCTTTCCCACCCATGCATCTGCTCTGGAAGGATATAATTTTTTGTTGTTGAGCCAAATTGTCCAAAAGCATGTGAGCTGCAGTAACAAAGGAAAGTTGAGAGGGATATCATATGCTGTACCATAGAAGTGGATTCCTCCCCCAAATACGATTAGACTTTTACATTGGTGCAGCATGTTGTTCCTTGTCTGAGAATGGGATATCAGTCAATCAGAGGTGTCATAGGTTGGGTTTATCTGCTGATCTCTCAAAGCAGATTTACAGGCTTCTCCTAAAGGTTTGGCAGAGTTAACATGCTAGCACACACAGACTGGTCATTGGTTTATAGTTCAAGCAGCCAAGTGGCTTATGTCAGCTCCTTGTTGACAAGCTGGCTGCACCCTTACACCACAGAGCAACATTCAGCTGAAGCAAACACCAAGGCCAAAGCAGAAGATGTACAGAGAACTGAAGGATCTGCTTTCTAGGATTTTCCTGATAGTTTTCATACTGGTGGTGTGAGAAGAGATCTTCATTTCAGGTGTTCCAGTATTGCTGAAGCCATTGTGTCAGGCTATAGGCACTGACTCTGTGGTTACTCTGGGGCTAGAGCACCCACGGGGAAAATTTGTGGATGCTGAGCACCCATATGCAGCCTCTATTAACTCCCCTCACCCTCAGCACTGCCCACTTGCCAGTGGCCCCCATGGATCAGCACCGGTGACGTGCTCAGGGAGAGACAGAACATTGTGGGAAGAGGTGGAGTGAGGTTGGAGCAGGGGCAGTAAGAGGTGGGGGTGGGGCTTTAATGGAAGGGTGCAGGGGTGGGGGCTTGGCCTGGGGCAGAGATAGCACCTCCACTTTTGAAAGGTGGTGCCTGTGTGTCAGGCTATGATCAGGTGAGACTCCCTTTCTATCCTGTGACAATCGTTTTCCAGTGTTAGCAAAACAGATGTCATCAACATGCACATATTTTTCAGCCTGTGTTTCAGGGAGGTCTTATAAGCGGGCAAGTCTATTGCCATCATACGACACCCAACATCTGTACGAAAAAGCTAAAGATGACTGGGAATAGGTTACCTAGGGAGGAATGGGTTACCTAACAAGGTGGTGGAATCTCCATCCTTAGAGAACTTCAAGGCCTGGCATAACAAAGCGCTGGCTGGGATGATATTAGTTGGGGTGCCTGTAAACTGAAGCCCTATTGACCCCATTAAAATGAGGCTGTGACACACGTTGTGGTCCCGACCCACTTTGAGAACTGCTGAGTTATCATAATGCTTTGCACCTATGTAACGCCTTTCCATCAAGAATTTCAGAGTATTTTAACCATCTCACTTTTAAATTTCATATTAGATCAAAACTCTGGGTCACTTGCAGCAGGGTGGGAGTGCTACTCACCACAAATTCCATCAGGGAGTTGTTCATTCAGAAAATTTCTATTTTGTGCACTTTCCTGGTTATACGGTATAATGGGAAGATAGCCATGAAAAAGAAGATACCGGATGTGGGTGAACCTGAGTGCACACAGTAAGAGGAAACTACTTAGGATTTATAGGACACAAAATAAGTAATAAGAACCACCAGGGAAAGGAAGGAAAAGCAGGAAACAATAAGGAAAAAGAGGCATGGCAAGGGGGAGGAATCAGTGAGAGAAGAAGGCAGACACCTGGGGAAAACAACAAGATGGGTCTTGATAAAAAATAGGATACAGTGTAAAGTAAAGTAAGGTAAGGTGGGACCAGAGGTTAGTGGTAAGAACTGGATACAGAGAATGATGCCTCATATATCATTGTGAATGCCACAATAAAGAAATCTCTGTTCAGATATTTGGGAAGAAGAAAAGACATGAGTTTTGCAGACTCAAGTGGCTGGATAGTAGAGATAAGAATCTAAACTTTTGGATGCTAATCCAAACTAAGCCTGAACACTTTACCCTTTTGAATGTCACCTTATCTCCACATTCTTTCATTTTTGTTTCTCATATTTAACAGAAAATGTTTTTATTCAGAAAGAGATTGTAATTGGGTATGTCTCCTGGGGTGGCTGGTTATCATGAAAATAATTTTTCTTACTGTTGTTTCATTTTTCTTCCATGCTATTTTCCTTTCCAGAGTATCTGATAGGTCTAAGCAATTTCCAGGGAATAATCATATTTAAATCCCTATTGTGCAACACCCTTTTGTGCCAAATGGGTCAGAATGTCAAATACCATAGATAAGTATTTTCTAGTTCTTATACTCGTATGTGCCTGTCTCAGCCAAAGGCCAGCCAGACTCTGCTGATTAGCTAAGAGAGAAATAATGCAAATATTTTTTAGGTCACACAATCTTGTCTCACTGAACTGTCAATCTTGGGGCCTATTCTTGCTAACATTTGCCACCATGCATGTAGGGATAAAGATGGGAAGCCAATGGGGCTACTCATCGTGATAAGTGTTTGCAGTATCATGCCTCTAGTCCTAATTTCTTCTTTTGTTTTCTATGGGCAATTTTACAGAATAGTAAACTTTAGTAGAAAATAGAGCAATTCTTTCAGCACCAGTGGTTCACACATGAAAACACCTTTTATTCAGAGATCTCTTACATGGATTCAGTTGTCCCTAAAATCCTGCACAAACCCCAAATCAACAGATTTGAACAATGTCCCTTGCTGACTCATCAGATAAAGTATGGATCTTGGTCCAAAATCTGTGGTTCAGGCCCATCTCTAATCAATTTTATAAACCAAGTTGATTTTTTTCCTTAAAATGCTGCCAATATAAACACTGAAGTTGAAGCTATTTATGCTATTAGAAGGATACTTGGAGATATTAAATCTTTCCCCTATAATAATTATTTAAGGGTTGTGTTGGCAACTTACCTTCCTCAGAATCTTTCATGGGTAATTTGTGTGTTGGTTATTTGCTTAAGTGCACCCAAAGACTAGCTAATCATCACTTGCCAATTTCCAATATTATAGGTACTGTACTTGTATATTTGGGTTTGTTCTGTGCCCAGAAAACAAATAGTGTTTTGTTACCATCATTCCTAATCATGCATAGCCCAAGTATCTGGCCTTTGTGTAGGAACATGGTGAGCAAATGGGAATGAAACAGCCCCTTCACAGCTGCTATTCCTATGCATGGGCAGCTGCTGTCCCTATGTAACCTCTGTGAAGGGTTTTGGCACCAATGAATAGAAGTAAGTGTGAGTCCCATACCCACTCTTCCAGCCTGCCCCTAACAACTCCCCTATACAGTAGCATAATAAGAATGGAACTCCCCCCACCTGTGAAGAATATATAGCTCCCCCATCCACACATGGCTGCTCCACTTAGCCTTCTTTTCCCTTTATGCTACTTTTCCAGGTGAGGGTCATGGTGGCAGTACAGAGAATAGGGAGGTCCAGACTTCCCTTTTCCTCTGCAACAGGGATCTCCTGCTGGGGGATTCCCAAGTGTTCCCAGTCCAGCCAGGAGACATAATCCCTCCAGTATGTTCTGGGTTGGTCTCAGGGCCTGCACCCAGTAGAGTTCCAAAGGAAGGCTCCCAAAGAGAATCCTTATTAGGTGCCTGAACCAACTCTGCTGGCTCTTCTTCAAGGTTCTTCCAAATAGCCGAGCCTCTCACCCAGCCTGAGAGTGAGCCTAGCCACCCTGTGGAGAAACCTCACTTCTGCTACATGCACCTGTGATCTTGTCCTTTTAGTTGTTACCTAAAGTTCATGATCATAAATAAGGATGGGGATATAGACTGACCTGTAAACTGAGAGCTTGGTCCAAGAGCTCATTTCCTCCTTTACCACCTCAGATTGTGACCACACCCACATCATTATTGTTGCTGCACCAATCCACCAGTCAATCTCATGCTTTCTTACCATCACTCTTGAACAAATCCTCCAAATTCTTGGCCTCTTCCACAAACGGAAGGTGCTCCCACTTTCTTCACCTTGACAGTTTCCCTTACTGCTGGTATCCAGCAGCAGGTCCTAGGTTGCAACCATGATAAGCATCAACTGCATTCCAAAGCCAGAGCTTTGTGTGGATGCCCCAAGAACAGAAGCCCTGAACATGGTCCACTTGGACTCAATGTCCAAGACCTCAGCCAGAATGCAGAAATTCCTTTGGAGGTGGCAATAGAAGTCTTTACCAGATGTTCCCAGGCAACCTATACTGATCATGTGGGCCTCCCAGGTCTATCATCCTGCTTGTCTGATCTGATCTGATTCACCACTGAGTGGTGATTAGTTGACATCTTTGTCTGTCTTCATCTGATGTCCAGAACATATTCCACTCACCCCGCCCAGTAAATTGTATAGAGGACTTTGTTCCTTCTCTCCATTCTTGACCACATTCTAAGATCTGAAGCTGCCAACTGGCCCATGATGTGTTAGAGAATGATCTACAGATAAAATATATACCCTCGCCTAGTTGGCATATGAAAAGGTCTTAGAAATGTATTTTAACAAACATCATTTATACTTTTCTTTTAAAAATAACTTTGTCAATAACATTAAAGTGAAATGTTAAAGCAAGAAAGAGCTAGACCTTTTCTTTCCTGGAGTCATTAAATTGTATAATAAATACAATTGTATTTATAGCCAGATACTAGCACTACAGTTAAACTGTTTGCAGTGGACTGAATTTAATTTTACAACGTATTTTACAAATAGAAGTGCAGGTTCTATTTTATCAAATTAAGAACAGTTGCACATTTGTGCTTTGCTTCTTTAATTTAGAAAATAACATTAAAATTTTTGAAAAAAAATAAATTGTATAAAATGTATATTACTGGTATGTGCTTCATTAAAGAAAAGATATTCTCTTCACTAGCAAGTACTGGATTTTTGTTGACAATGTATTTTTATTATTACATTTTAAACAATTCTGTATATTTCCAAGTATTTTGTTCATTTAAACAAGAAAATATACTAAAAATCTGTCAAGCAGCTGTAGTAGTGAGATCTGGCCTCACGATGGTGCTACATTACCATTTCTAAAAGGATTTTTAAACAGCAGAAAAGGCTAGGGGAGAAAAAAATTGCACTGAATTAAAATGGAATGTGTTTCCTTTTGGATAATTAGTGAATATATTGACCTTCTACTGCATCCTTGACATGAATTGTATGATGATCATGCATCATAAAAGAATGTAGAACTCTGAATACAGCCAATGAGGCTAATTGATTAGTAAAGGTTAAGTTTGTCATCTCATAACAGGAATTTAAATGATCTGACCCATGAACTTGTTTTTCAGGTAATTTTTCTGAATTTAAAACCAGAAACAGGTAGGCTAGTGATAGAAAACCCTCTTTAAACCTTTGCAGAAACACAGCTGTCACTCTTCTCATCACAAAATCTATGATAACGAAGAAGAAAAGAGGGGATGATATGCCATCTTGCTTTACAACAGTAATAATGTTAAAATATTCAGTGTCGCTGCTCACTGTCCCAACATGGCATAGAAACTCATACAAAACATATATCAAATTAACCATCTTTGCTGGAATTCCATAGTGTCTCAATGAACTACTTACTAGAAAGCTTCTTTGTGGATCCCATCATACACTTTTGTAAAATTAAGCCGTTAAAACACATTTAGTCTAAGGCTTTCTCAATAAGTTTGCTCAAGATGAAATTCTGATTTGAACATGATCCACCTGATTGAAATCCAGCCTGTTCTTCCCTCAGTATATCAACTTTTTTATCTTATTCAAAATGACAATATAAAACACTTTCCCAGATACAGAGATAGTAGTGTCACCATTCTCCAGTTTTCACAAACAATATGGCCTGCCTGCCTTTTTAGGGATTTTACAGATGCCGCTTCTTCTCTAATCTTTAGGACAGTTCTCCTTTCCCCCAAACCATCCTGTGCAGCCTGCACATGTATTTCACCATCACTTCCTCCCCAGCTTTTAACATTTAAGCATCTATCTCATAGTCTGGTGCTTCATCTCTCTTCACTCAGTTTATAGCCTTAGTTATTTCCTCAAAGGCTATCACTTGTAGTGATATAGGTATGTTAGCTATTCCTTCAGACCTCTCAATGTGCATTAGTGTTCTGCCTCATTAAGCACAGCCTGGAAGTGTTCCATCACACCTGCTTTCTGTGCTTCATTTATGGTTAAAATCATGCCATCTGTAACCTTCCTGATACCACAACATTTCAAGAATTGTGATAACTGTTTAGATATTAGAAAAAGATTTTTAGAGTCCCCTTCTTTAGAGTCCCCTCATAAGGTTCTCTTGCTTTATTTTCTATTCATTCTCTATTATCTCTGACTGATCTTCAAACTTTTGTCTTTTTCCGTGTACTCTTGTTGCAGAATTGCTCTTTTACCACGGTCATTCTTGTTCTCTTTTTTAATTCTTTTCTCTCTTCAACAAGCCTAGTGTACTTGCTCTAAGGAAAAGAATGACTCCAACCATTTCACCCTCACTGTAGTCCACACATGCTTCTTTGAAAACCTACCATTGTTCTATGTTATCCATCAGTCTTTAACTTTTCAACTCTATTGCTAAGTTGCAGCTTCAAATGTACCTTCACTGCTATAACTACTAACTTCCTAGTATCTAGTATCTCAGAAAAGCTCTGCAGTGTAGACATAGCCTTCGATTGGAGTCTACCTAGCTGTAAGAGAAAATGTAGAAGACAAAGAATGTCCTGTTGCACGACAGTAGAAAAAGATGTTGCCATCATGGAGGCAACTTAAGATGGAGTGAAACATCTTGCAATGGGGAAAATGGGCTGTCTCATGTGCCACTGGGCACAGAAAGTTCTAAAGTATATATTAGGTAATAAGAGAGTTCAATTTTTTTTAAGTGGGAAAGGACATGTCACTATGGAACACAAAAGGATGCAGTTTCTCTCCCTACCACTTCAGCATTTTGTTTAGAATAACTTTCTTAAAGCTGTGTATGTGTACCTTGGAATTAGAGGCTTAATCTCCAGTTTGGATACAGATACCTCTGCTATCTCTGAGTTCGCATGCTAAAAATCGAAATGTAGCCACAGTGCAGTAACCAGGACAGGCTAGTTGCCTGAGTACATATCTAGGGTTTTAGCTGGAATTGTACATTGTGAGCCCAATCCAGTGCTCTCACAACAGTTCCCCCAGTAGTTTCAAATGGCTTTCAAATCAGGAGAATATCAGAATGACTACATCACAGATCTGCATCTTGTTACAAGATGTAAAGATACTTTTTCAATACACTGTAGAATGGGGTGGACAAAAAGTGGCCTGTGGGATCATGTGGGTTAGTCCCTGGTGAGCTGCCAGGTGGGTTTATTTAACTAAGCATCAGCAGATATGGCCATTCATAACTCCCATTGGCCACGGATCATCATTCCCGGCCAATGGGAGCTGTGGGAAGCAGTGCTCCAGTTTATTCCCCCACCTGCAGCTCCGATTGGCCAGGATCAGCAATCTGCAGACAACAGGAGTTGCAAGCAGCCATACCCATGGACACTCAGTTAAATAAAGTGTCTGGCAGCTTGCCAGATGCTAACCCAGATGGACTGTGTCCAGTCCACTTATTGCTCACCTCTGCTGTAGAAACTACTCAGACCATAGATGTGGTCTAAATGTCTGCCTAAAGGACACAAAAGTCCTTCAGGGAGAAAACTCAATAATGCAATTTTTACAAAGTCTCTTTTCAGAGTACTGCCACAATAAAGAGAATATAGAGCATTTTGTACAATTAATTTTCATATTTGATTTTAAAAAATTGTGTCTGAATGTATTTGAAACTGATGCAGAAATTCCAATGTATCACAGAATGCAAATACTGCTGCAGACATCAAAGGGCCCATCCACAGAATTTTGTTCAGTGCGCCGCAGAAGACATGACTGACAGTACACATTGGTATTACAACTTTATCTTGGATGCTAAAGATATGTGAGAGGCAAATAAATGGAAATGTGGCAAATGATGATGTGCGGAGAGTTTTCCTTATGCACTTCACATTTTTAATAGCCATTATTAATAAACTAAAAATATCTCTGCTGCTCATTTAATAGTAATTTGGCCAGTTCGAATCAAACAGATGTTGTGGAAGTGGGAAGAAATATTATTACCATATCAGTATCTAGGCAAAATTCATCTGAATAATTTGCAGTTATGCAGAAACTTGTTTTCCACACTTCTGGAAGTGCTGACTAGCCTTAGCATGAATGGACAGAGAAGGAGGCTTCAAATAATTATTTCACATAGGTTCAACACATTCCTTACTATGAAGTCAGTGCTATATTTATAAATATCTCCCATTGTAATGAAGTATACTTGACTTTCCTTTGGTCATACTCATTAAAATAATGCTTCTGTTCATTTCTAGAATGCTGGTCCTTCAAAAAGAAGAACTGACTATTTTACAACAGCCATAAATAAAAAGTATTAGGCTGGAAACCTACATCACTAGAGCTGATTCCACCAGTCTTTGGCTGTCCTTAATGAAGCTGTACATTCAGATTTATTCTCCAGAACAAAAATGCCACTCTCAGAAGAACTACTAAATTATGGTTGAAATGTAGCAGCAAGACACTACATTGAACGGAGCTTCCTGTTCTTAGCTTGTTTTATTAAGGCACATTTGCTGTGTAACAAAATGAAGACTAATGAGCAAAAATCAAATGGAGCCTGTCTGCTTTTGTGTTTAGATTAATGAATTGTGAGATTAGATAACTGTAAGAAAATACTTGATTGTGCATTAAGTATTGTAATGGTCTGAGTTAGTTTTTGTTTATAATGGTTCATAATCTCACATAAAGGAGGAGCCTTCTATTCCCTGTTATTTGGTCATACTTATGCAACATAAATCAATTTAAAACAACAATTGTTGTCTATCAATTAAAAACATTAATAGTTGTTTGTATTGCTTAGTTGTTTAAATATATTGGGCCACATTATGATAGCAATTATACCGGAATACTGTAACTTCCCAAAGCAGTTTACATGGAAAAAAACATGAGATCAAAATCTGGCTCAGTATATGGAGAAAAACAAATCTGAAAGTGAATACTTACAAATCAAGTGTAATTTTTGCACAATGTGGGGAAGAGACAGGGTAAAATTGCTAATTACGGGATGGGAGAATTTAGGCAACTGCAGGGTTTGGCAAGACTTACGAATTTTTTAAATTTATTTTTATTCAAGATCCCCAAAACATGTTTTTTTCAAGCCAAGAAGATTATCATACATCTTTATTTTATCTTCTATCTTATTTATCACAAACATGAGTCTTTATTATATGTTTGCATAGGCTGGGTGGTTCATGTACTTTGAAATTGGTCTTTTTTTCTCTTTTAACCCCCACTCTTACTCTAGCCTCTTCCACCCACAACTGAGCCTATGCTAGGACATTTCTAATACATATTCTCTAAAGAGTTTGGACAGTCTTTTTTTTCCCTGACAGGCATGCTACAAAAACTAGGAGAAGATTATAGATTGGATGGGTTTGGTTTGCATGACTCAAAAAAATTCACTTCTATCCATCCCCAAAGTCCAGTGACACCATGCCAAAACCCTGGAAGCAGTTACAATGTTTACAACATAGCAGGAGCAATATTATTTCAGTAGTACTGTGTGTGAACAAGTCCTTATTTGCAGATTCCATACAACCCACTAACCCATCTATTTCCAAGGTTCATCTCTCTTTTCTGTATAGTCCCTTTCTTTTTCAGCTGTCAGGTTCTCGCCTCTGTTTTCTTCCCTAAGATGAGTTACCTCCATGGCAATTTCCTACAGTATCCTGGACTGTTGAATTAAGTTTAAATATTTTAGGAGTTAATTGTATTAAAAATGCAGATGTTTATGTATTATTGAAGGCTGGTATATAATGTCTTGAGGAGTGAGACATGATAATGGAAACCCTAGAAAGTGTTGTGAGCTTTAAAGGTGTATTTGAAACAATGTACACCCTCCAATTATGCAAGAACTCAGCCTTTGGAACCTTCACCTTGAGTGGGACTTTCCAGCCTGGCCCTCGTGATCAACAGCAATCTCAAAGTTATATAAAAGGACTCACAGATTCATACAGCCTGGAAAAAACCCCATGAATATGTGAGAGAGTAGACAATTCCTGGTCTACATTGTGAAATCCTCAGAAGAAACTCTTGGGTGGAGTTTGAAGGATTAATCACCTGCCCAAGTCTTGGCTTGAATGGGAATGGCATCTACTAAGCTTATTTGCACGTAGGTTCTTCTATTGTTTTTACTACGTGTTCTCTGTGCTGCTTTAAGCTTAAGCGTGCTTACTTAGAAAAAGCTATTTTGGAAGTTAGCCCTATGGGCAATTACTTCGTTTATAGCCTTTAAGGAAGAGGCAAAGCAGGCCTGCTAGGGCATTTTGACTTGCTGAGGATTTCACAATGTAGACCAGGAACTGTGCAGCCTGGAAAAAAACCATCAGGGGAGATCAAGAGGGAGAGAAAGAGAGAGAGACCACAGAATGGTGAGGCAATAGCTGAAGAGCTGGTCACCTAGATCTGGGCCACAACATGCATGAACTCTGAGACCACCAACAGCTAGGAAGGAAACCCTATTTTCTTCAGATCTATGTATTAGAGAGGGACTGTAACATTGGCTTTTGACAGTAAGGTTATGATACTTGCTTCATTAATGCTTAGTTTATTTAGCACTTCATCAAAAAAGCAGCATGTAAATGTATCTGAATCTAAAGAAGAGCATAGACAATCAAGGTGGGAAGAAAAGAGATAATCAGGACTCTACCAAATTTATGGTCCATTTATTGGTCATAGGATTATTTAAAATTTCACAAGTTCACCTATTTAAATGTGAAGTTTCACAGTGTTGTAATTGTAGCGGTCTTGACCCAAAAGGTGACTGCGGGAGGGGTCAGAATGTTTTTTGGGGAGGGGGCTGCACTGACTTCAGAGCTGGGCTCTTGGTGAGTGGCTCTGAAGGCAGAGCAGCCACCACCAGTAGCACAGAAGTGAGGATGGCATAGTATGGTATTGCCACCCTTATTTCTGCACTGTTGTCTGCTGAGTTGGGCCCTCAGTCAGTAGCTGCCACTATCCATTCACCACTTCTGAAGGCAGAAGCACCGAAGCAAGAATAGCTTGGCAATCTTACTCCTGAGGAGCTGTCTACCAGCAGTAGTCTGGCGAAAAGTAACTACTATGAGGGCAGTGCATAAGTAAGGATGGCAATACCGTGACACCCTAAAATAACTTTGTGACCACCTTGCAACTCATTTTTTGTCAGCACTCCTAATCTGAGAAACACAGGTCTCCCCTAAGAAATCTGTGTGGTATAGGGTAAAACATACAAATCACCAGATTTCAGGGGGTGAGGGAGAGAAGACCAGATTTCATGGTCTCTGACACATTTTTCGTGGCCGTGAATTTGGTAGAGTCCTAGAGATAATACACTACAGAATAAAACAGAATGTCATGCCACAAGGAATATGGCAAAAATCAGGACAAAATAACCCAATTATCTTTGAACCAGACCCACTGAATTAAAAATTGGCAGAGTGCATGAAGTGGTACTTCATTCAAGCACCACTGATGCAATTAATGTGGTGCAATTAATTACAGTCAAACTTGCTTTCTTAATTTTTAGTTTATTTTGGCCTACATCAAAAAAGCAGCATGTAAATATATCTGAATGCTAGAAGTGTTAAAAGCTCTAGTGACAGGATGATTCTATGCCAATCATGAAAGCACCAACTCAGGTAATTAGTTTTCTATAGTATTGGTGACCAGATGAACATGACATACAATGTGACTCATTACTAGAACTGAGCAAATAGATTTCTTTTTCAGATTGGGGGCCAAAACAATATTAAAAAATTCAAACAAATTTTAAAACGTAGGTGAATCAAAAAAGTAAAAAAAATATGTTTGATCAACTGATACATTTCTAGTGTACTCAACAATTTTGGGATGGTGTTCAATTATCTTGAACTAAACTAAAATGTTTCATTTGAGTCATATGTACTTCCTTCCCTTTCTGAGTTTTTCATTTTCATTAGGCAGTTTCAGGCTCTTTTCACTGTATCAGCATGTTTGCGTGTGTTTTAATATCTGTGATTTTGATTCAGAGTGGTGCTTTGATTTCAAGAGTTGAAATAATATTGCAATGCCTTTGACATTTTTCCCCTCAAACAAAGCTATTAATCACATTTGACCCAAAATTCAGCTAACAGTTTCGAGGTCTTAATTTTTTTAATCAAAATTCAGTAAAAAAAATTATCCCAAATATATTAATTACAAAGCCACTGTTGGATTTTTAATTAATAAAAGTTTTAAATATATGAAAAGCCATCTTATAAAATAGTAAGAGATTTATCATTTTAAAAAACCCAAAGCTCCTTCATTTATGTATATCACTTGTGAAGAAGTGACACCTCAGAACACAGTTAATGTTAGCATCTGCCTTACCTCAATTTTTTCCCATACGGTTTCATAATTGTCTTGGTGTTGTATATCTTGCATCAATTGTTGAATTAAAGCTGATTTATTTGAGGCAGAGATCTCATTTTTCTCAGAGGGCTCAATCACTACAGGCTTTCCTGGTGTGTCTTCTATGTATTTTTTAATGCTAGATGCAGGCATACCAAGTTCTTCATCTGAAAAAATGTCACTGAGAGGACCAGATTCAATGCTGTCATCCAGAGAAGATACTATGTCACTTGAAGAGCTTGGTGAAACCCTACCCATTTTTTTGTGCTTCTTTTTAATTTGATATGTTGGATATATCTCAGAATCTGAGTTCATTTCTGAGAGCTCCCAATCATCAATGTTTTGAATGGTTTCTCCTCTGGGTTTCTGAGGCAGCAGTTTTGTTAAATTTTCTAACTTCAAAGCCAAGACTTCAGTCTGCTTGAGGTGTGACGGAAGCGCTAAATATTCATCTGAACCATACCAGGCCTTGACAACTTTACCATTTGTATTATCAAAACTTGTTGATGATAAATAACTCTTTTTGCTCTTATTTCTTGGAAGAACAGATGAGGAGATAATATGCCCTGAGTCAGTTGAAGATACACTTTCTTGGCTGTGAGTTGGTGAACTAGATTGTTCATTTTTACTTTGGGACTGGCCATTAAGTTCTCTCTGATTACAGGAATCTGATGATGCGGAAGCAGAATCTGTTTTTGTGCCCCCCTTGGTCTGAGAGTTACAGGAAGGAATTCCATTTTGTAGAGCTGAGCTCCCTCTTTTATTCACCTGCTTTGCTGAAGCTGAGTTAGCTATAACTCCAGGTGTCCTGCATGATGTCACCTTTTCAGGAGTATCGTGTGATTTTTTGTGCCTTGGCTTTTCTTTCCGAAGGTAATAATTAGACTTACCTAGACTCATAGAACTTTCCTTAAAGTGATTATTTATTGTGTATTCAAGGCTTCTATCACCTATTTTATGTAAGCAATCATATGACTGACTGACAGCAGATGGACTATTAGTGTAAGATGATTGTAAAGCCAAGCAAAGCTTGGACCTATCTGGTGGGTCTAATAATGAGGGTGTACTTCTACTCATATCAGTCTTTAAACTGAGAGAGATGGGATTTTTCACATCGTCAATTTCCAAATCATCTTTAAATGTTCCTTCTTTTAGAAACAGACCTCTTTTTGGCAACGTAGGTTGTGTGGGAGAATCTTCATTATAGTTAAAGCAGTCTCTTATTGATCTCTTGGGAGTTGCGTTTTCACAGTGTGGATGCTGTCTGCTTTCTGTACCAAAATGGTGCAATGGTTTGTATTCTTGTTTCTGTAAACTGGAAACTGGTTTGCTGTCAGCTGATAAGATGCCAACTTCAGTGCAAGATCCTGTACAGAGAAATGACTTTCCAGGTGACAGCTCAGTTGATGTGTTGCTGTCTTTGCTTTCTCCCTGATGTTCTGTTGAAAGAGGTAAATGGGTTTCTTTCACATTAATGGCTTCATTACACTTGGAAACAATGGAATCAGTTGCTACTGCAAGTAAACCCACGCTTTTGATAAGCTCAGGAAAGTCTTTTTCCATCTCACTGTAGTTCCAAGATTCAAGTGGTTTTGCGTTTGCTTGACTGGAGGTCACGTCACCTAGAGCACCACGCAAATCCTCACTAGGGCTATAGTCAGACAGTTCAAATGCAGTAATACCACAATCCAGGGACAAGTAATTTTGAGAGCACTTGATAGTTAACTGTCCTGAGTCATCCACTTCAGTTAAAGAGTCAAGACGGTCCTGAAACAAAAATTTCAAAAAGGCCTTTTAAAAACGGATATCAGTTTTAGTACTTACTATTCTTCAATCCAGTATACTCAACATCACAAATCCTGTCAGTGGCAATTTTTTTATATATTCAATTTAGAAAAGCGGTTGTTACCAAACTGCCACAGAGCTTTGTACAGTACACTGTGTGAGTGAACAGTTTTACAATATTTGGGAATATAGCACAGCAGAATGGCCAAGTGTTAATCTGCACATAGAAATGTTTAACTCCTACATGGTATCACCCTGCAGAATAATGCAAATTGTAACTAACCTGAAGAGATACTGTGCACAGTTTTCATGGTATGATTGCTGTTATGTTTGCAACTAAATATCAAAGTCTCTGTCATAACCACAGAAAAAAACAATTCAAGACAGAGGAGGGACCTCAAAACTCCACAGAGTGGACCTCACAGACCCTCCCAATGGTAGTCACCTTGGATGGGAGGGGTTTGTGGCATTAGAGCGAGCAGTGAATGGGAAGCATCTATGTTCAAACCCGATGAAATCTGTGATTTCTGAAACCTATGGATATAGAAATATCCACTTAAGAGTGCTGTTCCTACAAGTTGCTCCACAGACCTCCTACTGATTGTGAGAATGAGTTTTTCAGAAGCCAGCTTGCCTTTGGCAGAGTTTGCCAACATTTGTGTGACAGCAGTTTCTGACTGCACCTAGCTTCATGCAGCATTAACTCTTTTGGACGTATCTGCTGATATTACCTGGGGACAATACTATGAAACAATACAGAAATTGTGGCTATATCTATAATACCCTTCTTCTACTCACAATTCCCTGGTTATCAGTTCTCTACTCTCAGAAGCTGAGGAAACAATCCTTATTGAACCCTACGATTTTAAAATGCTGAGACATATTTGTGCATAACAACATTTAGTTACAGCTTATTATCTTCACATTTGTTTTATTTATATTAATTTAGGAGTTCAGCATCTAAGCAGAAATCAGCAATCTCCCAGTATCAATGTATATGCTCAAATCTGAATAAATACCTCAAAAACATAGGTCCAAATTCTGTTCTCATTTACCCTACTCTTTATGGGTGTAACTCCATTGAGTCCCCTGTTTAGATCAATAAAGATTCAGATAGGTAAAATGGCAAAAAGACACAAAAAACAGACACAAACATGAAAGAAAACATTTGCTCAAGTGCTGGTACAGGTTGAACTGCTCTAGTCTGGCACCCTTCGGACCTGACTGGTGCTGAACCAGAGAATTTGCTGGACCATGGGAGGTAATGCTGCTATACAATATTGACCAACACTTCCATTGCTTTCTAGGCTCACAGAAGACTGATAGGGTAAATTAGAGATGAATAACAGCAAGAACACTGAGAGCCAAGACTGGTGGCTGAAAACAAACTTTATGGGACCGTGGAAATCTTGACCACACCTACAAGTGGACACCCAGCTAACTAAAATCATGCCGGACCATGGATGTTGCCAGACCAGAAAATGCCGGATTAGAGAGGCTCAAGCTGTATTAAAGTGCAACATACTATTTAAAACATGCCATGATGTCTCTGCCTCACAGTAAGCTATTTCAACAAATGACCTCCAATGATAATCAAAACAGCTGCAGTCTCAATAATAAAGTAGCCTCATGTTTGCTTGTTACCTTGAAAGTAGCACATGATTAGTTTTGGAGCACCTTAATCAATAAGAACACTTTGATGCAATCATTCAGTTGTTAGGGCCACAAGAAATAACACTTGTGGTAGCCAGAAAGATACAAATTAAAATAATAAACACTTAAAAACCTTTAAGCAAAAACGTCTTAGTAGAATTTTGGTTTGGACTTCTCTTAAAAACTTTTATTGCATGCATTCCAGTCATGTGAAGGGACAAGTCAATGAATTATAAATAGGCAATGACACAAAAACTCAATCTGTTAATTATGGTTAGTTTCTATAAAATCATCAAGCTTATTTCTTGCAGCTCCACTTCATGGGAGAAAATGAACAAACAATTATTATGGCTGCAGTGTTTTCTGGGGACATATTTCAATTAGCAAGTCATACATAAATTCATCAAAAGCTTTCTGGGGCCTTCAGGGCATGCCTGACCATGAAGCAATGAACCCTATTCCTTCATCTCCTCAAAAGTTGTTTATTAGTGTTAATCATCTTTACAACCATACATATTAAAACCTTCCTACTTGATCATCTCCCACAGCAGCTTCCACATGTAAGCTATATCAGAGGAATCATATCATAGGTGGAATCAGGGCCAATATTACTATGTTTTTATTTCCATTTTTATTTCAGAAAAATACTATGTTTAATACACCACAGCCACCAGGGCTGCCTATCAATATCCCACTTCAAAATACAGCCATTTTAAATACATTCTGCCACAGCTTTATAGAAGGGGATTGCATTTTTATGGAGACATATGATTCATTTTATTACAAGACTGAAGCTTTGGAAGAGGTCTATTTCCTCCTGACCTCCAGCTGCAAGCAACAACTCTGGCTCTTTCTTTCCCCATGAATGGGCATATAGTCCTTCATACTCACAAGCCATTCTACCTTTTCCCAGAAGGAGAAGCAATACTGAGAATGAGCTTTATGTAGCAATATTGTATTATATACTAATATAATCCAGCACTATTGCAGTGATTCTCAAAGTGTGGTCCGTGGACAACTAGTGGTCTGCAACCATCCTGCAGGTGAGCCGTGGGCTCATGTCTTGCTCTCCTGCCTTGCCCCCTCCCTCTTTCCCCATGTAGTTGACGTGCCAGCACCAGCTCCCCACTGTGTGTGTTTGGGGGGAGCCTTGCGGGCCAGATCCAGCTTTCAGGGGAAGGAAGCAACTTCACATGCTACCACTCCCCCTTCCCCCAGGTGGAGGAATGGCAGTACAGGAAATCGCTTGCCTGGAGGCTTTGCTGCTGCCCCCATTGGCCAGAATCACGGGAGCAGCAGGGGGCAGTAACAAAAGATGGTAAATTTGGGGAGCAGTTGGGGAGCTGGTGCTGGCACTCCAACTACGCAGGGGGACAGAAGAGGGGCTCACCAATGCAGGGTGTGTGTGTGAGTCATAAGCCCGTGACCCACCTGCAGGATGGTCGCAGATCACTAGTGGTCCATGGACCACACTGGGAGAACCACTGTTCTAGGCAAACAAGTGGTTTTTTGTGAAGCCCAGACTTAAATAGTAAAATCATAGAACTGGTTTGCTACAACCAAATCCTTAATAGGTCCTGGATCATCTCTCCCTGGATAGATGCAAAGTGTCTGAGCATCTCTGACTCCTCAGGTTGCAGCCTCTTCTTTAAGGGGAAAAAAATCTTCCCCCCAGCCAGGCCCTTTCTTTCTAAGGAGGTATTTTCTATACCAGATATAATCAGAATGAGTTGGGGTACTTCCTGCTTCTTAGTGGCTGAATTTAAACCTTCCTTAGATTATGAGATCATAGTTATATAAACCCTGCCACATTCAAACCTTAGCATCATGGCTTCAGTCCCTTTCACTCCTCTGGGTGTGCTCAAGGCCATGCTTTTCCTTAGAATTTGCAAGGAAGTGTTCAAAGTCCATCAGAAACTTGTGTTACCTGATATTTATCCATTTAAATACATTTGAAGTCCAAAAGGGACCATTATGATCAACTAATTGAACCTCCAGCATAACACCGACAATAGAATGTCACTGCATAAAGCCCATAAGTACTTTTTTTAAGCTATTATGTAACTTTTAGAAAAACATCAAACCTTGATATTACGGTTTCAAGTGATGGAGAATCTGTCACGTCTTTAGCTAAAAAGTGTTCCTATGGTTAATTATCCTCACTGTTAAAATGATGCATCTTATTTCTATTTCAAAAACATTTGAACTAACAAAGTCTCTTTAAAACAAGTTAGTATCCATACTTACTGAGCAAAAGGCAATCTATGTTAATATATCTATATTAAAAAGCCTATTAAACTGGTATAAACTTTGCATGCTTTAGAAGAAAGTGAGATCAGAGTTGATCTGCAGGGATGCTGCTATCCCAGCTGGCAACTTGTAGACTACACTTTTAAAAGGAAATTTTAACCTGGCCTGTACAATGGTGGATAAAACTTTTCTGTGCCTAAAGTTTGTAACTACAAAGACTAATTCCATATCTTGATTTTCACATGCAAATTATTTTTTCACACACAGATCTAGAATTGAGCCTGAGCTCACCAAGTTTTGATTTGGATATGAACTAGATCAGATGTTTTGGGTCAAAAAGCACCTCTGAACCAATCAAAGTATCTGTGGGGAAAAATATTAGGCTTGTGGGAAATATTGCCTGCTGTTTTAAAGAATGCTTTTGAAAAGTTGGTCCTATGATCCTATATTTAATCTGGTTCAATGACAATGGATGTCAGCTGAAGACACTTTAGCTGAGAAAACACTTATTCAATTAGCCTCAAGTGTATCTGGCTGCATTGGCAACAGTTTGGATGAACTGCAAGTGAAAACTACCTAGGACTTTTTTATACTAGTAGCAGGGTAGATCATCTTTAATTCTCAAGCAATATTTATGACTAGGGAGTAATGTTCCAAAAGTAAATTACTGTATTTAGTTCTCATACCTCTTTTGTCTCCTCAGAAAATGCTTGCAGAATATCAGTCTGCCTGGTGTAGTTTCCATTGGCATCCTGTAGTCCCTGTAGGATGCGTTCTCTCAGAACCAGAACAGAAACACGCAGCTGGTGCCAGAGTAGCTGTACTGTATGTATATCGACTATCACATTGACGGAGTAAGACAGAAGCTTGAGGGAAAACTCAGTCTCTAACAGAGCATGAATTTGTTCAACGTGGTCAGATATATCTTCACATATATCCTGTAATAGAAAAAAAATATATACCTTTAGCTACAGGAATAGGCCCTATAAAGATCATCTCTAATTTTTGGCTAATGCAGAAAATGTGATTTCAGATAGGGAGAATAATGTAATTAATACATATGGGATCTCTATTTTTTTATTTATAGCAAAGCTACAACAACTGAACAAGCAGCTGTCCTATTTGGCAGGAGTGTTCACTGAGTACAGAGACAGCATGAAATAAGTAAGGATGGCACAACAAGATCATATGAATCATAGACTGTAAAGATGTCGTCTTAAACTGTAACAATTGCAAAAAAAGTGGTAAGACTGACCCAACTGCACTCTATTCGTGATTGAAAAAAAAAATCAGAATGTAAAGAATTTGATTAATGCCATTCCCAACAAAATAGGTATCAACAGAGTTGCCAATTTAAGTAAGAATACACATATATATATATATATATACACATACACACACACACATACACACACTGTTTTGTGGAGCAGTGAAAGAGTTAAGTCACAAGCAAGCTGATCAGGTATATGAATGCGAGTAAAGACACCCTATGATGTCCAATTAAAGAGTTACACTTTTGCATATTGGATAAACTGTTGGTAAATGTATACAGCACAATGGATTTAATTGGCTATAAACTACAGATTACTGGCACATTCATTGTGAAAGACCCATGTAGACTATCTGAACTATGATTTAAGGTTTCATTGTTAGAATGTGGCAAACAAAAAGACTGAAGTAGGCCAATCAGTGAATTCTCTTAATATAAACAATGTTGAACTTTTTGGTTAACTTGATTACTACAGATTCGAGCTCTGTAGTCTGGACTTCCACAGTCCAGCAACGTCTATGATCTGGTATCCCCGTGGGTGCTCCTGAGCTGGTGAACTCGTGGGTAGAAGCTGGGCCCCACACTCAGAAACGCCTGCTTGGCCCTCCCAAAGTTCTGGAGTGCCACAAATAGTTCACTTGCAGTTCTCGAGCTCAGGGAGGGAGAAGGAGGAGCAGAGACAGAGGAACATTCAAGGAAAGAGGCAATGTGGCTGCGGAGCCCCAGGGACAAGGAGCGCAGCCCCAGAGACTGTTTGCAGAGCCCTGCATCTGATGGCTGCAGCGGGGCCAGCACCGTCCTCTGGTTTAGCACCAGTCATATCCCAAGGGTGCCAGACCGACAAGGGAGATACAGCCTATAGTATGCATTGCCTTGCCTGGACTTTTAGAATGGGTTACTTAGCTTCTAACAGCATGCCTTCAGATCCTGTCAAAATAAATCCACATTTGAGAGTTGGGATTCAGAAGAATGTGGATTTAACCAAATCACAGTCAAACACACATGACGGTTTTTAGTCTGAAAACGCTTGCAAGGTGAGTGTGGTGGAGTGCTGTCAAACCAGCCCACACAGACAGGGCCAAAAGAATGTACAATTTACTGGAGCTTTTAAGGGTTGGTGGAGTGTACTTGATGGATGTGGAGACTGACATTTGGGAAAAGCACTTCAATGACTGGATTGGGGAGGAAACAGATACCAGGGTTTGTGGGTGGAGATGATTGTTGAGGCCTCCAGGGGCCAGTGTCTTATGCAGATAAAGGCTAAAAGGACCAGCTCTCAGATGTAAATGAGAGCTAGGATTTTAGCTTGTGGGTTTTGTGACTATAAGTAGAAACCTGAAATCTTCATGGACTACGGGTGCCTTTTGGTACCCCTCTCCCCAGCATGTGAATGAGCACAAGATCAGAGAAATCAGAAATTAGCTGAAGTCTTTGGGAGGAGGGCAATCAAAGTTATACCCCAAATTATTGTTTCTATATTGGGAGCCCTGTAATCTGCACTGGACTCCGTTAAATACCTGGTACGCTCAGTGTTAATTAAGTTACAGTCTGCTGCTTAAAATCCATTCCACTGTCTGTATTTTATTCAGCTGTACGTCCTAAGCAATTAAATTAAGAAACATCCCAATTTTTGTAGAATGTCAGAGATGCAACTAATCAAAACAGTTGTTGAGAGACATGGTGTTTATTTTACTCATTAATATTTTTGTTTATTATCAGCAAAATGATGCAAGTAGCAAAGCACAACCTTTTTGCACTGACAATATGTAAAATATTCTGTATCAGTTTAGAGCTGATGTTTATAAATTTAAAGTAAAGCTAATAATGATGTTAGGTGCATGGGGAAATAACCGTGGACACCAATACATATTGTCTAGTAACTTAACATTAATAAATGAAGCCAAATGCCCATTGCAATCAATAGCTCAGTATTAAGCAATTAAGAAACAATTATGGTTAGAATACGGTCAACCACTCTGCCACTATTAGAGACCTGGGTTGGAGCCCAGATCCTCTATCAGGGCTGCCATCTCACTGGTGGTGACTCCCTCCTTCCCTGGGGTACTGACCTCTAGGTGCCCTGTGTGCAAGGGCTGCTATATATTGACTCTGGCCACTGGGTCCCACCGTCCTATGCCTAGGGTAGCTATATTGACTCTGGCCACTGAGCCATGCTTCCCTGAAGCCCTACTGACTCTGGCCTTTAGGCTATGCCTCCCTGCAGCCAATGAACATAAGAACATAAGAACATAAGAACGGCCGTACCGGGTCAGACCAAAGGTCCATCTAGCCCAGTATCCTGTCTGCCGACAGTGGCCAGCACCAGGTGCCCCAGAGGGGGTGGACCGAAGACAATGATCAAGCGCTTTGTCTCCTGCCATCCCTCTCCA
This sequence comes from Pelochelys cantorii, assembly GCA_032595735.1. Classification (NCBI taxonomy): domain Eukaryota; kingdom Metazoa; phylum Chordata; order Testudines; family Trionychidae; genus Pelochelys; species Pelochelys cantorii. The sequence goes on along the minus strand of CM064329.1, from coordinate 82,307,264 downwards.
GCCTCTGTCAAACAGAGGCCAAGGACACCATTTTATCCCCTGGCTAATAGCCTTTTATGGACCTAACCTCCATGAAATGATCTAGCTTCTCTTTAAACTCTGTTATAGTCCTAGCCTTCACAGCCTCCTCTGGCAAGGAGTTCCACATGCTGACTACACGCTGTGTGAAGAAGAACTTTCTTTTATTAGTTTTAAACCTGCTACCCATTAATTTCATTTGGTGTCCTCTAGTTCTTCTATTTAGGGAACTAATAAATAACTTCTCTTTATCGGCCCTCTCCATACCACTCATGATTTTATACACCTCTATCATATCCCCCTCAGTCTCCTCTTTTCTAAACTGAAAAGTCCCAGTCGCTTTAACCTCTCCTCATATGGGACCCGTTCCAAACCCCTAATCAATTTAGTTGCCCTTTTCTGAACCCTTTCCAAGGCCAAAATATCTTTTTTGAGGTGAGGAGACCACATCTGTACACAGTATTCAAGATGTGGGCGTACCATAGTGGGAGGCTTACTGACTATGGCCACTAGACCATGCTGTCTTGGTGCAGCCAGGGTGATGTAACTGTGGGGTTACTACAGCTCTACTCGACCACCAGAATGATGGGGTGAACTAGCCTTGTGACACACTATTGGGCCAAAATCACTAAAAACTCAAGGTCTGATCCAAAACCAAGACTCCTAATGAATTAGTACTTCAGTTTTAGGTCTTCTCTACATATATATTTGCTTCAGTTTATCTTAAGGTGTGTTTTCAAACTAAGTGAATTAAATTGGTGCAAGTTTGCTAGTAGATACTCTTTGAAACTTCTGATGCAGACAATGCACACTGATTTTAACTTAAGGTGTTATTTAAACTGATGTAGTTAAAACCATAAATGCTGGAACTAGGGCCTCTGGTAGTGCTGCTACGCTCCCTGACAAGAAGCATTTTATACAGAGTTTACAGTTTGTTTCAATGACTTAGTACTGCCACTATCCAAATTGTTCTAGTATCCTAGTTAAAAACTTACACAAAATTGTGTATAGATACACAACTTAAGCAGTTCCTCCAATATCACAGAATGCATTATATATCATGCTTATTTGGTTAAATTCAAGTCAATTAGGAACTGATTTATTTTAAACCAAAGAAAGCTGCTTTAAACCTGAATTAATGTCTACACATTCTTTGTACCAGCCTTTATTAGAGTTTAAGAGTGGTTTTATTTGATTTAGGGCTTGTCTACAATGGAAAGTTGCACAGATTTAACTTAGTTTTTAAACCAGTATAGTTTTGGTTTACATATGGCTCCTTTTGGTTTCCTTCAAACCTGTTTCCCATCAATTTAAGCTAAACTGAAATAAGAGTGTCTGTCCATCCAGGAGTTTGCATCACTTTATCTGAATTGATTTAAATGCACTCTCTAGGTTAAATCTATGCAATTTTCATATGTAGACAAGTCCTTACTTTAATCTAGTAAATGAGTAAATTACACTAAACCAAAGTAAGTGGCTTTTAAACCAAAAGAAGAACAGCCACACAGTAATTTGCACCTGTGATTTATCTTACTAGGTTTAAAATGCTAATTTAAATCAAACCAAACAGTGCAGATAAGGCCTGAGAGTCCATCCATTAATGCTATGCACCATATCAAAAGTAATATAGCTTAAGAATGATACTATCTAAATAGCTACTTGATGAGGCTACACCAAAATGCTGTTAATTTACATTATCAAATTACTATTGGAATGTCCAATTGGAGAGCATGATTACATTTTATTCAGAATTTTAAAAGGATATTAAAGAATATTTTTAATTAATTGGCATATATGAATTCCCATATGCTTGCCTAAATTGGTTAGTTGAAGTTTTCTGTTTTGCCATAAAACAATTTAAATGATTGCAAGATTGGGGCCATATATTTCAATTATAAATATGTATTTAGCTTGACTTCAGCTGGACTACTCCTATCTATAAAGTTAACATGTGTGTTTGCAGAATCATTTCCCTAACATCTATATACATCTGTGATGGGTTGAACTTGGTCCAGAGGCCCTATGCTGGTGGCCTCATGGCTATGCCTCATCCCACTTCAGAAAAGAGCAAAGGAGAAGTCCTCCAGGCAACCTCGAATGGCTCTGTGGGAAGCAGCCAATCAGAGGGGCTGCTGGAGTAGCCAATCAGGGGCCAGGAGGGCCATATAAAAGGAAGCAGCAGAGACAGAGCAGTCAGTTGCTGCCTGGAGCTGGAAGAGAGTCGACTGGGTTTCTGACTGGATAGAAGAACAGCAAAACCATGGACAACTCAGGGTAGAGCCCAGGAAGGAGTGCTGAAAACCAGGGGAATTAAGAAAGAGGTCCTTTCTGCTTGTGGAGACCAAGCAAGGACTGAGCACAGAATCTAGGCAGAGTGTGTGAGGGAACAATGATGGGCCCTGTTGAACTGTTATAGAGAGCATTATCTCCAGGAAGGAAGCTTTTGCAGAAGGTAAAGACTATATACCTCAGAAAGGGTTGGTTTGCTCTGTTCCACCTGTAGTGTATGTGACTCAGCTGGAGGGTTAAGTCACTGAAGATCTACTGAAGAAACCATTTGAGGGGAGATGGGGAGAGGTGCTCTACAGGTGGGTACAACCCTGTTCCAAAAATTAAGAAACAGCATGCTTACACCTAACCAGAATGGGTGCTTATGAGAGGCAGGTGCAAGCCCCATTACAATATTTGTATTTCAGTATGTACATACATGGAAATGTGAATTTTGTAGAATACTTAGGAATTTGTTAAACAGCCTGCAAAGAAGGGATACTCAATGCATGTAACATAAATGGAACTTGGATCCATCCTTTCAACTGAAATTTCTGTATGCCATTATGAAGCAGGATGAAATTAAAGCAACTTTTACTTACTACACAGCAAAATAAGAAATTAAAAAAGGCAGTTCAGGAGCAATTACAAATAAATATTTTAAAGGTTGGTTTTTAATCTTATCTAAAATAGTCATAAAAATGAAACCATATAAACTTCTCCCTAATTATAAGGAAGAAAAAGAAATTAATACTGATAGCACATTTGGATTTTTTGGTCAGGCTTCAAATAATATATTAAAAAATGTGCTGATAAATCCTGAGCATACTAACCAGAATACAATCAGAACTGTTTAAAGTAATATTTCACACAACACATTTCCTTAAGACCTTCCTTTCTTTTTATTCAGGCAGATTTTTGAACTAGATAAACTATACACAACCTAGCAACTTTTGGTCCCTATCTGCAATTTCTGGCATGTCTGGAGACTTCAGAAATTTGAGCAGAAGCAAAGTTTGTATTGCTTGTTTGCTTTTGTTTTGTTTTAAAACTCATCAAAAAGATGTGCATTTTCCTCAAACAGTCAAATCAAACTCTTTAAAGCTAAGGTGCAGACTACCCAGAGCACAGCCACAGTCAAATGATACATGTAAGAACAAGATAAGTAATGCAATCTACTTCCCCCTGATGTATCAACAAACTCCTGTTTCCATGACGGTGATGATGTGGGGCATCATCCATCCTGAGTGCTCATTACTGTGTAAATTTGACCAAGGAACAGGGATCTAAAAGCCTGTGTGACATTTTACTATAATGAAATACTTAATAGCAGAGTGTTTAAGTTAAAAAGTAGTGTGTAGAGAACATAGTAGCAATTCCAAAATTATCCAAGTAATGAAAACAATTTCTGCACAGCCGCTGAAATCTAAATGCAGTGGTAATTTGAAGAAACTCAAGAACTGTATTTAGCACAGTGAATCAAAAGATTTAGCACCTTTCGTAGTGTTTTACACAGCTTCAAGGAGACACTGAAATGTCACCATAAATTACACATTAAGGATGTGAACAGGACACTTTCAGGAGACAATCATGTTCTGTTGTCTTGCCTTGGAGATGAGTATTTAACAAAGATTATTCAGGTCCTAGAGGCACTTTTGTAGATATATACAACATTTTTACTGTGTCAGAGTAAGAACTCAGCTCATTAAATTTTCAGATAATTAGTCAGATTATTACAAGCAAACTGCTAGAAAAAAAGCAAGTCACAGCAAATAGGGATCCCAGATATTTAAATCATTAGTTTCTTCATCCCAAAAAACTGATTGGTATTAGGAATGTAAATGACCCGTTTACATTGCCTTACCAGCATGCTTACTGGTAACTGGTTAACCAGTGGGTGGCCTGGTCAGCCCCCTGCTGATGGCTTGGCGCCATCGGCCCTGCCCAGCATGGCCGGACCAGTCCTCTGGCCGCGGCGTGCCACGGGGATAGAGCTGCTCAAGCCTGGCCAGTTCCACTGTACCATGGGCCAGTTAATAGGTTAAACATATGGTTTAACCAGTTAATATTTTAAATGGGATTTTACTTCCCCAATTGGTATATAGATATTAAGGGTGAGAGGACACCTTTCTGAGTCTATGTTGTAGTGTGTATATGGTGATGGTGCATGTTGGGGGGAGTAATGTGCTACAACCTTTTACACAGCATAATATGCTCCTCAAACACATACTTCCTTGCATCTAGCCAGCTTCACTATCTAGGATAATGGGGACAGAGCCATGATCTGACTTCTCCTTGCTTGCGGGGAGGTGCAAGGCACAGAGCTCCTGCTCTTGCTCTTGCTCTCTGCCCAGAGCCAAAATTGGGCAACTTTAATGTGGCCTCCCAAGCGTTCTTACTTTACATTATATTTGGGCACAATTTAACCCAAAATATTGAGAGTGAGACAGAGTATCATGTTACAGAATATATGTTATTACTAACATTCTTTGGGAAGAGAGAAATACCAAGAGAGTGTCCAAGGTGTTACACTGAGAACTGACAGGTAGATTAGTTAAGATGTATATTTTGTTATAACAATATTTTTATTTGTCTGTTGACATCGACCCACAATTCCCACATAAGTTGTAACGATACACCACCAGGGAATGAAAACATAGAACCAAACACAAAACACAGTTTCATGTCCAGAGATCAATGCACAGTTTTAATAAGGACTTCAACCAAAGTTACAGATGTATTCATAGGTCAGTGTATATGTGAAAGGTTTTGTTTTCAGTTCACAAATGGTACCTCAGAATCATTGTCTATGGAATTTCTCAGGTACAAGGGTTGTATCCATTAGACTGTCAGTTGCCTACTTCACTCAGTCTTGCAGACAACTGGCCCTGTAATTCACAGCTGTTACCATCTATCAGCAAGGCCACAGCCCTCCACGTTCACTAAAATAGCTTGCAATGCAAACACTACTGCAAACAAAGAAACAGTGCACAAACAAACTTTTGGTTCTATTAGAATATAGGGTCCGATAAGTTTTAAACAATCATTTTTTCACTAGAGCCTATAGGCAGACATGGGATTGTTCAGATGTATGTATGCAATTATCTACTGAAAGATAAAATTCGTTCCAGAATTAACAGAGACAGAAGCAACTGAACTGTGGGGGTTTATGTTCTTTTGATCTCACAGTATAATCTCAGTGAGAGAAACTGGATATTCCTCATTTAACATGACTAGCTAAGATTACATGCAAAACAAATTCATGATTTAAGAAACGAATAATTTGAGCTTTACTTTTAAAAATATTTTAAATTCCGTAGATGGTAGATTCCAAACTACACATCAAATTCCATTTAGAAAAAAAAATTATATCTGCCAAAAATCAGATTTTAATAGCTTGCAAACTTGGAATTAAATTTACTCCCTCTACAGGCTGAACCTCTCTAGTCCAGCATTCTCTGGACCAGCAAAATCTATGGTCTGGTATGATTTTAGTTAGCCCATGTCCATTTTTCATGGGTATGGCCAAGTTTCCCACAGTCCCATTAATTTTGCTTACAGCCACCTATCCAGGCTCCCAGTACTCCGTGATGTTATTTAGCTCTAATTTTCCACTAAATGTCTTCTAAGAGCCCCCTTAGCAGTGGAATTATTGGTAATGGTGCTAGACAATTTAGACCTCCCATAGTTTGGAAAATTCTCTGTTTTGGTACTGGTAAGGTCCCCAGGATGCCACTAGAGAGGTTCGACCTGTACTGCAAAATCATGTGCTTCTAATCTAGAATATAATACAAAGGAAGTGTTTTTATACACATTGGGATAATAACTATTTGCATGGGACTGTCTCTTGAAGATATATTTGGAATCCTTAAGAAAAAGCGTTTATCATCTCTCCCCGTCTCTACTGAGATTGTGCATACTTTCTGTTATTGATGACCGTACCTTTTCCTTCTATCATGGATTATGTTTGGTAAAGTCCATTTAAAATTCTAAAACTGAAAAAAAGATTAATCACTGGATGATTTGTTTTGTTTAGTGCACACAGTAACTATAGCCAAAGGAAATAATCACACACAGGATAAGTCCAGAGCTTGAATAAGCAGCATGTAACTCCCATGGAAGTCTCTGGGCCAAATTCTGCTGCGATGTAAGTTGAGATGCAAATTACACATCCGGCACAAATTAGTTCCGAAAATGAGGATAAATAAGAAAGAATGCAACTCATGAAGTGGGCTTCAGCCCGTGAAATGTGTTAATCTTCAAGGTGCCAAATGACTCCTCATTTTGGTGAATACCATAACTTGCATCAATGTGGCATGACAAGGCCAAAGAAAATGAGTGCAATTTACAGTTTGAGGAGTGCAAGTGTAAATGTAGCAGGAAAGCAACTCCGAGAAGGTTGTAAGAATATGGGCCTGAGCCTTTTCCACTGAAAATATCAAAAACTTTGACAATACATTCTCTGGGAGGAAGACTGGGCCCCAAATGACCCCTTCACCCTTTACAAGTCTATGCAATACCCCTTCATTTGTGTGTAAATTACACTTATTTGCACAACAATGAAAGCTACATCTGCACATTATGCTACTTCATTACACTTGTACTTGTTTCACAAACTTACAGCCATCTAACTCTTAGTCCACCCTTTACATCAGTGCTTCTCCAAGTGTTCCGTGGGCCCACTTTGGGAAAGCTGCCAGCAGGCCCACACCGCTTTGTTTACCTAAAGGATCCAGAGCTATGGGAGACTTGTGGCTCCCATTGGCTCTGGTTTGCCATTTCCAGCCAAGGGGAGCTGCAGGGAGTGACGTCCCGGGCAATACTGCTTCCCTCAATTCTCTTTGGCTGGAAATGCCAAACTGGAGCCAATGGGATCTGTGAGGCTCTGTGTCTATGGACCTTTTAGGTAAACATAGTAGCATGGACCGCTAGTGGCTTTCCCAAGGAGGCTTGTGGAACACTTGGAGAAATATTGCTTTACATCATTACAAAGTTTGACTCTTCCAGTATATACACTATGAATTTTGATGCTTGATAAAATTCTCAAAAACTTTAAAGAAGCTGGCTATTTATTGTGACAGATGAGAGTTTTCCCCATATAAAAAGCAATACGTTTTTCTAAACTGCCTTAATTTTGAAAGAACTACTTCACATAGCAACTGTCAGCTACATTAGGTTAGTTGTGCTGGCAGACTGGCAGGAATAAATCATTCCTTTTGTGTTATGCAAAACTGCTGATGCACAAAGCTTAAAAAATACAGTATTATGAAGCCAAACACAATGTCCCTGCCTTAAGAACTAATCTCACATTTATCTGAAATTCTGTGGCTTTTTCTTAGACTACATTTGAGCAGTTTCTTGACATCTAATGTGCCATTCCGTTATTTAAATAAGTTTGAATGTATTACATGAAAACTCATAGTTTCAAACTGGAAAAGATAGCAAAGAAGATCATTTGAATTTCAAGATAGAATGTATGGCTTCAGAATGCCCCATATTCAGCCAGGCCCAAAAACGTTCAGACACTTTGCCCATTGAAGGTTTCAGGACACAACACACAAGGCTGTACCTACTAATAAGCAAAACACACAGTTGTGTAAGGCACCACCAAATTGCCCCAAATTTCATGGTGTTCTATGCAGCTAGGTGCTGTGTATGGACTCTGATGGCCCCCATCGCCTAAGCCAGGCCCCCGCATCCTCTTCCCACAGGTTGTGCCCAACCCCTGTTTAACAGGCAGCAGCAAGCATGAGTGAGAGGACTCAGGAGGAGCAGGCTGAAGCCGTGCAGCCGGTGGCTGAAGGGAAGTGGTGGAGGGAAGACACAACTTCACCCTTTATTTCCATCAGGTTTAATTTGAAGGATTTTTAAAGCACGCTCAGGGGATAGAAGATAAGATTAACCTAGGCAGTTGAATAACTATAAGGACTCTTCAAACATGATTACTGGCTTCGGTGGCCGGTATAAAAGGCCAGGGAAGGCTAACCCTTCCCTGACACAGCTGCTGCTGACCCACCATCAGAAACCTGGGCCACAGTGGCTCTGCAACTCCCCCCAGCCCTGGAAGTCCCTCCTGCTTACCATATCCATCCTCCTCTTGGGAAGGGGAATGAGAAGGCAAGTCAGTAGCAGGGGCATCTAGCAGGGGAGTGAGATCACTCAGCCACGCTCTGAGCACTACCTGGTGCTCAGGGCAGTGGTGGCTCACTCAGCAGAGGGTCAGAGCTTCAAGGTCAGCAGCTCATCCTGCACTTGGGGTGGGAGCACTTAGCCCAGCACTGAGGCCAGGCTGGCCACACGGCATGGTGTGGCTGGGGCTTGCAAGCCCGAGTTCCTCAGGTTGTGAGACAGGCCCTCAGGTCTCCTCCTTTTAAGAAGGTGGGTTTTATGGCTCTGATGTGCTGGAAGCAGAAGGGGCAGGACCAGCCTGCTGGTCTTCCCAAAGCAGGAGTTCATTCACCATCCATGATTACTAGTGTAGTTAGTACGTCTCTCACCATTTCTCATACAAGTGAAGCTGTACATTTAGCTATTCTGAAGCTTTTCCAGTTTAGCAGTGGCTCTTCCAAAAGACACTATTTATTACTAGATTCAGTAGAATCAGATAGGGTTTTAGTTGGAGGCCAGCTGCCCCAAATGGAAGAGCACCAGTCTGATGGAATATGAGAGATTTCTGGGAGAGGCTGCTTCAGCTTTGAAATAATGTGTTTTCAAGTAACAAAATGGAAGCCTAGTTAAATAGCAAAATGTCACATTAGTCAATAAACCACTCAAATATAATAAACATACACATATCCAAGTTTTTAAATCAATGTGAATTTAGTTCTTATGGCAGGGATCTTTGTTGTGTGTCATGTAAAATACATTATGTATCCACTGTGCCATATGAACAATAATGATTCCAAATCTCTTTTGCACTACAGCATACTTAGACGATAACTCAGAGTGTTTCTGGTGAGTGGATTGGCAGGGAAATAGAGATTTTCCAAGAACTGTTTTGTTTTCCATATAGTCTTCTCCTATTTGCATTTTCAGTCTCAGATCTATGGCAGGTCTGTGTTTGTCTTCTAATTTCTCCTTTCCAATTTCTGCTTTATTTTGCAGAATAAAAAACAAAACTAACAGGGCCAAATTGTAATCTCCAAACACAGTAGCAAGTTGGTCTCTAAGCAAAGGGGAACAGATCATCATTATTTTTCATTAGGGTCCCTAGATTTTGAACCAGGATCCACAACCTTTTCAGAACGAATAAGTTCCTGCCTGTCACCCACTGGCTGCCTAGCTGTCATCATATTTAGGACCCAAACTCTAACTATGGACCCCAGTCCTGGGAGCTGATTGGTAGAATGCTTGGGTCCTGATTGGTTCACCGCTCCTATTGAAACACAGCACAGGAACAGGAAATTGTCCATAGCTGGTGTCTATCCGAGCAGGATTAGCTCTGTTTAGAACTGCTTCCCCAGCAGTATCTAATCATGTTGCTGATCTCCAGGTAACCTGACCCTGCTTGCCTCCTGACACCTGGTTTGCCATTTGGCCTCCTGGTATTGGACCTGGCTTGACTCCCGACTCCTGCTCTAATCACTAGGTTAAACCACCCATGTCCCAGTCATGGCATCTTCCATGGACCACATTGGCAAGCAGAATGGACCCAGCTAACCCTTAAGAAGTACCAGACACATTCAAGGCAGCTGCCTGCCTTCAGGGAACAACCAAGCTCTGTAGGTCTGCATCATCCAGATAGGCCTGGAGAACCAGCTATTATAGGATCATATCACAGAGTTGCATGCTAAAAATGCCAGACTACAAATATGGTTTGGGTACCCTGTTCCCTGATACAGCTGCAAGAACAGTTTGATAGTAATTACCAGAATTTCCAGGGGTTTATAAACCAGGGCCATCACCTATTAATCAGCACAATACTGCTGATTGTGCAAAGGTAAGCCTGGTCATCAGTCTGCTGCCCAAGGAAGCCTTAGACTGGGCTTCCCCTTCTTGGAATGTGACAGCCAAGTACTCTGAGTCACCTGCTGAATCCAGGGTCCACTCTAGTGGGAAGTACAGTGATGTACATATGTGATTCTATCGTGTATAATTATTTTTTTAAAAAGTGAGAGTGGTGGAGAAATGAGTTAAGGTTTGTTTTCAAATAAAGAGATGCTTGAGAAAGTGTTTTTACATCGTATTTCCATGCAGTTTGAATTTTTTTTGGAAAAGCAAAGAAAAAAAAAACATTGAAAATGTGCTACTAAGGTACAGTAAGACTAACTTAGGTGCAAAGAAAATTATATTCCAGTTCTGTCTGAATTTAGCATTGAGTAAGGAATACTTGAGATTAACCATTTTAAACAACTATTAAAATAAATAAATAAATAATTCTACTTATTTTATTTGATTAATAATAATTTTATTTTCTGATATTTCTTAATTCACTTCAAATATCATCCTATGATATTTGATTGCATAACATGCCAACTAGAGTCATGGAGGCTGATATCATTCAGTGAACTGTAATCAGCATCTAGCCTTCCATCTGAAGTCAGTAGGAGTTTTGCCATTAATTTCAACTCCAGCATGATTGGACCATGTGCTATCAAATTGAAAGTAAATTCAATAGTTCCAACAAAAAACTTTTCCTGAGGAAAGCCAATTGTAGCAACCCTGGCTATGCAAGTATGAAATCAAGAGTAGATCAAAGAATGACATCCTCAGGGATGTACTTTTCCCATCACTCCATTTATTCAATATATTTAAAATTTTAAAAGACTTTATTATCTGGGTTATCTTCTAACTAGCAATTTTAATGGTCTGCAGAAATAGAATATCAAAGCTTTGAATACATCTCTTCTCTCCTGATATGCAGCATTTAAAATATTATATGTGCCTTCATTTTTATGCTATGTGTGTTCCAGCAGCAAGTGGAAATATTAGGGGAGATTGAAAGGAAGAGGGTTTTAAAAATAAAACTTTTTACTGAACTTTCAAAGATAAATACTCAGATTTCAAAATGCTTTGCATGGATCCTTTTTCAGCAGAGTATTACTTTGATACATATTCAAGAGTCTCATGCTAGGATGAAGCATTAAAGCAAGAATTTCTTGAAGCAGCACTGAAGATAGACCAGGTATAAATCATACCTAACTACAATACATTTCTTTCTTTATCCTCTCCGTTATAATACTAACAATTCAAATTATAATCAAAATAGCCCATAGGCAAACCTCCTGTCAGCCACAAATACATTAGTTAACCAGCAACAGAATGCCTCTTACAACAAATTAACTTCTAGCAAGAAAAGACCCGGAAGCCTAGACAACTGTTTGACCATGTTTACCTGGGGTGAAGGGGTCTGATTTGATATGTGACTCTCTCACACCATAAGGGAAAACATCAAAGGTAAGGAAGGCATAATCAATCATTCTTCCCCTCACCTATTTATCAAAATTTGAACCAACCCTTTTAGAAGGTAGAAAATGGGATGAATTTCTCTAAATTCCTATTATTTTTCAACTTTAATTGTGAGTTGTTGCAATTTCAGGTTCCAGCTAGAAAGGGGAAGGCAAAATACTTGAAAAAAACGGTTCTGACTGCATTTCAAACTTGATTCAGGACAGAATTTATAGGAAATCTCACAAGAATGGCCCTTTCTTGCTAGATTTTTCAGCGCACTTTTGCAGACTGAAAAATCTGGCCCAGACAAACAGCACTTACGTGTTTTGATTATTATAAAAATCGAACTCATCTCTTACCTCTGAAATGTACCCCTAAAGAAAATCTACTTATGTTGTGCAAAACTAAATCAAATCCTTCAAAACTATTTAAGAGTTTTTGTGGAAGATTCCTGCCCTTCAATATGGATAGCTGAAACAGAATCCCAACTAAATGGTTTGAATCTCAACGAGGAGTCCAGGAAAAGGACGTGGCAGGGTTAACCGAGGCAAAGCAATACAAAATTTGTATATAAAGTGCCCTGTTCACCTCCTTCAATCTAAAAACAACTATGGAGAAATTACACTAACTGACCACGTCAACTCAAAAGAACTACAAAAGAAAGCACTTCCACCTATAGCAACAACTGAAAACTCTCCCAGAGAAGAGCCTCACTGATTAGGCTCTAGTAGTCCTAACAAAATGTCCTAAAGTTTTAAAAAATGTATAGTATTCTGTTCAATCAATAAGAAACAAATTTTACAATGGAGGCCTACCTTGGCTGAACGCTCTGCCTCCAGTCTCCATGGAGACTGCCTCAGAGATCCTCTATTAGGATCCAGGATAAAGAGAAAAAATGCTCTTTAAAACATCCAGAACTCCTGGTTACTACTGCCTGGGCAAATGAGCAGCCAAATGGATCTCTGACGTGTAAAGCTTATTAAAAGTCAGTTATTCCTGCTCACTAGGCAGAGAGAGTATCTCTTCTATCTTCTCTGAATGTTTTCCCATTTCTCCAGCATTATCACCTCCCTTATACTGACTGGAAATCAGCCAAGTAACTCTCATTCAAACTTAATTTCCACCAATCTTGAGGAGAAAAAAAGATCATCTTAATCCAATGCAAACATTTAAAATAGAAAACTGAAAATTCCTGCTCTCAATATGAATGTACGCTATTCAAAGGGATTAATACATTTGCAGAGAGAATAAACACTGCTGAATGGTCTATGTAAAACTATAGGGTCCCAAGAACCAGGCATTCATGCAACATCTTGAGCTGTGTCATTCAGTACAGGAGATAGGGGCAACAAAAATAAAACATACCAGGTCTCTCCAAAGTCATAAAGCTTGGGGAATAGTCTGAAAGAGCTACCTGAAGTGCTGTGAATTATTATTATGTAATATTATTGCTACATGTAATGATGTAAATCCCTTCTTTTAGTCTATGGACTTCTTATATTTTAAATAAATGGCTCTTACTTTAAAGACAAACAAGGTGGATGAGGTAATGTCTTTTGTTGGACCAACTTATGTTGGCAAAAAAGACAAGCCTTTAAGCTCCTCAGAGCTCTTCTTCAGTTCTAGGATGACCTGAAGAAGAGCTCTGAGGAGCTTGAAAGCTTGTCTCTTTCACCAAGGGAAGCTAATCAAATATAACATATTACCTCAAATATCCTAGGACCAAGAAGGCTGCAACACACTGCAAACATTCTTTATAATATAGGTCAAAGTTTTCACCATACCAATAGAATAATACTGCTACTTCTGCCATGTCTATATCTAGTTAGATTTCATGTGATCTATAAACAGTTAGCTGAGTGATGCCTTGAGTGTTTAGAGGAGTGAGCATTTAACATTCACCTTGGAGAAAAAAATGTATGTAAAGAGTGAATCTCTTTGCTGAACTGTATCAATCACATTTTGGGATGGAAAGGCTTAACGAGGGAAACTTTTTGTTCCCCTTACTTTCGTATGCAAATTATCACAGTGATTGCAAAAACTTGGTATTATGAAAAACATCAGAGAATGAAAGAGATTTTTGACAATTCTCTCAATGTACAGAAAATATATATCTATAGGGGAAAGGATCAACTGGTTTTGCAAGATAAAATTACAGTGCATAAGGGAATAAAATGCATCATTCCAAACAAATTTACGACATTAAATTCTACCTTACAGTTAAATCTTTGCAGTACAAGAAAGCACTTCGGTCTTGCATTGAAAAAGTTTACAAAATCAGATATTATATAGCTTTAAGACAGTACCAACATTTTGTAAATTATTTCACATTATCAGTGTCTTACCTGAATTGTACTGAAAGAAGCAATTTTCAGCCATCAGCTTTGCAAAAATTTAACTTTTCTTTCCTCAACTAAAGCAGTAATTCAGCAAACACATGCCCATTTAAAAGTTAGACAAGCCACAGACTACTGTAATCCAAGCCATTTTCAGTGCTGAGTCAAATGCTTTTGCTAACATGGAGGAAATTTCAAATATAGCAAACAATCTGCTGCCAGTACCTGTGTTATTGTGCAGATCAAGTTTAGGCTAGTCCATTTGTCTTCAATGTGTTCCAAACTACAGTAGTAGTTTCTCAGTCATGCCGTTCCCTGACTGCTAACTGGAATTTCTCTAGTCACTTGAAGCTTGCAATTAGCAAGGTTATTTTAGGCACTGACCTAAGTTTCAGTAGAATGTTAGCTGTATCCACCAAGATAGCAAGAGAGAATTTAATCTAAGTCAGTCATTTGATTACCCTGTAAAGCTGATGTAGGACAGTATTAAATGTGTAGTTCATAATTATCAAAGTAAATATTTCATCCCCTGTTTTAATTTGTTAACGTCCGGTTTCCCAGAAAAAAAGTTGTTGGCTTAAATTGAGGCAGTTTAAAAATTATTTTAGGACACAATTGATCACATGCTTGGAACAAGTATATTAATAGGAGAAATGGTGACTTCCCTAATGGAGTGACTCAGATGGTACAAAACAATACAAAACAGACATTAGCAGCTGCCTTTCTAATGTTTTTATTTGTATGACACTGTATTGTAGTCTGAATGGGAATGAGCAATCACATGAAAAGCTGAACTTATTACAGTTTCTTCTGTTTGTTCCTTAACTTCCCTGAGTAGATTTCTCCTCTCGGTACATACTCTTCCAAATCTTGCTTTCTCTGAATTCCTTTTGGATTGGACTTCTCAACATTAAACAGTTTAATGGTCAACATTTACAGGCTCAGTCATACCCCACAGCTGACTCACTGACGAGTGCTTCTGATTCATCCATTTTTCTTTCCAGATCAGCTTTCCTCCTCCAATCCATAATCATAGGGTTAAGTGGTGTTGCTGGTCTTCTTCGAGGAACCAACCCAAACAGCACCCCCAATGGCCCAGCTTGGAGCTACAATTTTCATTTCATTTTAATCGTTCCCCTTTGAACAAAACTGTCAATTTATTAAACAGTTTTAAACATACTTCTCATACATGATGAGTATCACTATACTCAGCATAACCAAATACCAGTACTAAAAACATAGCCTGATACTTCCATAGTCCTACAAATATACTGTTATTTAATCTTAGCATCCCAAAACCATCTCCAACTTCAAGACAATCACTGCCACCCTGTTCCAACATCAGCTTCTACTGAACTTCAAATTCCAGACTGAATGTATATGAGAGCTGTGACATGTAAACTGCAGGATATACATAAACATAGCATACTCAAATAGGTCATTTAACTTCCACTTAACAAAATAAACCTTTTAAAAGGGAACCTACTTCTGATCAGCAGCAGAGACAGATTTAGTGGTGTAAAAAGCAATGAGTGGGGAAGTGGGAGAAATCACTTGAGATAAACCCCTGCTTTATAATTCAGAACCTTTCACTTCTAAGCCACAGGTCTAAACCTGACCTACCACAATGGTAACCCAAAGTCTTAAACCTGGAAGATCGTCTGGAGACTTATGTCAAGACATGTGCCAACATCAGAAAAGATCTTTACATTTCATACTCCTGACACCTGTGCTTGCAATCTTAGCAGAGGCCAAAGATGAATTGGCCATAATGACTCTACTTCCTTTACAACCCTGCAGATCATCCCTCCAGACTCTTGCTGAGTCATTTTAGCAAGGAAGAATGCACAAACTTTTGCCCTCAAACTCTGTTAGCGCAAGACTTGTGCAAAGATCCACTATCACCAAAACATTTTCAAGTAACTATATATCTCCCATTGAACAATGATGTGCTCAAGACTTGACTCTCCCCAAATTCAACACACTTGCCAACTTCCATGGCATATAAATCAAACAAGTGGTAAGATACTATTCTCCAATTAAACAGCACTCACACATAGCGTTCCACTCTTAATCTTCACGCTCAGGGAGAATAACTTTTCAGGGAGGGGGGAAGCAAAGTCCACAGTATAATGGGAATTGCTTGATGATCACTTAAGTACTCAATAGCAATGTCTCAGCCGAGAAAACAAACTGTATCTCTATAGTAAAACCTCATCCTACAACAATAAAGTAACACTCAGAGTAAAACACAAGTTCCCATTTTTATTTATTCCCTAAATAGTTTTAAACTCTTTCCAGTGCTGGAGGACGACACTATTAAGATAAAACTAGACTCAAAATCAAATGTACTTTAAAGTGTCATTCTTCATTCATGGAATTGCACATTCCACAAGTTTGTAACTATGGACTGAGAGTACAAGAACTGAACGTTCTGCCCTAATACTTAACATCTTGGTGCAAGAAACAGCTCCATTTGATTTCAAGTCTTCAGAGAGCTAAACAGCTCAACATTTTGAACTCTGCTTATTTTCCATGTCACTGATTTTATTGACATTGCCATCTTAGTATCCTCAGAATAATGTTTATTAAATACTTTCTTATTTTTCTGTACAATAAAACTTTAGAGTTACAAAACACCAGAATTACAAACTGATTGGTCAACAACACCCCTCATTTGAAACAGTATTTATGCAATCAGGCAGCCCCAGGCATGTGTGCGCGTGCGCGTACACACACACACACACACACACACACAGCAAATGCTGTAAAGTAAAACAAACTACAAAAAAAAGGGAAAGTTTATAAAATGTTTTTGAAAACTGTTTACATGCTTATTTCATTTAAATTAAGATAGTTAAAAGCAGCATTTTTCTTCTGCATAGTAAATTTTCAGAACTGTATTAAATCAACGTTCAGTTGTAAACTTTTGAAAGAATAATATTTTCTTCTAAGTTATGAATGTTTCAGACTAACAACCTCCATTCCTGAGACTTTCATAACTCTGAAGTTCTATTGCACTTACAAACCAAAAGTTTACAGTTCATCTATTGCAGTCATTAGCAGCTTGAATTTTATCCAGACTGTCGCTAACCTTCACTGTGTTCTCACTAAGTAAATCTAACACACCTGTCTATTTATCTAGATTTTTACACCCCACCTATCACAGTAGTATCTAAGAACCATTAGGTGGTATATATGAAGAAGCTGAGGAGTGGGTTGTTTTGGGGGTTTTTTTTTTGGGGGGGGGGAGGGTTGGCCTTCCTCCTCCTCAATGAAAACTGAAGAACAAAATGTCAAGTCTTCAGTCCCTTCAGGTCTATTGTGCAACAACATAATTAACTTGATTTCTGTAATAAAATGATCAAAATCCGGTAATCAAAGTTACCCAACTGCAAAATAAAAATAGAATAGTGCTTAGAAATTGTTCAGTTTTCCCTTATTATGTTTCCAAAGTTCCTTTCAGGACTTTTTTTTATCCAAAGACAAGTCTGTGTCCATTGTAAGAAACTGAATTGTTTCTTTAACCCTAGAAATCAACTTCTGAGACATTGCTTTTATTATATATAACACACAAAGTACAAAATATCAGACTTCAAAAAGCATGTTTTGAGAAATTCTATTACAATAAAATACCATTAGAAAACTTTCATTTTTTCCCCAAAAATTGTTTGAAAGGCTGTTTACCTCTCAGATCCCACATAACATTTTCCTCCAAACTCCTTGGCGAAGTTTAACTGAGGCAAAAACAAAAACAAACAAAAAACCAACCAAACAAAATAAAAAACCCAAAACAACCTTCTGATGAAAGTTATTGAAGGATACTGGCAAGCACAGGCAATGTAAACTTCTTTTGTTTCCATGTAAAAATATTGGGAACATATTGCAGATAAACTTCAAAGGCATTATATGCCTCAGTGTAAATAATGAAAGCAATTGGCTACAAATTGACAGTTAAAGTTTTACCACATGGTACAAGTTAAAGTAAAATATGAGGATCAGATTTAGATCTCAAAAAAGGATCACGAGGTCAGCAGTTGGAGTTTTTGAATGAACTGGCCACTCACATTCCATTGCCTGAGACAGTAAACCGTGGTCATAAGCAGTACAAACAGGCATTGCAACAAGAACAGTACCTCAGCATACACACACTTCCTCTGAAATCCAATCTTAAGGGCAGATATATTATTGGAATCAATACCGTGCCTCATGCTTTCAGAATAGCATCTTTATAATAGAAAATTTCTTACATAACATCCGAACAAAATTATTTGTAGACATCATGAATCTACTGGCTTGCTAAAGCAGGATGTCATGACTGTACACACACAAACACACAGCCAATAAAGCCCTCTGGGAAGAAATTTAATCTAAACAATTGATATTTATTCTTTCTGAATTATTTTTCTCCAAATAAACCAAAAATTCAAAATGAAACAATCTGTTTTGCAATGTAGTTAAATTCCAAAAAAGATATAAAACAGCACATTCGTAAATAAGCACTACAAGTTGTACTTTGTTAAAATAAGGGTAACATTATTGGAGCTTAAAATAACAGAGTCAAGGAATGAACATTAGGGAAGCAAAATGCTT
The DNA here is from genome assembly GCA_032595735.1 of Pelochelys cantorii. Taxonomy (NCBI): domain Eukaryota; kingdom Metazoa; phylum Chordata; order Testudines; family Trionychidae; genus Pelochelys; species Pelochelys cantorii. Next base: position 82,288,659 of record CM064329.1, on the reverse strand, counting down.
TATAAAGAGCCAAACTGTGTCTACTGATTTTGGAAGTGGAGGCAACGAACCTTCTTTTCTCTCTCATCTTTGACCACGATAGTGTACCCAGGATTGGGCTCAGAGATTATATCCTGTAGTATACTATTTGTGTTGTGCTCACTTATTGTGTGTGTGTGTGTGTGTGTGTGTGTGTGTAAAAATCGTATGTTTGCATCCCTCTCCTTTTCACAAAAATGATGCATGCATCTCAAACTTACACCAGAGGGCAAAGTTTTAAATGAATAAATACTATATCTTGGGTCACGGCAAATACCTCCACTCTCATCTAGTACTCAGTCAGCACTGTGACTTTAAATTAGCTAATTTACAAAAAACAATCTAAGTTTTGAAGAATAAATTAACACATCTCTCAGATGAAATACCTCTCCTAAAAAAGTCTTACTCCTGTTGCGACAGAACATTCCTGGACATCTAAGCAGAACATAAATACAAAAAATACCAATGGTGCAACACCAAGTCTCTTCTAAGATATGAAACAAAAGTCGAACAAAGAAAGGAAGAATGAGCTTTTTTTTTTTAAACATACAACAATGGCATTACGCAATAGGATAGGAACAGGTCCAGCGGTCTATCCTCTCTCAGGGCCAGGTCTGAGAAGTGCTGAGCAACTGCAAGTCAACATGGCTCAGGATCAGGCCTCAAAGAAGTCTGCCTTGAAATTTGATTCATTTCTGTCTAGACTGCAACTCTAAGTATATTCACTGCACGCTCCTTACAGTAGCATTCAGAGTACATACACTACATGCACGCTTGGCACAGGCATAGACAGCAGTGTAAACAGTACAGCACTACTTAGGGAAATAAAGACATACCTGAACCCTGTGGGTATGTATCCTACCTGTCTCTCTCCAGGCCCAAGAAGTGCCTCGCAGCCTACGTTTATAGCAGCATAGTATCCTGCTGCCTCCCTTCCACCAGAACCTTTCTTTCCTCACCACAGGGAAAAGCTCCCTGCTGCAGAGCCTTTCCTCACTGCCTTCTCCATAGGCTCTGCTCAGGAAGTGATACCAGGCCCACTCCACTCCATCTCTTCCTCCAAGCCCCCACCCCTGAACTGCCTCTTCCCATCCCTGCTCCTCCCAAGGCCCCACTCCCACTCCATTCCCAAGGACCCTTCCCCCTCACCTCTTTCCCCCTCTGTCTCTTCCAGGGTCCCAGCCCCACTCCTCTGCCTCCTACACACCATTGAACAGCTGTTCCACAGAATACAAGAGGTGCTGGGAACGAGGGAAAGGAGTTGAGCAGCAGGGTGCTCAATGGGTGGGAGAAGCTGGGGGAAAAGGCATCTTGGCTGCCAGTGGCTACTTTTTTTCTTTGGGTGCTCCAAGAGTAGAGCACCCACGGAGTCGGCGCTTATGGCCTCCTGCCTGCCAGAGCCTTTCACGGATGTGTATAGCTACACATCACAGTGTGAATGCAACTTGCTTTTCACCATGGCATGTGGCTACAGTTGGGAGTAAAGTGACATGGATTGGTAGTCTATTGAAGATTCACTCACATACACCCTCCCCACACACCCTCAATGTAAAAGCTATAAAAAGGTATACATGAATACATCCTATTGAAAATAAAGTTGCTCAAATAAATGGGAAGAAAAATACATATTACGCTAATTTAAAACTCCTTTTGTCTTGAAATCCTGAGTTCTAGTGATGAAACAGATACAAACTATGTAAGTTAATATACATCCTTTGCCTACCAGCCGTACAATAAATACCGTATTTTAGGGAGACTAGATGATTCCATAGACTTCATAAGTGGATTTGAGAACGATTGTTTTGGGCCAGGCAAATAATTCTTGGCACACTGTGGTGGAAGGGTACATTTTCAATGAGCTATCCTGAAAATAGAAAAGTGGGCTGAGATTGAGGAAAATGATTTGGAACTAAGTTAATGAGCATGGTTGATGATTCATGTATTTTCCTTATAACTGGTATACTTTCAGAGTATGGTTAAGGTACAGTATTTCAGTGAGATGGCAGGCATGACTAATTTTCATAATTATGGGTTATTAATGGGTTTTAAATAGATGTAATAGGTTACTTTATTATAAGATGTATTAATATGAACTGTTTGTCAGAGACGTCTCCAGTTCATTAGACACAGTAGGGTTTCTGAAATCACACAATCTCTTTTCAGTCCTTTTCCCCATTGCTTGATTGTTTGGTACTCTGTGTGGAAGGCAAACAATATACCCTTTGTTTGGGCTTGAGTTTCTACATTATTCTTATGCTGTATTTTGACAGCAGAGCACAGAACACTATATGATTACAAATTCAAATTATTGATAAGTCTCTGACACATTGGGTGAAATTTATCAATCATGTGCAATTAATCTGATTCTTTTATTTTAGCATTTTTATTTTTTCTATTTTATTGAGTGAGTTGGATAATGTGAGGGTATTTTTTGCTATTGTTATAAGTACAGTTTTCACGTGCATATTCTATTTTGTTTTGAAGTTTTGTTTTGTGTTTGACCAATTAGATTTTGCATGATGCCTCTTCAAAACTGCAATAGAATGTAGCAAATGTCAGATGGGTGATCTGGTACTGATTTGCTTTCTGAAGATTAAAATAGATGGTCTTTGTTTTTGAAGGTCCATATCGCAGTATAGGCAGTATAGTTTTATTGCATTTGAGATGACAATTCCCCTCCCCCGCACCAGACTCTACACAGAGTCAACTCACTCAATTCAGGTTAAGAAAGCAGTTGGTTCAGCTGTGACCAGCTGAGTCAGCTGATTCATGAGCAATTCACCCCAACTGTGGAGAGAAACCAGTTTGTTCACAATATGTACTCTTGGGACCACCTCTGTATCAATGCTAATACAGGATCAAATTTTTATAAGGGACAAAGTCTCAGGTTTCAGAGTGTGAGACAACTCTTAACCACGATAAACCTTGTAACAAAATGTCTTATACCAGCCTCTGCAGCATTTGCAGTGAGCCACTACAGAAAATAGACAGTGGGTTAGATGGACTGCTGACCTGATCCAGTGCGGCAGTTCTTATGTTTCTATATAAAGTATAGCAATACAGAGAAATCAATTCATTTGATTCAAAAGCAAGATGGTCTATCACCCAAATCCCACTAAAACATGGGATTTGCTACATATCTTTTTTTTTTCTTTAAGAAACATGGTGTGAGAAGATGCATCTGACTGGATGCACAGAACAACTGCATATGCATTAAGACATCCTTTCAGTAAATGTAATACCTTGGAGATTTCATTACTGACTTTTCATGAACAAAATTGATCTTTTAAATTCAGATCTATTATATATCCCCTTGTCATTATATATCTTCCACTTACACCCAGCACAGACTGAAAACAGAGAGGAAAAGATGAGAACCTGGAGGTTTAATATTTTTATTTTGAACAGGACTGTTCAAAATTTATAGTTTTCTGGTTTAGTGAGGAGCTCATGGGAAACTGATGAAGATGCAGATTTCACCGACACAGTGTTTCAAACATGGTATTACTTTAAAAAAAAATCTTCAGCCCTGCTATCACTAGTAAATCTGAGCTGACATTTTAAGAAATATACATTATAACAGCAGGTTACTAAATGAAGCCAGACATTTGTGTGGTACCATTTCATCATTCTTTTCAAAAAGGAAAGCTGAGTAAAGCACTTCAGTAAAATTCCTTTTCAAGATTACATTTCTAATATTTCATATTGATTAACAATTCAGACACACATGACAGTTTTAGCTTATGCCCTTATGGATTTAATCAAGCAGCACCCTAAATATGGTCTTCCCTAGGAAATGAAAAACTAGTTAAAACTGGTTTTCACTAGTCCTATTCCAAGAGACTGATTGTCACATTCCAGACATTTCTAGGCAATGGAATTACATCATACTAAATATTTTTAATGGAAACAGCTGTTACATCCAATATTCATGACCTTTAAGCTTTCAATATCAAATTATTCAGCTGTTCCTTCAGTTCATCTGAGTTGCTATGAAATGGAGCCACACAAAACAAACAGTTTTACTCAGTGTTTAACTGAAAGTACCTTATTTCTTCTGATTTACCATGAACCAGTAATTGCAAGAGAAATGTGATATACAGAATGTAAGTCTGGATCTTATCAAAGGTGCAAAAGTCTGTTTAAGGATCGCTCTCATCACATCACCAAATTCATTTTGGTTCTAGTCTTTACATTGCTTCACACTAGCAATTAATATGCACAACTGTAGGTATATAAGCCTGCTGTCTCTCATTAGTCCCTTATTGAACTCCAATGCTAAAAGAAAATTGAGCCAATTGAGTCCACCTTATGAACTTTTTATTGCTTAATCAATGGTGTGTAGTGAAGAAAACACTGAATAGCTGCAGATGAAAAGATCAGATTTCCATGCCCCTGTATTTAGATATCCACTAACTTATTAAAGGACATTAACAAAATCCATTATGGACCATTTAATTCACAATGGTATTTCAGATATTCAACTTTAACATGTTAAATGCAAAATGCTACCAAAAAGGTTCTAATATTCACATTAGAATCTTTCCTAGCAAAATAATGTTATAGCAAACCTAACTATAAAATATAAAAGCATACTAATCCATTTCAGTTAAAAATATGATGTGGGAAAATTAATAATAAAATTATTTCAATGACCAGACAAATTATTGCAGAAGAACATGGTGGACTGGGGTAGAAAAAACAGCTGTGTCTTGTGGAAAGTAGGAGACCTTCCTGACTTTACAAACAAACAGCAAAAGCATGGTAAAGTCACTTAGCTTCCTCCTATCTGCTCTCCAGTTACCTCAGCAATGCAATGGGTATGGCACTGTAGACCTAGCTTTTGTAAAGTATTTCAGTTCTCTGGATGAAAAGTATTATCAATTCACAGGGTGATGACAATTAGTTTAGCTAGTAATTTGTGCAGAACTGAAAGATCAGAAATCTGCTATCCCAAGAAAAACCACTCAGATTATAATAACGAGTCATCCTGTGGCATCTTAGAGACTAACAAAAATATATATATAGGGGATCATGAGCTTTTGTGGGTAAAACCACTTCATCAGATTATAGTCATCAACAGATAGGCACACTCTCTGGGCAGGATCTCCTTTAACCTATCAACAGCATGGTCTGTTCAGCACAACTGTCACTATTTTTCTCATATAAAACACTAAAAAAATGAGAATCATATACACACACATTCTTAATAAACATACATTGTAAAAATACATATTATACACTTAGCAGCATACACTCTCCATAATATGTGTTTATATAATGTGTGTTTATTAAGGACTGCAGGGTCAAAATGTAAGTTTGTAAGACTTACTACATGACATACTGTATCAGTGATGAACTACTTTCAGACACAGAACTGACATTTAAAAAAGTAGAAACATGACTTTCCTGTTGCTGCTACAAACAAATGTGTAGGGCTGATAACAGCTCAGCATTTATGGTATTATTTTTGCACAAGGAGATGACAGGAAATTCCTTCCGCTTTTCTTAAAACGCTAGGTGGTGCTGTGATACAACTACAGTCCAAATCTACTTAGTTTTACAAAAAACTAAAGTTAAAATGTGTGGCTGCCTTTTAAAATTTGAAATTATTAAATGCTTACATAACAGGCTATGATTTCACATCAAATCTAGATATTCAGGGAATAGCACTGTATTTACATTAACTGAAATTTTCTTATGGGTTGTTTATTAATAGATTTTATTTTACTTCCAAAAAACCAAGGAAGGAAACTGTAGTCAGAATACTTCATGAGATATATTTAATTATGTAAACAACAAAGAATATTTGGGAACTAATAATTTGGTTTAAACATAAAATCTTTTTCCTGAAAAAAAAATCTTATAACAGTGAAACAATTTGGTAATTAAACTCTGCACAGATTCCCTGTATTCTAAAGTGCAAAACCTGAAGAGAGTAAAAATATTCTCACAGAAATACACATATTACAGTTATAAGCATTTTATTGCTTTATAATATACATCCAAACAAATAAAAACATTTAAAAAATATGATTATTTGAGCAGACATTAGGGCCTTGTGTGTGCAATCCCTTAATGATGGACTTAACTTTTCACACAAGTGGTCTCATTTAGTTCAGTGGAGCTACTTCCCTTTACAAAGTTACAGGGGTGCATAGTTGCAGGATTAGGATCCAGCTATGCACCATTGCTCTGCAAAAGTTTAACTCAGAATTCCTTATATAATGGAGTAGTTTCTACTTGCTCACTCAGGCCCAGATTCTACATGCTCTTCCTAAACCCTCATGGAACCCCACTGTTTTCAGAAGGGACCACCCCACGGAAAGGCTTGCTGAACTGGGTTCTAGCACAGTAAACTTGGCACTTTTCTAAAATTTCCATTTGGTGGAAGGTAGTGGAAGGTCACTGTAGACTTGTTTTCCTATTAATTTTCTCTATTAAAAACAGTCAACTAATTATATAGCAACAAGAACAATTGCTTCTCTTTTATAAGGGTCAGATTTTCCAGACAGCAAAGGTACAAATATGTACACAAATGTAGGGAGCCAATTGTGCACATAATGTGCACAGGAAATTATAAAGATTGTTTTCAATTTTAAAAAATGGTTCCAGCCCTGCACGGTGCCGAGTGGCTTCAATCCCATGGAAGCCAATGAGAGTGGAAGGTGCTCAGCACCTAGTAGGATTTTGACACAAATGCCCAGTTTGTGTCTACACCAGAGTAGGAAGATATGACCACAGCATGTGCAGTTTTACCCCAGCTTGCTTTGATATTTCTAAATCAAAGCCAGCTTGTACAACAGTAACAAGGAAGCCACAGCAGCATGGGGGGGGAAGGGGGGGAGGAGCGGGACAGTTGCTTGAGTATCTACCAGGGTGAGATCAGGCAGGGCTAGTCTATGCTACAACCTTTGCTGCTGTAGCTTCACTTGTTATTCAAGCAAGCTAAATCAAACCTAGCTCAGCTATCAGCTCCTATACTGCAGTAGCATGGAGCAATGCCTTTGGAGCAGAGATCTTGCCTATATACATGTGTGTACAGAGCCCAGCAGTATAAATGCAGAGTGCATGCACAAATGTATGTATCTGAGGTTCCTGAAAGATCTGATCCTAACGCTATGTAAACAAAAACAAACAAAAAAAAACCCTACAGTCAGCCCAGATATTTTGTATCTTTTTAAACTGAAGAGCATATTAAAATAATGATTTTTATCATACCTTCTTTTAAGTGTTCTGTGACACTATAGTTCTAGCAAAGGCAGACATAATCAATCAGTGGAGAAAGGCAGAGAAAGATGCAACCACTTGCTTGTGCAAAGTTTACTGTGCACTGCCGTTTTCCCTAATTCTCCATTTCTACTGCAGAAAATATTTCTTCAACGTGTGCTCTGTCATGGTCTTGCCCTCTCTTCAGGATGTACCATTGGTTCAGAAAAAACAGGCCTTGGCTGCAAGGTGAATGGGCACTGGTGAAAGACAAATAGGAAAGGAGACAAGAAGGCAGTTCGTGGATGGGGACGTGAGGGAACAATCAGAAGCAAACCAAGAGAGGTGAAGGAGAAAAAGGAGATAGTTGAGAGAGAAAACAAGGGAAATGATTGGGGCAGAAAAATGAAGGGAAGAAAGAGAACTGCTAGAGTTCTTTGAGGGGGTCAACAAACATGTGGACAAGGGGGATCCAGAAGATATAGTACACTTAGATTTCCAGAAAGCCTTTGACAAGGTCCCTCACCAAAGACTCTTAAGTAAAGTAAGTTGTCATGGGATAAGAGGGAAGGTCCTTTCGTGGATTGAGAACTGGTTAAAAGACAGGAAACAAAGGGTAGGAATAAATGGTAAGTTTTCCAAGTGGAGAGAGGTAACTAATGGGGTCCCCCAAGGGTCTGTCCTGGAATCCATCCTATTCAACTTATTTATAAATGATCTAGAGAAAGTGGGAAACAGTGAGGTGGCAAAATTTGCAGATGATACCAAACTGCTCAGGATAGTTAAAAACAAAGCAGACTGTGAAGAGCTTCAAAAAGATCTCACCAAACTAAGTGATTGGGCAACAAAATAGCAAATGAAATTTAATGTTGATAAACGTAAAGAAATATACATTGGAAAAAATAATCCCAACTATATATACAGTATGATTGAGACTAATTTGGCTACAACTACTCAAGCGAAAGATCTTGGAGTCACTATGGATAGTTCCCTGAAAATATCACTCAGTGTGCAGCGGCAGTGAAAAAAAGCAAATAGAATGTTAGGAGTCATTAAAAAGGGACAGAAAATATCTTATTGCTTCTATATAAAACCATGGTACGCCCATATCTTGAATACTGAGTACAGATATGGTCGCCTCATCTAAAAAAAGATATATTGGCATTGGGAAACGTTCAGAAAAGGGCAACAAAAATGATTAGGGGTTTGGAGCAGGTCCCATATGAAAAGAGATAAAAAAGACTTGGACTTTTCATCTTAGAAAAGAAGAGACTAAAGGGGGGATATGATAGAGGTCTATAAAATCATGACTGGTATGGAAAAAGTGAATAAGGAAAAGTTATTTACTTATTCCCACAATAAAGGAACGAGGGGTCACCAAATTAAATTATAGGCAGCAGGTTTAAAAACAAACAAAAGGACGTTTTTCTTCACGCAATACATAGTCAACTTGTGGAACTCTTTGCCAGAAGATGTGGTGAAAGCTAGAACTTTAACAGGGTTCAAAAAAGCTATATAGATTCAAGGAGGTTAGGTCCTTCAATGGTTATTAGCCAGGCTGGGTAGGAATGGTATCCTTAGCCTCTGTTTCTCTGGAGGTGGGTGACAGGGGAGGGATCACGTGATGATTACCTGTTGTAATCCCTCCCTCTGGGGCATCTGGTATTGGCCACCGTTGGCAGGAAGGGTACTGGGCTAGGTGGACCTTTGGTCTGGCCCAGTATGGCTGTTCTTATGTTCTTATGTAAATAAAGGCAGTTAGACATGAAGGGAGGGATTAGAAAATAAAGATGATGAAGAGAGAAATGGAAAGAGTCTGATGTGCGGCCTGAGCCCATAGAATCCCTAACCTAAACACTCCTCCTGTACGTGAAAACAAAGCTCTCGGTCAACAGTATCAAGACATACCCAAAGATTATTCCTGTAATAAGCAAATCTCCAGGCAGCCTGTACTATCACCAAATATTAATATTCACTTTTGATAACTTGCTTGACTTCCCTAGACCAAATGATGTGGCACCAGAGAGAACCTAGCCAGACGATGAGAAATTATGGGTTCAACATTTTTTTCCACAGAGATATTAGAATACAGAAGCCACGCAATACTAGGATAATAATGCTTTGAAGTGCAGTGAGCCCACTTAGAAGTTGGTGTATCCAAAGGGGACAGTGTGACACTACCCATTCATAACTCTACCGTATAACCAGAAACAAATCATAAACAGTCCAGACTCTTAAAGTCAGTGAACATAAGAACAGCCATACTGGGTCAGACCAAAGGTCCATCTAGCCCAGTAGCCTGTCTGCCGACAGTGGCCAGCACCAGATGCCCCAGAGAGGGTGGACTGAAGACAGTGATCAAGCGATTTGTCTCCTGCCATCCCTCTCCAGCCTCTGACAAACAGAGGCCAGGGACACCATTTCTATCGCCTGGCTAATAGCCTTTTATGGACCTAACCTCCATGAAATTATCTAGCTTCTCTTTAAACTCTGTTATAGTCCTAGCCTTCACAGCCTCCTCTGGCAAGGAGTTCCACAGGTTGACTACACTGTGTGAAGAAGAACTTTCTTTTATTAGTTTTAAACCTGCTACCCATTTACTTCATTTGGTGTCCTCTAGTTCTTCTAGTATGGGAACTAATAAATAACTTTTCTTTATTTGCCCTCTCCACACCACTCATGATTTTATATACCTCTATCATATCCCCCCTCAGTCTCCTCTTTTCTAAACTGAAAAGTCCCAGTCGTTTTAACCTCTCTTCATATGGGACCCGTTCCAAACCCCTAATCATTTTAGTTGCTCTTTTCTGAACCCTTTCCAAGGCCAAAATATCTTTTTTGAGGTGAGGAGACCACATCTGTACACAGTATTCAAGATGTGGGCGTACCATAGTTTTATACAGGGGCAGTAAGATATTCTGTGTCTTATTTTCTCTCTCTTTCTTAATAATTCCTAGCATCCTATTTGCCTTTTTGACTGCCGCTGCACACTGTGTGGAAGTTTTCAGGGAACTATCCACGATAACTCCAAGATCTCTTTCCTGATTTGTCGTAGCCAAATTAGCCCCCATCATACTGTAGTTGGGGTTATTTTTCCCAATGTGCATTACTTTACACTTATCCACATTAAATTTCATTTGCCATTTTGTTGCCCAATCACTCAGTTTGGTGAGATCTTTTTGGAGTCCCTCACAGTCTGCTTCTGTCTTGACTATCCTAAACAGTTTGGTATCATCTGCAAACTTTACCACCTCACTGCTTACCCCTTTCTCCAGATCATTTATGAATAAGTTGAACAGGATTGGTCCCAAGACTGACCCTTGGGGGACACCACTAGTTATCCCTCTCCATTCTGAAAATTTACCATTTATTCCTACCCTTTGTTTCCTGTCTTTTACCCAGTTCTCAATCCAAGAAAGGACCTTCCCTCTTATCCCATGGCAATGTAATTTACACAAGAGCCTTTAGTGAGGGACTTTGTCAAAGGCTTTCTGAAAATCTAAGTATACTATATCTACTGGATCCCCCTTGTCCGCATGTTTGTTAACCCCTTCAAAGAACTCTAATAGATTAGTAAGACAGGATTTCCCTTTACAGAAACCATGTTGACTTTTGTCCAACAAATTATGTTCTACTACGTGCCTCACAATTTTATTCTTTACTATTGTTTCGACTAATTTGCCCGGTACTGAAGTTAGACTTACCGGTCTGTAATTGCCAGGATCGCCTCGAGAGCCCTTTTTAAATATTGGTGTCACGTTAGCTACCTTCCAGTCATTAGGCACAGAAGCCGATTTAAAGGATAGGTTACAAACCACAGATAATAGTTCAGCAATTTCCCATTTGAGTTCTTTCAGAACCCTTGGATGAATGCCATCCGGTCCTGGAGATTTGTTGACATTAAGTTTTTCTATTTGTTCCAAAGCCTCCTCTAATGACACTTCAATCCGGGACAGTTCCTCAGATTCATCACCCACAAAGGACGGTGCAGATTTGGGAATCTCCCTAATGTCCTCAGCCATGAAGACTGAAGCAAAGAAATCATTTAGTTTCTCCGCAATGGCTTTATCATCCTTGATTGCTCCTTTTATATCTCGATCGTCTAGGGGACCCATAGGTTTTTTAGCAGGCTTCCTGCTTCTACGGTACTTTAAAAACATTTTGTTATTTCTTTTTGAGTTTTTGGCTAGCTGTTCCTCAAAATCTTTTTTTGCTTTTCTTATTACATTTTTACACTTGATTTGACAGTGTTTATGTTCCTTTCTATTTATCTCACTGGGATTGGACTTCCACTTCTTGAAAGATGCCTTTTTGTCCCTCACTGCTTCTTTTACATGGTGGTTAAGCCACGGTGACTCTTTTTTAGGTTTCTTACTATGTTTTTTAATTTGGGGTATACATTTAAGTTGGGCCTCTATTATGGTGTCTTTAAAAAGTTTCCATGCAGCTTGCAGGGATTTGGCTCTCGTCACTGTGCCTTTTAATTTCTGTTTAACTAACCTCCTCATTTTTGTGTAATTCCCCTTTTTGAAATTAAATGCCAGAGTTCTGGACTGCTGAGGTGTTCTTCCCACCACAGGAATGTTAAATGTTATTATATTATGGTCACTATTCCCAAGCGGTCCTGTAATGGATCTCTCCTGGACCTGATCCTGCGCTCCACTCAGGACTAAATCGAGAATTGCCTCTCCCCTTGTGGGTTCCTGCACCAGCTGCTCCAAGAAGCAGTCATTTAAACCACTGAGAAATTGTATCTCCGCTTCTCTTCCTGAGGTGACATGTAACTAGTCAATATGGGGATAATTAAAATCCCCCATTATTATAGAGTTCTTTATTTTGGTAGCCTCTCTATTCTCCCTCAGCATTTCAATGTCAGTATCGCTGTCCTGGTCAGGTGGTCGATAATATATCCCTACTCCTAATTGCTTATTATTGGAGCATGGAATTACTATCCATAGCAATTCTATTGAACATGTTGATTCATTTAATATTTTTATTTCATTTGATTCTACATTATTTTTCACATACAGTGCCACTCCGCCACCCACACGGCCTGCTCTATCCTTCCGATATATTTTATATCCCGGTATGATTGTGTCCCACAGATTTTCCTCATTCCACCAGGTTTCAGTGATGCCTATTATGTCAATCTCCTCCTTTAATACGAGGTACTCTAGTTCACCCATCTTATTAGTCAGACTCCTAGCATTTGTGTAGAAGCACTTTAAAAATTTGCCACTGCTTATTTGTCTGCCCTTCCCTGATGCATTGGATTCCTTTGTATGCGGTCGTTTGTCTGCTCTGGCCCATGGTTTGTCCTCTCCCCCCCTCTCTTTCTGACTACAGCTTAGAGAATCTCTATCAATGGATTCTCCTCTAAGAGAAGTCTCCATCTGATTTATGTGCATCTCCGCACCAATCGGCTTTCCCCCATCTCTTAGTTTAAAAACTGCTCTACGGCCTTTTTAATGTTTAGCGCCAGCAGTCTGGTTCCACCCTGGTTTAGGTGGAGCCCATCCTTCCTGTATAGGCTCCCCCTCTCCCAAAAGTGTCCCCAGTTCCTAATAAATCTAAAACCCTCTTCCCTACACCATCGTCTCATCCACTCATTGAGACTCTGAAGCTCTGCCTGCCTACCTGGCCCTGCGTGTGGAACTGGAAGCATTTCCGAGAATGCCACCATTGAGGTCCTGGATTTCAGTCTCTTTCCTAGCAACCTAAATTTGGCCTCCAGGAGATCTCTCCTACCCTTCCCTATGTCATTGGTACCTACATGTACCACGACCACCGGCTCCTCCCCAGCACTACACATAAGTCTATCTCGATGCCTCGAGAGATCCGCAACCTTCGTACCAGGCAGGCAAGTGACCATACGGTTCTCCCGGTCATCACAAGCCCAACTATCTATGTTTCTAACGATCGAATCACCCACTACTAACACCTGCCTCTTCCTAACAACTGGCATTCCCTCCCCCTCAGAGGTATCCTCAGTGCGAGAGGATACCGCAACATCCTCTGGAAGGAGGGTCCCAACTACGGGATGGTTTCCCTCTGTTCCCATTGAATGCTCTGTTCCCTTGAGACTTTCATCCTCTTTAAGAGCACTGGGGCTCTCAGACTGGAGGTGGGACAGTACTACAGTGTCCCGGAAAGTCTCATCAACATAGCTCTCTAACTCCCTTCGCTCCTCCAGTTCAGCCACCCTGGCCTCCAAAGCCCGAACTCGGTCTCTGAGGGTCAGGAGCTCCTTGCAACGGGTGCACACATACGACACCCGCCCACAGGGCAAGTAATCATACATGTTACACTCGACGCAATAAACGTCACAATAAACGATGTTGCGGTATCCTCTCGCACTGAGGATACCTGCAATAAACAGGATAGCCCCCACTCTGCTGCTGGGCTTCTGTCTCCATTTTTCTTATGAATAAGTTTAAGTATAAACTGGGCTTCTTATTAAATGTCTGGAATATAGATTATTATAAAAGTTATGCTTAAAGAAGGTCAGAAGTCACTCGCGCCCTCTAACCTCCCCCTCTAAACTCCCTCTCCAAACTCCCTGTTAGCTGCTCCTATTCACAAGCTCCCAGGTCGCTGACTCACAGCTTATAAAGCCCTGGTAGCCACTCCCCCTGACTGAGGCTCAGCCAATTAACAGAGGCTTCTAGATTTCAAACCTTTTAGAAGCTCCTTCAAACAAACAAATCAAACAAACAGACAGACAAACACAAGCTCAGCACACAGCAAGGAACCCCCCCACACACAAACACACACTACAGACAGCCACTTACCACAAGGGTCCCGTATTTACTCCTCCTTTATCTGGAGAACTCCCTCTCCAAACTCCGTGTTAGCTGCTCCTGGTCGCTGACTCACAGCTTATAAAGCTCTGGTAGCTCCTCCCCCTGACTGAGACTCAGCCAATTAACAGAGGCTTCTAGATTTCAAACCTTTTAGAAGCAGTGCACACACTTATAACCAGGGCAACAGAAAATTGGCTATCCCAACAGTCCTGCTAGTAAACATCAAAAACTGTGATGATAGAAAAGTGCAGAAAATAAAAAACAAAGTCTGGAGTAGTCTTCATTTACTCCACAAGAAATGTGAAAAATTCCTGCCTGCGGATCATTTTAATCCATTTGTTTTAATGAAGATGGTGTTCATAATCTCAGACACAGGTATTTTTATTCTGAAAAGGGATTATTTCCTCTACTTACATCTGCTTGAAGTTTTAATTCAAGGTTAATTAAGGAAAGCAGAACAGCTGGCTAAGATTCATAAACAGTTTAGAAGTCTAAACTATACTTTGTAAAGAAAATGTGGGTTCATGTTTATGCATACATGTTTATGCATGCATGCCTGTGTGAATCCATATGTGCAGACACATTTTTTGATGAAAAATAGCACAACAATAATAAATTTATCTTAACTACTTAATAAAATTAGATGCAATGTTCCGATATGAAAAGCACACTACAAAAGTAAATTATGCGGGAGGGCAAGAGAGCGCCACTTGTTGTCTACGCATGTAAGTACGAATATTGTACATGGAAAAGAAAGTATTTTAGAGTTTTCTGTCTGGGTGCCTTCACCAGGTGCCTAAACTTTATCAGGAAGTTCCTACAAAGACTGCATTAACGTATTACCAGTGACATCACCAATGAAACATTTTCCCCTTAGATTTCATTCTAGTTCTAAACACAACCATATTTACAGTTCATGGACATACAAACCTCAATCATCGACCCTTTTTGATTTTGAGGGAAGTAAACACATACACACACTCAGCAGGAAGTCATTCACCCCCGTTCAATTCTTAGCCAGTTTGCAAACCCTGTTCTTGGACTTCAGTGCTGCTCTCAACCCTAATTTTTAATACTTATGCCTGCTCCAGTGCACTACAATATCATCTCATCTTTCACTATCCTTTCATTTTCTAATCCATTTCATGGCTGGAGTGCAGTTAATTCTTACACTTTAAGTCACCTTGTTTTCTATGATTTAACAGTGTGCAGTCATTTCATTTTAGGAATTTTAAAAAACAGGCTAATTTGAGCAGTTTTTGTGTGTCCATATCCAGTGAATCCTGGGCAGGTCTTTGTAATCTTCATAGTATTTTACACACCAATATCTATGGCTCCACAGGACTCTTTTCAGAGTTCCCAATTCTCATGATGTTAGCATAAGTCCAATTATAGTAGGCATTCTTTAGAGCTGCAGCTGTTGAAAATCATGTTATTAGCTGAGAATCTGTGCTTTTGTTTTGTTTTTTAAGAGTAAGTTTCTATCTCTCAGGGTTGTAGAAAATAGCTTTAAAATGTGAACCCTGAAGGTTGAAATACCAGAAGGCAAATAAAAAGAATCCAAAACTTATTATTTGTCATGATTTTTAAAGCAATCTTACAATTTTTAGAGCCTAGCTGGCTCATAATTTCTGAATGGATGGGGCTGGCAATACTGTCTTGGCACCTGATTAGTCCAAGACAGCCCTTCCAAAGTAGAGACTCCGGAGATTTGTATGGGAGCTATTATGCTTGCTCTAGACAGATGAGGAGCCCTTATCTTTCACTTGTCTCTCTCTTACCTTGGGAGTAATTTCTGGTGCCTCAGTTATGACTAACATCATCTATCATATACAAGTTTGCTCCTTTTGTAATTCTTATCTTCCAGAGTCTGCTCCCAGAGAGACCTCTGCTTTCATGCCAGTCCAGAAAGAGGGGAATGCTAAGCAATGTGATTGTCACAAAAAGAAAACTTGGGACAGCTGTGTAGCTGAGAAAGGGCATCAAATTGAATGAAGCATGTTCTCTTGTGGCTTGGCCACAGTAAAAATTGAAGGAAGTGGTTTAATACTTGGAACTAAAATTTCACGCCACGTGTCAAAAATTTGGAATAATACATACATAATTCATTGTTGCATTATCACATCAGAATATAGCAAGTTTATTTCAAAAAAATAAACTGAAGTATTTTTATTTTTAAAACAATAAGGCCCTGACCCTCTAACTGACCCCATGGATACTGGGGTTCATCAGGATTGGATCCTATGGGCAAATGTGAGTAAGCAGTTCTAATAGTTAGCATATGGAATTGGTGGACATGAATTCTGGATTCTAGTCTTAGTTCTGCCACTTACTGTCAACGCAATCCAGAGTAAATCACTTAATCTCTCTTCTCGGTAAAATAAATATTTACCTATCTACCGGAGGCAGGAGTGGCCCAAGGCCGGCTGCGGCAGCTAGCGCCCCAGGCGGAAGGCGCGATCAGCACCCCCACCTGCACAGCCGTCAATGGCCGTGACGTAATCATCATCGGGCGCCCCGGGCTGGCGGCGCCCTAGGCGACCGCCGAGTCTGCCTATGCTCATGGGCCGTCCTTGACCAGAGGTTTAATTATGTGCAGTAATTTATACAAAATGTTTTAATGTTCTCATCAGGATTGTTACATCCACACAGAATATATATTAACATCATTGGTGAGGCTTCTTCATATTGCATCTGGGGAAGAACAAAGCAAGTAACAAAGAAGTTACTTCATCTTCTTCAGGGTTTTGATTCCAAGCTCTCATCTCACTACATCTGAATCACAGAATACTAGGACTGGAAGGGACCTTGAGAGGTCATCGAATCCAGTCCCCTGCCCTCATGGCAGGACCCAACACTATCTAGACAATCCCTGATAGACATTTATCTAACCTACTCTTAAATATCTCCAGAGATGGAGATTCCACAAGCTCCCGAGGCAATTTATTTCAGTGTTTAACCTCCCTGACAGTTAGGAACTTTTTTCCAATGCCCAACCTAAACCTCCCTTGCTGCAGTTTAAGCCCATTGCTTCTGGTTCTATCCTCAGAGGCCAGGAAGAACAAGTTTTCTCCCTCCTCCTTGTGACACCTTTTTAGATACCTGAAAACTGCTATCATGTTCCCTCTTAATCTTCTCTTTTCCAAACTAAACAAGCCCAGTTCTTTCAGTCTTCCTTCATAGGTCATGTTCTCTAGACCTTTAATCATTCTTGTTGCTCTTCTCTGGACCTTCTCCAATTTCTCCACATCTTTCTTGAAATGTGGTGCCCAGAACTGGACACAATACTCCAATTGAGGCCTGATTAGCGCAGAGTAGAGCGGAAGAATGACTTCTTGTGTCTTGCTCACAACATGCCTGTTAATGCATCCTAGAATCATGTTTGCTTTTTTTGCAATAGCGTCATACTGTTGACTCATATTTAGCTTGTGGTCCACTATAGCCCCTAGATCCCTTTCTGCAGTACTCCTTCCTAGACAGTCGCTTCCCATTCTGTATGTGTGAAACTGATTGTTCCTTCCTAAGTGGAGCACTTTGCATTTGTCCTTATTAAACTTCATCCTGTTTACCTCAGATCATTTCTCCAATTTGTCCAGATCATTTTGAATTATGATCCTATCGTCCAAAGCAGTCACAACCCCTCCCAGCTTAGTATCATCTGCAAGCTTAATAAGCATACTCTCTATGCCGATATCTAAATCGTTGATGAAGATATTGAACAGAACCAGTCCCAAACCAGACCCCTGCGGAAGCCCACTTGTTATACCTTTCCAGCAGGATTGTGAACCGCTAATAACTACTCTCTGGGAACCGTTATCCAACCAGAGTTGCACCCACCTTATACTAGCCCCATCTAAGTTGTATTTGCCTAGTTTATTGATAAGAATATCATGTGAGACCGTATCAAATGCCTTACTAAAGTCTAGGTATACCACGTCCACCACTCCTCCCTTATCCACAAGACTCGTTAACCTATCAAAGAAAGCTATCAGATTGGTTTGACATGATTTGTTCTTTACAAATCCATGCTGGCTGTTCCCTATCACCTTATTATCTTCTAAGTGTTTGCAGATGATTTCCTTAATTACTTGTTCCATTATCTTTCCTGGCACAGAAGTTAAACTGACTGATCTGTAGTTTCCTGGGTTGTTTTTATTTCCCTTTTTATAGATGGGCACTATATTTGCCCTTTTCCAATCTTCTGGAATCAATCCTGTCTTCCATAATTTTCCAAAGACAACAGCTAAATGCTCAGATACCTCCTCTATCAGCTCCTTGAGTATTCTGAATGATTCAATCCAACCATTACATGACTGTACTACATTAAAAATTATACTAGATCTTACAAATTTCTTCATCTTATTCCCTCATGCCTTGCCCATTTCTCCTGGCAATCAGATACACTGCTGTTTTCACCAGTGATTGTGTTACATTTGTTAGGACCAATCAGCGCATAATTTCCACCAATCTCTTACTTAGCCTGTTTGTGAATATCTGTGATGGTGGGGCCATAGAGGATCTGACCACTAACTGGGCAAATTACCCCCTTTCTGCTCCATTGAGCAGAGGGACAGGATAGGGCGTAGCTGTCTTGCCTAATTGTTCTCTTTATACCCAACCTTCAACTTTTCTTTCCTTGTCATGGCTCCTTGTTCAAGCTTTACATTGTCTCCTTCCATTTGTGCTGTTGTCTTGAAGGTATTCATCTACCAATCATTTCTTCTTGAGTCATCATTTTTATTCAATATGAAAACAGCTACCTTAGTCTCTTCTTTTACTGGTAAATATCATACTTCAAGCAGTAATTTTTGCTGCTCTCCTTTGTCTTCTAAGTTATTTTAAATATATTTTCTAAACTGCAGAATTGATTACAAATACACAAAATATTCCTGGTATTGGCACACGAGCTTAAAACAGAGCAATATTATTGCCTTCATTTTTTTAGTGCTCTTACAGTAGCTATACATTTAAGAATGGGATTAGATTCAAGTTTGATGACTGTAATGCACCATGTGCTCATATTTATTTATTAATAGCAGTCTCCCATACAGTTTATCTCTGTGCTGTTGATGTTTTCTCTCTACAATCATGAGTTACATTCATTAGTATTGAATTTCATTCAGACTTACAGAAAGTGTGTAACTGTGTGTTTGATATCCTTCCTGTTTAGCCTATTCAGCAAATCTGAGTTTGAAGGTATACCTTTTTATTTGTAATGAAAATATCCTATATGGGCTCAAATTCTTATTCAAATAATGTAAATAATGGCCTTAAAGAGGAACTTTCATATCAATTTAGGCTCAAAATTTAGATTTTTGTTACAAAACCTAGTCTTTTCCATAATCTAATATCAATGGGAATATTTCTACATGTTTATACTATTAATATAAATGGAGATAGTTTATTTTAAAGACATAATAGTCCCCTGCATTATTTGCAGACCAGATATTGCTGCCTGTCAATGTATGAAAACCAGAAACAGGAAAGGATTAGAAATGGACTACAAACAAATATGAAGTTAACGACTTTATCCGCACTGCCCTTGATGAATGGCATGCAAAAAAGTGGTAAAAGCTTTCTAAAATTTTTCAGGTTTAATAATAGAAGGTGCATTTAATAATATGTCTAAGACAGTTATACGCACATACAATATATATAAATCCAGAGATGCTGAGCATTCATTGACTTCTATAGACCGATGCCTGTTTTTGGATATCATAGAAATAGCCCTGGTTACAGCCTATAAAGAAATCTGATCATTTGTGCCCAAGGACTTAACTAATTGTCACCTCTAACTGAGGAATCCCATACCAGGGACATGCTTAAGTTTTATATAACAATTGGAACTTACTGTAACAACAATGGTACTTCATCGTGGTCTTTCAAATCCTTCCTGCAAACTCTTTTTTTCATAATTTCTACAAAAAAAAAAAATCTTTACCTCTAGTGTGGTGAGATCACCTCTGCTTCTTCTGACTAATATTGTCTTGTTGTTTCCTTGTGCTCCCCTATCTCTATGGTTGTAGCCACCTGTTCTGTCCTGTCTTATCATTTGACCGTAAGTGCTTTGTTGCTGTTTGTACAGCACCTAACACAGTGGGGATCTAGTCTATATCTATGGTTCCTAGGTGCTGTGATAACACTAACATTATTGTTAATAACAAACTTTTCTGCCAACTGTTTGTGGTCAGAGGATAGAAATCAGATATTAACAAAAACAAATAAAATTTGAAAAAATCAAACCTGAATAAAAGTGACTTGTTTCTTCCTTGGCATCTGTGATATCAGAATTCTATTAGTCTTATAGTTGAGAAGAGTTTTCAAGAACAAGCTATGCAAGATCTGAATTTCTAATATTAAAAAACCCACTTTTCCTGGCCTCTTTACTCGATCATAAAATAGTTTTTAAAAAAGCAGCCTCTCTTCCCCCTTTCATGTGACACTTTTAAAGTCATCTATATAATTTCTGCATGGCATTGTATATGGGAATCATTACAGCGGGGGTTCTCAAATTAATGAAGAGATTGTCTCATGGAGCATGTTGCCTCCGCATTTGTGATTGTGTGGATCACCCCCATTGCTGATCACATATGATCCCTGTGATAAATATAGCAACTACTCACATGGAAAGCAATATTAGTGAGATATCTAATGAATTTTTGCCATCCTTTTGCAATTAGAAAGGAGAACTAGCAACATGTCAGCACCACACTCTCAGGGTATACCATCGGTCCACAGATCACAATTTGGGAACATTACTTAAAGGAATAATACACTTGGGCGGGTGCATAAAGAAAGATTTTCTATACAAGTGCATTCCACTTTTAATCTATAGATTGAACTGTATCCTTTTCCACGTTCAGTTCAAAACAACTCTGGCTGAGGCAGTTATGCTTCTCCTAGACTATTCACACGGGTCAGCGCCAGTGTTCCCTCTAAGCTGCGCAGCAGCACAGCTTCACAGGTGATTAATCAGCGCCTCCCAGTCAGTCAGCTCCTTGTGCCATGCAGTTTAGAAGTAACACTGGTCATTGCAATGGGTTGTGAGGCACTGTATCTCATGGGGGTTAAACATGTTTCCTTTGCAGTGATGCCTACGTCTGTTTGCCTGAGATGTCAGAGGCAAAAAATCAAGACCTGTCCCCTCTGTGTTGTTTGTGTTGTGCTCTGCACTAATCACAAATAGATTAGTGGAATCCATTTGTGGAATATTGTTTTCAAGATTTCCTAAAGCCCTCTTCTTATACTTAGCGTGCACAGAAAATCATAATGCAGAGTACCAAAGAATCCTGGGTTTGCATAATTTATTATCACAGGCCTCAGAATGCAGAACTCTGAAGACAGCTCAGTCTGAAGAGATAACGTTCGTTTGCTATTTTTGGAGGTTGTTTTGGTCTTCAAAGACATGCTTAATCTGCTGCGGCAGACCAAGCCATACACACAAGCACTTCCTTCCATACAAAATGCGCTCTTATACTGTACTTTACCCTGTATTTCCTTAAAGAATCTTAAAAATTGACTGTTGAAATTTAAAACTAGCAATGTGACGCATTGTAAATGATTTATTTAAAGAAGCCCAGTTATGGAATAATTTTTGTATGTCCATGTATGTTCATGCAATTTTGTTCTAAAAAATTAACCTGTAGTTTTATTGTTGTGCATCTTATAAATCTGATCAATATAGGTTGCTTACCGAGGCTCAGAACTGGCAAAGTCTTACATGTATGTTTAACATGATGTATATAAATAGTTCCATTTCAAATCGAACATGGATGCAAATTTCTGCAGGACTGGGGGCCTGGACTTTAGAAACACCATAGAAGTGGTCACTGGGGAACTGCATGAGATGGACTGCTTCTTAAGATGGACTGCAATCTTAAGAGCTTTGGGGCCTGATTCAAGTCTGACTCTAGTTACAAGGATTCTTTCCATTAACTTCAGTAGGCTTTTGGACAAGTCCTCAGTTAGTGCTAGGTTAGGTACAGTTTGGATACGTAAAATAAATCTGATAGGTTTATTGTGTTAATAAAAAATATATAAATATCTTGAGTACAACACACCTGCCATTTTCCCCAGGAAAGGATGATATTTCTTTTCTTTTCTGGCAAGGAATTGTCATGTGCAATAGGGCAATTTTTGACACCTTCTGCACATATCAAGAGTGGTCTGTAAGGTGTCTCTTTTACTTGTAAAGCTGAAATGTGGCTGGTATGAAACATAAATTTTATCTTACCTTTAACTGTACTAGATGTACATCTACATGCTTGCTGTCTGAGTCCTGCTGGACAGAATAGGTCAGATCTCTGACTCTTTCTGATGTCATCCGGAGCCATGTTTCAATTTCAGGCAGATGGAGAACAATCTTCCAGTCTGCCCCTGTGTGGAGAGGAGGAGGCTTTTCATACTGTTGGCCAAAATCAGGTTCCTTCATTGCATCTTCTCCACCATCTTGCTCTGCAGTGGGAGTCATGTTTATGATCATGGGGGATGCATCAACAGCTATGGGATCCAGTTCTTGTGACCTGATAGGGCTAAGTGCTACATCCATGACTAACATGGGAAAATCTAAAACATAACTCTTTCCAAAACACCTGCAAAGACAAACAAAGAAGATAACAGTTGAGACCAAATCTTAGATTCAGTTAGCTCACTAGAGATAAAAATAGATCATGGCATGCTGTGTGGCTTCTTCAATATACAAAATCTATTTCATTAACAACTTCAGGGATACATTTACTGATTAATAACTAATTTACCTAATTTAACCTCTTTAATTGGGAAAAGTACAAATTATCACATTTCCTTATTTCTAGAAAAAAATCAGCATTTTCTAAAAGTCAGTTTATGATTTTCACAATGGATAGAACTTTCTGATGTATCCTAGCTGAATATAAATACAGTACTTAAGATATTGTGAATAATACTTTGCAATTATTGTTTGTTGTCAACATATATGTAGGTTTAAATTAAAAGTTTCCACTATCGGCCCTGAACTAACTTCCCCAAGGTCGAATTTATAAGGAGAGCATCCACACTACCAAGCCACAGAATTCGAACTCTGTACAGCTGCTTTTCATCAGGAGTAACACTACGTCTGAAATAGTTATTTTGAAATAATGGTAGTGTGGACACTCCAGTGCCGCTAATTCAAAATAATTGGCTTCCAAAGGCCTCTTGCAGCTGCAGCTCTGACTGCTCTGGCCACACCTGGCATCTCCACTGCTGCTCTCCTCCTGTGGAGCTGTAAAAGTCCTGGAAGCAAGAAAAGAGCTTGTCCCATGTCACCAGTTTCTCAAGCTCTGTGCAAGGAAGCACCACAGTGAGATATGAGCGACCTCAATGTCTCCTCAGACCTTCTGATGGCTGCTAGCACTTCCTTTACTCCGACAGCCTCCACTGCCCAGTGACGCAGAAGAGCTCTGGCCTGGCCGGTTGCAGCGATCCTGGACTTCATCGAGGTGTGGGGGAAGGAGTCCAACCTCCAGGATCTCCACACCAAGAAGTGCAATGCTGACATCTACGTCAGGATCACTGCCATCCTTGCTAAGAAAAGGCACAGCAGGACCCTCCATCAGTGTTGGATGAAAATCAAAGAGCTGCACCAGGCCTACCACCAGGCCAGGGAGAAGAGCGAACACTATGGGGAGGCCTTGCACACCTGCCGCTACTACGAGCAGTTCAATGCCATTCTGGGAGGGGGCAGCCAGTCACCTCTCCTGCCATTGTCACAGAATCCAGCCAGGACATGCCCGGTGTCAACCTGCAGGATCAGGATGGCAGAGGAGGAGGACAATGATGAGGCGGCGGCCAGCCAGGCAACCATGCCCAATAACCAAGAGCTTCTCTTCACCTTGAAGTCAGTCTCCCTGCCGAGGATGTCTCCCTGGCTTCTGACAAACATGGGGAGGGCACTTCAGGTAAGTTCTCTAACCTTCGCTATCTACACACACGGTCAGGCAATGGGCAGCAAAATCCAGCTACACTGAAATTTTCTTTTAAAGCATTTTGCATTGTCCCTGTCCTATGTTATTTGCAAACAGAAGTGGATGCTGCAATAAAGCATTATTATGGAACCAAGAACCAGGATGTCAGCATGAGGCCCTGTATAAAGCAAAATACCTTAGCATTCTAAAAATCTTCATTAGCTCTGTGCTTACAATCACTCCTGAAGCTCTTCAAAATTAGATCTGAATCTTATGAGAGAGAACCACCTCTGCAATAGCACTCTGTTAAAGCTAAACAAGGCACTGTCTCTTCTGCCAAATTATGGAGGTAGTCACTGCCATGGGACTCAGTGCCTGAGTCCTTACATGGGCAAGACTCCAGTTTCTCCATCTTGAATTTTTCCTAGAATAAGATTACACTGTATAGTGTACATCTTTAGTTTAGAAAAGGTAAGCAGCTTTCCTATGCTTCGAACACTGGATTGTGATGCTTGAGTATTTAACGTGGCGCTCCCAGCATCAAGCCATTCCCACCACATGCAGCTAGAGTACCATAAAACTATCCACAACAATGGTCCATTTCCTCTGCAATCCTCATGATTTGGCTTGTACCCATCAGTACAGTTTTGAAAGGATGTCAGGCCAGAAAATATAATCTTTATGCTATTTTGCTTCTGTCTTCCTATGTTACCACTATTTTGCTAAACCACATTCTGTGTAATTGGCAGTCATGCATGAATCTGAATTTGCAGCTGCCGCTAGCTTTGTAAATATTTAACTAGGTCAATTTAAAAACTGATGATAAAATTGGAGAGAGAGAACCAAAGATGATTCTCAGGGTTCTGAGCTATGGTACAACTTTTCATTCAAATTCCCTTTCACCTATTCAGAAATTAAATCATGCTGCAATACTGCTAAAATATGCAAGACTGTGTGAAAACCATAGTTACAAATATATCCTCAAAATGCTGATCACTTTTCAAATCCATCTTTTTTACACATTTTCCAGCTTAAATACTTAATACATTGTGGGTATGTGTACACTACAGAGCCTTTCCAGGATATCAGAGGTATCTCGGAAAAGCACTGCTACTTCCAAGGAACAGTTTCTGAAAAAGCAGATGCATTCTTTAGGCATCCCTATATTCCTCATTTTATGAAGACTAAGGGATGTTTCGAAAGAGGAGGTTTTTCCAAAACTTGGCCCCATGTAGATAAGCCAAATTTCAGAAAAGCCTCTTCCGAAAAAAAATGGAAAAAGATATGCAAATTGCGGTTTGCAATTTGCGTATCTTTTCCGGATATAACTCTGCAGTCTAGACATAGCCTTTGTTAGACAAATGTTTGCATTTAAAATTTTTTAACTCTAATTCTACTGTATCAGAAATGACTGTTTTAATAAGCACAATTTTATTATATTAAACACTCTCTAAATAGTATTTCCTCCTGACCAGTGAAATTTTGATGCCACCCACTGTATCCATATTTCTCTAAGTTTAACATTACCAAATGAGCATGCCTTCTAGTCAAATTACTTACTCCCATTTCATTAAATAATGAGGGTACACAGGAAATGCAGTATAGGCCTACTGGTTGTTCTGCATACAACTAGGCCTCATGCAAACTCTGGAAGGCTGGGGTGGGGTTTTTTATTTGTTTGTTTGAATTTTTATTGTGGTTCAATTCCAGTAACAGCACTAGAGCAACAATCAAAAAATTAAAGCAGGATTCCCCTGAACCAAACAAAAGCTGGCCATGCTGCATGGAGTATGCACCTGCAGCTGCAGTGAAAGTGCGTGTAATCAGCAGCCTTTAGGAACCCATTTGCCTGCATTTTGTCCCTACACAATTGACCATACAGTCTGGCTTTCTCCAGCATTATAACTAACAGCATTATTATTCTAGTTGGTATTAAAATCCGTTTTCTTTCCACAAAAATGACAGTGTTAAACTGTAAAATATATAACTTTCATTTTTCCCATGTGCAGGTAAAAGATTTCTTAAAAACATAAAAGACACCATGGATCCTCATTAACAAGGCCTGGAGATGCCTTGTCTTTCTAAAAGCCCAGAATGCTTGAAAGGAGACAATGTTGTAGATAGAAATTACTGAAGCTGAACACTAGTACACGTGATTCATTATATTGTTTCTTGGCAGATCAAAATGCATCACAATCCATCCAGGCAGCCACAAAAGAAAGCTGAAAAATTCTCTTGCTCTCTGAGAATTGGCATCAAAATAATGTACTCATTGCACTGTTACCCTTCATATCAATCTAGGACCTGTAAACTCCTCTCTTTCCCTTCCCCCTCTAGTTTTGACTCTTTCCCTTCCCCCTCTAGTTTCTCCAGTTATTTTAATGCAAAATAACTCCAAATTTATGCCTGCAATAACCTACAAAATGTACTGCCAATGTACTGTAAGTATGACCTTGATTCAGATGTCTATATTTGATTTGAAAGGAAACTTTTAAATTCTTGCTGAAGAACAGTGTTGTTACATAGCTTTGTTGTTGTCATACTAAATAATAACCAGAGCGACTCCAGTCTTAGTAAGAAATTTTGCAAATCAAACTGTTTTAAGTAATTTGAGAACCAGAACACTTGCCAGAATAAGAACGGCTATCAAAAGTAGGTTTTTTCTGTTGCTGGGTTGTTTTTTTGGTTTTTTTTTTTGGTATGCTAAGCATGTTCACTCAAGGTCAAGAAGCCTTTGTGTTCCTAAGAAACTTCATAACTAGATAGTTCAATCATTCATGATATCCTTTTAATACACTGTTGCGCAAAGCCAAATAGATTAAAGCATTCTTGTTTCTCAGCTGGGAAGTTGACTTTTCTAACTCAGAATTCTATTTGGCAACAGTTTCAGTATCCTGCTAATATTGTAGTTGAAATAAATGACATCAGATCCAAAATATTTCAGATGCTGGAGAAATGCCCAGCTAGAAAAAGAGTGCATCATATAAAGAAAATTGTGATATCTACTGTATAAAACTATTTTGGGGAGGAGGGGAAGATTTAAATGATCAAGTTAAACAATACATTTAGAGCTAAGTTTATCATTTCCTCTTTTTTCATTCTGACTACCTTTATAAGACACATTATCTGAGTCAGAGGAACCCCCTGACCTGAAACAAGCAGTGTGTTTGGTTAAGTTGGGGGTTTCTCAACCTTTTTCTTTCTCCTCCCCACATATGCAATCAAAATTCCATAACTTACCTGTGCCACAAGAACTGTTTTTCTGCATATAAAAGTCAGGGCTGGTGTTAGGGAGAAGCATGCAGGGCAATTGCTTGAGGCTCCGCAAAGCTATGTTGCTCAGGCTTTGGCTTCAACTCCAGATGGTGGGGTTTGGGGCCCAGAGTTTCAGCCCTATGCAGCTGAGCTTTGACTCTCTGTCCTGGGCCCCAGTGAATCTAACATCCACCTGTTTAGCAGACCCCTGGAAACCTGACTGCAACCCCCATGAAGTCCACAGATCCCTATTTGAGAGCTGCTGCTTCAAATTACAATCCTTCTTAATGGTTGCTTTCATAGATATCAAAGCATTAAATAACTAACTTGTTCTTTTTCAAACTGAACTTTTTATTTTAAAACATTGGACTTTAAATTTTTTCTTTTTAGCCACAGAAAAACAATAATTTAATTTAATTTAATTTAATTTAAAATGTAAGGAAAGAAGTTGAGAGAAAACTTATTAATTCAACTTTATGTTTTGAACTCTGTACTTTTGCAACATAAGATGGCCAGTTTACCAGAGTAATTTACAGCCATGTGAGTTTAGGCCCAAATTTTCAAAGCTTAATGCTTGAGGATGGGAACACAGATATACAATATGATTTTGACCTTAGTCTACAAGATTTATTTTTGTTGCTTATTGATTCTGACAGGCACAAATGAAGGAAAAGTAATGATTAGAAGAACAATATGAAAATGAAATGCTTTCTCTAGTTTATATCAAGTTCTCCTATCATGCAATACTTCCTTATGAAAAAAGAAAAAAATATATATATTTCTTCCAAAATAGGGCATTTGTCAATCACACATCTATCACAGCCAAAAACTTGAAAGTTCATTATGAACATTGAGGGGCCCTATGTTGCATTTCTTGTGCACCCACAACATTTCATTCACTCAGTGATAGTTCTGGGAGTGAAAGAAATATAGGATTGGGTTCTAATCAGTCTCATAGTACGCCTCTGAACTGAGTCTTACTATGCCCAAGACAGATGAGTCAACATTTTTAAGTACAACTTTAGGCTAATCCAGTCACACAAAAGAAACCACAACAAACACAAGTCAAAGCACCAGTTTTATTTTTAATTTTAGATCTAAATTTCCTGAACCTATTGAAAGGATTCAACAATTATAAACCACATGTTGAAGCTACTGGTTACAATTATTTCTAGTGGGAGAAAGAACCCATTAACAGATTAAATGATTCTGAAAGAACCATTTTGCACGTTGACTACTCTTTATATTGGTGTGTGTGCATGCACACGCACATATATCCCTTTAATAAGCCTAACAGATGGCTGATTATCTTCCACAACCACACAAGCAAACCCCCTTTCTCCTGGATTTCCACTTAGCCGTTGATGCCTTCATGGAAAGCACAGACTTCATGTGTCAGCCATAATATAGTTCAATCAGTCATCAAAAGACTTCTCTTACTCATTCTGCTCTCCGGTTATTCAGATTCTCCTTGTTTATAAGAAGCAACCCAAATTCTTTTAACCAGCCATGAGATTATCCATGTTTTCTTGCAACAGTAGCTGGCTCCTGTCAAAGAAAGATTCATTAAGCATTTAAGTCATACGGCAGTCTAAGCATTGATCAGTGGTGCAGACACTGGGTTCAGTGAATATTAATGAGTTGTAATTTTTTCCTCATTGTCACATATTGTTAAAATCAGTCAAAAGCATTATACAGCCACCTATCTGTAAGGAAAACAATTCATTTTGTCCCTCCCCCCTCCTCCCCCCAAAAAGGCTGAAAATAATTAATTAAATGGAAGGAGTACTGCATTAAGTGTTCTAGGGGTTATAGTGGACCACAACCTAAATATGAGTCGTCAGTGTGTTAA
The DNA here is from genome assembly GCA_032595735.1 of Pelochelys cantorii. Taxonomy (NCBI): domain Eukaryota; kingdom Metazoa; phylum Chordata; order Testudines; family Trionychidae; genus Pelochelys; species Pelochelys cantorii. The sequence goes on along the minus strand of CM064329.1, from coordinate 82,259,599 downwards.
CTGTTGAAAAAAAAAGAAGCAAACATTATTCTGGGAGCATTAACAGGGGTGTTTAAGCAAAACATGAGAAGTAATTCTTCCACTCTACTCTGCAGTGATTAGGCCTCAACTGTATTATTATGTCCAGTTCTGGACACCATATTTCAGGAAAGATGTAGAGAAATTAGAGAAGGTCCAGAGAAGAGCTACAAAAAATATCACAGGTGTAGAAAACATGACCTGAGGGAAAACTGGAATAATAATTTTTTTTTCATTGGGGTAACAGTTTTCAAATACCTAAAAGAGTGTTACAAGGAAGCGGGAGATAAATTATTCTCCTTAACCTCTGATGATAGGACAAGAAGCCATAGGCTTAAATTGCAGGAAGGGAGGTTTAGGTTGGACTTTTGGAAAAACTTCCTAACTGTCAGGGTGGTTAAGCACTGAAATATATTGCCTAGGGAGTTTGTGGAATCTCCATCATTGGAGATATTTAAGAGCAGATTAGATAAACATTTGTCAGGGACAATGTAGATAGGTGCTTGGTCCTGCCGTGAGGGGAGGGGACTGGACATTATGACCTCTCAAGGTCCTTTCCAGTTCTAGTGCTATATGATGTAGGGAAAGCTGAAGTACTTAATGCTTTCTTTGCCTCTGTCTTCACGGACAAGGTGAGTTCCCAGACTAACACGCTAAGTGACGCAATATGGGACAAAGGTGGACAGCCATTGGTGGGGAAAGAACAGGTTAGGAACTATTTAGAAAAGCTAAATGTACATAAATCCATGGGTCCGGACTTAATACATCCGAGGGTACTGAGGGAGTTGGCAAATGTCATTGAGGAGACTTTGGCCATTATCTTTGAAAAGTCGAGGAGATCGGGAGAGATCCCGGAAGATTGGAAAAAGGCAAATGTAGTGCCCATCTTTAAGAAAGGGAAGAAGGACGATCCAGGGAACTATAGGCCAGTCAGTCTTACCTCAGTCCCTGGAAAATCATGGAGGGGATCCTCAAGGAATCCATTTTGAAGCACTTGGAAGAGGGGAAGTTGATCAGGAATAGTCAGCATGGATTCATGAAGGGCAAGTCATGCCTGACCAATCTGATTAGCTTCTATGATGAGGTAACTGGCTCTGTGGATATGGGGAAGTCAGTGGATGTGATATACCTTGACTTTAGCAAGGCTTTTGATACAGTCTCCCACAACATTCTTGCTGCAAGTTAAGGGAATGTGGATTGAATAATGGACGGTAAGATGGATAGAAAGCTGGCTGGAAGGTCGGGCCCAGTGGGTAGTTATCAACGGCTCAATGTCAGGATGGCGGTCTGTTTCTAGCGGAGTGCCCCAAGGTTCAGTTATTAATGACCTGGGTGAGGGGATGGATTGCACCCTCAGCAAATTTGCGGATGACACTAAGCTACGGGGAAAGGTAGACATGCTGGAGGGAAGGGATAGAGTCCAGAGTGACTTACACAAATTGGAGGATTGGGACACAAGAAATCTGTTGAGGTTCAACAAGGACAAGTGCAGAGTCCTGCACTTGGGACGGAAAAATCCCAAGCATTGTTACAGGCTGGGGACCGACTGGCTAAGTAGCAGTTCTGTAGAAAAGGACCTGGGGATTACAGTGGATGAGAAGCTGGATATGAGTCAACAGTGTGCCCTTGTAGCCAAGAAGGCTAATGGCATATTAGGTTGCATTAAGAGGAGCATTACCAATCCAGAGATGTGATCATATTAGGTTGCATTAAGAGGAGCAGTCGATCCAGAGATGTGATTATTCCTCTTTACTCGGTTCTGGTGAGGCCACATCTGGAGTATTGTGTCCAGTTCTGGGCCCCCAATTACAGGAAGGATGTGGATGCATTGGAGAGGGACCAGCGGAGGGCGACCAAAATGATTAGGGGGCTGGAGCATATGACCTACGAGGAGAGGCTGAGGGAGTTGGGTCTATTTAGGCTGTAGAAGCGAAGAGTGAGGGGGGATTTGATAGCAGCCTTCAACTTCCTGAAGGGAGGTTCCAAAGAGGCTGGAGAAAGGCTGTTCACATTAGTGATGGATGACAGAACAAGTTGTGGTGGGAGAGGTCCAGATTGGATATTAGGAAAAACTATTTCACTAGGAGGGTGGTGAAGCACTGGAATGGGTTACCTAGGGAAGTAGTGGAGTCTCCATCCCTAGAGGTGTTTAAGTCTTGGCTTGACAAAGCCCTGGCTGGGTTGATTTAATTGGGATTGGTCCTGCCTGGGGCAGGGGGTTGGACTTGATGGCCTTCTAAGGTCTCTTCCAACTCTATGATTCTATGCCTAGTTGCTGATTTTAAAATCTCATGATGCAAACTTGAGCAACAACAGAATTAACTAGCTCGGTGCTATTTGTTTAAATATCCAGACAATGTGTTTACCCCCACACCAAACTCTCTGCCACACCTTTCTAGCATCAAAAGTCTCAGGTAGCTTCTTTATAAATGTTAAAGCTTCCATGTTTCCCCTGACATACCCTACAGCACATGTGTGTTTCAATACCAAACTCTACAAATTAAATAAAACCAAATTAAAAATTTAGGAGCAGTGTAGACTAAACTGAATATACCATGACAGATTAAAGAGAGTAACTGGACTGAAGACATGGGCCAAATTTTCAGTTTTTCCTAAAGGTAACTCCTTTTTGTACTTGTAATTGAGCAGAATCAAAAAATTGAACAGATTTTAATGCAAGAAAGAACTAATACGATTATGTAGTCTAACATCCTGCATAACGCAGGCTATAGAATTACAACCAGTAATTCCAGTATCAGGCAAGAACAGTAATGTGAATTCGAGTTGGAATTTTCAAAACCACTAAGAATTGGCCTAAGGTGGCTTCTATTAAATCACCAATAAATTTCCTTGGGACTTTAAGGAGAGCAAAGCCAAGCCACCGCTGAATACTTGTGAAAATTCAACCCCGATGTTTAACAGATTATGCCTGCAAAAGGTATTTAGACCTTTAAAATGATCTGCCGTGCACTTTGACATCTGCAGCCTCCTGCTGTTGCTTGAGGGACATGAAAAGTTCTTACTTAGAAGGCAAATAATCCCTCATTCTCACTAGTGCTGAACACAAATTTAATTGAGTAAATCTGTGGAAGTCCAGGTTCGAGTACATTCAGAAAACAGTAGTTAAGGGCTATTATAGCCACAGACTTTCACTCTTGCTCTTTGTAACAACTTAGACCAGTCCCTCTCTCTGGTTGGTCATCAAGCTGTTCTGAGTGAACTTAATTCCTGGATCCCAGGTGCTTCTAAGCACCCTGGATCCGGGAAGTGACTGGTCATGTTCCTATCTCTGGGTCTGTGAGGAATGCTTCCAGGGGCAGGGCATATGTCTGCACCTCTTCCTAAGGATGTAGGGGCTCTATACTCTGACTACCTTATACCTGGAACCAACAGCCTCAGCTCTCACGTGCCCTCAGTTGCTTATACAAGTTATCCAAGAGATTAACTGCCTGTGAGAGCTGTGGTTTCTTGATTAACCTCTTCATGGAAAAGTTGGCAGGGGAGCAAGAAATGCAAGCAGCAGACAAGAGTTCCTTTACCACAGTCATTTTACTCAAAGAAAGCACACTCAAAAAAGTGACTGACCTTTGAAAAATAAACAGCCCTGAATGCAACACCTAGAATCTAATCTCACCTCCCCACACAATCCTGTAAGCTCTGGACAACTCCTTAGAGAAGGCTACCCTTCCTGCCTCCCTAAGCCTGGAGTTCTTAAACTTTGAAGCCTGGTTTGAAGCTTTGCTTAGAGAAGAATCCCTCTCTTAAAACTACATCTAACCCTTCCCTCCGGCCATGTACTCTCAGGTGAGAGAGTTCCAGGCTCCAGCTCCTCCAGACAGCTTCTATGCAGATTTTCATTCAAAATCAATCACCCTACTGGTGGAAGACCTACTGTTTCAATAGGAAATAGTGGTTCAATGTTGATCGCACTGGACTACTCTGTGCCAGCTTTTCAAACAGAGTCATTCAACTGGGTGACAAGCTCCCACAACAAAACAGATGCTCTAATCCACAATTAAAGTTGCAGCACAACATAATCAATACCTCCCAAAAAGAGGGTACAGTGCAAACTGGAAGCTTTGATACAAAATGTCCTTCAAAAAACAAGTTGGCATCAGATTTTGCCACATACAGACTTCCTATCTGTCACACTCTTCACACCACACCTACTTTATCCCACCACTTCCTTTCCATGCAGCTGTCTCCCCATCATTCTTCCCATCTTCTTCACCCTGCTCACTCACTCCCTTCCCTACGGCTGGGTGATCTGCTCCATGGCTGAGGATGGGAAATGAATAGGAACTGAATACTGCAGGGCATTTATAGTGAAAATCTGAGTCTCAAACTCCCCAGTTCATATCTATCCCCCTTCATTCTGTCCTAAAATCTCTGGTCATAAAACTCTGTCTGAAATAAGGTTGGTGGTCTAAGTATTGGCCAGCTTCCTAAAATCACCATTGTCTTAACCATTTCAATAGTTAACACCCTTCCTGGCAATTTCAGCAAGGTCCAAAGATTGAACAGACCACGTATTCCACCTTCTAGACTTTGCTCCTGGACAAGTATTGATGAACATAAGCAGGGCAGCATGAGCCAAGCTTGCATTGACAGTGCCCAATCTATATCTGTATTGCCACATATCAAAAGCCATTCAAACCTCCTAGGATCTCAAGCCAGCATCTTTTACCAGTACCAAGTTCACATAAAATTAATTGCTCCTTCTAAGCAAGCATGTTTATTTTTAAGGTAAAAGCATTACAGAGAAAATATATTAAAGTAATGAAGGTACCTACACACGTGCTAAAAAGCTTGCCGGCAATCTCCCCTACCCCAGCGTAGGGCTCTGGGATGTATTTGTCACTAATCTGAAGGGGCCTGAGCTCATCTATCACCATCATAAAATCATCAGAAGACAGATTAAAGGCAGAAGTTATAGCAGCAGCTTTGTTTAAAAAAAATCACAGTAAAGATAAAATTGGGTAAAACTTGACACGCTCAAGCCTTTGAATTCCTGTTTTATTGTGTTGTTTAATCAATATCCACACCACAGAAAATCCAGAGTTCATAATTTACCATTTAAAGAAGTGAACATCATCAGACAAGAAGTCAGAAAGCCACAGATTCCAGAGGCATTTTCTTAATATATGTTCTTTGCTATCAAAAATAACGCATTCCTGCTGCAGAACAAGGAAACAATTAGGTATTTGCAACTGTCTGTAAAAGCAATTTGTTCACAGTTGCTATCAGAAACTCCTTTTGAGAAAAATACAGCTAACAGCTTTAAAATATTCCTCCCTACCTTTAATCATGCAAGACCTTGTTTTCAAAGATTCACACAAGATGATCTACTCAAGATGTTTATAAATACATACACTGTTTCAAGCAATCCTCTACCCCCCCAAAATATTGTAAGAATCCATATGTTTTGGTGCTAGAGCTAAAGGCTCAAGGAGATTGAAAACTTAACTCACAATAAAGAAAACAGTGGAAAAGTTAGCTCTTGCAAGCATTATTTATATGGCAAATCAGGCAATGATACTGACCAAAGCTTTCCCTCTCTTTGCTTTAGATGGGCGCAGCAAGTTTCACTTACGGTGGTTTGTTTTAGCTGGGATTTGTCTAGATTTGATAGTGTAAGTGATAGAAGACTGTTACTGTACTCTTATGACACAGATTTTGTGTAAAACAAGCCTTGGAATAGGTGGGTTACCCTGGGTTTTTACAGGTGTCGAACTTGGGTTTATTAGTAGGATTCATTTTCAACAAGGAGTGGGCTCTGTTCCAGAGATCAGGAGCTCTATCCTAGGGAGCCGGTGTTCCCCCTTGGTGAATGGGTGTTACCAGTCCCTCTCTGTTCCAGCCCACAGAGGATAGGAATTGTCATATCCCCCAGCTACTAGGCCTTGACCCACTGGCTCAAACTGTGCCAGCTCATATTTTTAGCTCTGGAGGTTCTCAGGGTACTAGACATGACCATGTCCATCACACAGGCACTCTGTCCAAAGACCTGTTCCAATGTTGGTTCTCCACCTGGAGATAATGCACCAAATACAGTTTTAGATACCTCAAAACGTTACCTAAAATCGCTTTTCCTTGGATAGTTTAATGTTGCGGTCTTAAGGTCTAATATCTCAGGACCTTCAGGATTAAAAGTAAGAGCTGTGTATCCTCTGGAAAGCTAGGAATCTCCACTCCACTGGTATTTAACTACCATTTCTATGGTTCTGAGATGTCAGACTTTAAAGATGGAGTTTTCAAAAAAGTACTCAGCGCTAGTCTAACTCTGCTCCTGCTGGAGTCAACGGTAAAACTCCCATTGATTTCAATGGAAGGAGAAATAGGCTAACAGAATACTCTTGAAAATCCTATCCCAAATCTGTTTGGGCCCAAGATTTAGTATCAGTCATTTTGTAGCTCCAAAAAGGCTAAATTTGTGGAAAAACAACAGTTTTAATTTATTTAGGTTTAAAAATGGTGACTGTCTGAAGCTGTTCAGAAAAAGTAGTATTTGTGCAGATGGATTAGGGAGCAGAGTGCACGTGAGGCTGTCAAACATACATGATGAATGTAATTTATTGCATGGCTATCACCAGATGCAATGAAGGCCCTTAACTTACTAGCTGCCTTAAGTAACAAAACATCTGAATCACTTTTCATTATTCATAATTATCTTAGGGAAAACTGACATATTAAGATCTATCACTATATGTGGTATATTTAGGTGGATATTAATACATCGATAACTAGATATATTCCTGCTCCTCCTGGTTCAGTAATACTCCTCTCTCAGGTGTAATCATGATAATTGCTTAGACAAGAGTGATACAAGGTAGGTAGAACTGATCTGCATTCATTGCAGTAAAGCATATGATGTGATAAGAAACCATAGGGATTTGTACAACTCTGCAGTTTTACTTCAGTCAGTCTCATCATTTAACCAACCCATGAACACAGATTCAAGTTTGTTTTTCATAACTTCACTTCTGAGCACTTAGTCAAAATATCACAATGAGTGCCAGTCCTGAGAGCGAAAACAAGCCTGAAAAGAAATGCTCAAGAGAGTAGCTTTAGTCTGCAACTTAAATTAAGGTCCAGTTTGAAATGATTAAAGTAATTACCACAACATTCAAAATATTTGCCAGGAAATGAGAGCATAAGAACAGTCATACTGGGTCACACCAAAGGTCCATCTAGCCCAACATCCTGTCTTCCGACAGGGGCCAATGCCAGATGCCCCAGAGGGAGTGAACAGAACAGGTAATCATTACGTGATTCCTCTCCTGTCATGACAACAGAGGCTAGGGACACCATTTCTACCCTTCTGGCTAAAAAGTATTGATGGACCTAACCTCTACGAATTTATCTAGTTCTTTTTTGAACCCTGTTAAAGTCCTGGTCTTCACAACATCCTATGGAAAGGAGTTCCACAGGTTGACTGCGTGCTGCATGAAGAAAAACTTCCTTTTGTTTGTTTTAAACCTGCTACCAATAATAAATAAATGTAATACAATCCAAACAAAACATTATTATTCCAAAATAATCTGAGCTATATGGGACATTGAATGTATGTTACACACAAATGCCTCAAAATTATTGGAAGCTGAAAGTCAAAGTCATGCTGTGTCTCATCCATAGCAAACAAAGTTATTGTACTCAAGTGCCATGAACATCTGCAGAATATAGTCCTCCATTCAAAAGAATGTGTACAATGCTTATAGTTGATAAAATAACCTTCTAAAAATGAATGTTATACAAATCAGTGCAATGATTTCCTCCTCAATCCCCACAGTTCCATCACCTCTGCTCTTGGCCAGAGCTCTGCCAAGCAGAGTGAAAACTGGCCAGAGTCTTGCCATTTTAATGTGCTGTTATTCAGAGCAGTAAAAGTGACAAGCAACAGGTCAGTGTCCCTACCCACAGTCTCAGAGGTGGATAGGACTTTGGGCCAGCAAGTACACCTGCTGCCCAGCCTGTGGGCATTCAGACCCCTCTTAGTCTTGATGAGGTAGTGGGAGGAATGGAGGCCTCTGTACTGATTCAGTGGACACAACAGATAGCAAAGCCTATTGGCTCCCATTCACTCAGGGTGCATCTACACAGCACCCTTAGCTCAAAATAAGCTATGCAATTTGAGCTACGCAAATTGCGTAGCTTACTTCGAGTGTATTTCAAAATAGCTTATTTTGTAATTTGGCACTGTCTACACATCGCCAAATTTCAAAATAAACTGCTATTCCAAACTGTCCCTTAATCCTCGTGGAATGAGGTTTACAGGGACATCAGAATAGCGCACCCCAAACATTAACTAACTGCTTGAGCAAAGGGGCAATAGGAAGGACGACCTGCACCAGATGAATTATTGCCATATAGTTCCCAGAAGTGTTGCTTAATAAAACTGCAGCCCAGTTAAATCATATTCCTGGTGTCTGGTAATCCATCCTGCAACATCCTTAATTTCACTTTGCTTCTTGGAAAAGCCATGAAGAGCATCAGAGACAAGGGAATGAACTATTTGACAATGGAGGAACAACACCACAGAGTCTGTGGGAGGGGTACAACAGTGTAGACAATCACTTAGCAGAAACAACTTTTTGAGGGACTCACCTCTTTGCCTTTTAGGATGGCTTCTGAAATGGAAGACACACACGCACGCACACACAAAGAAAAAGAAAGTATGTTCCTTCTCCGTTCCAGCAACCAGAGAAGGTTGTGGGGAACTTCAGATTTTTCTAGACCCCTATTAGCACGAGGCTAAAAAGAAAAAACAGACTCCAACCGGTGTCTAAAGAGGTGATATAAAAAACTGTGTTAAAATTACTAACTTTCATGTTAAGTTACAAGAAATGTCCCAGTCTTCCTTGGAGCCTGGGGAGCACTATAAGGAATGCTTATGATGTGGGTGGCTTCAACTGTCTATAATTCACAGGAAAGGGGGCATGACAGCACAGGGGTTTCACCCTATCCAGTAGGTGAGGGATATACACTTTCAATTCCTGGCACAGACTGTTGGAAAGCTATTTTTTCCTATAGTTGCAAAAGTCTGATACTTTGATGCCATAATCCTTCTTAATATCCCTCTTCTTCCAACGGGTACCTGTATATACTAACAATACCTTAAAAAGGAATAGAAGTTTCTGTTTAAATAAGCTCTTTGTTCAAAACAAAGGGCAGACTACATCATGGCTGAATGGAGGTTTTCTGTCCATTATGCCAAGAAAAATAACAATATGGACACTTCATTGTGTGGATCAGAAATTGTGCTGTCCTATGACAGTTTCAGAAATTGCTTAAGGCTGGAATAAATCATTTGTGATGGACTTTGATAAGTTAATAACATTTCCCAGGTTGGCCTTTCAGTCACTGATCAAAATTTTCACAAACAATGAAATGTACTATAATATGTCACATGCGTCAGTCTGGATTGTCAAGAACATGTGCAATGTTCCAACACCCCCAGCTGTTCATGGTGCTGTCATTCAGGCACATGCTCAAAAAAAGGAGAGGAAGAACAGAGAGGCATAGTAGTCTAGATGATATGAGACTGCACTAGTGGAAGACCTAGGTTTTGTTCTATTGCTTTTTGTTGTTCTGCCACTGACCTGCAGGAAGGCAATTCATGTTTCTATGACTGTTTTCTTTCCTCCTCTTTGTCTATTTAGCATGTTATCCTCAGGCCAGGAACTGCTTCTACAGGTTTGTATTGTGTCTATCACAACATGTGGGCCAGCGATAGTCTCAGTCTTGGGTACATATACACTGTGCAGGATTCCGGAGGTATCCTGAAATAGCTACCCCACGTCTCAACACGCCACTCGTTATTTTGAATTTTTTTTTTAAATAATGGGCACACTATTTCGGCATCCCTGTAACTCTTGTTCCACAAGGGTTAAGGGAGGTCTCGAAATAGGGCATTATTTCAAAATTTGGCTCTGTGTAAATGTGCCAAATTTCAAAATAAGCTATTTTGAAAAAGAATCAAAATAAGATACGCAATTTGCCAACAAATTATGGGAACAGAAGTAGTTAAAATGGCAAATTAAGTTTAATGTGGATAAGTGTAAAGTAATGCACGTTGGAAAAAATAACCCCAACTATACATATAATATGATGGGGGCTAATTTGGCAATGACAAATCAGGAAAGAGATCTTGGCGTTATTGTGGATAGTTCTCTGAAAACGTCCACACAGTGTGCTGCGGCGGTCAAAAAGGCAAATAGAATGTTAGGAATTATTAAGAAAGAGAGAGAAAATAAGACACAGAATATCTTACTGCCCCTGTATAAAACTATGGTACGCCCACATCTTGAATACTGTGTACAGATGTGGTCTCCTCACCTCAAAAAAGATATTTTGGCCTTGGAAAGGGTTCAGAAAAGGGCAACTAAAATGATCAGGGGTTTGGAACAGGTCCCATATGAGGAGAGGCTAAAGCAACTGGGACTTTTCAGCCTGGAAAAGAGGAGACGGGGGGGGGGGGGGGGGAGATATGATAGAGGTATATAAAATCATGAGTGGTGTGGAGAGGGTGAATAAAAAAAAGTTATTCATTAGTTCCCATAATATAAGGACGAGAGGACACCAAATGAAATTAATGGGTAGCAGGTTTAAAACTAATAAGCGAAAGTTCTTCTTCACACAGCGCATAGTCAACCTGTGGAACTCCTTAACAGAGGAGGCTGTGAAGGCTAGAACTATCACAGAGTTTAAAGAGAAGCTTTAAATTCATGGAGGTTAGGTCCATAAAAGGCTATTAGCCAGGGGGTAGGAATGGTGTCCCTGGCCTCTGTTTGTCAGAGGCTGGAGAGGGATGGCAGGAGACAAATCACTTGATCATTGTCTTCGGTCCACCCCCTCCGGGGCACCTGGTGCTGACCACTGTCGGCAGACAGGCTACTGGGCTGGATGGACCTTTGGTCTGACCCAGTATGGCCATTCTTATGTTCTTATGTTTATGTTCTTATGCTGACCCCTGAGAATAACTGGAACACCTTCACTGTTTTTCCAATAGAAACTTAAAACTAAAATCAGATTCAGAAGCAATTATTCTCTCTCCACTTTACCTATATATCATGGTTTACCACAGATTTATATACATCAAATTTTGATAGAAAAATATTCCTAACAAAGGATGCATGACAATGCTGTACATTCAGAATTTAGGTTAACTCATGGACAATAATTGTAAATACTACTAATTGGACTGAGAAAGAAGATACAACAAAAATTACCTTGACAAGTGCTGTTGCACAATACCTCCACCCCACCCCACCCCCCAAAAAAAAAGTTACTGGGGAGGGTTAGGACTTGGCAAATGTAAGATTCTGCTTTCCTATTAAATTTTACTGCTTTCCTATTACAATTTCACTGTAGGCAAATGATTCAGGCAAGTTGTGGTATTTATAGAAACATTATTTGCAGTCTGTTCTTTCCCTCCTCTTTTATACTTCCTATTTTCCTTTTCTTCCCTATCCTTTCCTTTCATCAACTCTTCCTTCTTTGCCTCCTTATAACCATGCCTTTGTGGGTCACAATTGAGAATACCAAATTCAGAACATACTGCTGAGAAATAGGGCAGACAATTCCCAAAGCTGGTGGCTATTCTCCCATAAGATATATGAAACCAGCAACAAAAGTAAACTTCTGTTTCACCACACTTGCTAACAAGAAGCCATAGAGGCAGTTTTCTTAAGCATTCTAGTTCATGTATTACATCAAAACACAGAACTTGATGCTGAGTGGTTATTTGAAACCAATTTAATCAAATAAAAGGGTTCTTTTGATCCCAGTGTGCCAGCCACACACCCAGGTCAATATACAATTCAGATCTTACCCCAAACCTAAGATTGTTGCCAATCTTTTAGTATCTAAAATCTAAAGGCTTATTTATTTTAAAAAAGGTCAGAGTTAAATTCAATTAAAGGAGTACAATAAGTGCAAAGTTCTTGACTCAGGCTTGCAGCAGTAATGGAATAAACTGATGCCTTAAGTCAAGTATCTGGTTGCTTCAAAATCAGTGGGAGGCCTCAATCCTTCGGGCAGAATGCTTCTATTTGTACACGTTCATAGTCCAGAGGCAGTAAAGAGGCAAAATGGAGGCATTTCCAATTCCTTTTATAGCTTCTGCCATGTAGAGCGAATCCCTTTGTTCTTACTGTGGAAAACTACAGTAACAAGATGGTGTTTGGAGTGACATGTACAAGTCATCTGCTCATGCATGATTTTGCCAAGTCACAGCAGCAGCCATTACCTATATTTCAGATAGAACATCCCACAGGAACATCCACATTTCAGAGTAGACAGACATCTTCCATGATCCACTGTGAGTTAAGTATCCTTTGATGAGCCACTTAGTTTGAATAGTCCTCCCAAAATGTGCTGGCTAAGCACTTTGTGGGCATTACCCCAGGAACAAACATTTGAAATACAGTTATAGAGCAAATAATCATAACTTCAAGTACAAAAGTGATACATGCATACAAATAGCATAGTCATATTCAGCAAATCAGAGCCTTTTCACAGGCATCTTACATGCCACATTTTATACAGGTTTTGTTACAAATATATAACAGCGGTTGCAACTATTATCTATATGGTCATATTTTAATGAGATAATATCACACCTATGCTGATCTATACTCACTGGGCTTGGCCTTTACTAAACATTGTTCCCTCTCACATTTCTCGCTATCTGTTTTGCCTGCCTTGGTCACAAAGTCACTCTCCTTGAACATTGTCTGTTCACCCCATATTTCACACTCATACTTTCCATTCTTTCATCACCCTCAATTAGACAGTGCACACTGTTTTCATTCCCAGTCTTTCCTTCCTCAATTTCACTGACTCAGTCATAGATGCCAATTCCATGTGCAATCCAAGGCTGGAAAGAAAGAGCAGAAGTTGGATCTTATGGACTCAGTCATTAATTCCCTTACTTCATATTTATTTTTTCCTTCTTGACTTCTTCATCCTCTCCTGTTGCCATCCCAAAGTTAATTACATATAACCCTTGTTCTCAATTACCAGTTTGTTATCTTCTCCATTACTGTGATCTCCCCAGTCAAACAGCACCCACTTTGCATGCTGCCCCTGATCTGGGCACTCATTCCACAGTTCTCATTGGCCAGGAACTGCAGCCAACAGGAGCTAGAGGGGACAGTGCCTTTGAACAGGTGTTGCGCATGAAGCCTCCTTGCCCTACCTCTCTTGGGTCCACAGAGATATGCCAGCCACTTCCAGGGGTGGCATGTGGCCAGGACAGGTAGGGACCCTACTCCAGCCCCACTGTACTATTAAACAGGAGCCAACCAAGTATACTATCTAAAATGTGCCATATTTAGAGAAATTCTGTTCAATAATACTGAAACTAGTAATGCTTACTCCTGGGAGAATTCTGGAGCAAAACATTAAAAATTTTGTACACAACTTTAAAATTTTGTATATTCTATTTGTCAAAACAACACTATATAATCATACCAGTTTCAATTATGTTAATAATTTATTTCAAAATTCCTGACAGTATGTCTGAAAAAAAATCCCCCAAGAGTAGAGGATTAAAGAAACCCCTAAGACAACCAAGTTCCTGTTTCTCTGCCCCCTTCCCCACTGAATCCAGCTGGGGAATGCACCTCTATACCCCTCCCCGGACCTAGCAGAGCATTCCCTAGCCAGTGAAGCATTTCAACATGTGTGTAACTTTAAGGAGATCAGTTGCCCAACTGAAGTAATGTACATCAGAGTTGTATATGAGCTTCATTGCCCAGCCAGATAGAGTACACGTTATCAAAAACACTCAGTGCTAGCCTAAATCTGCTGCCATGGAATTCAATGGGGGCTGAATCAATTATATCAAGGAGAGCAGAGTTAGGTCCATGTAGAGAGCTTTTGAAGTTTTCTATAGACAGATACAGAATGATTCAAATCCTGGATATGGAGTTGAAAAGTTAATTTTTGGTGATTTATTAGAGAAATAATTTGGTTCCTGAGGTAGGTTTTGATCAAATTAGGAGGAGAATTCCATTATATAGTGATTTCTGTGCATAGGAATATAAAGTATTATAGCCATTATCCAATAATTGATCTAGGGAAGCAACTGGGTGGGGTTTATTTGTGCAATTATTCGTATCAGAAGGTACAGTAATTGTGGCCATGTGAGAAATAGGTTTTTTCCAGGATCCTGTGTTCATACTGTAAAGAGGAGAACTATAAGTAGCAGGACCAATCAACAGCTATAATTAAGAAAGATGGCTAAGAGTGAAAGAATGAGAATTAAGAATAGAAGAGTGTATTCTTGAAGAATTCTCCTGTATATGCTCCAAAAGGATTTTTTAAATAATAAAGATTCAACTTTAGTTGCAATAAACCATACAGAATTAAGTTACTTTTTCCAAACAGAGTAAAGTTTTAGCCCAAATAGCTTAATCTGTGATTTTGTTTGTAATTGTTTTGAAGATTTTCTGGGCAATTCTGTGCAAGATCAGTCATATCTAGAGAATACAGTGCTTGAAGTCTCATTCATTTTTTTTTTTTTTTTATAAAAGCTCTCTTCTCCTTCCTCTCTTGCTCCACCCAGTTCCATCTGAATTGAGCTGGCTCCTTGCACTTAAAATTACAGCTCAGGACAAAATTCTTCCTAGGTCTAACTGGAAATTCATCAAGTGTTTTTTTTTTAATTGTGAATGACTTCTTTTAATCTCCCAGATGTTACAATCTATTAGACGTGCATCATGTATTTTGTACCCAAGCCACCCAAACTGCTTTTACCATATGCTACTTTCTGCTCCACCATCCTTGGCTTGAACTCTCTCCCAAGACATACAGTCAATTGATTTTCACTCCAGAACCTGGATACCTTTATGAAAGTACCTCTGGCCCACGTGTCTACTTGGGTTTCACTCAGCACGAAGTGAGACTTTATATATAGACTTTGTCCAGCTAGAAACTCCTAGTGCCTGATCTCAACAAGGATTACTTTTCCACTGATTCTTTCTACACTTATCTGTGTGACGGGGTGTGCATGCCCCTCACTCAGGAGGGGGGAGGGGCCACTCTGTGGAGCAACTGGATTGCCCCTCACCCCAGCCCTGCTGCGCATGCTCCTGCCACGGGCTGGCAAATTTAAACCCCAAGCCAGCTTGCTTGGGGGGCGGGGGTGAGGCTCGGGGGCCCTTGTCCTTGCCCCACATGCCGCAGCTGGGACCTTGGCCGCCCTTGGGACCATCGCCGCTGCAGCGGGAGGGGCTAGTTACTCCCACTGCCCAACCCCACCGAACAGCTCTCTCCACCAAGACAGCTCCCCGGCTTTGAGGCTGAACCCTCAGACGCCCCGCTTTGGCAGGAGGCTGCTTCATCTCCAGGCACCCCAGCCTTTCTGGGCCCAGGGCTACCTCCTCTGTGGACACCATCCCCAGCCAGTTGGCTGGCTTGGCCAGACCACCTAACAGCCCCCAGGGTGGGCCTAGGAACCTGCCCTGACTTCGTCAGCAGAGGCCCCTATGACAGCAGTGGACCTCCCTTTTGGGGGACTGCGGGGACTCCCAGACCACTCACGACCGCTGACGGACACGCCCTGCAACAGGGCTTACTTTGCCTGCACCACCTGAGCCCGGTAAGGAGAGTCTTGGAGCAGGATGTCAACGGGTAAGCACCTGTCCCCAGTAGGAAGCGGCCCAGGGCGGGGGGACTTGCCCGAGTTGTTGGTGTATTTTGGCCTTGTCCTCACCAACCGCGTAGAGGAATAGATCCCTACCTTTAGGGCCCTGGGCCAGGACCTGGTGGAGTGGGAGGGCCCGGGTCCTCCTACCTACCCCCTTTTGTGCAAAAGGGCCATATTCTCTCTGGTGTCTGAGGGCCAGACTGCGGACCCTGATTATAGGACCCTATTCCCTCTTGTGCCCAAAGGCCAGACTACAGACCCTGAATGTGGGACCCTATGCTCCCCTGGGACCGAGGGTCAGCCTGGGGGTCTTGTCTGTAAGGCCATGCGTCCCTGCCGCCAGGCCCAAGGTGGGTGTGGCGATAGAGAAGCCGCATATGCCCCAAAGGAGGGGGCCCACCTGGTGGGCCTTAAATTGCCAAGGCACGGTAAACCTTCTCCCGGTTTTGGAGCTATAGCAGAATTAGGAAGGTCTCCACAGGGCCTTGAGCCCCGTGACTTTGGGCTCCTCCCTGTGGACCCCCTGACAGTCTGCCTATAAAAATTAGTAGCAAAAATATACTGCACTAGTGGAAATCTCTTTCTTCTACCAGCCACTTCTTAAATTTGTCCCTGACTCTCAAGTCCCTATCTCACCATCCTTGTTCTCCACCATTACTTACATTTCCATTGGTTGGGGATTTGCTGCCTCTTAAAAGTAGAGCTGTTTTTCTGCTCAAACTCCTACATAACTGTTTAACGTACCACATTAAAGAAGGGCAAACTGAATACACATAAGAGCCCTTCAGCTTAATTCAGTTTGAAATATTATTCAAGAAAGATGAAGGGAACAGTAGAATGTGCAGATTTTGTTAAGTTTTCGCTTTGAACATAAAGCTGGGAACATTTCGTTTGTGTTATAATGTTGCAGAATGGTCTGTCAAAACCATTTTTCACAGTGACTTTAATATCTTTTTCATAAATCTTAACAAGTTCCTTCGATCAGTTACACTCTGGTCCTGGAGAAAAGTGACTAGTCAATGGAAAGAAGGAATAGTGAGTGGAAATCAACAAAACAATGCTACAGCAAAAAAGAAAGCATAAAAAAGAGGGAGATCAGTGGACAATAGGATCTTCTGGATGGTTTGGCAACAAACCTAAAAGTGATTCATGTAACTTTTCATCATTATTATCCTATTTTGTTCTAAGTATACAGATGCATATGACAAATTTGAGTTAAATTAAATCCCATTTAACATGCTTATTTTACAGATCTCATTCAGTATATAAAAGATTTACATGTTTTTGTTAAATAATCATGCGCATTTTAATGATTTAGTTAAGTGCAAAGAGGAAGAAGGCTGGGCAGGTTTTTAGGGGTATTATTCAGCAAAACTATTTGAATAAAATTAGATATTAGGAACAGTATCAAATGTTATTTAAATATCTGTTTCTAATTTATTTTAGTTATTTTCAGGTCTATTTTATTTGGTACAAAAATTAAAGGTGGCTACCTAGCCAAGGGTACAGATATCCTTTGCATTATGTATCTCAAAAGAAAATTGGACAAAACACAAAATTGTCTACCAGTTGCAGATCTATCGCCATTCAAGCAACCACCATAGTTAGCTTATCTGACTGGGAATTTTCCAAGTAAATGTTTTTTCGTTGGAAAATGCTGATTCATCCACATGGAAACTTTTCATGGAAACATATCTGTTTCAATTCAGTTTTCTTTCAGAAGGTGTCTCAGGTCCAGAAGGGAATTCCTGGCCAAAGAAACAGATACTTCAGAATAGCCAAGAACCTGATGGTTAGGGCCCTCACCGGGAAGTCTTCTTGATTCAGAGCAAGGATTTGAAAATGTCTCCCCCACATCCCAGGTAAGTATCTTAACCACCAATTTACTGGCTTCTCTCGTGTGTGTGCATGTGTGCGCGTGCTTCTGTGAAAAATTTCAAAAGGCTTCATTTTAAACTAATTTTGAAATATCAACATTTTTTCACAGATCACATTGTTTGTTTTCCAACTGTCCCTAATAGTTAGAGCAAAATATTCACACCAGGTTGCCATAAGAAGAAGCCTGGTCAACATATGCAATTAGAACTACTGAAAGGATTAAGGTAATATAAATTTAAAACACCTTTTTCCCAGAGTGGATATGGGATAAAATGCTGGGTCAATAGAATGGGAATTTTGTCATTGACTTCAACTTAATGGAATCAGGATTTCACCCGATGTCAAAGCTCCTCTGAAAGAGCTCTATCCTGCTCTACATCTTCAATGCAAGCAGGAACAGACCAACAGTGCACAGAGGACATAGATTGAGACATCCCCTTCAATCCAATGTGAAATCCACTATCTCAGTAATAATGAACTAAGCCATAAATTTGGAATTCAACAATGGTCTTGTAACAGAGGTAGAAAAATGCATTTACTACACACTTAAGTCCACCTGTGTTAGGTCAATTTACAGCACCACAGTAATGAATTACTACCATGGGTCATGTCCACACTTACCCTCACAAGGAGTGCTTCCACCTAAGAAGGGCAGTGTTTGGGCTGAGAACTTAGGCTCTCAGCTCCATGCAGTGGCCTATGCAGAGCCCAACAGCCTTCTGGGCTTTTGGCTCTGCATAATCTCCTGACTGGAGCCCAGGTGACTGCCAGGCTCCCAGCAGGAAGCAGGGGCCAGAACCCTGAGGGCCTCCCAGCTCCAAGCAAAGAGTCTGGCTAAGAACAAGAATCTGGAAGGGTTGCTAGGCTCTAGCAGGGGTCCCCTCTCTCCCATCCTGGGATGAGTTGCTTTCTTGTCAATTTAATGACTCCAGCATGGAACCATAAAAGTGACAAGAATGGCAGCCGACAGCTAACATAAGTAACAGGCAATGTTTACATGGACACTGTGTTGCCCTAACTACAGCAACAAAATTACTATGTCAGTGTAGTGTATGGCACTTACAGCAGAGAGAGAGAGAGAGGCTGTAGTGTGTTCATTGCTTTACATGGACCTAATGGAGCCCAAGCCTCAAATATCAGACAACAAACTTCAAACAGCAAAAGACCTGAACAGATCCAGAGGAGAGAGATGCACATGAGAAAGATGCACTTCCTATTTTTCCTCCCATGTAAATTAAACCATTGCCAAAATGCAGCTACAATCTTATCTTTATTAGTAGGCATTGAAGCTTGGACATGTTAAGTATTTAGCATTCCTGTGATGTGCTGAGCATCCTAGACTCCTGGTAATTTCATATAGTCACCCCTTTTTGACCCAAGGGGCTAGTTATATTTTGGGAACCTGGGAATGTTCCAGTTGGTAGTAGAAAACAGTAATAACCAGCCATTTCTTTGGTGCAATCTTATTTACAAGGAATATTCAGAGTCTTGCTTCTCTGACACAGAAGAAACCAAGAGAGGAAAAAAAATTTCCTATCTTTTACAGCCCCAATTTTCTTTAAGTAACAAATCCTGAAGTCTTCTTCCAGGTCACATTGTGCTCACAGGCCACTACTTGGCTTTCTTGCCTCTGTTTTTCACTGTTCTTAATTTCTGTGTGTGTTCTCTCAGACACCTACACACCTGGTCACAATACGCAGTGGAACCCACATGATGCTAATATCTGTGTTGACGATCAGATCTTGTTTTAGGTATGGGCCCTTAATGATCTCTTACAACTATTTTAAATGAAGAGCACATTCACACTTTAGGAACAAAGTTTTAACTCATCCCTTGACAAAGTTTTACCCAGCTCACTGTAGTAAGTTATATTTTAAAAGTTTGGGGCCCATTATCTAATTCATTTATGGACTTCATTTCTGGTGTGGATTTCAGTCTTCAGAACTGAAACATGTAGGGATTTTCTAATGGGAAAGAAAATAACTATCATTCCACTAGGATTCTGTACTCTCAAATGATTATGAAGACCTGAACAATTATTTTCCAATAGCTGTAGGACTGTAGATTCATTCTTTACAGAAAGAAGTCCTATATTCCCCCCATACACACCTTCCCCAACCTTATATAACATCATGCTAAAACTGCTTTACTGCAGAACATTCTATTTATATTAATAACCCTGACTTTCTGAAATGGGAATCCACAAATCCTTTAATGTATAAGACTTCACAAACAGCTGTTTCATTCAGAAATAATAGATCAAGATCTTTTCTTGTGATTAGACACTGAACTCCTTCACCAAACAATTTTACCTATATCACATTATACATTTATAACTACTCAGATTAATCAGAATCTTTAGTTATTTTAAATGTATTTATCTTGAAGATAATGGAAAACCCCCAAGCAGTAATCCCATTAAGCCATTAACACGCATTACATTTTCATATGTTTTCTCATTAAATGCTACAGAATACCAAAAGATTAGCATCCTAATAAAACAGTGGCAGGTGCATTATAAATACTGAGATTAAAGGCATATGTACATGGATTAGATGTAGAAAATTCTAGGTGGATTTCTTTACAAACCTCTTTTGGAACTGGGGACATTTATCATGTTAATTTTAGGAAACCTAAAGAAAAACTGCTGTAAGAACTCACAAATATTCCTGAGTCAAAGAAAAGCTCAGAGAAAATACATAGTGATGGTTTTGTATATATCATACTAATACTGAAATGGGGGATAGAGGGAGGGAACACTCATAGAATTGGAAGGGACCTCAAGAGATCATCAAGTCCAGTCCCCTGTCCTCATTGCAGGACCAATCGCTATCTAGATCAGGGCTACTCAACTTTGGAAGCCCCAGGGGCCACAATGATGTATCACATGTCGAGGGCCTCAAATCAAGTGTGGTTGCATATATGTGCAAATATATGCAAATAGCTTCTTTCACACTGACGGGCATGAATACAAAGATTAAGGCAAGACTACACAACACACAGGCCCCATTTAAGTCAGTTCTGCTGATATTAATAAAATGCAATATTTACCCGATTTCCACACATATGACAACAATTTTAATGAGCAATGACAGTCCAGGAATTTAACTACTAAAATGCATATCAACAGAAGACTGTTATATTGACTACTTTTTTGTTTTGGCTCCCACTCATGGGCCGTGTATTGAGCCCCACGTAAATCCAAACCACACCGCAGGCTGCACATTGAGTAGTCTTGATCTAGATCGTCTCTGATAGATGTTTGTCTAATCTTCTCAAATATCTCCAATGATGGAGATTCTATTACATCCCCAGGCAATTTATTACAGTGCTTAATCATCCTGACAGTTAGAAGGTTTTGCTTATGTCCAACCTAAACCTCTCTTGCTGAAGTTAAAGCCCATTGCTTCTTGTCCGATCATCAGACAATTTTTCTCACTCTGCCATGTAACACCCTTTTAGGTACTTGAAAGCTACTATCAAATCCCCTCTTAGTCTTCTCTTTTCCATATTGAACAAACCCAATTTCTAGACCTTTAATCAATTTGTTGCTCTTCTCTGGACTTTTGCTAATTTCTCCACATCTTTCCTGAAATGTGGTGCCTAGAACTGGACAGGATACTCCAATTGAGGCCTAATCAGCATAGAATAAAGGGGAATAATTACTTCTCATGTCTTGCTCACAACACTCCTGTTCACACATCCCAGAATCATATTTTCATTTTTTGCAACAGTGTCACACTGTTGATTCAGATTTAGCTTGTGGTCCACTATGACCCCTAGATCTCTTTTTGCAGTACTCCTTCCTAGACAGTTGCTTCCCATTCTGTGTGTGTGAAACTCAGAGGAGTACTTTGCATTTGTGCATATTGAACTTTATCTTCTTTACCTCAGATCATTTCTCCAGTTTGTCCAGATCATTGTGCTCACAATTCTTCCATCATGACCCTTTCCCCCAAAGCACTTGCAATCCCTCTCAGCTCCCAAACTTTATAAGCGTACTTTCTATGCCATTATCTACATTGTTGATGAAGATATTCAACAGAACCAGTTCCCAAACTGTTCCCTGTGGGATCCCACTACTTTTGCATTTCTAGCATGATTGTGAACCATTGATAATTACTCTGTGAGAGCAGTTATCCAACCAGTTATGCACCTGTCTTATAGTAGCCCCATCTACATTGTATTTCCCTAGTTTATTGATAAGGTTATGCAAGACTTATTGAATACTTTACTAATAATGGTGATAAAGGTTTTTCACCCTATAATATATGGGTCATCATCCTACAGGAAGATGAATTGACATCTGGAATGAATAACATGTCTTTCAGCAGGTCATTTCTCTTTCCCTTAGCTGAATTCTAGAAAAAGAGGGGAAACTAGTTTGGGAGTTGCCCATAACTGTATTTAGAATTTTAGTATGTAACTAGAGTGAGGAAAATGTCCTTCCTACAGCAAGGCTGATCTCATCAGGTAAGAATTTTTCACCTGTGAAATCACAAATAAATCTCAAACTGGAGATTTGGAAGCCTGGCAATGAATGCAGTACTCCCTAAATGCCTCAAAGTCAAAGAAAAATAGCTGATGTAAAAAGAACTAAATAGCCCAGGACAAAGCTAACCTTGTGCCTTCTTGCAGTTCTTACAATCAAACTGGAAAATCAAAATGTTTCTATCAAAGAAATAAAATAGAACTCTGAGTATCTGGGTCTATAGGTGACTGGCTAGTTTCTGGCTTATCTGCATGAACCAACAAATGAAGGGGGGCATGAAAGTCTCCATGCACCACATTAGCGAGCAGTGCCAAGTGAGCATGACACCTTCACTAAGCTGTTACTCTAATATGAAAGCTATTTATGGGATAACAAATGCATTGCTGCAACACATTAGAAAGTATTTAGTTACATGTGGGTGCTTAAGTTTGCTGCTTTCATTTAGAGTGCAGTGCTATTACTAACTTACAACAATTTCCTTAATACGAAATAATTACCTGGTCATAAACTTGCATACGAAAATTAAAGTGAAGTTGTGGCAATCATAGGGTTTTCTACCATGCCCGTCTTCAAGGTTTAACTGAACTCAGAACCCGTAACTTGTATAGGGCATAGACCAGGAGCATGTGCCTGCAGCTGTTGACTTAGCTGAATCTTCAGCCAGGAAGAGCTGAAGAGCGGGAGCTACCTGGAGTGGCGAGAACAATTACGGGGCATAAGGCACTTTGAGAAGAAGCTGATGCATTTGCTGCCACCAAAGCAGCTACAGCAATGTACATTCAATGAAGGGGTCTAATGGATTGAAAAAAGAGTAATGGTTGGCATTGCAAATGTTTTTGGATACTAAAATCTATGTGATGGGTAAACTTTTTTTCGAGCTTAGATAACTGATTCCACTAAACTAAGTGGCATATATATAAATCTCATGTCTAGTTTGTTATGTTAGGAGTCACTGGATAGTACTGTGCACAGAAAAAGGAACTTGCAATATAAATGTAGGACAGTGTACAATCTGAAGAATCTGGTGATTATTTTGTGATACTGTTTTACGAGGGAGTATTGCAGCCAAAAAAAGTTTGCTCTGTAACAAGAATCAGTTCTTTGGGGCAGTGTTGGATGCTAGGAAACAAGCTTTGATGTTGAGGATGAGATTTCAGAAAGAAGACATAGCCCACACGCTGTTTGTCAGCACTCCTGTTCTGTTTATACACAGTATAAATAAACAAATTATATTAAGGAAATACTGTGATTCCATGTCACAGAATTATCCAAATGGGAAACTGATCTGTAATGCTCTGAAATCTGATCCTCCTTGTCAGAGGGGTGATGACAATATATAGGTACATATGAAATTTCTCTTGAGATGTGCATCCAAAATGCTATTAAATCATAGGACTGGAAGGGATCTCGAGAGATCATCTCATCCAGTCTCTGGTACTCATGAGAGGAGTAAATATTATCTAGACTAAATCTGACAGGTGTTTGTCTAACCTACTCTTAAATATCTCCAATGATGGAGATTCCACAGTTCCTAGGCAATTTATTTTGGTGCTTAACCACCCAGACAATAAGGAAATTTTTCCTGATGTCCAGCTTAAACCTCCCTTGCTGCAATTTAAGCCCACTGCTTCTTGTTCTATTATCAGTGGTCAGCAAGAACCAATTTTCTTTTTACTCATGATGACAATCTTTTATATACTTGAAAACTGGTATGTCCCCTCTTAGTTTTCTGTTCTCTGGATTAAACGAACACAGTTTTTTTCAATTTTCCCACCTCCGTCAGATTTTCTAAATATTGAATCATGTTTGTTGCTCTTTTCTGGACTTTTTCCAACGTTTATGCTTCTTTCCTGAAATGTAGTGCCCAGAATGGACACTATACTCCAGTTGAGGCCTTGTCAATGTTGCGTAGAGTGGAAGAATGACTTCTTGTGTCTTGCTTACAACACTCCTACTAATACATCCCATAATCAGGTTTCCTTTCTTTGCAACAATATTACACTGCTGACTCATGTTTAGCTGGTGCTCTACTATGACCCCCAGTTCCCTTTCCACTGTACTCTTTCCTAGGAAGTCATTTCCCATTTTGTATGTGTGCAACTGATGATTGTTCCTACTTAAATAGAGTACTTTGCTTTTGTCCTGATTTAATTTCATCTTATTTACTTCAGATCACTTCTCTAGTTTGTCCAGACCTGTCCTCCAAAGCACTTACAACTCCTCCCAGCTTGCTATTGTCCACAAACTTATAAAGTTTCAGACTCTCTCAATAGTTATATTCTGAACCTGAGTAGCTATAATTGTGTATCACTGGTGTGCAGTATTTCAATAATGAAGCAAGTAATCACTGTGTGTGTATATATCTGTGCACATAGACTAAATGTGTACACACACAAATATGTAATGAGTTGATTAGGTTTCTTCATTACTTAGGGATATTTGCATGAGAAGTGCTATATGAATGTTCATTATTATTTCTTAAATGGTTGCACAACAAAGAGGATGCAGTAATGCCAAAGGGAGGTCCATCCTACAGTAACACATTAATTCAGTGCTGGAAAATTATTTGCCACTGTTGCTCTCTGTAGTGAGCTTTAAATGCTTATCTTATGTTTAGCATCTTCTGCTGCTTGTAAAACCTCTGTTAGCATTAGCATGTCACAACACTTGCTTCTTTTTTATTTTCTGTCATTCTCATGACACTCCTCGTCATAATGTTCCCATAAAACTTAGCTTTAATCAGTATAGAGACCTGCTTTCCTAAAATGCCAAGTTTCTTTCCATGCCAAGTTTCTTTCCCCACAACAGCAGAGAAGTATTATTTCAAGTTTGGTCTATATCATCTTCTGGTCTATAGTGTACATCTTCAGAATAATCCACAATCTATTTATTTTGATTGAGTAAATTTAGTACTTTTAAAACATGCAGGTGGGACAGCCATGGGAATTAGAGACCTATTGTTCATAGAATAGTGAAAGTAGAAACTGAAGTAGTGAAAATTACTTCTCCAAGCCAATTCAGAGTTGGGGGCAATGCAACAAGAACATCACAAGCACAACTGGAAAAGTCACTGATGTTGTGATATGACCACTAGTCCACTAGGCAGTGGTGTAAAGGTTACCAGGCTAAATTAATTAGAGCTTAGCACAGAAAACTGATTTCAATCTTTGATGACATTACAAATGTGGTTGATAATATAGCTGTCATGAAATAGAGTTAGACTATTGTCAAATACCATGGAATATTCTGATTAAAATTAGACAATATCAATATAGAACATGTTAAATGGGTTAAGAACTGGCTAACTGACAGATCTCAAAAAATAGTTGTCAATGCTGAATCATAACTGGGTAGGGATGTTTATAGTGGGGTTCAAGAGGGATCCAGACTAGACCCATTACTGTTCAACATTTTGTGAATGATCTGGAAGTAAATATAAAATAGCTGCTGGTAAAATTGGTGGGCAATACAAAGATTGATTTGAGGACAGGGCAGTTAGGACTGCTTAGCAAGCTGAGTCTGTTAAAAAAATGTATTTTAATACTCAACTGAAATTACATCTAGGGACAAGGAATGCAGGGCATGCCTGTAAAGTGAGGGGTTGATTGCTGGAAAGCAGTGACTCTGAAAACTTAGAGGGGACAAATAACTGAAAATGAGCCTGCGGTGTGATGCTATGGCAAAATGGTCCAATTGCATAAACAGGGGAGTAGAGATTAGGAGTAGGGAGATGATTTTCTATATACAGCATTGATGAGACAAATATTGGAAGACAGTCCATTAAAAAATGTGTCCACATTTTTTAAAATAATGTGGAATAATTGCAGGAAAGAACCACAAAAATTATTCAAGGGCTGGAGAAAAAAACCTGACAATGAGTGATTTATTTTACACTAATCAAGCTATTTCTTGTTTTCTCCCTGTGATGATTGTTAGGTGCTAAGTGTCTCTTTAAGCCAGCAGAGAAAGGCATAACAAAACAAGTGCCTGGAAGTGGAAACCAAAACCATTCAAATTAGAAAATCAGGCACACTTTAAAAATGAACCACTAGAACAATCAACTGATGTGGTGGAATCTCCATTATGGGATGTCTTCAGCTGAAGACCAAATGCCTTTTTGGAAGATATGCTAGCTCAGACAAAAAAATTTTGCTTTTGTCAAAAACAAGCTGTTGGACTCAATACCAAGGTAAATATAAGGGTCTGTGGTATGCAGTAGGTCAGACTTGCTGATCTAATTGTCCTTTCTGTCCTTAAACTTCGTGAATCACTTCAACCACAAAAAAACAAGCATCACATGAGTCTCACTAACTGAAAGTTGAACTAGTTTTTAGCTGCTGAACTAGAAGTTAATAGGTAATGTACCAGATCTACAGAACCTTAGAGCCATTCAGTCTACCCAAACGCTGTTTTCTTAGCAGCACAATGTTTTATACTAAGAAATCTCAAATGTGTCTGATCATCATAGAATCATAGAATACTAGGACTGGAAGGGACCTCGAGAGTCCATCGAGTCCAGTCCCCTGCCCTCATGGCAGGACCAAATACTGTCTAGACCATCCCTGATAGACATTTATCTAACCTACTCTTAAATATCTCCAGAGATGGAGATACCACAACCTCCCTGGGCAATTTATTCCAGTGTTTGACCACCCTGACAGTTAGGAACTTTTTCCTAATGTCCAACCTAAATGTCCCTTGCTGCAGTTTAAGCCCATTGCTTCTTGTTCTATCCTCAGAGGCCAAGATGAACAAGTTTTCTCCCTCCTCCTCATGACACCCTTTTAGATACCTGAAAACTGCTATCATGTCCCCCCTCAATCTTCTCTTTTCTAAACTAAACAAACCCAATTCTTTCAGCCTTCCTTCATAAGTCATGTTCTCTAGACCTTTAATCATTCTTGTTGCTCTTCTCTGGACCCTCTCCAGTTTCTCCACATCTTTCTTGAAATGTGGCACCCAGAACTGGACACAATACTCCAACTGAGGCCTAACTAGCACAGAGTAGAGCAGAAGAATGACTTCTCGTATCTTGCTCACAACACAACAATCCTCTAGAGAGTTCTTAAATATTTTTTTCACTGCTGTGCTAAGCCTGTAGAATCATTTCATTCCCAGCTCTCTGCCATTCATTTAGATATAAACCACAAAGATGCTGAAGTCAGTCATTAGTAAATATAGATCTTCATAAGTGAGATGAAGTGGAATCCCCAGAGAAGTTAAAAAGAGGGTTGGGCAGATCTGGATATCGAGAGCTGTTCAGGAAAATTACTTATTTTTTGCACATTGTATGCCACACAATAGGAAAAACCCTTTAGAAGATAGGATTAACAGTTTCCAACCACTGCAGAATATAGATGATGGTTGCACTTATAGCAAAATAATGTATACAGATACTTCTAAAACCACTATTTATGCAAATAGAGTTCAGAATCAGTTTGAGCAGTGAGGTCAAATGTGCAGTGGCTACTCTATTCCAGGTGCCATCAGTTAAACAAGGTACTCCATCTTTCACTAGTTTAATGTGATCTACTGGAGCACTTGGCTCCTGCCATACAGATCTGCTGCTTCAAGAGAGGAACCTAATTTAAGTCACTGTGAATAGGCTCCATTTATTCAATGTGATAGGAACTGGTAACACCCCAGGCACATATCTTTTGCAAAGACATGCATTCTGACAGAGACAGGAAAATACAGAAAATAAATAGGTGCAAGAGCTATATGAAAAAGTGGAAAAGGAAAGGAAAAGCATTAAGAAAATGACAAGAAAGGAGATTTAGTGGCCTATACAAAACATAGCATTTGTAAAGACATTAGCAACATTTGCAATAATCCCACACAGTTCTACAGTTGCTGAAAAGTTATCATATGTCTGCAGATATCTATGTCTGAAAAAGGATGTAATACAGTGGCACCCATGTCTTGTGAAAACCTCCTGCTGAAGTGTATGCATGCCTACCGTTTTTTCCTCGGCTCATGATACCTCCTGTCAGCCACTGTGCTTGCTAGGTGAGTCTTGGTGACTCAGCTCTCCAGCCAAGCAACTTAGAGTCCATGTGCAAAACAAAGAAACCCATTTTGGGGTACACATTTGGGGTGCAAGATGTCCTGCAGAGCTCCTTGGGCATAGTCTTTAACAGTTCAACAAGGCCTATCACAGTATCCTCTCCATTGCCATCAACCTGTAGCCCTCCCTGGACTCAATCCCTTAATTAGCCCTCTAGGGCCCTACCACAGAACTCCTACAGTGCTCCCTGGACCCGATTTTTAACCTGACCAACAGGGCCCATCATGATACCCTAGGTCAGTCTGGCTAAGTTGCAAGGTTTCTACACTGGTACTGAGCAGAACTCAGAGGGCTTCTTTCCTGGGGACTCCTTGCGCCTTCCTACTGAATCAACCCTCTTGGACTCAGTTCTCTGACCATAGTTCCCATTAAGTTAGTCCCACTGAAGCCCGCCTCCCTGGGGTGCCAGAGTTCTAATTCCCTTCTTTAGGGTGTAGCCACTTTGGCTGGTGGGGAGGGGGATGACTTAGTCCCACCCATTGCTCTGGGTCCCAATTAGTATAGCAACCTTGTGCTATATCCCTTTGCTAATTGATATTCTATGTTACCCTGAGCCCCTTTCCCACTGCCAGTCTTAGTTGAGTTCTGGCAGTGAGCTAGAAGCTCCCCCCTCACACTCTTAGACCTTACTGGTAACCTATTTATACCCAGAAGCCATTATAGGGTTGGTATGGCAGGACTTTGAGACCTCCAGATAGGGCTTCTGGGGTAGTCTACCCCATCACAGACTCATAAATTAAAAAAAAAATCTTCAGTCTACAATTTCTGAAATGTTTCCACAGAACTCCATATAATCACAGACCACTTAGTGCTGGATTTATCTCTGGTAGTACTCTGTGAAGGTTTCATTTTACAACTATCACACATGATAGCCTCAATGTAATCCACTTCAGGATGAGGCAGTTATAGTCCTTGCTTCTACACTACATGAATTCCACACCAAATTTGTTTCACTTAGCATCACAATATAACAATAAATTGGAGTGAAAGTCTCTGACCCTGTCTTGGGCGGGGGGGGGGAGGGGGGAAGACATGTAGTCTTTTTACTGAAAGGCCCTGGAGCTGCTGAGGAAAAAGTCATCCTTCTGATCAACCTCCATTACCACATCTTTAGATTAAAAAACATTGGATTTGGGGTAGTCAATTGTATATGAAGTTAAACTGACATTTTGTTTTCAAAATCTCAAATCCTGTAACAGAGTGGTCTAAAAGAAGAATATAAAGTGTGGTATTATTTCCCTCAGCATCAACATGTGATTGGAATAGACATTGAATCATAAATACTCTGTTCAGATCCTGCCTTCATGTCTTCTCTTATTTTGTATATCATGGTTACCAAAGGAACCTACCCTCCCTGCTCCTCCAAGCTATCCAGCATATGGCAGCTTGTCTCCTTATTTGTTTCTGTAAGCATATTACTCTGTTGCATAGATTTTTAATGGTTTTTCATCTCTTTCAGAATCCCTTAGTGAAATCTCAGTCTATCATTCATTTACCTTATTAAGTAATTACCTATGAGGAGAGATGAGAGGCACAGAACACAAGATCCTTTTCAGTTTCTAAATCGGGGTTTGTGTTCTTGAAATGCCAGATTTTTGTTTCCCCTCTGAGGAAGATGAGCAACGCTGCTTTGGTCTTGAACCTTCTTTTCACCCACAGGTCCAATGACAGAACTTTGAGGCTTCATCCTGTATCTGTCTTCAACTCACCCTGGCACAGCATTGGGTTGGGGGTGGACAAGGTGGCTTCTTGAGGTTCCTTCTAGCCCTAAATTTCTATGAAGGTGATATAGCCCTGTATCCAAAGAACCTCAGAACGGCACGTGATTTAGATCATATTACCCCCTTCCCCAGTAAATGCCATGAGAAGAACTTTTGGCAAGCACACTTCTACAAGGAAGTCCTGATGAAAATTTCACCAAACCCATTAGGTCATTAGGGAAGGAGAGTGTTGGGACTAGTCCCCAGTAGCCTAGCAGTTGCAGCTCCATTAGAGCTGCACTTCCAGTCACTACCCCAGAACCATGGTGACTGAGGTACCTGAGGGGCAAACACAAAGAAAAAAAGAGAGCCTAGGAGGATCCTGACATTTAAAAGGAATGCCTCTGATGTACGAAAGCCCATGTCCCAAGCACAGATGGAGAGACCTATTCACGAGAACCCTTTGGCATGCAGATCTTGGGGACACAATATGGTCTTATGTTTTAATTAGAGATATTCTTGTTTTGGTTCAAGTAAGAATGAATAAATTCCTATCTAAAATTTATCTCAGCCTTTTTGATCGAGAAGTCTAGCTGGTATCTTAAGAGACACACAGTCTTACAAGTGCTCCTCAGCAACAGTTCTGGATCACACCTTTCAGCGAGCCATGGTATTTTGATAGATCAACTTCCAGTCAAAACCATCATTATCATTTTTGTTAATATTACAGTAATGCTTACAGACTCCAAAGAAAAGCAGGGTTCCATTGTGCCAGGCTACATACATACAACTTACAATGTAAAACCTTTTGTTTGCGACAGGCCTAAGATCCTTGGCCGCAGGAGGGTGCAAACATTTGGCAGTTGAGGAAGAGCTCAGCCTGTATGTAATAAACTCAGCCCTGTGCATTGCAAAGTTAGCCTTTTCAACAATCCTGTCTGTGAATATTCATGATAGTTGCCATTTTACTGAATTTTTGCAATGTCACTCTTTCTTCCACATTCCCAAACAACTACAAGAATCAATTGTTCAGCTGCCACTGCTATCAAATCTTTATGTTGCTTGCCATTGGAATTTGCCAAGTGTTTATCATCTCATTTGCACATCTTAAGTTCTATGACATATTACATCTTGTTAGCACCATACTACCCTTTCTCTGTTTTCAGCTGAGGGCTACAGTTAAAATGTCTGAACACTTAAGTGAAAATTCATGTAACGTTTCCCATTCTGGATGCATGGCTTGTTGCTACAGTAACAGTAAATGAAATGTGTCTTGCCTTAAGAAAATAGATGTTAGTAATAACCTTGAGAATTGACATTTTTATGACAAGTTTTGTTTTTCATGTATAACCATAAAAGCTGGGCAGACAAATACCTGCTACTTACCAACATATACTTCACATAACCATGAACCCACAGTGCTATAATGTTATAAACCCAGAGGGCAGATTCTCCAGGCCAGATATTCCAGAACCACCTAATTAGCTTTAAATGACTCATAGTTCTGCAATTATTGCTTACAGAAGGTAATATTTCCCATAATTACATCATATCACAGAAAACTACTAGTATAGGTGGAGTAACTATGCTGACTGGAGAGCTCTCTCCTATCAGCATATAGTGTCTTTGCTTAAGCATTGCAGCTGTGCCAATGCAGCATTCTAAATGTAGACCTGTCCTTAGTTCATAAATCTTTCGTAATGTATTATAGGATTCATTTGTCCTTTTTGTATGATTTGAAATGCAATTGACCTGGGGGAAATGGTTCCCTGGGACTAGGAGTAATCTAAATATTGCTGTTGTTTTTGGTGTGCATGTTCATCGATCACAAAGGCAAACTTATTTGGGTGGCAAGACAGACTGGAGTACCCAGGGGTACTGCCTGTATATTCATGTTAAGAGTTTTATCATGCTTGAGGAATTCACACTTAACACTTGGTCAGCAAAATCGTGGTATAAAAACTCAACCATTTTGGGGTTTGTGCTGTGCTTATTCATGCTCTACCCTGAGTTTGGTCCTCATGCTTCCTGGGCTAAACCAGACTATTTCACAGTGACTACCAAACATTTTGAGTGAAAACTCAAGTTCCTTATATAGTAACACTACTTTCGTTTTGTAGTCTAGTTCTGTGCTAAGTCAACCTAGTTTACTGTTACCTTTTTATTCCTACATTCACTACACCACACTAGTAAAAGTAACCGGTATCCTGCAGCATATTCAAATAGTCCTATATTTAGTGAATGTAACACCCACAGAACTAAAACAAGAGACTGCAATAAACTCAGAGAATTTAATAAATTCTAGCCTGTAAGACAACGTACTTCCAGTTGCAATATCATCACAACTTTCTTCTTGCTCTTCATCATCATCAACAACCATGGGCTCAACGCCCGCTGGTGTCCGATGCCTCCTTCACTATTTCCTTCCATCTTTCCCTGTCCAGTGCGGAGTGGCTTAGTTTCTGTAGACTAGCTCCGCACCAATCTACTATATCATCTACCCATTCTCTGTGGGGTCTGCCTCTCCTTTTCGGACCATCCATTATGCCAAATAACGGGGTCTTAACTTTTCACTCATCATTCATTCTGCAGATATGTCCAAATAGCTCTAACTTCCATTGTATAACCTTCTGTAGTAGGTTCTCTTCTGGCTGTATCTTCCTATATAATTCCTCATTGGTAACCTTCTGCATCCATCCCATTCTTAGGATCTTTCTATAACAACTCCTCTCGAACACCAATATTCTTCTCTTTGAATCTTTCGTTATCACCCATGTCTCACATTATTCTTGCTCTTGACTGTAGACTATTTGCAGACAATTACTTTTTCTCTCTTCATGGACAGAAACAAGAAAAGAGTTAGAGCCCACCCTCCTCCAAAAGGCATAGAATCATCAAATGATAATCTGCCACAGTTGTTCAATGAATAATTTGTGATTGGTTGAGTGGGACTGTGAACTCATAGTTGATTTTAAGTCAACATTATCTCACTTTCCTGATAAGTTAAATCATGTATGTTCTTTGAATACTTTTTTTTTATTTGATAACTAGTCCTGGAACAAGCCATACTGCTCTGCTCCGTCCTCTTTATATTTTCTACGCTCCCATGTTCCCTCTGCTACTGCCTTGTGATAAATTCAGAGCAAGATTGTAATATCAAAGATCAATCAACCAACAGACAACTTTCCCATTTCTACTGCTCTCTTCCCAAGCATCCACATAGGTGAACCAATCAATATTCTCCCTTTTGCAGCTTCTGAAACCCTTCCTGCTTGCTGGTGACAGCACATGCATGCCATTCATTATATTGTATCTCTTTTCTCCCTTCTCTCATCTTCACCCACCTGATGGCCTAAACCTACTTTTTCTAATTAAAATCAGAATCCTCAATTTCTTTTTTTTCCTGTCCATTGCACATCAGTAGAAAACTGCTTAAACAACACCTTGTTCCAAATTATACAAGTTGTATAGCAGTTATATTACCAGATAACTGTACATTAAATAAGACGTTACTAACAGCAATAGAAAATCTCTCAACCTTGACAAATTGCAAATTTTCCTTAAAATTCAAAGTCATAGGTGGATTGCTATGTTTGATAATATGCAATGAGAAGAATCGTGTATAATATGGCAAGGTACTCCTCTCCCTCTTCAAGAAGTTACACGCAATTTGCTTTTTTCACAAAGCGTTTAAGTTAGAGTGGGCATGCTCATTTTATCTGCTAAATACTTCTGTCTTACTTTGTCTTCATGCATCCCACTTAATTGTGAGCCCTTTGGAATAAGGACTGTGCATTACTTTGTACATACATTATTAATATGCTGTACTAATGCAACTTTGAACATAAGGCTTACATAAAACAAAAAATACTTTAAACTCTTGTGGACATGAAGAGAAATATTTTCCCCCCAACAGATTATATAACATAATAGATTTTAAGGCCCAAAAGAGACTTTTATTACTATAATCTCAACCAGTCAGAAGCATCACTTGACTCTAAGAGAAGTGCAGAAATTACTCTGTGCTTTCAGGGACGTACTTAAAGACCAAACACGGGGGGGACTTCTATCTTCAGCACTGCCTAGGGGAGGAAGGGGAAATAAAGGTAAAGATTTTCCACAGCACTTTAATGAAGCAGAACAGGAATATGCATATGAGTAACAAAAAAGTCAGATGATGGGCAATAACTGCACATCAAATGTGACCTTCAGGAACTCAGCATTTATTATTCATCAGAGAAGAAAACTGAAAATCTTGAACTCTATCCTTCTAGAGAGGCCAGGTCTGGAGGAGATCACTTACACTGGTACAGCCCACAGGTCAGGTGGGGCAGCGACAGGCCCTCTCTCTTTTCTGTAGCTCAGCCCTCTAGCCAGGTCACTTATTTGTGTCTGCCCCTTACATGCTATGCAAAGAGTCCAGCAATGGTGTAGCCCACTGAAGTAGGTGGGCAGCTCTGGGTTTCTCCCTGGATTGGGGTCCTATAGTCCAGATCTTTCAGTCTTCAGGGGGATTTCCCTCAACTAGAATCCCCACAACAGGAGGCAGACTTCTATCTTCAGCACTGCCTAGGGGTACGTAAGGGAACCCATACTCATCCTCTCCACTGGGTCTGATCTAGGGCTTGATGGTAAGCAGCAAAGTCCTGCACCCCAAAGTGCCATATAGCTGCCTCCCTGGATCACTTCCTACCAGCCCCCTCACCTCCCAACAGATCATTTAAAAGTAATTAAATAGCTGGACTAAAAAATAAAGTCTCAAAAGCCTTCAGAGAGCGGCCAGTCCCTCCTTCATGGACTTGACTAAATCGCTATAGGTAGGCTTCAGACCTCAAGCAGCAGGAGCTCCTACAGTGCTCCTTCCCAGGAACTCAGAGTTCAAATCCCTTCATCTTCACTGTCTGCCTCTTACTGAGCTGCTCCTCATGAAGGCCATGCACGTTTTGCTGGTGAGGCAGAATGGGGTCACATGGGCCCAGTGCAGATGTTTAACCTCTTTCTTTTCAGTGTGGAGTTTATACACCTGTAACCCTTCTGCTGGGTAGTGCCAGCTGCAGCCAGGGCTGGGTTCAATATCTAGGGGTCCCTTTTCATCCATCTCACACAGAAATTACTCGAGCCCCCACACATTAGCCTGGGAAATTCACATACCCCTGGGTGCCTCTGAGAGGCAATGCTTCCCCACTCTCAAACACAGAGTCTGAGTGTAGAAAAGAAACTTTTAATGAAAGAGAGAGAGACGTCACATGGCATTAACTTGGGAAAATACCACGAACAGAGTTCATAACCCCCCACTAGTAACCGTCCCAGCTCAAATGGATTGAGCAATGTCCTTTGCCTCTCAGGCTCACTAGTTCAACAATGTAATGGTTCCATTCACTTACCCAAACTTTCTCCATAACCCACTTCAGATGCCCCATTTACAGCTCTGTCCAGTCAGTGCGGACTCTGACACATCACCCTGATGACTCCACTCATTGAGCCTGAGGCTATGCCACCTTTGTGCTGCTCCTGTGGTCTGCTTGCTCCACCTGCTGCTGCTCGGTCGTTCCCGCCAGCGACTCTGCTGGCCGCCTGCCACTGCTCCTACTGGCCACCCGCTGGTCGTTCCCACCAACCACTCTGCTGGCTGCCTGCTGCTGCTGCTGCTCCTACCAGTCGCTCACCAGTCATTCCCATCAGCCGCTCTGCTGGCTGCAATGGGTCTGGCTCCAGGCCAAACCAGTGACTTCAGCTCTTAGTGATTTCAACCCATTAGCCATCCCCTAGACTGGCAAAAGATTTCAGCTTCCACTGAAATAGCAAAAAGACTGATGGAATCTGCTTTAGGTCTATCCTTAGAACGGGGTGGGGGCAGGAAGAAACAGGTTGAACCAGTCTTACAGCTCACACCTGGAAGGCATGAAGCAGGCTGTCTTAAATCCTTTCCCCCCCATCTCCGTACACTCAACTCTGGAAGCGGGAGGCTTGTGTATCTGAGACCACTTACAATGATGGTGTTTCTCCTGCAAGCACTGGTGTCATATTTTCCAGTTCCTACATTTAGGGGTAGCATGGTTTGTGACCCCACAACAGCCCAAATTAGATACAATACATCACATTCCATTCTAACAACAGATCCTCCATCAGCCCTGGCTGAATTGGATTTACATAACCACACCCCGGATTCCTTTCCCATCCCAGCATGAGCTGTATTTACATATCAACAGTTAATTATCTTGCAGAGCTAAACAACTTCAGCTGGCTGCATTACAAGCAATCCTTCAGACCCCTGGCTTACACACCTCATCACACTATCTCTATTGCTTGTGGCTTCCACATCTGTAGCTACCAGGTTACCTGCCTGCTCTTTTGAAAGTGCTTTAAAATACTTTAAATAGTCAAATACACGTTCTCAAACTTTTCCATAAGTGTAGACTAGGGATGTTAGCATCTAGTCGACTAACTGACTTTACAATGCAGAGAGGCAACAGAGTGTGTGTGTGTGTGTGTGTGTAGTGGCAGCACATGGAGACACTTGCTGCCCGCCCCGCCCCGCCCCGCCCCGCCCCATGATCTGGATCCAGCAGTGAGGCTCAAGGCTTCCCCACCTCAGCAGGAAGACATTGCTGGTGCTCAAACCTGGAGGAAGAGCATGGCCCCCATTGTGGCCAAGCCTGTGGCCCCCACAGGCTCCTGCACACCACCACAACCCTCAGGCCCCTGATCTTAGTCCCTCCTCACCCCTCAACACTGACTCCTGCACACCTCCAGCCCGCTAGCTTGGAGGACCCAAGCAATGCTGGGTAAATCTGGGCTGCATATGCAGCCCACAATGGCAAATAGTTTGAGAACCACTGAATTAGAAGAACCAGTACCATGAGACCAGCCAACTCTTCAGGGACATCACTTGGGGAAACTCTGGTCTAATATGAAAACACTGGCTCAGATTGCATCTTCTCTATCTTCCTAAAGGCTTGGGATGAGTAAGAGGCACAAGCATAGAAGACACTGCATGAGAAGCACCAGGGACTTCGGGGACTACATGCCACTTTTGTGCTCCTCAGCACCTGGGCTGGTCCAGGGGTTAGAGAGACCCCCAGCATAATCTAGACAACTTTGCGGGACCTAAATTACCACAACCTTCCTGGGCTACCTTATGGGCTGTAGCACTGAATCCTGTGGCCCTGTGTTGACAAATCCTTCCAATTCCAGTCCCACCCACACTGTTCCTGGCAATTTCATACCCCTTATACTTCAGTTTGCAAAAGGATCCTCAGGAGACAGAGTTCTGTCATCCTCAGTGTCTGCACCTGGGCAATCCTCCACCCGTCAGATAGGGGGCTCTTGGAGTCATGTTACTTGAGCCTTTATTATGCTACTTTTAGTTCTCACTTCCTATCAAACTCTGATGCTTGCACACCTGTATATGTCCAGTTGGCGAGAGGCATTTTTTGCTGTTTTTTGTTTTTGTTTGTTTTCACTCACGCTAGGTCTAGACTACAAGCCTCTTTCAAAAAAGGCGTTCTTCCTAATAAAATGAGCTTTACCGCAGTTGAAAAAACAGCCGCGTTCTTTCAATTTAATTTCGAAAGAATGAGGCGGCAGTCTAGGCGCAGGGGAAGTTTTTTTGAAAAAAGGCCACTTTTTTCAAAAAAACCCTGTAGTCTAGACACACCCTCATTATCCTGTTTGTGTGCTGTGAAAAGTTCTCTCAAACCATTCACTGAGGGTATTTCTGAATAATATTATCGGTATTATTTTTGGCATTTTCTGTTATAAATTTGCTAAAAATGCAGTAGCCAAAAAGTCAGCCTTGAGTATAGGTTTCATTATGATTATAAGCCCAGCAGAGCAGGGAACATGTCTGATCTTGTACAGTACTATTGACATTTTTGGTCTGTATATACAATTTACTATAATAATATAAAAGGTAAAGAAATAAAACAACAGGTTACACTTCTTTAATAAGCCAGAGTTAAACATGTGAATAATTTACAGGACTGTCTCCTGTAATTTTAACTCACATTAGGTTTCTCCTCACGGTACAAGTTGCCCCAGAGTGGATAATGTGACTCAAGTAAGCCCCTGCCCATTGTAAATAAGATTATCAGAAGATAAACACAATGAGCAGTAAAAACAGTACAGCAGATAGCTCATTGTCTTGTGTGTCACTACTTACGCACACATTTTGCAAGCACAAATTCCACATTTGTCTGCGTGAATTGGGTACCATGCCTAAGTACTGCATTTACACACACAAATTTAGAGAGACCTGTGTGTTTAGATTAATCAAGAACTGTTTATAGTAACTTTTGGCAAAACCATAGCTATGTACACATATACAAACTGAATCACACAGGTTTACAGGTTAAGATAATAATCTGAAAAGAATCCAATTGTCAGACGTTACTCAGCATTTGTAAATTAGACCTACAGTAAGCTTTTGAAAAGAAATGACTCTCCTTGCATTTGGCAAAACAAGTTGAGTCAGCTTTCTTTCTCTGAAATGGACAAATAAAATGAATAAATAAAAGGGCTGATACTCTGCACTTAACATTACTCATGATGAGCATGCTTAAGAAACTAGGAAAATAAAAGGAAGACTGGTAATATTTCAGTTGGATAACTGGAATCAAGTTTCTGAAGAATCACATCTTACACCCACTTTTTTGTGCTCAAAGAGTTCAAATGAAGGAATTACTGTCAAAACAAAGACAAGACGTATACACTGCTGCCAATTTAAATTCAAATTCATATTAAACCTTACTCCATCTTGTAACATGACAATGAACTATTGGCTTCTCAGTGAAAGACTTCTGTATATTTGAATCATAAAATTACTTTGCAATGTTAAAGTTTACAGACAATACAAAAATTGGGAGAAATGTTAAACAATGAAAAGGACCAATCGCTAAGTCAAAGTAAACTGGATTGCTTGGTAAACTATATGCAAGCAAGCAATGTGTGTTTTAATATGACTAAATGCATATATCTAGGAACAAAGAACGTAGGCCATACTTAAAGGCCATGCTATTCTGAAAGCAATGACTTTGCAAAAAATATGGAGACCATGGTGGGTAATCAGCTGAACATGAGCTCTCAGGACTATACAATGGCTACAAGGGACTAATGAAGTCTTTCCATGTATACACAGGTGAACGTAAAGTAGGTGCTGAAAGGTTATTTTACTTGTTTATACCCGCGTGACCACTGCTGGAATACAATGTTCAGTTCTAATGTCCACAATGCAAGAAGGACGTTGATAAACTGGAGAGTACTCAGAGAAGAGTTATGAGAATAGCTGAAGGTTAGAAACCCTGCCTTACACTGACATAGTTAAGGAGCTGAATCTATTTAGCTTAACAAAGAAAACGTTAAAGGATGACTTTATGACAGTCTAGAATAGTGATAGGCAACCTGTGGCCCGTCGAGGTTCTGTGTGTGGTACACAAGGACGGTCACCTACAGGAAAGGGGAAGGGCAAAGGGGACAGTTGCCCCAGGAGCCAGTGGCGAAGAGCCCCCACGCCTTTTAAAACACCACTGTAGCACTGTGCTGTGCACTTCAAGTGGTGCTGAGGGCTGCTTGGGGCCTAGCAAGCTGTGCTCCCACAAGCGCTCCGGGTTGACTGCTCCTGGCCCACTTCTTCCACCGAAAGACCTGCCCTTCCAGGAGTGCTGAGCTAGCACCCTCACACACACCTTGTGTACTGGCCAGCGGAGGCTGTCGTTGCCCCTGCCTGCAAGACATTTTGTTTACTGTTGCCCATGTGTAGGGTTGCCAGATGCTGCTGATTTCCATCCACATAAGTTTTTTTCCTACCGATATTACTGAAGTGACATGCATGTAAAGCCTCATTAGTTTTTAATTTTTACTTTAATCAAACAGTTTAACAATGTCATGCATATTGCAAATGATGAACCATTTTTTCAGTAACCAGGCCTTCAGTACATTAAATTATAGGTTTAAAGACACTGTCTATGGTTAAAATAGTTAATGTTTTATACTTATTATATAATCTCTGTTCAAAATAGATATCCAGATACAGATAATCTTGAAAAACTAACTAATAATTCCATCTAGATTTTGGAGTCTCCTGTTTTGAAAGATACCAGACTTTGGAATAGCCATGTGCTCAGCCATTGGGTCACATTCATGTTCCTAATAAGAAGCTATTAGGAATATTTAAAATTATAGGCACATACATTATCTTACTTAGCTCAATAATCTACCATGTAAATAATAGTTTGACCTGCCCTAACTAGTAGTCTTTATAACGTGTCTATAATTGTTTGCATCCTCAGTTTTCCATATATAAAATTGAGGTTGAGATATAGTTAACCTGTCATTTATAAAGCACTTCATTTTTTTCCTTTCCTGGTGTCTGAGGGGGGCAGGAGGGTTTCTTCACTTTGCACTGATACTGTCTGGTGTCTTCTGACTGCAGGATGTACCTTCAAACAGCTCAACGTGGTTAACATGATACAAAGATTTGTTTGGTTTACATTTTTCTTGTTTTCAATAACTCATATTTATACATACATAAACTTACATTGTGAATAAACTAACAGGGACCAAATTTTTATAAGACAAGCTATGCTTCCGTCTAAGTTTCTCAATGTTGTAGTCCAAATGTATTGCTATAGATCAAATTTGTTATAAATGCTTTTGCAGTTTTTGTACAGACTTTCATTTTTACTGCCGTCACATGTACATTACTAGTTTTTTCCATAATAAATATTCAAAGAAAAGACTATAAGGGAAAATCCTCAACATTAACGCAAAAATAATATTGACTGAATATTATATGAAATACTGTCAATTTCTGGTTGGGTTATGAAATATTAAAATAGAGTTATAAGAATGTTATAACTATAGTGGAAAAAATCTAAAAATATAATATATATGTCTAGTTATGCTACAAAACATTAATGCTAGACAATTTCTACTTTCTCACTCACATACAACTGAATCCCATGAAAGATTAACACCCTAGAAGAGATTGCTTAAATCTGCATTTAAACTGAATTTTACTTTAATTTTTCACTGTTTTTGTGTTAGGTTAAACTAACCAGCACTGGTTATTCCAGTTTGTGCTTCAAATATTTAACAAATTAACTCTAAAAAGCTTGTGTAAAAATTCTTTGCTAGCTCTTTCTCCAACAGAGAGCTCCGCAGGAGGAACACAATAGCCTCTCATTTAGCAGTCAAGCTCTAGATTATGAAAAAAACCTAGTAATGCACATGTTGAAATAAAACGAATGTCTGTGTAAAAGCATCTAAAACAGGTATATTTGTGCCAAAGCTTGTGTTATAAATGACTTGTTCATTCTTACAATGTAAATGAACTACATTAATCTATGCATAAATTTGGGTGATTGAAAGCAAATATAATAATGTATCATCTATAGCAGGAGTGGAGAACCTTTTCTGGATCAGAGGCTGCTGACCCACAGAAAAATCAGTTGGGTGGGAAGCAGCAAGGGCTGGAGTGCCACATGAGCTCCCCAATGCTGATGGAGGCAGGAGCCCTAAGCCTCGGGGGGGCCACATCCAGGCAAGCCAGGTACCGCATTTGGCCCCTGGGCTTTAGGTTCCCTACCCCGATCTATAAACTTTAACTGTTTGAGGGTGCATCTTTATTTAAAAATTATCAGTGATGGAGAATCCACCATGATCCTCAGTAAATTTTTAGTTCAAGACTTGATTTTTTTTTTCTCTAAAATATATGTTCTAGGAATTAGTTTGGCCAAACTCTATGGCCTATCTCACACAGGAGATCTGACTAGATTATCACAAACCCTTCTGGTTTTGGAATCTTTGAATTTATAGAACTAGACATAGAACGGGCAGACAATGAAATTTTTTCACATTCTTTCCATTGCAAAGAAGGGGTCAAATCATGCTAGTTTTACTCAGGAAAGCAATAATTCTATTGAAACTAATGGGCCTATTCACAGGAACAAAGAGAACAGGAATTCACTGCAGTTGTGTATCAGATTATTTAGTTTAATAAATAGTATTTAAACTTCATGCATTTTTAAAGTTTTTCTTAAAATTATGCATTTACAATTTTAAAGTGTTCATTACTATACTAAAATACAATTACTCATGCAATTATTTACATAAGTAGGATTTGATAACTCTCAAAACTAACTAGTGCCATAAGGTCACTTTTTTGCATTTCTTCTTTTTGATCATTATAGAGATAAATGATGAATGTCAAAAGTTATCTTTATATCAAGGCCTGATACAAAGCCCATTGAAGCCAATAGAAACCTCCCATTGACTTTAGGAGGCTCTGGATCAGGCCTTCAAGAGTAGACTTTTAAAGGCACTTAATCATTGCTGCGCTCAGTGTTGCAATGCCTGATTCAAGAGCCTAAATCTCATTTTCAAAAGAGATTTAGGCACAAAGGAGCTAAAAATCCAATTGACAGTTGATGGGATTTAGGCTCCAACATACTAAATCATTTCATCACTTACAACACAGAGCAAGCAATGCCTAAATACTTCTAAAGATAGGGAGCCTCAGTGTTACTCTCAAAGGGGATAACTTGCCAACATATATGAAAACCTGGGATAGCAGCTGGACAAGTCATTTATGAAAAATGAATATGGTTAATAAAAAATTGGTCTTTATTGTATAGTCTGTAAACATTTAAGAAGCTGCCTGTAGAAGCTCCAGCTGTCAGTTAGGTTACTGATATGAATGATCAATTCCCACAGGTAAAGGGCTCTGCTCTTCTTGTGAGCACCCCTGTGGTGGCTATGGGGAGTCTTGTAGTCTCTCTGCTCACCTGTCTGTGGGAGAGGAAGGGTCTAGTATGTGGCCTGGGATCAGACTTCTTCTTACCCTCTGTTGTGGCTTCTGGGGATTAGTGGGGACCTGGGCCTGCCCCTTCCTCTGGGTCCCAGCTCAGGGACCCTGTAAGTAGCAGTTACCTGCTGAGTCTCAAAGAGGTCAGTTGCTGTCACATTCCCTAGATCACTTACTCGGGAAGCTGCTCTGACCAGCCCTTTCTCTTGGGCCTTGTGGTCTAGTCCTCCCTGTCCAGGGTTCTGCAAAGTGTTGCTGTTGGCTTGCTGGCTAGTCTTCAATCTGCTGAACCTGGTTCTGACCAGGTCTGAAGTACAACTCCCACTCAGAGCTGTCTGGAGTGCTTCTATTCTCCCAATCAGCCCTTAGGTCTGCCTGGGTTGAGCTCCAGCTAGGAATGGGCAGGCCCTGGCCCAGCAGCTTCTTTTATATCGGCCTGCTGTGCCCTGATTGGCTGCAGAAGAGACTGCCATTCTATTCTGCTTGGAGGACCTCTCTTCTGCTCCTGTCAATGGGCAGGGTGCAGCAAGGCCTCCAGCCGGGATGTTAGGGCTTAGTCTACCCCGTTACATCACAGCAATAACTTTCTTACATAACAAGAACCATTTGAAGTTACATCAAAGTTTATAATATGCTGACAATCATAAAGGACACTGGGAAAACTGATCTGGAAGAAGCACAAAAAAATTAAATCTGCATTTTCATTTCCATATATTTACATTAATGGGAGTCCTCTAGTAGTCTGCACAATTAGAAGTGCTGTTCAACTATAGGTAAGAAATGTCTTTGTTCATGTCTACACAGAGAGTAGACACAGGGGCATCTTTAAAAACAAGTGGCTTAATTTTTAAAATGTGGTAGTCACCTGTATAAATATTAGCATAGTGCTTGATCCTGCCAACAGATACCTGTATGGACCCTCACTCACATGCAGAGACCCACTTAAGTCAATGCATGCAATTCTGTCCTCTTTGAAGCCAATGGCAAAACTCTCATTAACTTTCAACAGGGCCAGGGTTTCACCCCGCAGGAATAAGGATCTACACACATTTATTTTGAATGTATCGAGTCCTTCAGCATTAAACTTTTCTTCTATTTTTCTTTCATCTCACACTAAAATTATAGACTATTCATTATTAGTATTACCACTGTCAATCAGACCCTTTCCTTGCTTATTGGGTATCCATTGTAAACACCTCCTACATTTTGGGAACAGGGGAGAATCTGGAATAATATTTGTGAAATTGGAAGGGAGAAAGAAACTCAGTATTTTTAGCCATCTTGTTGAACCAGAATGTAGGGGGAAAATGGAAATACAGGATCTGACAGATAGTAGCATTACCCGCTAGCCATTCAGTTCTAGATATTTCATTTGCAGCCTTCTTTTTTAAAAATTTAAATTGAAAACTCACAGTAGTATGCTAGAGGCAATGATTTCCATAATCCTCTCCAATCTCTTTGAATCCTATTTTTAATCCACTCTAAAG
This sequence comes from Pelochelys cantorii, assembly GCA_032595735.1. Lineage (NCBI taxonomy): Eukaryota > Metazoa > Chordata > Testudines > Trionychidae > Pelochelys > Pelochelys cantorii. Next base: position 82,215,503 of record CM064329.1, on the reverse strand, counting down.
AAATATATGTAGACCCAGGGTGTAACTGATGCTAGATGCAAAGGGGAACTGTTTAAGGCATGAAGCACACTAATCTGGTAACAAATAATGAGATTAGAGCACCTAGAAAATAAGCCACTGTAGCCTAGAAAATAAACTGTCAACTCCTATATGAATATTCATAATGGAATTACTATTTGTTAATACACTATCTTCATGGAAAATATCAGTGATATGAAATCTTACATGCTGCAGTTTTTGTATTTTTAAATTATTTTCATATTTCAAATTCAAATCCTCGTTCCCCCTCATACCTCATTATAAAACTCTTCTTGAAATATTAGATGCATGTGCCTCTTAAAATATCTAAGGGTGCTAATAAACAAATAGAGATATTAAGAGATTCTTCCACCACACAGAGTTGAAGAACATGATTTGCCCCTTGCAAATAGGTCTAGCAGAAAGTTGACACCTGAGAAATCTTTCTTTCTTGTCTCAACAGCTCAGGTATTAATGATTAACACTTGACCCAGAAATGTTGACAGACATCAAGACCAATGACACAAGTATTATCAATGCATCGTCACTGTTGCAGAGAACTCAGTTCCCAGAGCAGAAATGGATTTTCATTGTCTGAAGACTGCTCATCCATTGACATTCATGTCTAGTCATTAAAGCAAGAAGAGATAGCATCGTGTTAACATGAAGAAATGGTGGAACGTATCGTGAAAAACTAACAAACAATCTTATATTTACAGCAAAGTGCAGAGTAAAATTTGAGCTGTATGTGAGTGCTACAAAGTAGTCCACTTTTCTCTACATGGTGAAATTTTGCTCATATTCGCAAGACAGGCAGTGGTGAAACTTTTTCACTCATTCACACTGGATCAGAATTTTGGAAGCTTGAGGCATATACAAACAACTACAATGCAGGAAACTAAACTTTGCTATACTTTCTACATTTCTGCTGATCAAATGTAAACAATTTGGAAAAATCTCAAATGTTTGACTCAATACTATATAGCGTATGTCAACTGAAATGCATGATTTTCTGCATAATTGTACAGTTGAGTTTACCTTGCTTGTTAAATATTCAAATAATGGGAAAAAGAAGACACATTTTGGAGAATGAACAGGATTCACAGGCATATGTATGTAACTACTCCTTGCTCATATATCCAAAGACAGAATTTGGCCTTAATTCTATATTTTCTTCTCTAGATAAAATGGCAGTGACAGAAATTAAGTCATCATTGCATTGAATAATCAGGACCAACGGTGTTCAAGTATTTTGAATTTGACTTTGCACATTTTTCACCCCAGCATTCTCCTAAGAAAAATAAAATTTACATAACACCAGAACTGAATTAGTTTCACACACTTTTGCCATTGCAAACAAAGGCATCGGTGCTCATATTTAAAGGAAGCCTAAAGAGATTGCTGGGAAACAGTTTAACAAAGTATGGCCATAATGCTATTTCACTCAAGTCAATGGGAGCTTTACCATTGACTTCAATGAGTAAGATTAAGTCTTATACCACATCACAGGTGTTTGCAATTCCCTCCACTTCGTATCATCTGCAAATTTGAACTCTGTGTTCTCTATTCCTACATCCAGGTTAATAATAAAGATGTTAAATAACATCAGACATAGACCAGATTCCTGTGGAACCTCACTTGAGACTTTCCAATCTGATATTCCATTGATAGTTACTCTTTTATTATGGTAATTTATCCAATTATGTATTCACTTAATGGTAGTTCTCCAGCTTACCTATTGGAATGTCATGTGGGATTATGTCAAAAGGCCTGCTAAAGTCTAGGTATATTATGTTCACTTCATCCTCCTATCTACCAAACCAGTTACCTTATCAAAGAAGGAGATCAAGCTGGTTTAGGATCATTGGTCTTAGTAAATCCATGTTAGCTACCAGTGATAATCCCTTCATCCTCCAAGTATTTGCAAACTGAATGTTTTACACATTGCTCTAGTAGCTTCCCAACCATCAAGGTTAGGCTGATTGGGCTAGTTCCCTTCCTCCTCCTTTTCCTTTCTTTAAAAGATGAGGACCACATTAGCCTTTCTCCAGGCTTCCAGAACCTCTCCTGTTACCCATGAGTTTGCAATTATTATTGCCTGTGGCCCCAACATTTTTTCAGCTAATTCCTTCAGCGCCCAAGGTGAATAGCATCGAGCCCTACTGACTTGAATTCATTCAGATTAGTCAAAAAATCTTTGATGTGTTTTTATGTATCCCAGTCTGCCTATCTTTCCCTTTCGTAGCTATGGTTACCTCACTATTGATCTTATATCAACCCATCATAAATCTGCATTATTCCATAAAAGGTAGTGACATTTATCTGGTGTTTGGAGTTTTCAGATATGGACTGCAAGTCAGGTGACTAAAATCTTTAAATCTAGCCTAGGTTGTAAATTGAACTGATTCAAAGGTTTGAGCATAGATAGGGAGGAATGTAGCAAACAGCCCTTCTCATCCACAATCCATGAAATCTAATTTGCCCCATGTGTGTGACTGGAAGCTAGCTGTTGTAAAAATGGGAGGTGAATTGCAATAATTCACCCAGCAATAAGTTAAATTTCTGAGTATTCAAGAGTTATGGCTGCTAGTTGTCTTACCATAATAAAAGTTTGGATGCTTAACTCATTGTTCTCCAAGCTTTATTAACATGCAACATTAAGACCCTATCCTGCCCGTATTCACTACCCAGCTCAGTGTATGCTAGGATGACTATCCCCATTGGCTTAAGAGTCTATTCATAGTAGCAAGTACTTGCAGAAGCAGACCCCAAAGCATGAAAAATCTTAAAGTCTCTCCTTTGATATTTTCAGTATTTTCCTTTTTTGGATCAGGATAGAAATGGTGCAAGAACAGCCTCTCATAGTACTTGAGGGTACGTCTACACAGCAGGGCTAAAGTCAGAATAAGCTACGCAACTTCAGCAATGTTAATTGTGTAGCATAAGTTGAAATAGCTTATTTCGGCTTTAGGTGCTGTCTACACAGCAGGAAGTGGAAGGAAGAACACTCTTCCTTCGACTTCCCTTACTCCTGGTAAAATAAGGGTTACCATGAGTCAGAGTAAGAAGTCCTCCAGCTTGACATTATTTAGAAATAAAGGCTTGTAGTGTAGACACACACTATGTTATTTTGGAATAATGTTAGTTATTCTGAAATAATGCTGCTGTGTAGACGTGCCCTTAGAAAGTACTTTTCCTTTCCCAAATAAAATCACAAAGTGCAGAAACAGATGTAAATGAGGAATGAGTAAGGACAAAAGTGCCCAACATTTCGTTTCTCATAGAGGTTCAATTTGAGGTATAGACAAATGTTTGGCTAAGTAAATATTTTATATAAAGTATTTCATCTGTTTAATATCTCTTCCCTTTAAAGAGGTCATATTTTATATATGAAATGCCTTTTTGCATTCATTAGTGGCTATAAAGATGTATGTTTCAAAGCCTCACACATTTTTACCAACACTATTATAATATCAGTACAAATAAGGTAGTCATATTGGGACCAGCATTCCTCATTTCATCCATTTAAAATCAGTTTGGAGAGAGTTTTTAACAAAACACAGAGAAAATGAGATAACCAGTTTTCCATATAGCATCAGTAAAGGCTATATTAAAAAGACACACACACCAGAGCTGGACTTGAAGGACAGGAGGATTGCTTGTTTTGCATTTCCTTGATGTGCTGTTTCCTTAAAATGTATTATTTTTATAGTCATGAACATTTTATATACTAAAGAAATAAGATAAGAGCACATATCACAAATTACAATTCTGAAAATTATCTAAATACTGACACAGAGGCTAGGTCTAGATTGCAGTGCTTTTCTGGGATACTAGAGGTATCCCAGAAAAGCAATGCCATGTCCAAGGAACGCGTCCACTTTTCCAAAAAAAAAATTTGGAAAAGCGGATGTGTTCTTTCGCCATCCCTGTAAACCTCTTTTTACGAGGAAGGAGGGATGGCTCGAAAGAGCAGGTTTTTCCAAAATTTGACGCTGTGTAGATGCACTAAATTTCAGAAAAGCAAAGAAAGAAAGAAAAAAAGAAACGCAAATTGTAGTTTGCAATTTGCACAACTGTTTCTGACTTTTATTTGTAGTCTAGACGTAGCCTGAGATACTGAGAGAAAGAAAAAAATAATTATAATTTGCAGAGTCTAAAAGTGTCTGAATTTAAGCACTGAGAAGTGGTATAGTATTATGTCTCAACATTCATCCATGTTTGACTGGATAAATTAAATTTGTTCATTAGCTACTAGTATATCTTCATACGTCAGAATATTCATGTTTACTTGTCTTTATAGACTAGCTCTTTTAAACCAGTGCCTTGTTTCCATAAATACATCTCAACCAGTGTTCCCTGTAAGCTGTACACTTGGGTGTCCATCCAAGAGAGATTCAAATGCTGTCCACCTGATTAACAGGGCTCCTTCCGCTGCTCACAGGCAGCAGCATATTATCCTATTGGTGGTGCACATACCTTGGTGGATATAGCAAAACTTATTTTACACATGGATGAAAAGAATTAGAGGGAACATTGATCTCATCTATAAAATCATAAATATTTAGGAGCAAAGTTGTTGCGTAAGTATCTCCTAGGTCTGGAATCAGATTTTTGTCAAAATTCTGAAAGTTTAAATGGATTGAATTTTGAGATCAAGATAGAAAATATTTTATTTGCATCAGTTTCTAGAAGGATGTAAATTTGTGAAGCAACCTGGGACTTTTAAAGAAGGGTACTGCTCAGATTTGTTAGTGTTGTCCAATAAATACAAAAAGTGATAAATATATAAATACAGTTACACAGCTGATCAATGTGAACAACTTAACTAGTTAAGATTCAGTTAAAGATATAGTTAAATAAACTCAAAATCAAGTAGGAGTCCATTTTCCTACTGCCTGGGTCAACAATGAAAGTGAATCTTTTAGATCCCAGTTGTTACTGTTTATGATTTCATACATTTCTCCTGAAAAGAAATATTTTTAAAACTCTCAAGAATGACTTCATGAAGCCAGGAAATTTAATGAAGTATTATGCATTCCCATTAATCTCAAAAAACCACAGCTGAAGAATCATGAGTCACCTACAGATCTTATTTACAAAAGAGAAAAAAAATTAAATTAGAGACTGTATATAGAAAGAACTAAAAGATTATACATAAACTGTTAGGGAACCACTCACAATCTACTATATATGAGAGAGTTTGACTGTTTGCTCAAGAACTCCTCCTAAATGACCACCAAATTTGGAATACAGATTCCTCTTATTGTAACTTAAAGCAAGGTCAGGGTTTGGTTGTGCCAGGAAAATGTGACGTGCTTGGAATGGGATTGCTTTTCAGAAAACCATATAGAAAAGTGACAGAATCACCAGGCAGGTGAAAGAGGCCCCAGCCCAGAGTCCACCAACAAGGCACCCTTTAGGGAGATTTGGGGAGGTTGAAGCTTTTCCCACCCCAGATTTGTATGGGGATATTGCTGGCAGTGCACATTTCTCACTCTGGCTAGGGATTGTGAGGGTCAGATGAGCTGTGCACATTGCTCTCACTCCCAGTTTATGGAAAATAAAATCATTTAAATAAAACATTGCCATTTTCTTTTTATTTGCCAAAATAAAAATAAAAAAGAACCCTTAATTTAATTAAGGACCCGAGCAATGCTGGTTAAATGTGCTAGTAAATTCATAACAGAAGGATTAAAATGACATGAACCAAAGTAAGTCTAGGGTGGTAGGGTTTTTGTTTGTTTGATTTTTTAAGGTTAGCTATTCTTATAGCCAGATGAGGGAGGGAGCTTCAAATCTTAGCTCACATACACATTTTAAAAATAGTTCTATGTTTGTTTGCTGTGCAGGTACCTGAAGCCAACTGAACCACTCATTTATTGCCTTATTAGCGAATAGGTTCTTTTATTTATTGTCCAACCTTTAGCTTTTATTTGGTTTAAGAGAATTCATTTATGACCAAAGAAAAATAGCACGTATCTGTTAACTCCCATGCAAAGTTTGAAGAATGAAAGTATACCTATATAATGCATGCTACAGGCAGAACAAATCTATTGTATTATTTAACCTACTTAGTTTCACAAGCAAAACAAAGCTATTTTTCTTCCTGCTAAGTCTTGAACAACTGATTTAAAGATCTTGCTTTACCAAACCCATTACTTAGGATTTTAAAGCAACTTACCATTCGATAATATACATTAAATAAATTCTTTACAGCATGCAGTAGTGTCTAGGTGATCATTAGTTAAATATAGGCCCAAGCTGGAAAAATGCTGCTGCTATTCTCAGAAGGGATCCCAACAAATTTTATCAATAACTTATAAGTTTTGACGCTAAGTAGCATGATACAATATTTCAAAATATGGAAGAATGTTTGTTTCCCGGAATTTCAATATCACAGAATAAGTATGAATGGTGAATTTTTTGTGTTAAAATACTGTATTCAAGAGTCAGGAACACAGGATTTTCAGTAACAGCTCTTTCTACTGAACCTTAGAGATATATATATAGATATAGATATATATATACACACACACACACCTCTCTCTCTCTCTCTCTCTCTCTCTCAAGGAATCTTTACAGAGCAACTCCATTTTATCAGTAGATATGAAAATAATTTTCTTTAAAACCCCCGTGTGTCATAGACAAGCAGATTAAAACATGCAGGGTAATTTACAGTGCCAGATACAAATTCTATACATAAAAATTGAAGGCTTTGTATTCAGAAAGACATGATGACAATATTTCAAAACCTATATACCCCAAAAAATAAAAAGTAGAAAGTACGAAACAAGTTGCAGCAATTTTTTTTTTTCAAATTGTTCCTCAAACTCTTCACTCCATGGGTCCTTAAAAAAAACGTCCTGAGATGTAGCCAAGATTACACGATTGGAAAGACAATTGAACTGAAGGATTTGCTAGCATCTTAAGTGTACTGTGACCCATAGTGTAAGATTTATCATCTTCACTGGTTCAGGTATGCCTCTTAGGTGCAAAACATCTTCTTAAATACATGGAATATATGGAAGTCAATTATTGGAACAAAGGATTGAATGCCAGAAGAAATCAGGATTCTAACTAAAATTAATTGCTTGTGTATCTGAGCAAGTCACATGATCTCAGTCAAATCTACTTTACAATTACACAAATTGTTTTTAGAAAATATTTTGGGCAATGAACCAAATCAATGTTGGCATTTCCACAACTCAGAAATGTCTTTTTCAGAAGAGAACTTAGTTTATCAATATGAACGGTAGCTGCCATTTTGGGAAGAAAAGGGTCAAACTATTTTATTTAGAAAAGTGGCTACCTTGCACTCCAACAAGTATATTTATAGTTGATGGATTTAGGAAACTTTGTCAGTAGCCTTTTTAACATAGTGGACTGCAATAGCTGCATTGGGGGACACTGATCTTCCACTAACTTGCTCCCAATCGGAGCTGGCCCACCAATCTGTTTTGCCAATGACTCTAGCATCTAAGTATCTCAGTCCCAAAGAACTTGATGAGATGATATAGTAACAGCTATGATGGAGCTGCTGTTTTCTTAATAGGCATCTATAAATACAAGAATAATTCTTTAATTGAAATCTTGTTGCCAAGAGGGCACTGTATGGCTGAAAGGCTTACTAATGAGATATGCAGATTTTAACTGCTAAACAACTCATTCCCATCTGGTCCAGCTTGGTAGTGATCTAAAACCACTACCTTAAAAAAGCTTATGAGCCTTCATATGTAAAATGAAGGGTCTTAGTCCAATTATTAATGGGGATATGTTCACAACAACAAAAATCATCAAAATGCTCAGCAATCTCACCAAGATTTAATAAAGAGAGAGAGCACTCTCTTGTTACAAGAAGGTAAAATGTATATTACGTTATTGAGTAGCTGCTCATTAATTTTCTGTGCATTATACCATAAGAACATTTTGCTGCATCTTACATTTTAAAACCTACATGAAGAAAAAAGAGAATATGCTGTATCGGACAGCACCTGCAATAAAGGGATTTTTGTTTGAGAAGTTTTACACGTTAGCATGAAGCTTTTCTTCTGGGTTTACTCTTGGCATCATTAGAAACAATGTACCATAGTGAGTATCTAGTCATAGAAGAATTTGGCATGTTCATGGTACATTGACCGGAATAAGAACAAGATGATGAAGCACTCATAGCTTTAAAGCAATGGTTAACTTGTAGCCAGTTTGTGTCAGCTGTTACCTCATTCCCCTCAGTCTATTACATTCCACAGCCAGACTCTTCCTCTTCCTTTGCCTCTCCCACACTTTTTAAATTCATCTCGCAATTGTCATATTCCCTATTCTCTTGCACTATGTTTCTTTCCCCATGTTTTTTTGGGTCCTGGGTGCTCCCCGGTGCTCTTATTTTTCATACCTGCACTTGCTGTAAGCTGCCTTCCTGAATATTTCTTTGTGGAACAAATATATATGTAACTTATATGTGACTAGAACAAAAAGCAGCCTAAGTTTTACACACTGATCTTACATGCAATCACATATATTTACTAATATGAAAGTTTCACCTATTGCAAGTGTTTGAAGCTGCAACATATGTTTAAAACCACAATAAACTTACTATATCATACATGTCCACACATACATTGCTGGCCCATGCTCTTGCTGATTTCCTAAAAGGATGCTACCAATTGTTCCTGACAGCACCAAAACCTTTGAAGGTATTTTGATTAAGAAAAAACTCATAGAAAAAAAAAAACCCCTCAGTTTCTGAAAATATTACATTGTGTAGTGGAAGGATATTGGGATCTTTCTGCCCATTTTGACTACCCAAGTCCTAGAAAAAAAATCCATTGTTTGAAACAATTTGGGGGTAAAAACAGAGCCATTTTGAAAGAGATTGAAACATTTTCTATTCCATTTAAATGTTCATATTCAGCAAAAGCTGGTGAAGTGTTATATTTTTTCTTTAGTAAGTTACATTGACTCAAGTCCAAAGAAAGAAAAAATTTACAATTTCCTGACCCAAGTAGAATTACATGACTGAGTATAAAGTTATAAATCTGAGGTTTTTAGTCAATCACAGTACTGACATTTAAATTGAATGTAGATAGTAGGAAGTTTGTCACTGATTTTAAGATGAAAACAACATTTTCCTCAGATCATAGCTAAGTAATGTGAACAAAGGGCAAAGTGATGAGGGTATGGAGGAAGAATCACATGGCATATGTCTATCTTTTCTAGTTTTCAGTAAAATATTTTTGGGGGGGGGGGCGAGAATGTTGCATATTAACATGAATACTATTTATTGCTTGCTTATACACTAATGTATTTTTGTATTTTCTTTCTTTTTATTAAGAACTTTGGTAGCAGTCTGCTTTTCTAATGTACACTTTGAAATTATTTGAGGACTAATACCTAACAAATAGAGATTTTCTCTCTCCACTAGCATGGTCAGTTCCTCTTCCAATTTCCACTTGATTTTTTGTCATTACTCAACACTGTTCGATTGAGGATTGCAATAGGAATTGATAAAATATTATTAATAAAAAACTGAGAATGCCATCAGTTCAGACTCTCTCTCTTTGACCTCATCTGCAGGCTTGATTTGTCTCTCCCCCTTGTGGACTTTCTCTAACAGAGAAGTCCTGTTGTATGGCAATTTGAGTTGCTGGCCATATTCGGCTACAGCAACTTGGTCTGGCTGAGTGAGAGCGCCTTTAACATACTATCCACTCTTCCAAAGTCACCAGCCTTTCTGGGGATTAAGTGGCTCTCTTCTCAGCCATGCTATAGCTTTTACGCTGATTTCTGGTTTCCTTTGTTAGTCAGCTCAGTCTGGACTCTCTCCTTGTCCCATGCTTTTTCATGGATGGTTCTGTGATACACAGATGTGTTGAGTCTTGGGAGTTTTCTGGCTTGTAAGTCTCACTACTTGCAAGATTCTAGGGACCCACTTTTTCCCCTTTTTCATAAAAATATTTCATCTTTTAGAATGAATCTTTTCAAGTTCCACGATCACAATGCTGAATTTCTCTCCACCAGAACCTTGCTATTGGCTATTATGCTGCATCAAGGATCCTTCAATGCCTAACACTAGGCTATGACAAGCTAATATAGTTTCCCCAAGACCTCTATAGGTTTTTTTTAAGTATTGTTTTAAAAACTTCTCTAGACCCTGCAATACTAGTAGTTTACCTGGCTCTAGATGAACAGATCTTCAGCTACAAACACACTTATTTTCAGGCAGGACAGTGAAAGAAGGTATGGGGCAGTGTTTTGCACACACACAAGAAAATAAAAGCCTCCCTAAAGACCTTCGACAGGGGATGTTTTTATCTTCCCCCAGGTTTTTCATCCGCCAAAGGAAACTGTTGATAAACTCTGACTATCTTTTTAAGTTTATTCATTTGATCAGGCAGTTTATTATAAGAGTCTAAAGTTATAATTATTATTACGCATTATTAATTATGGGAATGATGCAAGACAGCCATCTTTATACCATCAATGATTAACCCATTTTTGCAGAATTTTACCTTAATAGCTATGGCAGAGACATGTTCTAGGAAAAATTACCATCAGAACTAGAATCACAGGGCCTCAGTGAGATGTGCAACATATTTTGATAAAGTGGACATAAAGGAGTCCAAATTTAAGAGAGGCTAGATTGCCACAAGTTAGGCCAGAAGATGCAAGTCCACTGTGGGAAGCAACTTCAGCTTAAGCTTTCTTGAGTTATACTTTCTGGCTGCATCTAGACTGGCATGATTTTGCGCAAAAGCAGTCGCTTTTGCGCAAAAACTTGACAGCTGTCTACACTGGCCGCTTGAATTTGCGCAAGAACACTGATGATATAATGTATGATCATCAGTGTTCTTGCACAAATACAATGACTCTCCCGTTCGGGAAAAAGCCCTCTTGCGCAAATGCTTTTGTGCAAGAGGGCCAGTGTAGACAGCTGAGAACCGTTTTGCGCAAAAGGGCCCCGATGGCGAAAATGGCGATCGGGGCTTTCTTGCGCAAAACTGCATCTAGAGTGGCACGGACGCTTTTCCGCAAAATGTGCTTTTGTGCAAAAGCGTCTGTGCCAATCTAGACGCTCTTTTCCACAAATGCTTTTAACAGAAAAACTTTTCCGTTATTGATATATTAAGATATATTGCTTAAGCAAGGACAGCATCAGCACCATCTTATATTACAGAAGACAACAGAATTTGCCATAGAAGGCCTAATCCAAAGGCCACTAAAGGCATGAGAAAATGGAAAATACTAAAAGATTTTGTTTCAAATTAAACATTTGTTATACACCCCTTGCATGCATGCGACTGAAAGACAGTACAAGGGTTCTAGGCTGAGGGCCTTTAGTGCAAGGCATACAGTGACTCCTATGGAGGTAAAGTCAAAAGCAGGACTCATGAGCTTCAGGCAACCACAGCAGCTGGAGAGAGTAATTATGATGCATCCTCCTTGAAGATTATGAGGCACCTATTTTCCTAAAAGAAAAACTGCCCCCCACAAAACAGGCTCAATATTAGGGTGTGACCTCTCCGGTCCATTACTGCAAGAGGTTTCCAAGTTACATAGAAGGGAAAGGAATAGTCTAGTTAGGAACTAGCGATGAAATTGAAGTTGAGACCTAATTAGGAGCAATGGGATAAAATTGACCAAGAGGAAAATTTAGGACAGTTCTGAAGTTACACTGAATACCACCTGCCTCCTAAGACTTAGCAATCAGAAACCAAGGTTTACAAGGTACTTAAAGGTTGAGTCAGGGAAGCTATTTCATTGTTAACAGATGCATTTGCAGAACCACACTCGTTTCCATTTATTTTGAAATACAAGGGGATATTCACAGCAGTTGTAGAAACACTGTCTGACCTTTACTAGTAGAGCCTTTACAGACACTGGAAATGCACCAGTTCATTCTCAAAATTAGGAACTTATAAATTTAGCAAAAAATATAACAAAATCCAGACAGAGATTTTAATGTTGAAGTCCTAACAAAAACACTGAAAATGAATTTTTGGAGGAGAAATAGTCTGTAAATAGCTTAAGAAAGTACAAAAGTATATCATGATTATTTTAAAATTCTGACCTTTCAGACAGCAACTCTCTCATATCTGCAGTGTCACTGCTTTGTAACAGTGTAGCAGGCTTGCTGAAAACTGCTATGTAACAGCTTAGTTTCTCGGAAGCTACATTTCCTATTCTTGTTGCAATATGAATGTGATTTATTGTTTTAACAGGATCTGGCTATATTTTTAAAAGAAAGTCAGCTTAATGTTAGAAGAATGTAACCAACACATGCTGGTAAACATGGATAAAAATATTGGGCAAAAGTTATTAGGATCTTTAACTTTTCTGGATGATAGCTGCTGACAGCTGCAAACAGAATATATTTTATTGTAGCTCAGACTGCAGGTAGGAGTAGCTGGAAAGCCAATTTTTAAGATACCCCACACTCCCTGATGAATATCTTACTCAGTAAAATACACTGTATGGTTATAATTTTGTCAATCCCAATTTGGTCTGAATCTCATTTGTTTTGCTTCTTATTGTGTCACGGGCAGCATTTCATTGCTAAATAAAAGACATACTGCCTAGTTGGATTATTTTTAATTTACCTTATCAAGAAGACTATAGGGGTCACATAGCGAGGGGTTGCACACACTTTTCAACCCTCCCACATACATTAGTGAGGTGAGGTGAGACATACTCGTCCGTATCTCACTCTCACATGGGGGAAGAGGGTGAATGACTGACCGGCCCTCCCTGCCCAGCACTCTCCTTCCTCTGTGCCTGGCTGGGATCCTGAGGATGGACCCATCTCACCCGGTATCCGGTGCCATATCTTCCCAAAGCAACTCTTGCTGGGATGTGCAGAGTCATGTACTTCCTCAGGCTTCTGCTTGGGTTCACCCCAGAACATGGTCAGTAGCAGCCTTTCAGAACTGTCCATGAGGGAAAGGATGGGCACTGCTTCCAGCCAAGGCAGGGGAGTGTTGACCAGACCCATGTCTTTGCTAAGCTCATCCCTTCCTGCCCACAAAGTGTCAAAAGGTACCTAATGCCTCCAGCCTACTGACCACTGTCCTAACCCAGTTGCCTCCTGTCCCCTGGCTACAGTGCGGGTACACGTTGTGCACCAAGACCCAGGGAACCTGACTGCAGGGGTTTCTGCAGCCACAGAGCCTGGCCAGCGAAGTGGTTCAGCCAGGAGAGGATGCCTAGGGGACAGAGCAGCTCTGTGCTCCCTGGGGGGCAAGGCCCAGGACAGTGACAGATGGGGCAGGTGAAGAGGATTCTAAGCCCCTGTAGAATCAGGGTAGGAGCAAGCTGGAAATCACTTTCTCCGTCCTCACGCCAGAGCCAGCCCCCAGCGAGGGCTGTGCTGATAGACCAGCAGGAGGACTGGGTTGGCACTGTGCACTACTGCTTCACCCACCAGCCTTGCTCACCCACCAGCCTCACACACTAACCCCTATTATTAGCCACCGGTCCCTCCCCAACTGATTGCTGGTGGGTGGGTGGCAGGTGATCAGGGATCAAGGCCAGCAGCAGGTCATGCTGGCATTGATGAGGGGGGAGGCAGAAAATATAGGATAATTTGCCCATTTTTAAGAAAAAGCCAGGACACCTGCAGGATGCCTTAAATAGAGGACTGCTCCTTTAAAAATGGGATAGCTGGTCCACTTTCAGCTCATAAAAGAGCATTTATAGTTACACACTGGAAGCATGATTAGAGGAGCCTGGGTCTGTGCTCTTGGTTGCGCACTCCCCTAATAGTCTCAAAGGGATTAGTTTGTAACTGAAAAAACTTAAAAAACAATGAATGGCCCTGCAGTACCTCAGAGACTAACAAAAAATGTATATGGTATTTCGTGGGCCCAATCCACTTCTTCAGATGAAACAGAACATTCACACTTCTATTAGTACAGACTGATGCTACAGAGACTCTCTCTTTAAAAAGTGGGTCAGCTCTCCCAGGACTCTGCATAATGGGGCTGGGAAGTCTATTACACAGCAATATCTAACAGGATGGCTGCAGCTCCTCCAGTTAAAATATGCCTTTATCAAAAGTAAAACATGACATTTTAAAATGGCAGCTATTTTAAACACAGACTGAATATACTTGGTGTCTATGAAACAATAGTTGAATTGCTGCACTTTTGCTTTTAGAAAGTCAGGCATTTCCGTGTCTGCATTCTGCTTCACAGAAGAGGCATTTTAAAAAAAATGATGAAAGTGCTGCAGTTCAACCTATGCTGGATTCCTTAGCATTTACTCCTACTTCTTAGCTCAGTCCTAGAGGGCAGAGAGGTGAGACAGGGTGTTGTCAAATGCCTCCCGAATAGAAGGCTCATCACATATACCATTTTATAGGAACAGACCCTAAAACATGAGCATAATCAGATTCATGAGACCCATCCCCAATCCTCAATTTTCTCAAGACCCATGCTGCCTTTGGGATGCTATGATTATTCCATCACCTGGTAATAAGTAGTTTACCAAAAAAAGTTAAGTACTTTTTATCTCAGATCTCTAAGAGTATATCACCTATTTATACACTCAGCCCTGAAATGCAGCTATGTCTAGGATGGCAGATGGACCCTGTATTGTGCAGTAAGTGGGAAAAAGAGAACATTTGGCCAAGGATGTTAGGGAAAACCTTTTTTCTGACATGCGCCATAAGAACGTCTGTGTCCAAGCAGAGAGAATTTGTTTTTTTCAAGTGTCTTGTCTGAAAGCCCCAGACATAGTAAACTGCAGAGTACTTAATTTTTTTGACAGAGAAGGATAAAAAGCTGAGTCATCTTTGCTGGGATTCAAACTTCCAAAAAGTCAAAGTATTTCAAACCTAATACTTAGATGATTACACTGGTCAGGAGAAGAGTTTCTGCACAACAGGATTTTTTCTGTCCCCAAAGGCTCAATGGCAACCCATGCTTACAATCCACAGCTTTTCCTAAGGCTTTTTTAGCAACAAGGGCCATAATGTTATCCCAGTAAACAAGGTACTATTAGCATTGGACTGCAGAAGGTATGTTATTTATAAATTTTCAAAATTAAGACTACAATTCCAGTTTAGAACTCCCCTCACCAATCCTACATGGAGATTTGGTTAAGTCGTCAAACAAATACCATCTCCCTCTTTTTAAAATGAGAACTGAACCCAGTGAATATAATAAAATTGAAAATATTTTTAAAAGGCTAATGAATTAATACAATCCATGATCTGACCTCAGCATAACATACATCCCAAATGTTATCTTGGTGCCTGCGGCAGATTTAGTCATCCTTCAGGAACACTGAAAACCAACCCACATCTCCTTCCTATCTATCAACTGACAAGGCAGCAGGTGTGTCCATTTAATAAAAGCGTGGCTGCCTGTACTGGCTCTCCTGGAAAGAAGAAAGGATCCCAATCTCTCGGTCACTAAATATATAAACACAGATATTCACATAAGGCTGAAACTCTCCTCATTTGACCTCAGTTTCCATATTCTGATCTTCAACCAGGAGGAGAATTCTGTTCTTACAAGATGATTCTCAAATCCCAAGAAACAGATAGATTTAGTTTTTGCATCCATGTATTTTATCCTGAAATATATTCTAAACAAATAGCTAATATCCATTATCTCACATGAGCATACACTTCCCCTTGGTATAGCATGTGGGGCAAAAAGAACAATGCAGTATCAATTCAATGTCTGCTATAGAAGGGAAGCAGTATATTTCCAAGATGCCTGTATGAATTCATATGGAGTAATAATTTTCTTAAATAGTATCCTGAATTTCAACAGCACTGAGCATCTACAGCTCCCAATGAAGTCCCCAAATCCGGTCAGTAGTTTTTACATGTCTCAGTAATTAATTTTATATTAGGAATGAATAAATAAAGAGACATTGAGAGGGATTTTCAGAAGTGCCTATATGACTTAGGAGCACAAATCTCATTAATTTTAACAGAACTTGTGCTCTTAAGACACTTATGAACTTTTGAAAAGGACACCAATTCTGATTCAGCTTTGGGTTCTGCTGTTGAAAGTAACATTTGACCAACTCAATGCGAAACTCCTTTTCTAGTTTGTACTCCATGGATGGGCTCCTGACCACAGATCCCTCTTGGTTGTCCAAGCAGAAGACAGCCCTAATAAATAAAAACAGGGATGTAGGTTTGGAGCACAAGTGTCTTCCATGTTGATTCGGTGGAGGGGAGGAAATGTGAGGCGAGAGGCATGATGACAATGGCATTACAACTTGCTCACCCAAACATCTGACTAGTGTCAATCTTCCATGTATTCATGCTGGAGTTGGTCTATCAGACTGTATGACTACTGACTTGGGAGGAACAAGATTTTTGTCCCCTGCACTCAGCTTCATGTTGCATAGCAATTGTTAACATTCTTACCAAGACAAAGCTTGAGAAGTACTAACCCTCAAATCTGCAAGTGCTTCATGTGAAACCTCTGTTTCTCATCATAGCTCACTTTACAAGTGTGCGTGCAAAATTCTAGTCTAGCATTAATACTGGAGAGTCTCCCTCTGCCCCATGTGTGGATATTAGCAGATTTTTTTCTTTTCCAGATTCCATTAAGAATCTCCGTGTTTACAAACATTATTTGTTTCAGGAATAATGAACACAAGGACACAACAGAAACAAAATTGAAACCCCTACGTATCCCTGCTGCAAAATAGTTTGTATTGTTCTGATCATGTCATTGTATCTTGACAGCAAACCAAATTGTGTTATTTCTGGTAAGTTTCTACAGCAGAACAGGGCAAGACTGTCGAGAAGGATAATTTCTTCTTTCTTCACACCCCCCCCAGCTGGTAACCTTTGCCACACCCTCTCCCCCTCTCTCTTCTCACACACAAACACCCCTGCTCCCCTACTCTCTAGGGTATTTATGAAACAAACACTAAAACCTCACTAATTAAGATATTCAGCTGGATCTGAGATCAACGCTGGTTGTGTGGCTCCAAGAAGCCAGCATTGTCATAAGAGCATTGTCAATTGGTGTTTTCAGACCAAACGGGAGCAGAAAAGGGATGGAGAAGAATGGCTTTGAAAAATGTAATTCTTTTAAATTATTAGAAAAAATCCTAAAATCATCATTCACTTATCATTTCACATGACTTGGTTTTCATAAACTACTTCCTATCTTTCATAAGAAAGTCAAGTCCTGAAAAATTCTAGTGACAGTGTAAATCATTATACGCAAAGTCTGAAGAGCATATCTGTTATGTACTAATATAATGTCATATAATCCATCCAATTCTATGCCGTTTTCTCTACCAACCTTTAATTACATCCGTCTGATGACACGCTAAGACTTATCATGTGAATTGATCCTCAAAGTTGTTTGCAAAAATGCATTATTCACCAAAATTTCCATAATTCAGCCAGACATCCTCCCTTTTCCTCCTGCTAACTCATGCCTTGTGACTGAGCAAAGTGAATACCCAGTGATTTCAAGAGATTGCTACTTTTACATTGTAAGCCACCGCAATTCATTCTAACAAACACAGGAAATAAAGCAATATCACTATGATAATCGTCTACCTTTTTGTGTTTTGCCGTTTAACACAAAAGATATTATACTCAGGCCACACTGGAAGTCGCATAGATGATGCAGTGCAGGCTGTCTAATTAAAATCCAGGAGCTCCATTTCAGCTAGTGCCAGATGAGACCATCATGCCTGTCTCTATGTAAAGCAATCAGCTCTGATTACATGAACTGGTTTTGTGCTTCATATTTAATGCTTTTGGGTCCTTTATATTTGAAGAACATCATTAAAAGATCAGTGGCTGCTATTCCTTCCTGTTATACTTTTCAAATACCAACTAAAGCTGAGCAACACAGAGCCAGAGACCACTCCCTAATTCTTAGGGGACGTATTATATTGATCAATTCAACTGACGTGTCTGGTCTTTTCTTTGCTTCTAACAGCAAAGAGCTGAAACACTGAATTATCTAAACATTCAAAAACAAAGAATTCACATTGTTCTATTGCAAGCTGGTTAGATTAACTTAACTTCAAAGTAAATCAACGTGGTTGCCAGAAGCAAGACCATGATAATAAAATAGAAGCCATTAGACATTTATAGAGTTTCTAAATTTTGCAGATGTCATGTTATAATTCAGTCAATGATGGTCCTAAAATGTGAATATATTTTCCCCATGCTAACTAAAGGAGCCATTACATGAATAAAATAAAGTATGAAAAATTGTAATGAAAAGATCAGCCACACCACTTGAAAAGCCTGAATCTTTGGCTACACCTTTTACTGCAATTGCAGCAGAGAAGAGACTTGTTTTCTGTCTAATAAAGAGTATATCTGAGATCTACTAAATACATATTACAGTTTATTAACAAAGAGATGGAAAGGAAGAAATTCAGCAGCGTAGCTGGAAGCTTTCGGGCTTTCAAAATAAATACTTGGTAACAAGGGATAATAGAATAAAAACAACGTTTTCCTCCTTGTTTTGTGTTTTAAATACCAACTGCATAGTATAGAACCACTTTTTAAAGCAGTACAGTGCCAACTGCTTATTCAGCACTATTGAGCATTTTGTGTACTCCCATATTATTGAAAACACAGTGGAATTAAATAATAATATTCATCCTATAAACCATGTAAGTTAAAAGAAGAATGCTACAGAAAATATTAACCCTTCAATATAAAATGGAGGGAAAGGATTATTCTACCTTTGCGACAGTAAAATTATGAACAGCTCTATGTTCTATTTCAGAGAAAAATCATACTGTTATTTCTAAGTTGTGAAATTCAGATATAGTCTGTTGAGATCCTCAGGATATCATGCATGAACACAGCAAGGATAATTATAAATATTTCTAGCTGTCTGTGCATCCTGTAGGCCTTTGTCTTAGCCTAACTGTCAGGAAAAAAATGTTTGGGCACGCAATATCTTCTTCAAAACCCATTTTCACAATGCAAATCCCACACATTCTAATTTTAGAGGAGACTCATACAAAATCAGGAAAGCAGTCGTGCAATTAAAAACAAGCCTACATTTAGCACTTACCATCTCCTGTTCAAACCATCCTCTTTTGATGTTTACGGCACATCTGTGGGATGCAATACTAGGAGGTGCCTTGTGTGACCTGCTGCATGATGCTGTGACATCAGTTCAGATGATGCAGCTCATTATGGGAAAGACTGCTGTTGCCATAGCAACTGAGATGTGATAGGAATCCTTACTGCATTTCCAGGGGAGCCTGAGACAATAAGGAAGCCCTTTAAAGAAACAGACAAAATGCAAAGGACTCTTAAAGTGCCACACCATAAGATTTTAGTATCCATGTAACAGTACATGTTTTCTCAGTTAGTTAAAATTTTGACAGGAAAAAATTATTTCGCCACTATTGAATTATTTCCATATAGGGCACTTCAAATGTTCTAAATTGGCTCTAACAATTTAACAAACTAACTTTGTGCTTAGTACTCAAAGAAGCTAATTTTAAAGGAATTTCTGCCATTTTAATATTAAGCACTATTCGAATATGAGCTGTTTAAGGAGAAAAAGGTGCCACTCTGTACAACATCACATGTGAGATTCTTAGAATTTTCCTTGTTGGTACTGAAAAGAAAACTGGATTCAGCTTTAACACTCAGTGTTTTATGCTGTTAAATAAAGTTACCATGCTTTGTTTTTAAAGAAAAAACATTTCTATTCACAGGAGGGTTGGAGAAGTTTCTAGCCAGCCATGTAAAACCCTCCTTATGATTTTTCAGCTGTAGGCCAACCTGCAGTACCATCTGCATGCTGAGTAGCCTGGCTTTCATCTGTCCATCAGGCACACACACAAATGAAGATTTAGAAAGCTTGCCGGCAATCTGCATGTCTCCTGGTCCACTCTACCCTGAGCCCCCTCCTCACAGCAGTTGCAGAGAAGCATATTGAAAACAAAAGAACCTCCTCCTAATTTGCATACACGTTTGGATTGGTAGATCAGACAGTTGAAAATTACCTTCAGCACCTGGAATCCATCCTTCCTCCCTGTAATAACTGCTGTAGGGACAGGAGAGGCTGTCAAACACAAATATTAACTAGAATGGTGTGGAAATGAGAATTCACAACTGCAGGAAAACTGACACATTTTTGGTTCTTTGCCAGTTCTATTGGTTGAAAAAGAATCTGGCAAAACTGCTTTTGTTATCCATGAAAATCCCTTTCTACATGGTAAAAAGAGGACAAAAGCATGGGCCTTGTAAACTATAGGCTCAGGCCCAAGGGGAAGCAGAGGACAGATTTGATCCAAAGAACATTTAGGCCCTAAAGAGGTCCAATAAACTCTGGGACCAGTTTTTGGAGCTATATAACCCACTAGAACTCAAACTACAAGTAAAAAGTTCCTTTACGCCCAATTTTATATATTGTGTCATAGGCAAATACTAAAACCCAGGTCAGAAAGGAAAACATAGGGCTTTAGACCCTTTGCTCAGTGAATCAACTCCTTGTAAAATACAAAGACTTTCCTACAATTAAGGATGCTTCTGGCCCTTGTGACCTGTACTTGGACCCTTGGTGGCCTCCCAAGTACTTTCAGTGCTCCATTCATGCTTACAGAACAGGGAAGGCCAAACTTACTGATTTTCCAAGCAACATATGACAATTTTTGGAAGTTCAAGAGCCAGGGTGTGCCTGCCAGACCTTGGAGCTCCAGCAGGCACACTGAGTGGGGCCGAAGCCCCAAGGCATTGGCCCGGAAAGAAGACAGAGGTGATGCATAATTGGATGGCATGGCCTATACTCCCTGGATTTTTGCCAAGGTTTGCTGATTCCCCTCTCCCCATCGTCATATGGTGTTGCTGGACCCTCTTCCTGCATGGTAGAGCCGGTAAGCTGGGAGCAGCGACTGTGGGTAAAGGAAGCAGCAATTAACGGGGAGCTGCAGGGAGAGCTGCTGCTTTTGCTGTTGCCTCTCCCTGCTGAGCTAAAGCAGCAGCCCCACCCTGCAGATGCAAGCTATTCACTGAGGCCTCTCCACACAGCGCTAGCACCTGGGAGCCACAGGGAGGGGCCACCTAGGGTAAGGGGGAGGGGACATGCCTGGGCAATGGCGTAGCAAGGGAGGGTGGGGAGCAATTGCCGCCACGCTAGGGGGGCGCCAATTTAGTCCCCCTTTGCTCTCCCTGTCATCCCTTGGATCACCTGCTCCTCCTCCTCCCACCGGTGCCGGCTGGAACCTCCTCCCCACCTCTCCACCCCCAACCTGACCCTCCTCCATCTCCGTCAGTGGGTTAGTGCATGCAGGGGCCCAGCACAAATTGGAGGGGTGGGGAAGACATGGTACAAGCTCCCCCCCTCCTCCCAGGGTCGGGCTCAGCTGTGTGCCAGGTTCAGGGCCCTGCTGTATTTGCAAAGGACAAGCCTGAGAGCTTCAAGTCATTACTGTGCTAGATGCTAAAAATCATGGACTGGTTAGAGACACTGGATGTATGGCTCATCACAACAACCAGCAATGCATTAACCCCTGCAGCCCTCACTTTTTGTGCTGTGATTGCAGAGTTGTTAATGGGGCACTACCTTGAATGGTCTCTTAGAATGTGCTAAACATACAGCTACAACTACAGTATATGCACAAGGGGAGCAAATTAAGGCTTGCACAGGCAGCTATAAATCTGGCATTTCCAAAAATTTGAGTGCTTGATTTGTAGTCTCAGGCTATGTTCACACTGCAGACCTTACAACTACACAGCTGTACTACTGCAGCTGTGTTGCTGTAAGGTCTCCCTTGCAGCCACTTTATGCTCATGGGAGAGGTCTCCCACTAGCACAATTTAATCACCCCGAAAGAGCAGCAGTAGCCACATTGGCAGGAGAGCATCTCCTGCCAACATAGTGCTGTCCATGCCAGTGCTTTTGTGTATGAAACTTTGGTTGGTCAAGGTTTTTATTTTTCCACATCCTGACCAACAGAAGTTTTACCAATAAAAGTACCAGTGGAGACATAGCCTTAACATTTTAATGTCTTTTTCCTGGTTGTAACGTTTACTATATGCAAGGGTGTATACACCAACTTGAGTATGCAACACCTATTTAAGGTGAAAATCCTTACCCAGGTGTGTCAATTAGGAATGTTAGTATATAACTGTGTAAACAATTAACCAATAAGCCTGGGTTTATCAGTTAATCCTATCAACTACATGCCCCATGCCCCCCACCCCACACACACACTTGCTGCTGGCTGCCCACGAGCACCTGATCCCATGGAGCTGCCTATATCCAGTCCCACGGAGTCACCCAAAAGAAAGGCAGCAGCACAGAGGATGAGGGGGGCAGGCGGGAGCCAGTATACGCAGGAAGCCAGCTTTTAGGCCGGCTCTCTGCATGTGCCGGCTCTGCTGAGCCACCTGCCCCCCTTGGCTGACTCCCACAGAGGCTCAGTAGGAAGCTGGCTTCATGGAACTGCCTCCTCTCCACACTGCTGGGAGGCAGGGGAGGGCAGGGAGGATGCTGGCACAGCCCCAGTCTGCAGGGTGCTACCATGCTTTTTAAACTGTCTCCCCTCACAGACCGGCTCCCATCTGGCACCCCCCACTGCTGCCTCTGATACAGAAGCAGCAGCGTGGAGTAGCAGGGGGCACCTTGGGAGTGTGGCTGAGAGCACACTGGCTGCCAGCCCCGCCCCCGGGAATATTGAATAATTGTGTAACCACTAACATTTTGTGTGGTTACCCGATTATTGAATTAAACAGTATCTAACATCCCTCGCATCAACTCCTCAGTTTATGCAAACATGTATGATACAGAGCCAGGGAGACACTATTCCTATGAGAAGTACCCAATTCCCAACTAGACAGAAAAAAGCTCCCCCTAGTCAGTGGAGCAGGCAGAACTTACAAGTTCTACCAGTTCCCCACAGCTACTATTCTCCTAGTAGACTATCAAACAAGAAAAATAGAAGAGTGACAGGGACTGTACACCTGTAAATTGTACAATATTCTGTCACAGTAAAACAAAATGCCTCTTCTGAAGCCTGGAATTAAGCACCACATCCAGGATTGACTTGGGTTTCAAAACTAAGTCTCAAAAATTGCTCTCCATTTTTGATCAAAAAGAAAAAAAAAAGTCAACTAACATATACAGTATGGTCCACAAGTTTGTAATTAGACTGGTGAGCAGGGAGGAAGGACAATAAAATCCAAATCATTTTAAAGGAAATCACCGTACTAAAGCAAAGCATACTCGTTCAGTAGCACAAGTTTGGAAAGATGCACACATAGGACCATATATGCAAACCCTTCATAGCAAAACTGGCACCACATGATGACTGAAAGGATGTCTGGATCTTATCTTAAGGGAACTTCTCAAAGTTTTCCAGTTGCTCCATTTCCTCCCTAAATAGCTGTATTAAATCCTACATTCAACCTTAAGTCATCACTTTAATAATGTAGGCACAGTTAGTTCTATAGATAGATATAATTTCAGTTCAAAATGCGCACACGTTCCCATTCCCACTTTCAGTATAGTCTCTCCACTTCCCTTTAATGCAGCATTTCTTAAAGTGTGTTCTGCGGCACACCGGTGTGCCGTGAGGCAGTTGGAGGTGTGCCGCGGAGAGAACAGAATTCAAAATGGCCACCCTTAAAGGGACAATCCTTCCTTTTTTTATTTATTTTTTTTGTTTGTTTGTTTTTTGCTCAACAACTTTTCTCTGGGGACTTTTTTTTTTGGTCAACAACTTTTCCCTGGGGTATGGCTGCCCTTAAAGGGGCAAGCCTCCTTTTTTTTTCCCCCCCCTCTCAACAAAAAAATCCTTGGTGTTCCCCATTAAAAAAAAAATATTGTTTGGTGTTCCTTGGTCTTAAAAAGTTTAAGAAATAGTGCTTTAATGTAAGGTTGCAACATGTATTTTTCCCCAAAGAACTGCCTTAAGTACCAAACTAATCTGACTGTATTAACATTCAAGTAGTAACTAAAATAATTCACTCCAGCCATTAGTTGCTGTTTTTCTTTACTATCAACATCTGGATTGGCAAGACATATGGACCAATTGCCAGTTAAACACAATCATCTCCCTGTGCATTTATACATTTCGCCTAAGTCTACACTGGCCAGTCTTGCGCAAGAACATATTCAAATGAGGCAAATGAGGTTTGCATACTTAATGAGCCACCATTTTGTGCAAGGGGCTTTTGTGCAAAAAGGAGCAGTCTACGCTGCTCCTTCTTGCGCGAAAAACCCCTCTTGCGCAAAAGCCGTCCTGCCGCTTATTTTCAGGCAGAACGGCTCTTGCGCAAGAGGGGGGTTTTGCGCAAGAAGGAGCAGTGTAGACTACTCCTTCTTGCGCAAAAACCCCTTGCACAAAAATGGTGGCTCATTAAGTATGCAAACGAGGTGCTGCAATATTCATCACCGTGCCTCATTTGCGTATGTTCTTGCGCAAGACTGGCCAGTGTAGATGTAGCCTGTCTATAAGACAAACATGAGCTGCAGTTGTATTTAATTTAAAAAATTAAACAGGATTAAAATTAATTAAAATTAATACATAGCATTTCCCCTTTCCTTCAGTGAATACATCTACAGCCAGTGTTAGTGGAACATGAGTCAGCAAATACTGCGTTTGAGAACTAAGTACTTGAATGCCTACACTGACTGCTGACCCTATGCTGGGAATTTCTGAACCCAGGACTCAACATGCGCACTACAGTACACAGGCCGGAGTTTAACCAGTTTCCTAGTGCCTCCTGAAGCATGGCTGTTCTAGCCCTGTGTTTGTGGTGCAGCATGAGAAACCCTGACTGCCCGCTCAACACTGGGTGATATTCAAACTACCCACCAACACATCCTGCCAAGCCATCATTCTGGTTCATACTCTCCCACCAGTATGGAGGAGTCATCTTTTGAAGAACATTCCTTGCACTTTTGCTTATTTAAGGAAATGGGCAGAACTTCTGCAGGATGCTGGTGGACATTTCAGCAGTATTCTCTGACCCTGTGAAGGCATCTGACAGAGCTAAAAGAGGCAGAGGACACAAATTGACTCAAAGTGACTGATGCTGCTCCTAACATTTAGCACAACTGCTGATGCCCTCTACATAGCCAAATGCTTCTGGAAGAGGTCCACAAGCACAGATCTGGAATTACCTGCAGTGGGTCCAGAATTTTTGCATGAATAAAGGCACATTTCTGGAACTTTTGAGCAATTTATCTTGACCTTCCAGTGTAAGTCATTTAAGGATGTCCATGTCACTCCAGAAGTGTATTTCTATAACTGTCTGCAAGCTGGCTACTTCAGACTGCTACAGATCCATTGCCAATTAGTTCAGTATTTGAAAGTTGACTTTGTGTAAAGCAGTAGTGGAAGTTTGAGGCAGTCAAGCATGTGGCTAACCCTAAGGTGGTGGGAATAAAAGATATTCCTGAAGTAAATCGCTGGCTTTGAGAGAATGGGGTTTTCAGACTGCACCAGGTCTATGATGGAACTCAAGAGGCGCTCATGATGGAACTGCCCAGAGTTTGCCCACCACTAAGAGCACATAAGTTCACAATAGAAAAGGGTCCTTCTCTGTTGTCCTGCAGTCCTTGTGTGGGCCACAGAGCCCAATTTACAAATATCAATGTGGACAGCACTGGAGAAGTTTACAATACCACAGTTTTCTGCTGAACAGGAGTCTACATTCATAGACAAGCATAATTTCCACCAACTGATATATTGTCATAAATGGAGTTACTATCCCTATGGTTATTCTTGGGGACCCTGCATACTCTCTTCTGCCCTGGCTTATGAAATCATATCTTGTTCTTAAGAGGCCTTGGCAAAACAAGGTTTGATTACCTTTTTAGCAGGTGTAGAATAGTGTCTGAATGTATTTTGCAGATTGAAATCTTGGTGCTGCTGTCTCTAGAGCTGATTGGATTCCTGTTTCATCAGTGCCATCTGCATTACCATCGTTTGTTGTACTCTTCATCTTAGTGAAGCCAAAGGTGAACCATTTGCCCCTGAATGGGTCTAGGACAGTTACACACTGGTGAACCAATAACATTCCACAAGAAAATGCAGCTACGCCAAGCTGGAACAGGACGCATTTAGGCAATAGACATTAAGGATGCTCCGTGTTTCCCCATCGTGGACTTGCATTGGCCAAAGGAAGAGGGAGAATAATATTTTTTATGAATGTCCCTGTGCAATATTGACAGTGTATTATCTAGGAGGGGGGGCTTGATGGTCATGTCATTCATCAACACAAAGCACAGCAACTTATGTGATGGAGGGATAGGGATTTAGAGTATGGACTGAAGGAGATAGCTGTACCAAAAAACTGTTTGCATACAATTGTCCCTTATGTGTTTATCTTTATTTTTTAAAATGTATGCTACATGACATGCTGAAGTGATGGTAATACTGTTTCTCAATGAAATAAAAGCCTTTTATTTTTGAAGGTTAGAAAAACACAACCGTAAACCACTGTGAGGTAGGCCAGCTGCCATTAACACACCAAAAATAGCTGTAACCCATAAAACATTTTCCAAGACCAAAACCTTGCTATGGTGGCATGTGTCTCCTGGTCTCTTTTTTCTTTCATGTTTGCCAGGTACTGGGACCCCAGGACAGTGACATTAGGCCTGATTGGCTAGGTGGGCCAGGGAAGGAATCTCCAAGTTGTGCTTTGTCTGCAGTATGTTGTACCATGAAGGGGACTCACGGCGCGGGGAGGGCGCAGCAGGAGCCTGCAGTCTTGGTGACAGCAGCCACTTGAGCAGTTCTTTCTGCTGTGCTCGCTCTTCCAGAAACTGCAAAGCAAGCATCTGCTCCCAAACAAATGCTGTTCAAATGACGGGACCAGTCTGGGCCTTTCTGCTTACCTCCCCACTTGCCGCAAGTCTCCCTCCTATTAGTATTGTACTTACTTGTTGGCCTGTCCATAGCATCAATCATAAGTTCATCATGGAAGCATTGCCCCTTAGACAAGTGTGTGACTGTAAGGTGACCTCAGCTTCCAGTGGACTGTGGCATGAGTGTTTAGGTATTAGTGTCTGTCGAGGCTGATGGCCCTGGAAGCAGACAAGGCACAGAAAGAAGATTGTTATTTTAAATGTCAGTGCGAGACCCCACAGAAAAATTCCTTTTGGAATTTCAAGGACATAAAATGTTACCTCAACGTACATCAGAGGGATGCTTCAGACAGATGCAATCTAAGCCCAGCTAGGTTAACTGCAGTTAGAGACGTGCACACAGAATGTTAAATTAAAAATTACAGCTACTTTTTTCCTAAAGATTGTGAACCAGCTGGGTCTTGACAGAGTGTCGTTACCTCCACCTTCTACATAAGCATTCTTCTATTATTTCAGGTGTTCCACATTTTGGAGGACATAAGAATTTTCATAGTTCCTGCACGGCAAGGAGGTTTTATTTCAAGCTGCCAGTGGGAAGCCAGGCATTTATGTCACCCTATCTATGAATGGAGCGAACAGATCAGCTACTGAGATGGCCCTGAAATATATACACTTCTCCACAAAGTGACTACCTATCTGGAGTTCCTGATATGGGAACAGTTGCAGTTATCATGCCCCAGGTAGTAGCAGGAGCTATAACAACTTTTGCCTTTGTACATAAATAAGAAATCCTTCCCTTAGCTATATTAACAAACTAGGAGCCAGAAACTTACCTGGCTCAGGGGAGACCTCTGCCTCTTCCATTTCTGCAGCAAGCTGAATCTCCTACAAGTAAGGCCCCAGGAAGTGCTGTAGCTACTCCTATAGTAAAGCCTCCTTGGGAACTGGTTTCATCACCAGAGTCACTTCATCCATTTCCTGCTGCTGGCTCCCATTCATTCCCATGCTAGACTCTGGCATCAGCAAGTCACTATCATGGCTGACAAGGTCATCTTGTGCCACTGTTCTAGACACAGTACCCAGTGCTCAAATGGGCATGACAACATCAAGTTCCCAGAGGTATGGTTCTGGTCCCTGGCTTTGGGGTAATAAGTCAGGAACTACTAGACCTACTCCTGCATTGGTCACTGGTCCGGTAAATTCCCAGTTAATACTGCTGTTTCTTCATTAGTTGCTGGTAGGACAGTCATTCCTGGTACTATTTTTAAAAAATAAAGAACAGTTGAAGGTTTTGCTTCCCTCACTCGAGAGATTCAAAATCTGACTCTGCTCCCATGACCAGGAATGGGGATGCTCAATAAAGAGTTTCTGGTTAATGATATTCCAAACTCAGGAGAACGTTCAGCGCTCAGAATAAAAGGGAAGGATTACAGGCTGAGCTGTGCTTGAACAGAGACTGTTTACTTTGTCTGCTGGGAGTTGGTTGGCAACTCATGGGAGAAGTCAGAGAACACTCATCATGGGACTTCAGTGGGGACAAGGTCATGCTGGTCTTGAGCCCAGGTGTCTGCCAATGGACAACAATAAGGATTGAGCCTTGGATCCCAGTTGGACTCTGGCTTGGATCCTTCTCCCTTAATGGGTCTTGTGACCCTGGGTCAAACCAAAGTCAGATCTGTATGTATGCAGACAAGGAGTTAGGGATTGAGTCCGACTGACCCCAGGATCACACTGCAGTGTGGACATACCCAGTGAAATCAGTAGTAACCAAGGGCTGATCCGTTTTAATAAACTGCTTTTATTTAAATTTGAGTTTTCCTTTTAATTATATCACATTTATTTAACTCAAAAATTGCAAAGCCAATCCTCTCTCGGGGAAAATCTTTATTTAAAAGACTTAAGGAATTATTAGTTACCAGCTACTATGTTTTCCGTATGCAAATAGCCAGAGATAAAGGAGAAAGCATAAGTTAAATATCATTCTGTAAATTCTTCCATCGTTAGTTGCCTCAGACAAGAAAGAATCCTTTTATTTAAAGATGAAGTACACAGAGAACAAAAACATTTCCTCACTACGCCCTATATATATACACACTCCATACCAGCCATGCGTGCATGGTATGGCTTAGAGAAAGGTACAATCATCGCTTTTGAGGCTTTTGCAATCTAACCCAGATAAATAATTTCTCTAAACCATATTCCTAGACTGTGTCTTGCCTTCAATCAGAATGCTACAGAAGAGGCTTGATCCAGATATCTGCTAAAGGGAAGGAAGGGAAGATGTCTACTTCATGCTCTCTGACAATTCTATGATGTCCTTTCTACCCAGCCCTAATGAGACTCAGAATATTTCTTTGTTATTATGTTGCATATTAGAGAGACTGTTATAGAACCAATCTGAATCTGTGCTCTTAGACTGTCATGACACCCTGTCCTACTTTCATCTGAACAAGTGGGTTGTGCCTATGAAAGCTCATGATACCATCTACATGTTTTGCTAGTCTTTAAGGTGCTCCAAGACTGTTTAAGTTTTTCCAGTTACAGACTAACTCGGCTACCCCTCTGAAGCTTTTGTCCTACCTTAGTTCTGCCGCACAAGCCCTTGATGTTGCTTTATGAACACTCTCAGGAAAAGTAGCAGTATTCCCACAATTACACAATCAATTGGCCATTAGAAGCATACGGATGACAGTTCCTCTCTGGAATACTGGACCATTCACTCATAGCAAGTACTTAACCACTGAAGTAGCTTCCTATGTAATGGTTATGCTCACACCTATTACAACACCTTCAAGGGAAGCCAGGTTTCCCCCCCCCCCCATCTGTCTGGGTGTCCCTGAGGTAACAAGGTTAATAAGGATGGAAACACACAATTTAGCACTTTCTATGAAGAGCTGCACAGATTCACCTTTCCAGAAGGCCGAGCTTCTTGCTGAAGTTGCAGTTTGCCTCTTCCTTGCAGCCCAAATGCACACATGGATCCAGTACCTCATTTCCTTCAATTAAATAAAATCTTGAATTAAAAATTAATACTGCTAGTAAACATTTACAGGTGATAGATAAACTAAGAGAATCGACCAAATAGTGGAATTGAGACACATAAGTAGACTCAATATACACTGCAGAAGTGTTTTCTTTGCAGTTTATGACCTCACATCATATTTTGTCAAGATTCGATGTACAGTGTCTAAGTGTAATGGGGCAGCATTTACTTCCCATGAGCGCCCCTCATTTGGCCAAGCACACATGCCTGGACTGCCCCAGTTTATCAGCCTCTTTTGAGGCTACTCAACCCTTTGGCCAAGTCACACCCTTATGTGAGTTACTCAGAACCCCTTCTTGGGGTACAAGCCTAATAGGGGCCCGTTCCAGTGCCCTCTGTTAGTATCCCTCTTATCTCTCAGTTTGTTTCCCCACTCAGGAGAGAGTGGTGCTTCCAGGGCTTCACCTCCTCAAGACAGTTCTTTGCCCCTAGCTCAGGGCTTTACTTCAGTTCATCATTGTCTCAAAACACTCCCCCGCCCCTCTGTAGCTCTCCATGGTGCTGCTGCTCTCTCGGCCAACCAGTCACTCCTGGTCTTCTTTTCCTCAGGTCTGCGCTGCAACTGACAGCTGCTCTGCTTTGCAGCTCCTTTTGCAGGCCTTCCTAGCTCCTGATTGGCCAGTTCCTCTAGCCACCTGGAGGACTTGCTTATGTCCCTTTTCTGGGGCTCTGGTCCTCCCCATCACAGCAAGACAATACTTTCTTTCCCAACACATGAGAAGAGCAAACAGGGTTGTGAATAATGGAACATTCTGCTGTCTACTGAATCAATAGCAGTCTTCTTATGGAGAAACACAAACTCTGGATATAGCTCTGGACTAAACACTATAATGTTAAGATACTCCAAGGCATGTTTTGCAGTGATATTAACAGTAATATTTGGCCTTATGCCTTAAAACACCTGAAAAGTAGGTTATTAATCTTTCAGAAGATCCTTAGGAAGTCTTTTAAAAAATCTATGACAATAGCAGTCTTATGAGACACAAAATTAGATTAATTAGGTTCCTTCTCCACTAAAAAAATTAGAAATATAATTTGTGATCTTTCCTCTAAATATTTCCCATCTCTGAATCATGGCGGAGAGCACCATAATCTTCCCTATCACTCAAATCCTAATATTGGTTTCATCTGTGACTTGGCTATCTCTTTTGACCCATGCATCTTGACTGTGTGTATACCTGCTTCTTCCTGTATACAATCTAACTTTTACACGCTCCTAAAACACTTGTTCAAGCCCCGATCATCTCTTGCCTTGATTACTACAATATTCTCTCTGGCCTTGATGTATCCAAGTTCACTCCTTCCCAGGGCCATCCTTACAATTTACGGGGCTCTACACAGCTCCTATGCCCAACAGCAGAGAGGGAGGGGGAATTTTTTAGAGATATGATTTTATAATCTTCAGCAGCACTCTAATGAAATATTTTAAAGCAAATTTTAAACAAAGTTCCTGAAAACTAACACAGTAAATTGAGATGCTGACAGTATATACCTAGGGTTGGCAAATGCCTGTTAAATGGTTTCATTATCACTTGAATGGCTCTTTCACGGGTTCAGTGTTCTGCTAATAGGTCTGACTGGCTTTTTCACATTTAAGCTAACTAGTTTCTCTCTGGAGGAAACAAAGTCACAGAACACGGATAGGAAGAGGCGGGGGTGGCCATTAAGATCCAGTTGTGCCCCAAATTTTCATGCACCCTACACACCTGCATATGGGTAAATACAGCTCTGCCCCCTCCTCAAGTCTATTAAAAATTCTACTCTAAAATTCAGTTTCCTGACTTGTTGCTCTCACTGTGACTCACGCTCATCTTTAAAAGTCTCAGAGGGGTAGCTATGTTAGTCAGTAACTTTAAAAACGAGTAGTCCTGTAGCACCTTAGAGACTAACGAATATATATATTATGAGCTTTCTTCAGCAAAACCCACTTCCATCTCAAATCGAACTCCAAAGCCCTCTCCTATTTATCTTGCCTATATCACAAGATGATTAGCAGAGTGAAATAGACTCAAGCTATCTTGACCACCCCCCTTTCATCTACAAATTGAACTATATCATGCATAATAATTGATGATCTTTCACTTACCTCTACTCTGTGACTGATGCCTTTGTAGTATCCTTCTGCTGTCTTTTATCATATATTTAGTGTAGCCTGTAAGCTCTTTTGAGCATATATTGTCTTTTTCATGCATATTCATAGAGCACAAGCTCAGGGGGACCATGATCACTGACCATGAATACACTTGTGGAGCAACAGCAAGTGTTTATGACGTGCTCAAACTTCAATTTTCCTTTAATGAAAATGACGGAAATTTTGAGTGGTTCACTTTTGTAACAAGAAGTGGAAATACTCATCAGGCTGTTATCTGCATCCAAGGGCAATAGTGTCAGTTTTTTCTTCTTTTAATAGACCTGGTGCTTTCAAGAGCACTTAATTTGCAGCTGGTCTTCTTTAAAACTTTCCTTTCCTATTAAAAAAGATCGAACTCAGGGGCATTCAATAGCTCCCAAGTTAACATTTTTAATAAAATAGGATAGCAAAATGAGGCTAGCTACTGGGGGGTTAAAGTCTACTGAAAGATACAGCTAGGGAGAGAATGGAAAGGGAACACAGCAAGGAATACCTCAATAACTTTAGTAAATCTCAGAGATTCTAGGTAACCCCAGGATGTTAACACACGTAGTATAGAAAGAACATTGAGGAAGAAAAATAATTCATTATGCTAGAAGAAGTCAATGATCTGTACCAGATTGGTTTCTGAGAAACTCCAACCCCTCCTCCCCCCACCACATAAACATGTGCTATGGGTATGAAAGTACACAATAGGCTTAATCATAGTGGAAACCACCACCCCGCAGTGGAACCTCACTGCACTGCCTCCACTGTGTTCTGAAGGAGGTACTTTTACAAGGAGCACAGCTCATTTTCCACTCCAGTTCAAGTTCTTCGCCTCTCTAATACGACTTCAAGGATGCACTAAAGGTGGCAGTTATTTTGTCATATGGGTGCTACCTATCCTATAAGCTGCAATTTAACTATTCATATAGGGCACTTAAGAAGCAACTAGTACATTTATGACTTAGAGGGATCTACATGCCACTTCCAGTACATTTTTAAAAATTATGTTCTGCCTCATTCCCCAAGCCTACTATAGAAGAATAGGTAGAATGATCTCAGTTGAAGGGCATTTACATTCCAAAGAGCAACTACAGTATGTAGAAATGACTGTCAAATAAAGCTGATCTGCTCACTCTGTGGGTATATTGATTTACTTCATTAACAAATAAAATACAGTTTTATTGTATTCTTAGATTCTTGTTTGGAGCTGCAGAGATAACAGTTAGGATGAATGAGCTGGGTTCAAAATAATTAACCATATTCTAATTGTGGGGCTAAAATCTGCCCTCAATTACTAGGGTTGCCAGACGTCTGGTTTTCAGCCAGAACATCTGGTTGAAAAAGGACCCCAGCAGCTCTGGTCAGCACTGCTGACTGGATTTCTAACAGCCCAGCCAGTTGGCAGTGCAACAGGTCTAAGGCAGGGTCTCTTCCACCTTCTAGATGCAGGAGTGGCCATGAGGCCTTTGTATGTTGCTCCCACCCTGATTGTTGTCTCCACAGCTGCTATTGGACACAGTTCCCAGCCAGTAAGAGCTGTGGGGCAGCACCTGCAGGCAAAGGCAGTGTGATCAGCTCCTGACCCCTCTACCCGGAAGCTAGCCATGCTGGTCACTTCTGGGAGCCACAGAGAGACAGGGAGCCTGCCTTATCCCGCTATGCCATCGACCAGAACTGGCCGAGGTAAGTGCCACCAGGCTGGAACCTACCCCCCCGGCTCTGTCCTGCTCCTGATCCTCCTATCCCAGCCCTAAGACCCCTCCTGCACCTTGAACCCTTCATTTCTGGTCCTACACCAGATCCCACACCCCCAAGCTGGAGCCTTCAACCCCTGAAAATAAGGGAGAGTGAGAAAATAAGTGAGGGTGGGTGAGAAAGAGCCAGTGATGGAGGGAGGGGTAAGAGAGTGAATGGGAGTAGGGCCTAGGAGAAGGGACTGGGGTGGGGACAGAGCATTCAGTTGTATGCAATTAGAAAGTTGGCTACCCCATCTGTTAGATTTATAAAAAATAATCTGAAGATGGAGAGGCTGCACCAATGTAATCCAGGGTAGAATCTCATCTTTAGAATCTTTATGGAGGATGATGATGCATGAGCCTAAAAGAACTTTCAGGCTGAATTTGTGGTGCTAACAATTCAAGAGACAATTCAACAAAATGTAGTCTGGGAATCAGACACAAAAGTGGAACTTCAATATCATTTCTGCAGTTACATTTCAGACTACGACCCATTTTAAGTAACCTAGGCAAGAGGGCTAAAAGTCAGGCAAGCAATTTTTTGTGTAATAGCAAGTTCACTGAAAAATGTATTTTTAGCAAACCAAGATTTGCTAATTCAGTGGATAGTTTCCAGCGAACAAAAACTGGAAATAAGAATTTTGAAGAGTTTAATAAATGTGAGAAGTTGACCTTTTTTTTGTGAGAGGTCAAACATTTTGAGAAAAGGGAGAGAGAGGAGAGAAAAATCAGCCATATGCCTAGCTATACTGATTTGTTTAAATAATAATGATGAGATAAACTTAAGGTTCCCAAACAGCTATAATGAAATGAGACTGTAGCTTTGCACAATGATAATTATTCAAATAATTGTATAGAGTAGCATGGCCATCTGAGCTACACATGCTCTTGTATTGCAATACCTTAGATTTGTGGAGATCAGAAGGGCAGTGTGACAGGGCGCGTGCCCTGCACTGGCCCTTTAAGGGCAAAACCCCAGCCCGGAACAGGGGCTAGGGGCAAAGCCCCAGCTAAGGCAGTTCTAGCTGATGGGGGCTCAACTGGGAGCTATATAAGGGGGAACTGACAGCTGCTCTGAAGGGAGAGCAGTGAGGGCCTGGCTGCTAGGGAGCTAGGCCCTGGAGCTAGAGCAGTGCTGGGGAGGCAAGGCAGGGCTAGGGGACCTCTGGCCAAGCAAGGTCCCAGGCTGCAGTGCCTAAGGAGGAGAACAGGGTGCTCTGGGAAAGAGAGGACGCTGGGGTGTGAGCAGAGTGGATAACAACTACCCCGGAAGGGGGGCCTGGAAACTGGTGTGGGCACTGCCGGAGGGCAGTGTCTGGAAGAAGATGTGAGGAGAAACGTGGGGGTGACACCACCTAGAGAAAGGCATCCAGCAAGGCAAGAAGAGCTAACTCCTAGGACAGCTGGCTGGTGGCACCATGGCAGTGTTGGCCCCCTCACAGGAAGTTTCAAAGTCACATTAAAGTAATTGAAAACACTTCTTTATAAAAGCTGCTAAACTGAAAACATAGTATCCCATATTATAGAATTCCATTTATACATTGAAAATAGCTATTTTTTTCCTGAATTACTTTTAAATAAGGTCTTATAATCCAGATTCTCTCCCATCTACATGGACAAGTTACAGAACTTGCCTAAATTTCTTCTCTCCCTTGCGGTTATTCTGTGTTGATTGACTGTCTCCTTCTACCCAGATATGGCTTTGGCTATGGATACACTGTAGAATTATAGGTTTGTACATGATGAAAGGAGCTGAGCAATAGTACATTTTTTTATTATTATGCTAGCTGGTCTGGCACACTGCAAAGCACTAATATACTGGCATAAAACCTTACATCTTCCACATGGAAAAATATTTCCCCTTTGCGTGACATTCTGCTGCCAACTAATTCTGTACATGAAAATTAAACTTTTGGTTTATACAGAGGCTGTCCTTAATGGCCCTAGCGACCATGTGAAATTCTGGGAATACACTTAAATATACAAATTTGAAAGGAAGTGGGTTTTGCCCATGAAAGTTCATGATACTATATTTTATATATTTAATCTCTAAGGTGCTACTCATTTTTTTAAAAAGTTACAGACTAACACGGCTTCCCCTCTAAGACTCCACAACAATATGGATATCTATATATTACTTGTGAAACAACATACATTTCCATGTAGCACCTAGCAAAAATTGAACAGGCTTAATATACTATTCACCAAGCCTGCTCAGCAAAATGAGGCTGCCTTAAAATGCCCATTCTAAGGGCAGAGCACAGACAACAAATACATTCCACAATAGATCAGCATCTCAGCACAGAAAGCGCATTAACAGACCAGCAAATGTGCAATAATACAGAAGAGTTAGGGCTAGCAGTAAGATCAGGACAATGTTTCCTCAGGCTTCTAGAAATCTGGTTTATTTTCTGGTCTCCAAACAGCCTGAAAAGTGAAGGGAAGATGCTATTCACACTGACTACGTCTACTCTGCAGGCTTCTTGTGCAAAAGGTCTTGCACAAGAGCGCGCCCACACTGCTCAAAGTGCATCGCAAAAGTGATGCACTTTTGCACAAGAGAGTGCACACTGGTGGGACATTCTTCTGCAAAGACCTCCCTCCCCCTCCCCTCCCCGCCCCCCCCCCCCGGGAACCACTTCAGAGAGGGCAAAAGGGCACCAGGACCTTCCGGGGGCAGGGACTGGAGCTCCTCTGAGACACGTGCTTAAAGGGATCTCCTTGGACAGCCGTTTCTCTGATGCTGCGTGCTTTGGGACCGAAAGCTGTAGCAGTGCCTGTTGTGGTTGCCCTCTGCCTCTTTGGACACCACAGCTTGTGCCCTAGTGCTTTTGGGGACTTGTCACTTTTCCTTGCTGTGCCATGGAGCCAGGGATGGCCCTGTGCCTACTCTGGCCCCACATGGCCATTTTAGAGTGCCTGCAGCTGCTGATGTACATTGCCTCGCTACTCCTGCATGAGCTCAACACCGAGCTCAATCTGAACTCCCTCTCTGTGGATGCGGCGGCTTCGCTGTGGCATCCCTACCCGACCGTGGAGAGGTGATACTGGAGACTTGACACCAGTTCTGACTGGTGGGACTCGCTGGTCCTGGAGCAATGGGACAACCAGCAGTGGCTCCAGAACTTCAGGATGCGGAAGCAGACATTCCTGGAGATGTGTGCCTGGCTCGCCCCTGCGCTCCTCAGACGTGACACTCAGCTGTGGCCTGCCATCCCTGTCAACAAGAGGGTCGCCATCACCCTGTGGAAGCTGGTCACCCTGGACAGCTACCGTTCGGTGGCACACCAGTTTAGGGTGGGCAGGTCCACAATGGGTGCCGCCCTGATGCAGGTAAGGCCCTCAGGGGGGCTGCATTCCCTGCCTGGGGGAAGGGAAGACTCCAGGCTGAGGGGGGACAGGTGGGTGGGGGAAGCCCCGTCACCCAGGGACTTGTGCCATCCCTCCCTCACATAGGCCTTCTGGTGTGGGGGGAGCTCTGGGGTGAGGGGGCCCTGGCATGTTTGGGGGGTGAGAGAGCATCACAGGGAGGCAGGCACCCCCCAAGGGCTCATGCATCCACCCTGCCTCATTCTGCGTATTCCCTGTGTTTCTGTGTGCCCTTCTGCAGGTTGTCCGAGCCATCAACAACATCTTGCTTAAGAGGGTCATCCACCTGCACGACGTAGATGCAACTGTGGCTGGCTTCGCTGCCCCGGGGTTCCCCAACTGCGGGGGAGCCGTGGATGGGACTCACATCCCCATTTGGGCACCAGAGCATCAAGCCACCCACTTCATCAATTTGAAGGGGTACTTCTTGATGGTGCTCCAGGCCCTTGTGGACCACCGTGGCCGCTTCACAGACATCTATGTAGGGTGGTCGGGCAGGGCACATGATGCCTGCATCCTCCGAAACTCCAGCCTGTTTCGCAGGATGGAGGTGGGCACTTTCTTCCCCCAGCGGGAATTGAAGGTTGGGAATGTCCGCATGCCACTCATGCCATGGCTACCCCCTCATGCCATGGCTGATGCGGCCATAGACCGGATGCATGGACCCTGGCCGGGAAACCAGCACCTGAACCACAACCAGGTGGAGTGCACATGCAATCGCAGCACTGCACGAACTAGCCCCATGCCTGCTGCTGCCACTCCTGGTGGGCCTGCAGCTTCGTGCGGACCGCCTCCTCCATCCTCTCTGTGGCCTGCAAGTGACGCCGGATGAGCTGGTCCTGGTGACTGGCCTGCCAGACTGGTGCCTGGGTGGTCGGTGCTGCCGCTGTAAGGCTGGAGGGTCCCTCGCTCCCAGCTGGTCCCACTGCAGAGAACAGAGAAAATGGTGAGGTGGTCAGTCAGCCCTGCCCACAGTGTCCTTGAGCCCTGTGCCATCCTCCCTGAGCCTCACATGACACTACACAACTGTGGCTTGGGCCCAATCCATCCCCTGTGTGTGTGTTCACAATAAGGACTAGCACAAAATCCTGAGGAGTGAAGTGATCCTCCATGGATTGTAACTCTTGGAAGACATCACCATGGATGACGACCCCTTTTGTCTGTGTCCTAGCCACTTGGCATGCTGTGTCCATCTGCCTGCACTGTGTACACTCCCTCCCCAAGGTAGAGCACATGGATTCTTCTCTTGTCACTGTCTGTAAGCATATACCATTGGGATGCTGTAGTCATGTTTGCGTTCACATCCCCACATTGAATGAGAGCAAGCGTGGCAGACGAGGTCTGGGTTCTCGGATTACTGTCAATTGATTTCCTCGGAGACGCAGCCAAGGCTACTGGGGAGTGTACTGTCCCTGCAGCAAGATGCAGTGGCCAGAGGCTCGGGCTGGTCGCTTCCCTGCTCCCCCTCCCCCAGCCCTTGGACAAGTAGCCCAGGGAAGTGTGTGGCCGTAGTGGGGGGATTCCCATGGGAGCAGCATAGGGGCTGGGAGCAGCCAAGGGGCTCTGTGGGGGCCGCACTCACAGGGCTGGCTTTCTGCCCTTTTCCCAGGAGCAGCTGCTGTGTCACACGGGCAGGCATGTCTGCGTGCTGTCTGTCTGCAGCAACCTGAGGGATGTGTGGGGTCTGGCCTGCACCCTTGGGGGCTTGGCTGCTTCCAGCTGGCATTCCCCCTCCTTCCCCCGAGCAGGACGTGTGAGTAGCAGGGTCCCAGGCATGCTCTGGAGCTGACTGCCACCTCCACGTGCCACATAGTCAGGCTGTATGAGGTTGCACATGCTGTGTACTGCTGCATGGGGTGCAGCTCGAACTGCCTGACTGATGCTCACATCCCCCCCCTGCCCCAAGGCACCCGCCTCCTCTTCCCTTGCCAGTGAGAAGTGCAACACTCACAGGAGGATCCTTCACCGGCCTCAGATGAGGCCTGGGAGACGTCCCAGCTGCTGGGCACTGGCTCGAGGTGGAGGGTGCTGGTGCTAATGCGGTCCTCTCCCTCCTCCTCCAGTGTGGTGGTCAGGTCACCTTCCTCCTCGAGGTCAGGTGGCCTGACCACCGGAGTGCGCAGTCCGGTTTCGACCACTGGTGAGGGACCTTGGACTGCCATCTGCCCCCTGCCCTCAGTGGCCCTCACGTAGCCCAGGTGCAACTCCTTGACCTTGGCCTGGACTGTTCAAGGGTCTGGGCCGGATGTCCCTGGTCCGTGAGCACGTGGGCCATGCAGCTGAAGATATAGGTGTTGCGTTGCCAGGAGCGGTGGTAGTGGAGGGCTTCCTCCTGTGCCCAAAGGTCCAGGAGGGCCTCCACCTCAGCCCCAGACCAGCAAGGGGCTCACCCCTAGCTGTCCCTCCGAGCCTGCTGGGAGCCCAGTGCAGGCTCATGGGCTTGGCTCTCGAGCAGACATCTGAGCTCCTGGATGCAGCAGGGCAGAGTTGCATGGTGGAGAGCTGCCAGCAATGCTGCTGCTTCTGCCACGCAGCATCTGCAGGGTGCCTGGGCCTCTAAGGGGGGGAGGTCTGACAAGCAGGAAGAAGCGAGTTGTGCGTGCAGGTATGGAGGGTCCAAGAGGCCATCTGCATTTTTTCCTGGGAGGCCAGTTCTTGCGCAAAAACTCCCTGCTGCCTGTCCACACTGCCCTCTTATGCAAGAACGCTTGCGCAAGAAGGCTTCTTCCTCGTACGGAGCATCAGAGCTCTTGCGCAAGAAGCCCTCTGTTCCGACGCTGTACTGTAAATTTACTTGTGCAAGAACGCATGTGCAGTGTAGACGCTCCACAAGTTTTTGCACAAGAATGGTCGTTCTTGCGCAAGAAGCCTGCAGTGTAGACATAGCCACTAGGTTTTAGTGCCCTTATTGCTTCACTTACAGCAGTGGTCACAAACTAGTAGATCAGAGTTTACTGGCAGATCTTAGAACTTTTGGCAAGCAATCCTGACAGGTTTGGCTGGGAGGCTATCAAGTGCTGGCACTTTATCTGCCCCACTCAGCACTGCTGTGCTGCTCATGCCCGCTGCCTTGGAGGTGCCTTTCACCCCCGGGAGTCCCCTGCTTGCTGTGCAGGGCACAGGAAGAAGAGGTTGGGGGATGCTGAGGTCAGGATGCCTCCTCTCCCCGCCATGTACCCCATCTCCACAGAGAGGAGGGCAGGGATGGAGAGAGTTTGGTGGCTGCTTTTGGAAGTGGTGCAGGGCCAGAGTAGAGGTGAGCCTGCCTTAGCCCCCTGCACCACCATCCAGAAGCTACCTGTGGTAAGTGGTGTCCAAAGCCCGGGCCCAGTCCTGAACTCCTCCTGCACCTCAAACTCCCTGCCCTAGCCCCGATTCCCCCCTGCACCCAAACTCCCTCCTAGAGCATGCACCCTGAACCCCCTCCTGCATCTCAACTCCCTGCCCCAGGCTCAGAACCCCTCCCACATTGCAAATCCCTTAGCCCAAGATTAGTGTCTGTATCTTCCTCTCCCACACCCCAACTGTCTGCTCCCAGCCTGATAAAAGTGAGGGAGGATTGGGAGGGAGGGAGGATGGAATGAACAGGGTCAGGGCCTCAAAGAAACAGGGGGAAGGAGGCAGGACAAGGGTGTTTGGGTTTGAGGTAGATCCTGGATTACACTTAAATTCAAAAAGTAATCTCATGCTTAAAAAGGTTGGAGACCACTGACTTACAGTATAACACTGTGAGACAAGTTTTCTTTCACTCTCCTGATCAACAAAAGGTCATGACTTTTAAGACATAGTGGGAAGAAGGAATTTACTCAGATCTCAGAGACAGAGATTTGCTAGGCTTGACTGCTGGGCAATCTGGCTGCAATAGTAGTATAACCTCTGTGACAGGTATTGTCGGCAGGTTCCATTTGACAAATTTCAACAGCAATGGCTTGAAACACTATCCAGAAACTGGGGAAAGTTAAATTACCTTCTCTGTACACCACTGATAAGCATTATTTCTGCACTCAAGCTCTGAATCCAAGGAGGTGTAAAATAGCTGCATCATGTTGCGGTGACCATATCTACAATGGACCTTTCTCCCCCAGTTGCCTTAGGGGGATTCCTGTCCATCTAAGAGCCTTTCAAACAAATTTGGCAAATCATTTACAAATCCGAGTAGTCTCTGAAGTAATTTAATGTCTTTGGGTACAGGCAAAGAGTTTTCAACTCAGTTTGTAGTTCTGTGGCTTAGGCTTTGCCTATGCTACCCAGCTTTTAGAGACATGGCCATGTAACTAGAAGTTGGGCGGCATCACTGCTATTTGTCGGACCTTTTGCCGACAAAGAAGACTTCCATCCCCAAAGAGTGGTATTTGCATTGTTGGCAGAAGAGTGCTTCTGCTGAGAATGTGCTGTTCATGCTAGCACTTACCATGGCACACATTTTTGTCTTTTGGTTGAAAGAGGATGCTAGCACTTCAGTATGACAAAAGTAGTTGTTGGTAAATTGCTAGTATAAACGTAGCCTTGCTTTCTAGCATAAAGATGAGGTTGTGGTTGTGATTTGCCACAGCTTCTACCATGCTATCTGTACCTGTACACCAGGAGATCTTTGGCTATGACACTAAACTAGTCTCTGAGAAACTCTGATGTTTAAGTGCTTCAGTCTGTGTGAATGTGCAGCTTGCCTAGCTTCTCAAAGGTTCGCTTGTGGTTGATCCAACTTGTGGGGTCTACTGCTTTAGCACTGCTCCAGTCTTCTTCCATTTTCTTTATTGTCCCCATTATTTTTTGCGATCCTCTTAATGCAAATTGCTTCTCTGCAAAGTAGATGGCTGTTCTGGCTAATTAATTTATATATTTTCCCCAATGTAAAGGGTTTGGAAGACATCCCAGTCTTTCAAAAACATCAGAGTCATCTTTTTAGTAATTTTTCTGAAGGGATGCCACAGTGAATTACTTGGCCTGGATAAAGGAAACAGAATACCTGTGTGTTGAATGACTGGTTTCTCACAGATTTAGTATGTGACCTCAAACTCACTTGTTTTAGTGGAAAGCAGCAGCTTGGGTGTTTTCTTTACCGTCTGAGACTTCAGCTAGCATCCTTTTAATATACATTGTCTGAGTGGTATTATGATCATAGTATTGTACAAGTTAAATCTGGCTTTGGTTGCATATGCAATTTGGCAATGTGTTTTTTTCCCTTCACCTTTCCTGCGTGCAACCTTTGGCACAGTGACCTTAGAACCAAAGCAGGTAATTTTCCATTGTCATGCGTTTCTTTACAATATCCACAG
The DNA here is from genome assembly GCA_032595735.1 of Pelochelys cantorii. NCBI lineage: Eukaryota > Metazoa > Chordata > Testudines > Trionychidae > Pelochelys > Pelochelys cantorii. Next base: position 82,173,159 of record CM064329.1, on the reverse strand, counting down.
ATTTTTCCCTTGGCATTTTGTTTATTTCCTCTAGTTGTATATTTGCATAACATTTTCAATACACTGAAACATTTCCTGGAATGTACTCAGAAACAACTTTTTGTTCCAGAAAGTGGAGGAAGTAGCCAGGTGGACAGCCGTTTTAGATTTGATTCTGATGAACAGAGATAATTGGCAGCAAACCAAAGGTGGACAGCAACTTGGGGTGAAGGTAATCAAAAATGATAGAATTATTAAATAAGGAAAAGGTAGTGTGCAAACAGCAGAATAAAGACAATGAACTGCTAAAGCCTCCTTTTTTAAAAACTCAGAACTGGCAGGTAATGTACCAATGAAAGAATGTAATGTAAAAAAGGATTTCAGGAAAGCTGGCAGTTTCTAAAGGAAACAGCATTAAAGGCTCAACTGCAAACTATATTGATGTGAAGAAAAAATCAGAAAGAATAGTATGAGTCCAGTATGGCTATATCAGGAATTATTTCATGACATGAAAATCTAAAAAGAATCCTACAAAAAACACTAAGGACTAACAGCTAAGGATGAAGAAAAGTATAACCATGTGGGGGGGGAGGAGGGGGGGAAAATCAGAAAAGTGCAGACAAAATGATTTACACTCAGCCAGGGACATAAAATAGGTTCTCAAATATATGAAGAGCAAAAAGATAAATGAGGAAAAACGCAGGACCTCTGCTTTGGAGGGAGACCTAATAATGCAGGACATCAAGAAAGGTGAGGCATTTAATGCTCATTTACAAGTTTTTTTTCCACTTGAACAAGCTAACACCTTGAGAACAATAGAATCATGAAGGAATAGCTAGCATGGATTTGTAAAGGACAAATTGTGCCAAACTAACCTAATTACCTTTTTTGACAGGGTTACTGGTTTAAGGGATAGGACAAGAGCAAGGCCGTGATATATCTTGATTTAATAAACTTAAAAAACAACCAATAGTCTGGTAGCACTTTAAAGACTAACAAAACATGTAGATGGTATCATGAGCTTTCGTGGGCACAGCTGGTCCTCTAAAGAAGTGGGTTGGGCCCAAGAAAGCTCATGATACCATCTACATGTTTTGTTAGTCTTTAAAGTGCTACCAGACTATTGGTTGTTTAAGTTTATCCTGTACAGACTAACTTGGCTACCCCCTGAAGCTTTTGATTTAATAAGACGTTTGATACAGGCTCACATGATGTTCTCAGAAGTAGACTAGGGAAGTGTGGTCTAGATCAAGTCATATAAAGAAGATTCTCAACTAGTTGAAACACCATACTCAAAGAATAGTTGGTTATCAATGGTTTGCTGTGAAATTAGGAGGACAGATCCAGTGGGTCCCTGCAAGAATCAGTCTTAGGTCAGACACGGTCCAATATTTTCATTAGTGACTTGGCTAATGAATAGAGAACACACTTATAAAATGTGTGGATGACACCATATTGGGAGGGGTTAAAAGTACTTTGGAGGACAGAATTAGAAATCAAATGTATCTTGACAAATTGGAGAATTGGTCTGAAGATGAACTTCAAAAAGGTCAAGTGCAAAACACATTACTTAGTAAGGAAAAAATATCAAATGCACAACTACAAAACAAAGTGACTAGCTAGGCTGTAGAACTGCTCAAAAGGATTAATGGGCTATAGCAGATCACCAACTGAACGCGTCTATGTCTACAATGGGATGTAGATGCAAAAAAAAGGCTAATATTCTGGAATGTATAAACAGCAGTGTCACTTGTAAGACATGGGCAGGGCCCACCAACCGGGGTAGGGAGCAAAGGGGGCAACTGCCTTAAGGCATGGTGGTACAAAAAGGGACGAGAACTCCTGGCTGCTGCTGTCCCGGGCCCTTTAAATCAATGCCAAAGTGCTGCACAGCACACTGCAGGCAGCAGTGAGGGCTGCCCAGGGGAGGTGCAGTGCTCTCTGTGCACACTGAGACTGCATAATCCCAGCCCTACCCCCTCTCACTGATGCCACACCCCTTCCAGGGCACAGAACAGGCTCTTCCCCTCCTCTCCCTTTACCCAGGGGCCCACCAAGGCTGTCTGCTCTGCTGCAGGGGGGCAAAGGTTAATTGTCCTGCTCTACTGTGCACTGAGGAGGCCTCACCTTCCAACACTATGTCCCATTTGGGCACCACACTTTGGGGAGGAGGGGGGAGAAGAATTGCTGAGTGTCCAGAGGAGAGCAACAAAAATGATAAAAGGTTTAGAAACCCTGACCAATGAGGAAAAGGTTAAATAAACTGAGCACTTGAGTCTTGAGAAAAGAGGTCTGCGGATGGATCTGATAACCATCTTCAGATATGTTAAGGGCTGTTAAAATGACAAGTGTGATCAATTGTTCTCTCTGGGGGAGAAATAGTAATGGGCTCAATCTACAAAGCAAGGAAATTCAGGTGAGCTGCTAGGAAAATAAACAAGGATAGTAAGGTGCTTGAACAGACTACCATGGAATCTCTGTCACTGGAGCTTTCTAATACCCCCTTGAAGCACCTGAGCCTCTTCCATCCAGCACCATGGAGGCTCTAAAATCAGTTTGCAGCTCTATGTTACAGTGATCTAGGGTGGAGCCAGGCCACCCTTGATATCTGTGTCTCTTGTGATCTCAGTAACCTTCCTGCTGGCTCCCAAGCACCATGGGGGAAGCAGCCGCCTACTATAGACAGAAATGGGCAGATTGAAATAAGGAGTCTGATGAATCTGGGACTGAAGGCATGTGGAATATATTGGGGAAAACGGTGTTAAAATTACAAGCAAACACTTGGGCTACGGCTACACTGTAGCCTTCTTCCAGAAAAGCTTATGCAAATTTTCAGGAATAACAGCTCTTGCGCAAGAGGGGCTTTTTGTACAAAAAGGAGACATCTACACAGCTCATTTTTGCGCAAAAGCCTCTTGCACAAAAGCAGCTGCTAATTAATTATGCAAATAAAGCATGGCAATATTCCATGCCATGCTTCATTTGCATAAGCTTTTCCAGAAGAAGCTACAGTGTAGCTGTAGCCTTGAAGTTTATAAGAATATTCTTGTTCTGTTGACAGATTAAAGGTCGGTGGCAGTCAATGGCATAGCCACGGATGGGCCTGAGCAGGCCGTGGCCCACCACTTGTCATCCAAGCCCACCCACCCATGTCCCTATCTTGCTCAGCCAGTCTGGTACTCTTGCTGGGGAGTGGGATCAGGGCTCAGAGATTTGCCCTGTTCTGCCCACTTAGCACTCCTGCCAAGGTTTGGGTCAGGATGCAGGGCTTGTCCTGTTCTTCTCTTCTGGTACTCCAGCCCCAAACCCCAGTCAAGGACTTGGCCTGCTTCTCCTGCCCAGCACTCGCTAGAGTGTGGCATCAGCACATGAGGCTTGTAAGCCCCCAACCCCACTCCCTGGCCGGAGCACTGGTCAGAGCAGACAAAGCACCCCAACCCCACCTCCCCAGCAATAGCACTGGCTGGCACAGCATAGCAGGCTTCCAGACCCTGCTCCAGAGACCCAGCTTCCAGACAAAAGTGCCTGGCGGAGCAGGGTAAAGCCTTGTGCCCCATCCCATTCTTCAGGTACATCTCTGGGGCTCAGCGTCCCCAGCCCATCTCATGCTGTCCCAGGCTGGGTGGTGGAATGAAGCCCACTCTCTTGTGATCCTTTCCCCTGCTCCCCCCATCATTGCTCACCCATCTGAAGTTGGGGCCCAGTCAAGTACCCCCTTCTGTCTATGCCACTGATGGCAGGGACACATGAAGCATGTGATCTGGATCTATATTGAGCCTAGAACTCATTAGGCTTTCCCCCCAAAGCAGAGAAGCATATTTTGCCTGTCTCTGGTTCTGGGTTCTTGTGTGTTAAGTATTTGGATTCTAAGACAAAGTATTGTATGTTGCAACCGTACAGAACTGGAAAAAAAAAAGTAAAGCATAAAATACCCTCTGAATCTAGGAACATAACAGGGGAAGAAAAGGAAAGACAGCTTGGACAAAACTGGAACTCAGACAACTATAGATAAGGACTAGGTAGGCTAGGAGAAGAGAAGGTTACTCACCTTCCTGTAACTGACATTCTTCAAGATGAGCATCCCTTGGGGTGCTCCACATTAGGTGCAGAGCATCCCAGTGCCTCTATTCAGATTTTTGCCTAGCAGTGCATTAGGCGCGCCGAGGGCAAGTCTTCTACTGCTGGTTGGAGCTGTTGAGGAAAAGCCAAGAAGTTATACGAGAAGTTGTCTGTCCCTCGGAGACAATCGCTTTGAAATGTGATTTTTTGCTTTCAGGAAGATCCTCAATAAACGTGTTCAGTCTGTCTCATATAATTGTTGTAATCATATTTACTGAGCAGCGCTGAATAATTTGCTACCCTCAACTGGAGTGTGGCTGAGGCATACACCTTTTTGCCAAATGAGTCTAGTCTTTTATTCTCTTTCTCTGATGGGGTTGAGCGATTTTGCTGCTTATTTCTTTGTTGTACAGCATCCACCACCAGGGAGTTCAGTGGGGAATGTGTAAAAAGAAATTCAGATCCCCTGGGAGGCACATAGTACTTTCGATCTGCCTTTTTGTTTGGGGTTGGGGGGAGAGAAATCGAGGCAGGTGTTTGCCATAAAGTTTTTGCGGGTTGTAGAAGGGCTGGGTTGATAGGAAGAGCAATCTTTGTTGATACACTCACTTGTAGTATGTTAGTAAGCTCATGGGGAGTATCCTATACTTCCTCCATGGGAATATTTAAGTCTTGTGTGCAACTCTTTTAAACAGATCTTGAAAGGAGACCACCTCCTCTGAGGTGTTAGAGGGTGAAGGTAGAATTGCCTCTTCAGTGTCAGATAGTGATCTCATCTGGACCAAAGATTCCCCCATTGACATTAGGGATTATTGGTTCTCATTCATACTGCTCTGAATATTTCTGAGAGAAGATTTGATCAAGAGTGAAGGAGGCTTGTTGATATGTTTGGTTTTAAACTGTCTTTTTGTGTTGTTGTGGGAGTTGATTCCACATTTGCCACTGTGGGGGGGGGGGTATGCCATAGGTGGGGGCATCCACAGATAAGGAGCCCAGGGAGTCATTTGTGCTCTGAGGAGATCTGGCTGCATCTGACTGTGTGACATTGTTGACCCTTCTGAGTAGGGGGACAGCTGAGGTGACAAGGCAGCCAATTCCTCTCCCTCTTCGACTGGGGGGAGGGAGGGAGGAGAGTGGACGTGATTAATTGGAGAATAGTGAATGAAGGTATCTTCACTCAAAATGGGGGAGTGAAGCGTTGAGGAAATCTCTAGATTTTTTTTTCCCTGTATGTAATGAGGGGAGTGTGTGGTACAGGAGGCTGTGCTAGCTGAGAGGAGCCCGTTGTTTCCACAGAGCCGAGAGGGAGAGCTGTTGCACCTACCAACTGAGGAGGAGGGGCAGTGCTGAATAGTTGCTCTATCCCTTCTTTAGGTGCCGTAGTGAGAGGTTGAGGTACCAGTGGAGCTGCCATAACAGTCAGTGGTAGCGGGGTATCTGAGGCAGGCATGGAGTGGTCTGTTGCCTCTTCAAAGGCAGCATTTGCAGTGCTCCTTGGCTTATTACACTGTTCAGCCAAAGTACCTGGGTGGTCAAATGTACTCAGATGGTTCTTATCTGAGTGATCTGACTTTTTTCCCCTCAGAGTGCCTCTTTAAGGATTGCTGAGGCAACAAGCTGGCCCTTCTCTTAGAGGGCTTAGGCTTATCTTTACTTGGGTATGTCTACACTTGGCCCATAGTTCAGACTGGGGCGGTAAATGAAGCATACCAAAGTTGCTAATGAAGCGCGGGATTTAAATAGCCCGTGCTTGATGAGCATATTTGCAGCCGGTTGGCATTTGAAAATGGCAGTCACACGATTTAACTTGCTGCCTGTAGACGCAGCAGTCCCATCTAAAACCCTTCCCTCAAATTAACTGTTACTCCTCGTGCAATGAGGAGTAACAGTTAATTTGAGGGAAGGGTTTTAGATGGGACTGCTGCGTCTACAGGCAGCAAGTTAAATCATGTGACTGCCATTTTAAAATGCCAACCGGCCGCAAATATACTCATCAAGCACGGGATATTTAAATCCCGCGCTTCATTAGCAACTTTGGTATGCTTCATTTGCCTCCCTCGTCCGAACTAGGGGGCAAGCGTAAACATACCCTTAGATATATTACTCTGCCCGGAGCCCAGGTCAGAGGCATGTCGCTTGCCATTGTCTGTGAGGAGCATTTTAAATTTGAGCTCCTTATCTTTGTACATTCTTGCTTTTATCTTAGTGCAATGGTGGCAGTCTCTCTGTGAGTGAGTTCCCCCAGGCATTTGATGCAGTTGTCATGCCCGTCAGAGGCAGGCATCATGTCCTTGCAGAGCATGCAGCGTTCGAAGCCGGGTGAGCCCATGCTGGCGTATGGCTCTAGCGGCAGTTCGAGACCAGAACCACTTTTTTTTTTTTTTTTTTTTTTAAAAAACACCACCACTAACAACAACAACAGAGAACTAATAACATCTCATCTAAAGAATTAATTGTGAGGAGAAGACAAGAGCACTGCAGACTTCCATCTGAAGCCCAGGACGGTAGAAAGGAACTGAAGCGGGGGGGGGGGGCACGCATGTGCGTTGATACTGGGGGAAGCCTGCATGCTCGGCGCGCTGTGCCTGCATGGCACCCTAATTCACTGCTAGGCAAAAATCCATCCAGAGGTGCTGGGATGTTTAGCACCTAATGTGGAGCAACCCCAGGGACGCCTCTCGAAGAAGAATGGAACAGATACAAGGAAGACAGGCCTGGACCAGAACAGGTACAGTTGGTCAAGCTGTTGCTGTGCATTGGGCTTAAGCATGATAGTCTTCAATTACTTGCTCATACATTATTTTTCTACAGGGCTCCTGTCTCATTCATTACACAAGATGGACAGTCATACTCAGTAAGCAACTATTTAATATTTATTTTATCCTTCTCAGGTGTGGTCATGGGCCTTATTTACTGCCCACTATTTAAACCCTGTTCTTAAGACAAACTATTATTTACCTCATGGGCATTTCTAGAGTACTAGACGGTGAGATGAGTGTTTGACAAACACTTAAGAATTTACTTTCACAGCACCTCAGTAAGAGGAAGTGTAGGAATGAAGGATAGATTAAAATGAGAATTATCAGCTAATTTTTAAAAGCTTGGATCCTGTAGGTAGCATTATATAACATTTTATCCATTCCCATTAACTTCAGTGGCAGCTGAGAGTGCTCAGAACTTCTGTAAAACAGACTCCAGAGTTTCAAGTCAGTCATGCAGAAAATGAGGAACATACAATTAGTGAAAAGTTTTGTTTAAGCAACTTGACTGGCTGGCACTACAGAGGAGCTCTGTGGCAGAAGCAAAGATAGAATCTAGTTCTCTAGGGCAACATTGAACAGCCTTAATCAGAAGACAGACCATCCTTTCTCTTCTAGCCATTTCCTCATTCACAGCACACTTCTGCCTCATTCACAGCACACTTCCCAGGTTCTGCACCACATGAGGCAGGAGTTTTATGGACATCATCATAATTCATCACCAGGCCTGTTTTATGTTATTAAAAACAGAACACATTCACATGCAGGCCACATACAATCTTATTTCTGGCATTTCTTAACTTGTGAGCAATTGACTTTGCAAAGTTAACATTTTTTAACCTTTATACAGATTTATAACAACAAACTCATTTTTATTCCATGGAACCTGCATGGGCTGGGTCTAGGCAGGACACCCAGGTGGATCTAATTGTAGAATCAAAGTTCTGCCTCAAGTACACACCCAGCAAGTTAACTGAGGCATCCAATACTTAGTTACAAGAGTAAGCTAAAGAGCAAATAATATCATAATTATAGACATCAAATATGAGGTTAGGAATGTAGTATTTTAGGACAAATATTTGTCTTCATTAAATATTTATATTGTTGGCTTAAATTATACTAATGGGGTAGTTTAAAGAGTCTATAAATAAAGATTTGTGCAATAAATCAAGAGGCATAAATATGCATTAATTTAGTGAAGGACTCAATAATCAGAGATTGAAAAATTAATTGATAATTTTAAAAAATGAGTTTGAATATATACTCTATTCTAGATAAAATTGTTGGTCTGAAAATTAAAATGCTGTGTAATATTTATAAATTCACTTAAAGCTAAAAAGTCTCAAAGTGGTTTTCCCACATGACAATAATATTCAACTTCAGGTTTTTTTAATCAATTGGTATCTTATATTAGGACATTTTTAAAATTTAATCCTCCTCCCCCCCAGAGATTTCTCTCTGTACAATAAACTAATTTCTCTATCAAAAATAGTTCAATATATTCTATAAGTGAAAGTCTTTCCACTAATATCTGCTCTTTTAAAGCTGTACAAGAGCAACACACAAGAATCCCAGGTCATTCGTATACTTAGAGCTTTGCATTACTTGAACACAGCATGAGAGGATTTTAAAATTCCAGGAAAAACTTCAAAGTAACAGGAAATTTGCAATAGAAAAATTTAATCAACCCAGACATAATGACTGCTCATGCACAACCTTTACCTTGATAAGGATTAAAAACCAAGTGGCATTTTACTTACCTCTCAAAGAGTCACATAGGCTGTTTTTTGGATTGCTTTTGGTTGGCTGCCTTAGTATTAATTGCCTTAATTTTCACACAGATTTGGGGCTTCAGGCAGCTGGCTTGACCCTTATTCTTATGGCTCAATGATCCAGTGATGTGAAATCTTTAATGGCAGCTGCATGTACATGCGCAAAGGGAATTGGGCTCCAGTTCTTCTACCAGCCCTACAAATAATAGCTAAAGTCTATGCTGTGATTGCTTTGGCATCACACGAACAATGCTTAGGTCTATTTTTCAGTGAGCATGCTGCAGAGAAGGAGAAATCACTATGTCTATTTGATAGCTAAGAAAATGGAAGCCCAGAGAGGTTAAGTGACTTTTCCATAGCAAATCAGAGAAATAAAACCCATGTCATTTCTTGTCCAGTCTTGTGCCCTATTCACTGACACACTCTCTAGATCAAGTTGTATTAGCAGCTTAACAGTCTCAATTGGCAGGAGTACTTTCAATATCTTTTAGAAGTAACATTCTAATCAAATTTGGGAAGAAGAGAATTTGATGAGAACATTGGTTGTTTTTCCACAATCTCATCACTCAACTGAGAGATACAAGCTGAGGGAGGTAATATCTTTTATCAGACCAACTTTTGTTTGAGACACACAAGCTTAGTCTAATGCAGCTGCATTGGTCCCAGTGTAACAACACTTTAGCACGAAAGCAAAGTTGCTACCATAACTGTTGCATGGTGTAACTAACCCTGAAAGTTCTCCCTCCCCAAAAACAGTTAGATAGTCCACTGGGTAATGTTTCCTTACACTGCATTTTAATTTCTCAGCTTGTAAATGACTTAATCAGAATGGAAATCACTCAACATATATAAATTAAACCCAAGGTCCAGGTCTGTTTATTGCTTGAAAGGAGCACACAGACACCTCACCTCCTACTCCTGATATTGCAATCACATTTTTGCCTCTTTTCAAGAGGCATTAAGAACAAATACACTTCTGAATTGCCTCTTAACATAACTTCAAGCCAAGGATCCTTCAACTATCAGAGCAGCCACATGCCTTTTGGGAGCTACATGTTTATAAGCCAAGAAAAATCAATCTGCCAGCACAGTAACTTTGTTACAATGTACAGGCAATCTGTGCCTGTGGTCATACCCCCAGGTGAATATCAAGGCTTGGTAGCTATTCAGCTGTAGAGCAGTTATGTCAGTGCATGCCTCAAATGTTCAGCAGCACTTCAGCTTATTCAGACTATTTACATTTATCTGTGCCCTTGCTTTCTGTTCAGTGCAATTAAAGTGTCCCAAAAGTGCATACTCTCCCTGAATGCATGACCAAGGAATCCCTTAATGTTTTCCTTTCTAAATAAAAAGTTCGCTTATCATCCCAATTAAAGCTCTCTTTCTGTAACAAACTCCATATCTGCCTAATAATGCTATCTCCCTGAGCTAATAGTGTTGTTTTAAACTGCCTGTAAACTGGCAGCCTTACTCACTCACCTGAGGAATCATCATAATCGTCAATCAGTTTTAGCCTTTGCCACTGAAATCTATTTGCTGCTCCCAACAAAATTTAGAGTTGGGTTTTCTATCCAGCCATAACACCCAAGGCTTCCCACTAAAGCTTTCCCAAAAACTACCCCCCCCAACAACTTCCCCTTTCCCCATCTTCCTCCCAGCAGCTTTCTGTAGCTCTTTATAGAGAACACCTGTTCCCTCATTCTACTTCTCAGCACTATCTGATTAGTAACCAGGATTGGCTGGCCCTAGACTTCTGGCCCTTAAAGGGGGAAGCTACCCTACTACTTCACCCTTTGTTGGAAAATTCATATTTATTCTTGAAAATGTACAGAAGAGTGTGTAGCACATTGATCAACATATACAATTTTAAAAGGGTATTGTGAAAGTAGAAAGAATTATATTGTAAGAGAAAGATGAATTATACTGTAATAATTGAATAAGTTGAAAGAATACTGTTTGTCTTTGGACAGGAAAGAGATGATTATGTTTGTAGGTATGCAGATCAGAATGAAGACAGGTGTGCCTGGGATAACAGGAAAAGGAACATTAGGTGTTAGGTAGAAAGTAATTGAGGTAGCCAGAGAGATATGGACAGGAGATTGCTGTGTGCTTGATGTGGAAATGAAGATACTTGACTAGTCTCATATTAATCATGTGAAGTTTTGCCACCTTTTAATCTTGTTAAGTTGGCTTTCTTTTGACTGTATAAATTAAAGGGGTTTGAGCCTTGTATGGCACTCACATTTTCTGGGTGTATTAGCAGAGCGGCTTTGACAAATCTGTGAGTCCTTGTGTGTCTGACTTTGACAGTATGGAACCAAGACCTTAGAAGTCCAGGAGAAGAATCAGGGGGTAGCCAAGTTAGTCTGTTACAGAAAAAACAACAAATGGTCTGGTAGCACTTTATAAACTAACAAAACATATAGATGGTATCATGACCTTTCGTGGGCAGAGTCCAAAGTGGGCTGTGCCCACGAAAGTTCATGATACCATCTACATGTTTTGTTAGTCTATAAAGTGCTACCAGACCATTTGTTGTTTTTTTCAGGAGAAGAATGGGAGTCCACAGGTTACCTGCCCTGGAGCAATTCTTGAAAACCCTTGTTATGCATTGTAAGTTAAAACACTGTTTGGTTTTTAATATGTATTTTTAGGAGATCCAGGGACAATTAAGCTGTTGTCACAGAGGATCAGGGAGATCCATGAGAGAAATGCAAATTGTACCAGGCTTAAATTTGGTATCAGAATTTTACCAAGAGAATCCCACTAACCCCCTTAAACAGATTACTGATAAGTTATTTTAATGACAAATTAAGAGCAGACACTGCTCCCTTTCCCTATGGTAGCTGTTACATGCCTGGTTTTTAACCACTTTTGCCACACTTCCTTATGACTTATTGTGTCAGTATGTGGGACAGAAAGGATATTGTAACTAGATTTTGCTGCTTCAGGTCTCTCCTCACAGCATCATCCTCTTTATATGAGATGTAAGAACATATGAAAAGCTATGCTGAATCAGACCAAAGGTCCATCTATCCCAATGTCCTGTCTTTTGACCACAGCCAATGCCAGGTGCCCCAGAGAAAATGAACAGAACAGATAATTATCAAGTGATCCATCCCCTGTCACTGATTCCCAGCTTCTGGTAAAAAGAGGCTAGGGACATTATCCATGTCCATCCTGGCTAAAAGTCATCAATTGACCTATTTGCCTGAATTTATCTAGTTCTTTTTGAAACCCTTCTATAGTCGTGGAATTCACGACATCCACTGGTGGCAAGGAGTTCCACAGATTGATTGTGTGTAGTGTGAAAAAATACTTCCAGTTCTTTGTTTTAAACCTGATGCCTATTAGTTTCATTTTGTGACACTTAGTTCTCACATTATGAGAAGGAGAAAAAACACTTTCTTATGTATAGACCCAGAGATGGGCAAGACCCTTATCCCTACTGTTTCTACTCCCTCTCCCACCCAAGGTGGGATTCCCTGGGGTTTTTAGCTACCTAACTTCCACTTTAGCAGCCTAAGCCAAAATTTAGAGTCTCAATCTCTCCCACTCAGCTGCGGCCTAACCCTGTAGACAGTAGGGATGTTAAATTGTCGGTAATTGACTAATGGCACTTTTATAGCCAGCACTGCAAGGTATTTACATGCCAGATGTGCTTCCATGCTGATGATGCTCATTAGAAAAAAATTTATTAATTAAATTTGAGAATCAACTCCTTGAGGGAGAATTGCTCCAGCTCTGTGTTTTACTCTCATTCTCCCATATATTTCATGTTATAAGTCTCAGATGATGACTCAGCACATATTCATTTTAAGAACACTTTCATTCCAGATTCAACAAAAAACAAAAGGTACCAGTGTGAGATTTCTAAAGATCGCTATAGAACTTGACCCAGGTTTAAGAATCTAAAGTACCTTTCAAAATGTGTGAGACACAAGGTGTGAACACGCTTTCAGAAGTCTTAAAAGAGCAACACTCTGAGGCAAAAACTACAGAACCTGAACCACCAAAAGAGGCAATCAACCTTTTGGTGGCATCTGACTCAGATGATGAAAATGTACATTCATTGGTCTCCACTGCTTTGAATTGTTATTGAGCAGAACCTGTTAGCAGCATGAACATGTATCCTCTGGAATGATTGTTGAAGTGTGAAATGGGATACAAATTTTTAGCACACGTAGCATGTAAATATTTTGCACTGCTGACTACAGCAATGCCATGCAAACACCTGTTTTCACTTTCAGGTGACATTGTAAACAAGAAGCAGGCAGCATTATTTCCTGCAAATGTAAATAAACTTGTTTATCTGAGTGGACAAGTAGGACTGAGTGGACTTATAGTCTCTAAAGTTTTACACTGTTTTATTTTTAATGCAATTATTTTTGTACATAAATCTACATTAAGTTCAACTTTCATGATAAAAAGATTGCACTACAGTACTTGTAATGGGGGAATTGAAAAAACACTTTCTTTTGCTTTTTACAGTGCAAATATTTGTAATAAGAATAAATAAAAATTAGCATTTACAATTATACTTTGTATTCTGTGTTATAATTGAAATAAAAACATTTGAAAAGGTAGAAAACATCCACAGTTTAAATCAATTATGATTAATTTTTTTAATCACTTGACAGCCCTAATCACTTTGCTAATCTTATAGCAGAGTTCAATTGGTAGACATTCTCAGAGGCTACCTTGGAGCATGTCAACAAAATGCAATTGGAAGAAAGACTTGCTTTATCTTATAAATATTTCTGAAAGTTTGTTGGTTTGTTTGTCCCGAAAGATCTCCGAAACAATAAAAGCTAGAAACACCAAATTTTGCATGGACACTACTGATTTCCTAACTTAAATAACTGGATTGGTTAGATCTCAAAATTGGTTCCCCTGGTTCCCCCAGAGCCCCAATTAGGGCCACTGATAATTAGCTTTTACTAGCGCCTGATCATAGAACTACAAAATTTTGCACGGATACTCCTGATTTCCTAACTTCAATCACTGGATTGGTTATATCCCAAAATCGGTTCCCCCAGAGCCCCAATTGGATCACTAATTAGCGTTTAGTAGCACCTAATCATACACATTTTCTGGACTCTTCTGTTAAGTGTGTCACAAACTGCAACTACGAGATCCTTTCCCTATGAACAGAAAAATTAACAGCTATGTTAATTTCTTACAGTAACATATAAGATAAAAGTTCTTCCAATAAAATATGCTATGTTAATGCCATTGACATAGTTCATTCATCACACCTTTTACTATATTTTCACCGGGTGACACCGGGTATTTCTGCTAGTATGCAATAATTAGCCCATTGGTTAAAACACTCACCCAAGATGTTGGAAACCTAGGGCAAACAACTCCTGCCTGAGAAGATCAGCAACATGAATGCAGGTTTCCTATCTGATGGACTAGATAATATTTCTTGCTTGTTCTCTCTGTTTCTCATTAAGTATTTTATTCAGAGAAGAATAGTTTCAATAGAAGATAACTGCTGCTACAAGTTACTGTGGGTAAAGAACTCACCACAGGCAGCTGTGTTCAAGTCCTTGCTTCTCGTTCCAGCAGAAGGGGGATTTGAACCCAGGTCTGCCACAGCCTCAAAGTTATTGGACATTAGGTGCCTTTAGCCTATGCTAACAAAAGCTCCTATGTTTCATTTTCAGAAGTTAATTTAGGAGTCTACATTTTACTGAAAGTCAATATGCCTAAGTCATTTTTGTAAACAAGACTTTTTCTGCTGAATCATTTAAGTAATGGGTGGGAAATCTTTTTTAGGTTGGGGGCCACTGAGCCACAGAAAAATCACTTGGGGGCCACACACAAGTGAGAAGCAGAGAGAGACTCCACACATTTCCCTCTCACACCATGTTCTAGGGGGGACCCAGGCCAGTAGATTATGTGCTCTAGCCCCACAGGGTCTGGCGAGGGGGTGTAGCCAGACAGGAACCCCCCCTTGCAACATCCATCTTGCTTGCCCCTCTGAGGTGCCTAGAGCATACAGGGCATAGAAAGCAATAAAATCAGCATAGTCTTTGATGCCTTGACAGAAGGCCCGGATATGCTGGTTGCTGTGACCCTGGATGGCTGTAAACAGAGATACGCCAATTGCTGACCTGGAGGCTGCGAGAACTGCCTTGGCTGGCACCTATATTGATACAAACACACAGCCGTCCTCGAGGGGGGGGAGGAGGGGGGAATCGCCCACTGAGCAAAGAATGTCCAGTACTCCCAATTTAGTTCTCTCTCTTACACGTGTAAATTAAGTTCACAACTCCCTTGTAAGAGCTAGTGTCACAAAGATGAACCGGCACCATAGATAAGGAAGAGAATACGTGACCCCACGGGTATAAAGATGGGTCCAGAAGCACACTCACTTTTGAGTGTCAATCTACCATCTGCCTGCTGGTCGGGTTAGGTACACTGCCTCCCGAGGTTCCACGGGGATGCCCACCTCTTATTCGTCTTTCCGAGGAATTGAGAGACCGATCCTGGCCTGACATGCTGGAATCAAGAGACGCAGAAGGAGGTAAAAATTGTACCTGTATGTGTCCTTTTGTTTTAGTGCATGCATAGAATAGAGCTCTTTAAAGATTAAGCTGTCACTTGGTACCATTATTTTCTATCTCCTTTTTCCTCTGTAACCATTTTAAGATCTGAATTTGCTAGCAGTTAAGAAAGTAGAGCAATAGCCATTGTAACCACATGCTTTTATAAGCCCCTTTAATAAACCTGTAACTGTTTAAGCTTTAACCTGATGCCTCCTGTTGTTGTAACAGAACCAAATACAATTAAAAGAACCAAATACAATTAAAATACAGCCGGTCATAGGGGCAGAAGCAGTAAGAGCTGGGCGTTTGGATCATGTTGCCTCCACGGGACAGATCCTTTGGGGCATCCGTCGGCCTTCCCTAGGCTGCCCGCTGCGAAGGGACCCCGGTCCTAGCAGCTAAAGACACGGATGTAAAAGCTCTCCCTGCAAACCCTCGGGGTGCCCGTCAGCCTCCAATAGGCTGCGCTGCGAAGGGACCCCGGTCCTAGCGGTTGAAGACTCGGGTGTATAACACACACACACACCACGCAAAGCCCTGACCATCGGCTGACAGGGGGCTGGACTACAAGCATGGATTCCCTAATGCTGGGGGGGAGCCCCAGGTCTTGAGGGCCGGATCCAGGCAAGCTGTGGGCCACATCTGGCCCCTGGGCCTTAGGTTCCTCACCCCTGACTTACGTCTTCTAATGCCTAAATGCCTTTAAAATTCTGGGCCTTCAGTTCTTAAATCACTTAGATGGTTTTGAAAAATTCATCAGTAGCCTAGGCTGTTTTATATACAAAACAAAGCAACTTGTCTGATGCATCCAACTAGCAGTTGGGTGAGCAGTGGGAAATAGTTTTGCTTTTACATGCTTCTCAAGTACTAAGGTACTGCTCCCCTTCTACTGGGCCTTCTGTTTTTACTGGGCCTAAGCATAGTGTCCTACTCAACTTCTTTATAAATGCCTGATGAAGAAAAGAAAAAGACAGTATAGTATGTGCAGCCATATGAAAAAAAAATAGATACAGGACCATCCTTAGGCATACACAGAGTACACAGCGGTGTTGGGCATATAAAATTGGGGGCACCATATTTTTGGATGCCCCTATGCAGCCAGTAGGTTTGTGTGCTTAGGAGCCACCACCATCTGCTGATTCCCCCTCTGGCCCAGCCCCTGCCGCAGGCTGCTCTCTCTGCCACCATCAGCAGGGTTGCATTCTCCCTATTCCCTCCATCCCACCACCATCCATGTGCTCCTATTGGCGAGCCGGCTGCTGAGCTG
This sequence comes from Pelochelys cantorii, assembly GCA_032595735.1. Taxonomy (NCBI): domain Eukaryota; kingdom Metazoa; phylum Chordata; order Testudines; family Trionychidae; genus Pelochelys; species Pelochelys cantorii. The sequence continues at coordinate 82,156,766 of CM064329.1, read as the reverse complement.
AGGACTCCATCCCACCACACTCCATCCCGGCAGCTTCCCACTGACCCAAAGGAAGCCCTGAGCCCCAGAAGAAGCCTCACAGGGGAAGGGAGATGTCCTGAATCTCTGCAGAAGCCACATTGGGGTAGGAGGGGCAGAGGAAGCCAAGCCTCAGCAGAAGCTGTACATCAGGTGGGTCAAGGAAAGCTATGGGGCGGGAGGGAGGCGTGAGAGAAGCCCTGAGCCCCAGCAGACACTGGAGGGGGCGGGGGGCAACATTAGGTAGCTTGTGTATGGTCCTTGAGTAACTGATGCAAAAGGCCACTTAAAAGATCATTCAATTTATTTCTTATTGTTCTTCACCTGATATTTATTACAACTCTCCTGCTTTTTAAGACATTGCATGAGAAGTGCTACATTTGTGGTCACTAGCTGTTGTGTTTAATGTGGAACCAGTGGCTTCTAGCAGCTGCCTGAATTAAAGTGCAGCATAAAATTTCTCATTCATGACAAAAGGTCACATGCACCAAGGCAAATTCCTTTAAATAAAAAGGAATGTACAAAGCCAAAACATTTGTATTGGGAGAGACCTATAGCTGGTTTTCACCTTAGTAGTTCAATCAGAGATGTCACAATCAGTATGTAGGAAAGCTAAATAATTTCCCTACCACATGGACTGTTTGTTAATCCACATGGGAAAATACTCTATGTACACAAAAGCCAATTAATATCCCCACCCTGTCCATAAGTGCATAGATAGAGTACATATGAGATGGTGGGAATCTAGGACTGCACATCATGGTAGTATGCACAGAATGGACTTCTTATCCTCAAATATGCTTGTTACAATAAGGATTTTAAACCTAGCTGGGCTGTTCTGATGTGCTGGTTATGTTCTAGTGTAGGCTTCATTTCCCATAATATTTACATACATGCTTTTCATTTTTAAAAGAATATTTTACAAACATTAGACCCAGTCCTATATGGTACTGAACATGCATAGTTTCTGTTAACTTTAACAGAGCATATGGGGCTCATTCTCCCCAGTCAGTCCCTCTGCTGGTTTACATGGAGAGGACACAGTCTCTCTCACCCCTGAGGAGGAAAGCATAGAACAAAAGACTTACCACTGCTATAGCCCAAAGAATCATGTGGAAGGTGCTCTGTATGCAGCTCCATGGAGATGGGGCTCTGCAGAGTTGTGCAAGTAGATTTGGGAATAGGAGGAGACATTTACTGCAGAATTTTCCCCTTCCTCGGTGCAGGGAAGTATTTCCCAGAGGAGCTAAGGGTCACAATATACAGCACCATCAGAGAGCAGTAGCCTTTCTGTGGGACTGGGATTTCCCTTCCTCATGGTTTCCAAGACCAGACTGACTAGAATAGTGTTTCTTAAACTTTTTAAGACTGAGGAACACCAAATAATATTTTTTTTATGAGGAACACCAAGGATTTTTTGTTGAGGGGAAAACAAGGGGGGGGGGAGAATTATTGACACACCCCCCCAAAAAAAGAGTTGCCTGCCCCTTTAAGGGTGGCCATTTTGAACTCTGTTCTCCAGGGCACACCTCTGGTGTACCGCGGAACACAGTTTAAGAAACACTGGACTAGAAGGTCACTCTACCTGTTTCCTCTGTAGACTTCTCAAAACCTCTATGCAAGAAACTTTACAAGTTTCAGAGAGCCTTGCACAGAACTAGTACTCAACAGCACTATGAGGTAGGTAAGTATTATTACTGAAGGCCAGACTGTAGCAATTGCTAGTACAGTGGTAATAACAGATAGTAATAAGGAAACCTAGCAGATTTTTTCTGATTGACAAGGTTAACAACATGACAGTGAAGGTTTCCAAACTGTAAGTTGTTCTTGTAACATAGCAAGTCCATCTACTCTGCCATGCAAAGAAAGTAAAATGATAACTGGCACGCAGAATGTGGAGGGTAGGCTCTGCTCTGTTTTCAGTCCACAAGTGGGGGAGTACAGTTTTGAGACTTCCCTCAGTTTTGACTGACAGTCAAGAATGCCTTGAGTGATCCCTTGAAATATGTTAACTCCTTATGCTAAACAATCTGTTCTGCTTTGACACTGAGTTTATTTTCCAGACCTGAGGAAGAGCTCTGTGTAAACTCAAAAACTTGTCTCTCCCACTAACAGAAGTTGGTCCAATAAAAGATATTACCTCATCCACCTGGTCACTTTAGTGTCCTGGGACCAACACAGCTACAACTATATCATGTACTTTTTCAGCCAAAATCAAACCAATGAACAAGTCCCTTCTCTTCAGACTGCAGGATCTGAGTAAGCTAAGTGGGCTTTGGATTTATTTTTGCTTTGTAAATTGAAATGCATGATGTAATTTAAAAAATATATAAAATGCATTTTTCTAAATTTGAAACAACTGAGAAGCTATTGTAATGAGTAATATAGAAATACCTACATACTATTATTAAATATATCAATTATATTAAAATAGAATCTCTTCTTCCTCCCTGAGAAGTATGGAAAGTTATGTTGTGGGACTGAGATAACAGATCTGGGGTCAGTTCTCGGTTCTGCCAGAGACTATGTCTAGATTGCAGGCTTCTGTTGGAAGAAGCTTTTCTTTAAGAAACTCCCCCCCATTTCCCATCTGGGCAGGGACTGCAGCCTGAGAGTGCTTTACCTCCATGAGGAGGGTCCCAACGGTGGACTTCCCCACACCGCACTGGTTGCGCACCGACCAGTAACTGTCTGCGGTGGTAAACTTCCAGACAACAATTGCAACCCGCTTCTCCAGGGGGATGGCGAGCCGCAGGTGGATGTGGCATCGTCAGAGGGCAGGGGTGAGTCAGGCACACAGCTCCAAAAAGGTGGCCTTCTGCATGTGGAAGTTTTGGAGCCACTGCTGGTCGTCCCACCGCTCCATGACCATCCAGTCCCACCAGTCGGAACTGGTGTCCAGTCTCCAGAAATGCCTCTCCACTGAGGGTTGCGGTGGCAAGGGTGTTGCTTCTGCACCCAGGGAGAGGGTCCCAAGAATGAACTTGGGGTCGAGCTCAGTCAGGACCAGGAAGGCTGCTGGCACAAAGTGCTGCAGAAACTGCAGCATGGCTGTGTGGGGCCATCGCACGTCCAGGGGCAGCTCCGGCTCTATGGCACAAAGGAAAAAGCTGTGACATCCCAAAAAGCTGGGCAACCACAGCATGCACTGCAAGAGTTTAGATGTCCCTTGAAGAGATAGGCAAGCACGCAGCAGAAGCAGAGAAAAGGCTGTCCAGGAGGGTCCCTTTAGGTGCATGTCTATGTTAGGCTCCGGCACCACTCAGAAGCAACTGGTGACCTAAAGCCCTGCCTGAAGTGGTTCTGGGTGGCCTTTTATGCAAGATAGCATCCAATCAGTATGGACGCTATCTTGTGAAAAAGCAGATAGCCTTTTCGACGCACTTGGTCAGTGTGGACGCTCTTTCGGAAGCTTTTTCGGAAGATCTCTTCTGGAAAAGCTTCTTCCGAAAGAAGCCCACAGTCTAGACATAGCCTTTAAGTGAAAAGAAAGGAAAAATAAGTAATTGAAGGAAACACATGGATGTAGCATGTCCATTTGAAGAAAAGGCACCACTATAGTAGCAAACGTGAACTGGGAGGGGAGACCAGAAGGATTCCTATGAGGGAATATGTAACGGATGAGATTAAGATGGTTAGACAAATATGGAGATACAGTTACAACAGTTGTCAGTTCAGGTGCCAAATATATACAGTAGAGCTCATTTGGTCATAACAAAACAAATAAAAATCCCATTAATGCAGATCATTAATCTTTGCCCGGTTGTAGCAGTCATGGGATCCCTTTGGCAACAAGGCAAGTTTAAAATATCCTTGTCTGATTTTCCATTTTCCTTAAGAGGTTAGTGATCTTTGTCCACAAGGTGGCAGAAAGACCACACAATGAACCAACAATGATTACAATCAACCTCTGACTCTCCCTGCAACAATTATGTTAAAAATCAAACTAGCTGCAGTTTTAAACTTTAGAAATAAAATATTTAAACAATTAAATCATTGTTAATTGACAAGTGCAATCTAGGTCAGTGATTTAACACCATTTAAAGGGGGGAAGATCACAAACAGCATGAGATTAAACTACTTAGTCATTTGGACCTAGTCAGGCAATCTTCTTCCATCTGCAGTTTATTTAAATGTATTCTGACCAGTAATACCTTGACTATTTTAAGGGAAAGAGGAGTATGAAAGAAACTTGGCAATGGAAGGACATGAACATTTAATGTAAATAAAATAGGTTTGAAGGGCCATGACTTCACTTTGTATAAAAGAAATTTTTTAGGTAATCAGTCTTTGATAATACTATTAAATATATATAAATATGACTAATCCATTATTTCATGGTAACTTTGGAAATTTCTAAATTAAATATGACATTTACACTCCTTCACAAAGTTTGCCCGAATTGACCATATCTTTATCTAGATACCTCCAGCTGTATTCCTGAGGGAAGATAGCTCCTGTGAGTTAAATGAGGAGCTATACCCTTGGTTCAGTCAAGTGTCCATCAGCTCCTGTCAAATGCCTCTTTCAGGATCTGAGGGAGCAGTTATTCCCACAATCTCCCAGATGCAGCATGGCCACCAGCTATGCACCTCACTCTTTGCTAATCAATGAATGCTGAGGGGGCAAAGGCAGCTTAGCTTGTGGGTGGAGGAGCAGGACCTTGCTCCATGGCTGTGGTAGCAGTTTGGGTAACAAATATAGAGCTGGGGATCCACTGGAGAAGCCAGAGTTAGCATGAAAGAACCAAGCCAAGGGTTAAAACCCAAGTCAGAAGCCAAGCCTCATATAAAGGGAAGTTGGCATCAAAGTCAGAGATGTAGCTGAGAGTCAGAAATCAAAGTCTAAGCCAAAGCTGTGATCAGAGACATAGCCAAGAGCGAAAGCCAGAAACCAGCACTGATACAGAGCAAATGTAAGAATGGGGCTAGGAGCAAAGCTCAAGTAGAAATGGGAGTAAGGTAAACACATCTGCAAGCGTGTTGTACATTGAGCTGCCACTCTACTACAGCTGCTGTAAGGCTCAAATAGCAGATGGCTGGCTCCTCTGGGCAATCAGAAAGCACAGCTATTTGGAGTGGGACTCACTGGGCCCAGCCGAGCTTGCTGGGTTGCCTAGCAACCAGGCTGGGAGCCAGCTGTGCCCCTGACAATTGGCCCTTTTCAGTACCCTTCAGCAAGGGTTTTCTCTCTGACCCCCTGCCAACCTAAAACTTGTAATGCTCAGTAAGAGAAAGAAAAAATCCAAATATAGTTTAGGAAAAAATGAGAATATGAAATTTAACCCCCTCATGCAAGTACAGGTCATAAGTGAGGGAACCTCTGCTGTCCCTTAGATATGGTGAATTGGGGCAACTGCTTTGGGCCTCATGCTTTGCAGGGCACTGTGAGGCAGTGCCATTGACAGGCACCCCCAGGCTTCCAGCTGCCAGCCCCACATCTGGGGTCTTAGCTGCTGCCCTGTCTGCCCAGAGCTCTGCCCTTGGAATTTCAGCTGCTGCCCCACATACCCAGCCAGAATCCTGGCTGCTGCCCCACACCCGGGTTCTGAAGCTAACCTTTGCCTGGGGATCCACTGCAGAATGGGGCCCCCAAACTGGTGGGAGGCTGATTTGTCCTAGGTCCCACTACACCCTAAGGAAAATCCTGACTGCTGCACCCCCTGACTTGAAGTAGTAATAACAAGCCAACTAGATGGTTTCCACCTTCAGCATCTCCACTGTAAGAATTGTTCCAGCACCAACAGGCACATCAGTGAAAAAAATAATGTAACAATAGAGGCTCAGTCATCTTTTCATACAGCCCTCCAATTTGGGAAGCCTTTCTATATACCTCAGACCAGCCCTCAGAACTTCTTACTTTCTGCCTTGAATGGGACAGTGAATAGGAGAGAGACTTCACAGTTGTGGCAGTTTAAATTATTCACTGAAATATTTTCTAGCAAACAATAGCCTTTTGACAATGAAATTTTTCAGGAAAAAAAAAAGGAGAAAAAATATTTTTGTGGAAAATGTCCACTTTTTTGGGGGAAACCAAAACATTTCTGGTAATACTGGAAAATGTTCATATTTAAATTGAAAATGTTGAGGGCTTTGATGAAAGATTTCATCAAAAGTACAAGTTGTGTGTTTGTTAAATTTCTTAACCCACGGAAACCATTACTCTCTCAACAACGGTAGTAAACAGGCTCAGGACAGGGGAAAAAGCTAGGCTCTTCTTTACCCTGGCTTTTATAGTCACCATGGTGAGCAAATGTGGTAGCAGTTGGTATTGTTATCTCTGCCCCCACTCCTGCTGCTATAAGATCAGGCAGCTAATGAGGTTTGTTGACATGCTGTTCTCCATTGTGTAGGCCAAGCACACTTGCAAGGCCAATACAGCCTGACACACATCCCTTCTATGTAGTGAGTGACAGGAGCCATGAAACACCCCTTCTTCTGTCTTAGTCCCCCTCATGCCACTCAGGCAAGCGAACCCAGGTTTAAGAGAATTAATTAGATTTAAAATAGTCACATTTTTCAAATACTGAATTTGAAATACTGAATTCACAAAAGGTTCTTAACTGAATGAGAGAGATTTATTGTAAAGTTGCAGGTTGTGCAGAGGTGATTTAGAAGAGTTTAATAATGTTTATACATATGGGACAGTGTTTCCAGAGAGGTAGTGTCCTACATCTGAAAGCAAGCTAATATATTAAACGTAACCCTTTTGCCAGGCCGAGTTAATAGCAGCAAGGGCCGGGTTCAGTATCTAGGGGTCTCCTCCCAACAAGGTAATACAATACGGGCTCGAGCCCCCACCCAGTGACCTGGGAAATCTTACATACACCTCTGGGCGCCTCAAAGAGGCAATTCTTCCCCTCTTGCAAGCACAGAGCCTCAGTATAGCAGCAAACCTTTAATAATATGAGGTAACCGACATCAGCATTAAATTGGGAAAACACCACAACTCAGATTCATAGACCAAACATGAGCAAAGACCCAGCCCCCAGCCACGAATCACCCAAAGTCCCAAAAGTCCAACACCCCAAGAGTCTCTTGAGTCCAGCAACCCAAAAAAAAAAAAAAAATCACCCAAAGTCCAACACCCCAAGGCTGTGTCTAGATTGGCATGATTTTCCGGAAATGCTTTTAACGGAAAAGTTTTCCGTTAAAAGCATTTTCGGAACAGAGCGTCTAGATTGGCCAGGGACGCTTTTCTGCAAAAAGTGCTTTTGCGGAAAAGCGTCTGTGCCAATCTAGATGCGCTTTTGCGCAAGAAAGCCCCGATCGCCATTTTAGCCATTGGGGATTTTTTGCGCAAAACAATACCACATTGTCTACACTGGCCCTTTTGCGCAAAAGCTTTGCGCAAAAAGGACTTTTGCCCGAACGGGAGCAGCATAGTATTTCCGCAAGAACATTGACGATCATACATGAGATCGGTCAGTGTTCTTGCGGAAATTCAAGCGGCCAGTGTAGACAGCTGGAAAGTTTTTCCAGAAAAGCAGCTGATTTTCCGGAAAAACTGGCCAGTCTAGACACAGCCCAAAAGTCTCTGCCCTGGGTCAGTGCCGCCCCAGGGTTCAAAAGTTCACCCGGCAGGGTTTTACCCTCCCAACCTGGAGAGGGCGGGAATTGATACACCTTACGGGGTCCGCCGATGGCTCCGCCTCTCCGTAGGGTTCTGCTGCCAACGTCAACATGGGTCACTCCGCCACACTCCACCTGCTGTCCAGTGAGCTGCCTCTGCTGTCCCCCGAACTGTCCGGCTCCGCCAGCTGTCTTGGTCCACGCCCCTGGCCGCCAGCTGGTTGCTCCTGCAGCTGCTCCACTGGCTGTCTGCTGCCACTCCTACTGGCCGCCAGTCGTCCCCCGCAAACCGCTCTGCTGTCCGCCTGCTGGTTGTCCCTGCAAGCTGCTCTGTTAGTAGCTCAGCATAGCGCCCGGCTCCCCACAGCAACAATGATTTCAGCTCTTCAGCAAGTTCAGCTCATAATAGAGGAGACCCAGTACTAGTACTCCACCGGCCCACAGTGAAGTCAACTCAACAGCTCACAACTAGACTCCTAATGGAATCCAAATTAGTTCTGATATTCCATAGTAGAGAGAGGAAGGGGGTATAACAGGTGTTGTTTAGGCCCTCAGACAGTGCCACACCACCAGCTACAAAGACCTGTCCCTAACCTCTCTCCCTTTGACTGGGTTTGGAATCCATGCCCCTTGTCTAGCGAGTGCTACTTAGTTTATGGCGAATCCCTCTGTCATAAACAGTTCCACCATTCCATTGTCCTTGATTCACATAATCAGGGTAACACCACTTTTATTCCTCCCCCCCCCGCCTCAATAACAGAGAGACTGGGGATCCCACAGTGGCCAAAGTGACCATTTGGGCTGCTGTGAGCACATACTAGGCGGGGTGGGTGTGTCTATGCAAATGAGATCAGCCTCAGAAGTCTCTTTGCACCACTCGCCCCAGTTCACCACCAGTTGTCAGGGTAGAGCTTATCCTGACCCTGCTTACATCATATTACTTCATTTATGATAAAAGAAAAAACATTTCAAGCACTGTTATATATTGTATTGAAGAGCTGGATTTACCCAAGGGATTAAACTGAGGAAAGATGTTTTTTTGTAGTTAAAACACACTACTGGGACTCAGGAGAAATAGATTCAGTTCCCTGCTTCACCTCAGGCTTCCTGTGTGTCCTGGGCAAGTTGCACAATTTCCCTCACCTCAGTTTGTCATATGTAAAATGGGGATGACAGTGCTTTATCTCATCTGGTTAGCCTGTAGTTTCTTTAGGGCAGGGACTGACATTCACTGTTTGCATGTGCAGCACTTGGTACTTGGTTGAGGTGTGTTGGTGCTAACAATAAATGCAAACAATAAATAAAATGCAATTCCAACTATGGACCAAATTGTTCCTTCTGCCACCAAGGAAGGAAATAAAAATCTGGCAGATCAGTCCAGGTTCCAGAATGGGGAGCGCTACTTGTGTGGCATCCTCACCCCTTCCTTTTCTCTGCTCCCCAATGAAATCCCCACTCGTGGCTAGGGAAGCAGTGGATCAAAGTAAGGAAGGATGTTATCTGCTCACGAACTTCCCCCCATCCTCTCTCAGGATAGTAGATAAAAAAGATGGAGTCAGTATTTACTTTGGGTGGAGATCTTCCTATTTAACATCCCACAACTATACTCCAAAGGGTGCACTGGGAGCAGCAAAGAAAACCACAGTGGCATAGTTCTTATGCATTCATGCTGCCAGGAGACAGGATGGGGATGGACAGGACTGGGAGGGAATACAGAAGCACTGGGACTCCATTTGGTTGGCCCTAGCCTTAAATCTTTTCGCTGAACTCCATGCTGCTCTGGAGTAAGCTGTACATTCTGCTGCTTGCCCAGTTTTGTTCTAATGGTGGAGGAACTCTGCCCACTAGAAGGAACAGTCTAGCAGAAATTCAGACTGGTTCATTTTTGTGAAGTTTCCAGTCCCTCACACAGGTTTTCCACTATGAAATAGGGATGTTAAGGACTCGTCAACTATCTGATCAGCAAATGCTTATTGGATAGTCAACATGCTAGTCAACTAGTTGCTTCCCCCCGCCCTGGCTGCCTCTATCAGAAAGAGACAGGAAGGGGGGGAGGAGAAGAGGGTACTTCAAAGTGGCAGCGCCGTGTAGAGCCCAGAATCAGTTGGGGACTCCCCTGCTGACCCTGGGCTCTGTGCGGCACTGCCGCTTTGAAACGCTGCAGGGAGCCCAGCATTAGGCCGCACGTGGCATTTCAAAGCGACAGTGCCACGTGGAGTCCAGGATCAGCAGGAGTCCCCAGCTGATCCAAGGCTCCACGTGGCAGTTTCGCCTTTGAAGTGTAGCAACAGCCCTAGGGAATCGCCCTATCGACTAATCGAATAGTTGATGCAAAATGCATTGGCTATTCAATTAGTCGTTTAGTCAATATTTAACATCCTTACTATGAAAGGGGCCATTAAAACAAATGTACTTGAACTTTGTTTGCAAGGGAAGGTTACTGTGTGTTAGCATGTTACAGAGAGAATTGTAGCTAACTCACATAATTGTGAGGATAAATTACTACAGCAAGTGAAACTCAAAGGTACTTAACTGCAGTGCTAACTAAACCTCAAGGGAAGACTGGCACAGTCCAACATAGAATATAAATGCCATCTTAAATAATTTGCCCACTCTTTGCAAGAGTAAGACAACTATTATGCTGCCCTGGATCCCTTGTAAAGAGAACTGTTATTCAGAGTCATACCTCATACTATTGAAGGCAATTAGTGATGTGGTCTAGAGCCCAAAACCTCACTTGCCTTTTTCATTTATGTTTTTCTGAATCCTCTGATCAAAGGATACATTCAAGGTGACCTTTGGTGCTATGTGTTGCTTTCAGCTCCACTGGGATAGGAACAGGGCAGCCTCCTCTCTTCCTTCTCATAAAAAAGTCTCTCATGTGCAGTCAAGCGTATTGCCATTGTCTAAATAAACTGTGTCTACCTCAGAGGGAAAAACATTTTTCTGTCTGAAATACTGAAGAATCTTTTAAGAGCAGATATTCCACTACATACTCATTTGTTGGGAATATCATAAGAAAAAAGATAAAATTAAACTCCTCTAAGGAAATCTATGCAATCGCTCACAGAGACAGGAAAGAAATTCATGCAGGGTCAAATCCTTGAGGTCCTGACTCAGTCAAGCTCCAGTTGCCCTCAGATCACTGTCAGAGATGGAAAAGACCTATTAAGTTCTCATCATTGCAAGGGCTCTCATAGAAGATGCATCAAATATGAAGCTGCCAGTGAATATGTTCTTAGCCAAAACACCTAGAAATAAATGATGATCTTCTTCCTACATCTATCAACAGAAACATTAACGTATAACTGGTGTAAAAGCTTAAGCAATAACTAATTCAGTAAAAAAAAAAAAAACCTGCAGTAAAATCCCTCCCACCACATATTATATCTGTCCACCTACACTGTTTGTACTACTGCTACACCACTAGCTAAAGTGTATGGAACAAACACAAAGCTTGGCAAATCTAGGGTTTAATTATTTCACCCACTATACTTTTATTTGTTGATGGCATAAAATGTTAACTACAATAAACCAATCACATATCTAATTCAAGGCCTCCAGATGTCTGAAGAGCCAGTCAATTAAAAGAGAATCTATCAATAAAGGTCAGCTGTACATTTTCTTAACCATGCTGTTGGTGTGATTTTTATGGATCTATATATCACTCAAAAGCTTGACATACTTAGAAGCATGAGCAATTTAGTCACTCTGCACATCCATTTAGTTTTTGGCTGCTCCAGCAAGAATGCCAGATTTGATTATGATTTTTGTGATATGGATACGTCTCTACTAGAAACTGCTTTGAGACCACAAACTCATTTCATATACTGTAGGTCACTGAGCAGCTGCTAGTAATGATTTTTGCTCACTAATGACCTAGGTTGTGTTTGAATCAGTGCCCTAGAGGTGAAAACTCTATATTCCATTACTAATCCCCTGAGTCACACAATCCCCTGACAATTTTTCTGCAAGTCTCCGTTAACTAACCACCAAACTGCAGCAGAAGGATAGCAGCAAGGCTACACAACTATTTACAGGCAGGAAGGGAAATGAACATTATCCCATTAAAACAGAGAATTTAGGTCAGCACAATATAATTGCTCCTGAAGTACCATGACGTCTATAGACATTTCTACTGCTGTGAAAAATGCCGTGGGACCTTTAATAGCAGATGGGATAAGGACCTTGGTTTTAAGTCTCATAATTAGATAATGTTCAGTTTAAAAAGAGATTGAACTGGTAATGTAGTTTTGTCAGGGAAATATGATTCTTCTGCTGAGGTCTTATACATGGTACCTAACACATGATTTCACCTCAATGTTATACACTCACACCAGTGAGGGGCCAGTTAAGAACAGTATCCCCTCTTTTATGAAAGGATACAATACATGCATTATACATTTTATCTGAGAAATGTATTAGGGGATAAAAGCACTTGAAAAGTACTTTAGTGGATGTACATGCTAATACTTTTCAAACCTGTGTAGACTCTTCCTACCTGCAGTGCTTAGCTTCAGAAAAGAGATCAGTTTCCTTTTTCATCCATGTGCCACACTGCTATCACTTTCATCAAATACACAGCAAATGTCTCACACGGAGCCACTCCTAGGTTACTTCAACATTTCTGATCTTTGACCTCCACTGGAAATGGTTTCCAGGCACACTCTTGTCTGACAAGTGAACCATGTAAAATCTTATAGAAGATGGGTTTTTTTGTGAAAAGGAAGGGGGTAGGGAGGTTGGGGGGTTGTTTGTTGTTAATAAGACCTACAATATATGAAAAGTTTTGGTATATTTCACATGTCTTATTTATTAGTACACTTTAACAACAAATTATGTGCCTAGAAGTGGGGATGCTATATTGCACATATAGGGAACACATCACTACAATAAAGCGGTATTTTTAAAAAACAAAAGGGAACTGCTTATAGCATAGTCCTCCTAACAAAAGAGGAAGCTTTATAGCTGTGATGTCATTAAACCTCAGTAACTCCTTTAATGTTCTGAGCATATACACAGCATACCGAGTGTGTTCTGCAGAGGGAGAAGCTTAGGAACAGGAGGAAAGAAAAGATTATTTTTAGCTGACGGAACTCTTTGTCATACAGCATTAAAAAATCCTTGAATTGGCACCTCACAATAGCAGCCTTGTGTAGTGCTCTACTTTTAACTCATGGTACGCTGTAAGACAGATAAAAGCCATTTTGCTTTCATGAGAACTTTTGCCTATACAAAGACTACAAGACTTGGCTGATAGAATTCAAAATGATTTCTCTGTACAGTTACAGATTTCCTTGCATAAGATAGTATACCAGAGCAATAGTAGGACAACAAATAAGCACTGGTTATTAAAGTAACAAGACAGTTTTAAAATGCAATGTCTAAAATTAAATCCAAGGCCCTTTCCCATTTGAACATTTCATGTAGGAAGATACAGACCACATTTTTCTCTAATGCCAAAAAAATTTTATTCTACATCCATTAATATCCCAAATGTCAGCTACCACCAACATTTTCATCAATCATTGCATTAAGCCACTGGCCAAAAGATATACCTTTAAAAGAAGAAAATACACTTACCATTACCTTAATGTCTTTAATGTGTTTGCACATTTTTAAGCCGTTTAGCTGTAGGCAACTTTTAGTAGAGTGGAGAGAAAACTGCATGCACATGTCTGCTATAGAAATTTTAGTTTGATGTAGCAAAGAATAAAGCACTCAGAACATATTTTAAGACTATCTGTAACATTTCCAAATAAAATAGTACATGGTGGTTTGGGGGTTTGATTCTGAATTATGTTACATACAACACTAAGAGGAGGGGTTTTTGTTTGGTTGGTTGGTTTTTGCGACTACTACAGGAATCAGATTGGCATAGGTGTGACAAAGAGTCAACAGAGACCGAGGGCCAGATTTTCAAAGGTATTTAGGCACCTAAATATGCAGATGTGCTCAGGGGGTTGTAAATGGGATAAAGAGCCTTTTCTCTTTTCACTCATTTGAGGGTGCTCAATGGATTGCAACAAAATTCACCATACGTGTCCCATCTTATGATTCTTTAGGCATCCTAAGTTAAATGAATTCACATCTTGAAAGCCACCATTACTACAAGTACCCTTGTTGATGGTCAGAGAAGATACTAAGGACAGAACGAGCAAGGAACTTTTACAGATTTTACCCACTGCTTTTTCAGTCATTAACGTAATGGACAAACCTTTTTCAGTCTGTTTGTCCTACAAAACTACTTTTGGAAGAGAATTGCACATCTAAAGTGAAATTCTCTACTTAAAATAGCTTTGTAGGACAGACCAAAAAAGGATTTCCACCTCAGTATTTGTAGGATCTGCTGTCGAACACATAATTTTGTATCTGTTAAGTACCATGATGCCTTAAAGGTCATCAGCAAAATGCTGAGCATAGGAGTCAATGACACCCAGAGGACAGCAGAAATTATCCCTAATCACTGTCCACTCAGCAATTGTACCTGAGTGTTCAGTGAGCAAATGGCTCCTGCAAATGAATTTGCAGTTGACTATCTAATTGCTTCTGGCTTGCTGTGTTTGGACTTTGATTCTTCAACAAATTCACTCGTTACTAATAAAAGTTTTGATCCTGCACTTCTCACTAAGGCAAAACTCATTGATCTCTCTGGGACTTTAACCAAGTGAGGACTGCAGCACTAGGTGAGTGAGGAAAGCTGAGCTAATGCTCCACTATGTGGATAGGCATTCTAGGTGCAATCATAGGCTGCTATTTAACAATAGAAAAGAATAGGAATACAGTGGGGACAGGAGCTTTCTCCACCCTTAAATAATCAAATATTTTGCTGAGACCAAGTCTTCAAAAGAGAAACCAAATTTATTATCCTAAAATAAAATAGTGGATAAGGCCACAAGTTACCACTGTTTCTGTTGGATTTACCATGCAGCTAAATTATCTTCATATTATGGTCTGCTCTGTGCTATTTTGTATTAAGTGCTGGCATATAGAATCTTACACAGTCACTGATCCTACTTCTCCATTTACTTTGCCGTTAAACAAACCAGTTAGTCAACTATCCAGACTTGGAGGACATTTTTGGGACTCTTCCAGATAGGTTCTTTGTGTCCTTTGATTTGAAGATAAATTGAAATGCTGACATGGTTCAAAAATTCGATCCTAATTGAATAACCTTCTGAGAAGGTCACGTCTCTAACATACAAGATTGCCACCTTCCATAAGATTCTGGGTCAAATTCATTCCTGAGGGGAATCTGGACCATTATATTTATTACATCACTCTGGCAGTTGACAACACTCATTTTCTGACCCAATAGCAACATTAATTAATTATGATAATCAGGGAGTCTGAACAACTGATACATGTTGTCTAATCTGTTTTAATTTGTTAATATTCCAAATTAAAGTAAAATAAATACTACCTAATACATGTTGCTGACCGATTGAGAACTGCTAACAAATATATATATATATTTTAAACACACTGACCTTGAAAGAAATATCAAGTGCATTATACAAAAGTTGCTTAGATCAAATCTTGCTCTGTCCTCCTTCACAGGGAAAGCATCTGAAGTCTGTAAATAGCTTGAACTTTAGCCATCTCTTAATAAGATACAGTCCTGATCCCTTTTGTAAGCAAGGCAACACATTCAAATGTTTCTAAAAATACAGTACAAATATTAAAATTCATTGTGACCAAATGATTTCTTGGAATTCATTCTCAACTATACTAATGAAACATGCTAATCCTTGGCTGAACAGGATGTATAAGAATCTAATTAATATTAACAGAGTCTGAGCCAAGTTGATGAGGAAAGTGCTACACATTGGTCTTAAGTCTCAGAGGGGTAGCCATGTTAGTCTGTATCTGCAAAACTGGGGAATCCTGTGGCACCTTATAGACTAAAGATGTATTTGGGCATAAGCTTCTAAGAGTAAAAACCACTTTGTCAGATGCACTTTGGTCTGATAAAGATGAAACATGCAACACTTGCTTATAAACAAATCTCTATCTTGATTATTGATAACTGGGCATTATTCAGTTGCTCTAGTAGCATGGGCACAGGTTTTAGGGCTGGGAGTAGAATTCAGGAGTGGAGTTTGAAGAAAGAAAATGCTGTTTTTCTTGTGGAAAATTCTGGTCGTGTCTGAAGATTTCCATTTTGGCAAAAAGAAAATACAAACACACACACAATCAAAATAAGGACTGCTGGCTGCATGCTTGGAAGGCTCTTGTCAATTTCACTTTCTGCCTCCAGGGAAAAAGCAAAATTGACAAAAGCTTTCCATGCAGGGATCTGGGAGTTGCAACCAGGATAAGGGGAAATCATGGAGGCTGAGTGCTGGAGATCTTCACCTGCCATGCAATGGGGTGAGGGAAGGAGGCAGTGTGGTGGAGAGTCTAGCTGCTCAGCCTCCAGCAGCCTGCCTGGAAGTCACTTGTCCTTGTTTCTTTCTGTGCTAAAGTGATATATGCAAGATCCTTTCAGTTGGGCAATCCCTAATTTTTTTTAAAAAAAGGCTGTGTTCTCCCAAAATGGAATTTTTCTGGAATTTCTGTGAAAAATTTCATGATTTTGACTTCTTGTCCTGATTTGGGACAGAAAATCAAATGTGAATTTTTTTCCGTGTTAAAAGATTTTCATTTTCTAGCCAGCTTTACTCAGGAGTTCCAGACTCTGATGCTAACTAGCTGTAAGGCCTTGGGGAAGTCACTTAGCAAAATTGAAGCTGAGTGGTTATTGTGGAGATGATAATACTTGTCTACCTTAGAGTTGTGTTTGGGGTTTCTTTTTGGTTTGTTTGTTTTTTGTGGGAGCCAATTAGTAAATGAATTGAAAGAGCTATGTCATTAAATATTATCATTTATCACTCCTGATTTATTCCTACCTTTTCACCAGCGAATGATGCATGAGATGACCTTCCCTCTTATCCCATGACTTCTTACTTTGAGAGTGACCTTGCACTGCATCTGCTGGTTAACCCTTGTCCACATGTTTGTTAACACGCTCATAAACTTCCAATGGATTAGTGAGGAATAATTTCTCTCTATAAAAGTCATGTTGATGCTTCCCCAATATATTATATTTATCTATGTGTCTGATAATTCTGTTCTTTCCTATGGTTTCAAACAATTTGTCTGGAACTGATGTTAGGTTTATTTGCCTGTTATTGGCAGGATCACCTTTACAGACTTTTTAAAAAAAATCAGCTGTCAGTCATCTGGAACAGAGGCTGATTTAAGCAACAGCCATATACCACAATTAGTAATTCTGCAATTTCATATTTATATTCCTTCAGAACTCTTGAGTGAATACCATCAGGTTCTGGAGATCTATGACATTTTAAGGTATCAATTTATTCCAAAGCCTCCTCCATAGATACTTCAATCAGGGTAGTCCTTCAGATTTGTTACATAAAAACAGTGCTTTGGGAGTGGAGTTCTCCTCCATCACCCCTTCAGTCAAGACACTGATGCAAAGAATTAATTTAGTCCCTCCATAACAGCCTTGTTTCGTGTGAATGCTTCTTCAGCATTTTGATTATCCAATAAACCCTTTGACTGTTGGGCAGATTTATCACTTCTAAGGTACTTTAAAAATTGCTACTGGTTTTTGTGACCTTAGCTAGTTGATCTTCAAAGTCTTTCTTGGCCTGCCTTATACTTTTACACTTAACTTGCTGAAGTTTATATTCCTTTCTATTTTTTTGGATTTGACTTCTAAATATTTAAGTGTTGGTTTTTTGCTTTTAACTGTCTCTTACACACTGCTGTTTAGCAATGGCAGCATTTTTGGTCCTCTTACGGTTTTCTTTTTATTTGGGGTATAAACTTAGTTTGAGCCTATGTGCACTTTGCAGACGTTTCACCCTTGAAACTGCTTCTTTTAATTTCTGTTTAACTAGCTCTCTCATTTTTAGTGGGACCCCTTTTGTAAGTTGAATGCTACTGTGGTGTTTCAATATTAGGCTATTTATGAGCCTGCTGTTCTATGTTCCTCTAAACACATAACTGTGGAGAAGTGGAGGAGGAACCAAACCCTTAGGAAGGAGTCTGAGACAAGCTGAACTACACCAAGCCAAATACCATACAAATACCTTTGGATACAAAGGGTCCTAACTCCTAATTAGACCAACTGCCACACTTAGAGCCCAGGCACACACTAAAGCTACGGCTACACTGTAGCCTTCTTCCAGAAAAGCTTATGCAAATGAAGCACGGCATGGAATATGGCCGCGCTTCATTTGCATCATTAATTAGCAGCTGCTTTTGCGCAGGAGGCTTTTGCGCAAAAAGGAGCTGTGTAGATGGCTCCTTTTTGCGCAAAACCCCACTCTTCTGAAAAAATGAGGAAGAATGGCTCTTGCGCAAGAGGAGGTTTTTGCGCAAAAAGGAGCCATCTACACAGCTCCTTTTTGCGCAAAAGCCTCCTGCGCAAAAGCGGCTGCTCATTAATTATGCAAATAAAGCACAGAGATATTCCACGCCACGCTTCGTTTGCATAAGCTTTTCCACAAGAAGTCTACAGTGTAGCTGTAAGCTAATGACTAGCCACAGACAGCAAAATATAATGAAGTATTCCTTGGTCTATAGTCATCAGAGCAATCCTCAGGCACAGCAGCACTTCTCAAACATTTCTCCCAGACACACAAACTAATGGGACTATTTGGATACAATATTTGATCCAATTCTTATTCCCTACAAGAAAATAATGGTTTGAGATGTAGGGGAGAAGATGAGGTGGGAGGATAATACCTACATCTGGTCCAAGCTAAGAAAAAGTGATATAGAAATGTAGGATTTAGCAACCATTCACTGTTGTGAGTCACATAACTAAGTATAAATAACAGTAGGCTCTCATTTATGATTAAATACCAATGACAGCTGAAAATGAGGAGGCAAATGAAACAAACAAATAAAAGGAGCAACTTGTTTTGGCTATAATTGATATTTGTTTCATTCTCAGCCTGTTTGAGACAGACGTCCAGTAATTTCCCCTTTGACATTGCCACCATCATCCAACTTATTTCACTCATTAGGCTCAGTTAGTCGCCATCTGTGCTAGAAAGCCATGCTGAAGAACTAATCTTCAATCTAATGTGTAAGGAAATGTGGATTCAGCAATGATACACAGTCAGTGAAATGTTGGCTAAAACAAGGATACATGACATATTGCAGGTGTGGTCAACCTGAGCCTGAGAAGACGCCACAGTTTACCAATGAATATTGCCAAAGAGCTACAGTAATTTGTGAGCAGTCCCCATCAAGGGCCTCCTCTCCCATCTCCAGTATCTTTTGCCCACCAGCAGCTCCACCGATCAGTACCTCCTCTTCCTTCCCCATGCCTCCTGCCCACTGCAATCAGCTGTTTCAGGAGGCTCCTTGGGGGGAGGGAAGGAGCGAGGGCACAATACACTTGGAGGAGGAGGTGGAGCCAGGAGTTGAGCACTGGAAATTTGGCACCTGTAGCTGCAGCCCCAGAGTCAGTGCCTGAGCAAGGAGTTACATATTAACTTCAGAAGAGCCACAGGTTGGCCATCCCTGACATATTGGATTAAGACGGTGAAAGGCAATAATCACGCAAACCCAGCTACCTAACCTCCTCTTTTCTTGCAATAAGTCTCAGCCCTTTTCACAAAGATTATAATCTGAGGCTATATCCACACTAGAAAGATTTTGCAATAAAAGCACTGCTGACAATCATAAGTCACAAAAAAGAAAGTCAACAAATCATGTTTACACTGCCATCCTTTGTCAACCTATCATGGCCATATTGATAGCTTTGCCATCAACAGAAAGAGCAAAGCAATGTGGTTATACATCTGTCAAGGGACACACCCCCTCGACGGTCGGGAAGTCCCCGGGATTGGGTTATTGTTCCCTCTTCCTGTGCACACACGGCCCAAAAGGTCCAGTTCAAAGTCAGAAGCCCCTCTATTAGGGTATATACTGCTCAAGGGCCAGGTTCCAAACCTAGTCCCCTCTATCAGGGTACATATGGCCTCACCAGCCTAGTCCTGGAGTACAGTTCCCTTTAGTAGTGTATATACAGCCCTAAAGTACAGTTCCCTCTAGTAGGGTGAATACAGCCCTCCAGATCGAGTCCCCAGATACAGTTCCCTCCCTCTCCTCTGGGTCACCATGACCTAGAGGCCTAGTCCGCAGGTAAGCCTTCCTGGATGTGAGCAAGCAGGCCTGTTGTGGGGTGGGGAGGTAGGGAGACCCAGGCCCTCCCACTCCACCAGGTCCCTACCCAGGGCCCTGTTGGCAATGGCAAATTCTGCTGCCTGCTCGGTGGGGATGCCTGCCGGAACATGCTGAGTTCCCGGAGGACAATCCTCCGCCCTGGGCTACTTCCTACCACTCCTGGCGTGCTGCCCCAGTCTCAGTCCCCTCTGGACGGCCTCCCTGGCCAGAGCTGCTGCTGTTGCTGTTGCTGTTGCTGTTGCTGAGGCCATGGCTCGGATGGCTGCTGAGGCTGATCTGGAGCTCAGGCTGGAGCTACTTCCCCTCTGGCAGTCCACCCTGACTGAGTGGCTCCCTGGGCTTTTATACACTGGCTCCCCTGGGAGCATGACCAGCAGGGCCATGGGGGGGGGGGCCCTTTCAGCCAGCTGGGCCTGGGCAACTCCCTGCTGTTCAGTTTGGGGTACATACACCCCGTCACAACATCCCACAGTGTTTTGCATCATCTTCTGTACTAAGCACCGTGGGAACATGCAACATGGAGCTAGGCATTTGGAGAACATGAAAAATGTCCCATCAGCCACTTCTTTGCTTCCTAGCCCTGCCAGGGCTTCCAGCTTACTGTTGTGCCACTTGAATGACATTCCTTGAAAACTCCAGCATCTGCTGAGAAAAATCATGTATCCGAGCTTTCTCTCCCATATTGTGTTTAATGTGCTTAGGACATCACACAATGCATTAGCGCTACTTATGCATTTAATAACAGAAGATGAAGACTCAGATGCAGATGACAATGAGAGTGACAGGAACAGTAGCAAAGTGGCATTGCATTGGGCTATCGCAGAGCAGCTGTGCTTAGTGAAGTGTTGCTTTTGGGCTAGAGAAACCAGCACTGAGTGGTGGGGTCACATTGTCATGGAGGTGTGAAACGAAGACCAGTGGCTACAAAACTTTTGGATGTGTAAAGCTACCTTCCTAGAGCTGTGTGCTGAGCTGGCCCCTGAACTGCAGTGCAAGGACACCCAAATGAGAGCTGCTTTTTTGGTAGAGAAGCGTACTGTAACTGCTTTGTGGAAGCTGGTGATTCCTGATTGCTACTGTTCAGTTACAAATCAATTTGGAGTGAGGAAGTCTACTGTTGGGGCATTACTTATGCAAGGGTGCAGAGCAATAAATCACATTTTGCTGTAGAACTGATTCTGGGAAATGCAGATGATTCAGTGGCTGGCTTTGATGAGATGGGCTTTCCAAACTCCGATGGGGCAACAGATGGCACACATAGTCCCATTATAGCACCACCTCACCTTGCCTCCAAGTACATCCATTGGAAGAGATACTTCTCCAAAGTGCTTCACATGCTTGCTAGATATACATTCAGGAAATTGCTAGGTATACATGTCATTTGTTAAATTGGATAAACTTGAGGTATATGAATTGACTAACAGTCTTCAGCCACAGTATCTGTGGAAAAGGAAAACTAAGTTTCATAAAGTTTAAACTAGTTCATCTGACCCTTTGAATCAATCTCTGCAAGTGATTTAATCTCCCAAAATTGTTTAGGTAAACTTAATGTTCTTCTCACACTGACACATCTACACTAATCTCTTTACACAGTAAGAAATCATCTTTGACACTTTTTTTGGTTGAATGAGATCTTGTCTTGGTTTTGATTGTGGTGTATCCTTTTGTGCCACATACATTGTATGAATGTGTCTGTTCAGTTTTGCTCATTCTGATCTCTCAATGCTCACTCTTTTGGAATATGTAATAAAGAATCGGATGACTCATAAGGGCAAAAACATTTATCTTTTGTAAAAGCAGTGATATGACCATATGAGGAACAGATATGTGTGGCTATTAATAACTAACAAATATAGTCAAATCCTGCATTAGTTAGATCTTTTACAGACAAAACTACCACTGACTTTAATAGAAAATTCAACTAAGTAAAGACTGAAGTGTTCTTCTATTTAAAATCTTATAAAAATGAACTGTATATGAAAACCAATTAAACAGAATGTATTGTTTTGTTCACAATGTTGCAAGGAAAGCTACTGGAGTTCAGAAAACACCATATGATCTGCATGTAAAACTAAATAAATATTAAAGCATTAACCTAAATATTATGAATTAGAACTTTAATTAATCTCTACTGAATACAAACTAAACCTACCAGTATGCTTTCCTAAACTCAGTATTATAAATGTAATTGCAACAGATTCATGTAAGAGTAATCACTTTAAAAAGAGAACTGGACAGAGGTAAAAACAGCACAGTAAGATATAAATGAATGTAAATGAAATATATGAATTTATCTAATATAAATAAGGACTGAAGACCATGGATCTCTAGCAGACAGCAAGCCAATGGAATAAATTCTCAACCACAACATTTTATCTTCCGCTACCAGTTACAAGATACAAAATCAAGACCAGGGCAATAAATTTAAATTAACTTTTGATAAGATATAGGATAAACATAACAAGTCTTAATGAAATTTCAATATACTATTTTTACTAGTGCACAATTCAGTGTATAGTATGTAAGAGTTTCCCCTGTAGTCCATCTATCCTAACATTATAACTGCACAGAACTTGACAGTTTACTTGAAAATTGATTTGCATCACATCAACTAGGTCTTACCAAGAGCATAATCTGAGAAGAGTCCTCTAAGAAATTTTGCTAAGATTGGTTTAAACACACATCCAGCTCAAAAACTTAAGTTAGTTAGACAAACTTCCATAAAACACACAAAGAGCTGTCTTTCTTAGCATTAGATTAGCACATATTTTTAAATGTAAATTTTATTTGTTTTTTGGGGGGATGTTTATTTGTTCTGAAGTACATTGGGCAGTTTTTTAAGTGGGAACTTATATCTTAGGTATTGTACTTTATTCCTAAAATTCTATTTCTGGCTCAGCTCTATACAATTAAAACTTAAATAAGGTTTATTTTATTTTGAAATTGCCTGTATGGGCCATACTGGGATCAAGCAGAGTTTCTCAGATAACTTCTAGACACTGTCACTTTTTACTTGACAAATATTCTGAAATGTACCACTGAAATCAACCAAACCTGTGAGCAAGTTGCATATTGTCTGGTCTTACAATTTTTTCAAGGAGACTTTTCTATAAAACCTGCCTAATATTATTAATACTCATCATCGTTATTTCTATTATTATAGCGTCTAGGAACCCCAGTCATGGATCAAGACTCCATTGTGCTTGTCATCTTACAAACACAGAACAAAAAGATATATCCTGCTACAAAGAGCTGACAGCCTTGACCAGCTTCCAAGTAAGATCAAAACTTGTGTATCTGATTGTTTTTCAGTTTTACAGTAAACTGAAACCAAACATTGTGATGCATTGTTCTTTTCTGCAGAAGTATGAAAGAAACTTTTAAAAGGTGACAAATTATAATGAATCCAGTTGGGAGGAGATGTTCAGTGTGGTACTTCCAGAGATTAGTTTCTGAAGTGTAATAGTAGCCATGTTGATACCAGGATATTAGACAGACAAATTAAGTGAGATAATATCTTTTATTTGACCAACTTCTGTTGGTAAGAGCTATACCAAGATCTGCTTTAGGACTGTGTGGCTTGAAAGCTTGTCTCTCTCTCACCAGCAGAAGTTGGGCCAAAAAAAGATCTCTCACCTTGTCTTTCTATAGTTTGAATGGACCTACACAATAATATTTCAAGTCCCAGCCAAACGTTCCTATCCATTAGGATCATTAACACTAGGCCCAGAGTTAATTTTTCAGATTTTTCTAAAGTGTAAAAGAGGATTGTATAGGGTACCTCCAATACTTACCAGTTTTTGTTATAAAAAGGAGTCATCAGTACCCTAGTTTCCAGCAGCAAAGGAACCCAGTTGCTTGTATCAGTATTTCAAAGGACAATTCTTCAAATAAGCTTGCAGGTTAGGACTCACTATCTTGCATCAATGTGCAGCGGCAGTCAAAAAAAGCAAACAGAATATCAGGAATCACTAAAAAAGGGTTAGAGAATGAGAGAGAGAACATTGTCTCTCTATAAAACCATGGTACACCCACATCTTGAATACTGCATACAGATGTGGTCATCTCACTTTAAAAAAAGATATATTGGCATTGGAAAAGGTTCAGAAAAGGACAACAGAAATGATGAGAGGTTTGAAATGGGTCCCCTATGAAGAGAGATTAACAAGACTGTCACTTTTCAGCTTAGAAAAGAGGAGACTAAGGGGGATATGATAGAGGTCTATAAAATCATGATGGGCATGGAAAAAGGGAATAAGGAAACGCTATTTACTTGTTCCCATAACATAAGAATGAGGGGTCACCAAATGAAATTAATAGGCAGCAGGTTTTAAACAAACAAAAAGAAGTTTTTCTTCACACAGAGCATGGTCATCCTGTGGAACTTCTTGCCAGAAGAGGTTGCGATGACCAGGACTTTAACAGAGTTCAAGAAAGAGCTAGATACATTCATGGAGGTTAGGTCTATCAATGGCTATTAGCCAGGATGGGTAGGAATGGTGTCCCTAGCCTCTGTTAGAGGATGGGAATGGGTGACAGGAGAGGGGTTGCTTGAAAATTCCCTGTTCTGTTCACTCCCTCTGGGGCACCTGGCATTGATCACTGTCAAAAGACAGGATACTGGGCTAGATGGACCTTTGGTCTGACCCAGTATGGCCATTCTTATAGTTTTAATCTACCAAAGCTTTGTATTTACTTTCTGGTAACTCTTTTGCTACATCAGTTAATTACTATCCCCTTAAGTATTATCTCTTAGCAGAAAAGTAACTTGAATAAAGATACAGGAAGAAGTGTCAGAGAGTGCTTAGACAAGTAGCCATGTTAGTCCGCATCTGCAAAAAAATGAGGAGTCCTGTGGCACCGTAGAGACTAATTAGTAGGGCATAAGCTTTGGTGGGTAAAACCCACTTCATCAGATGAATTGAAGCGGAAATTACACAGGCAGGGAGATATATAGATATATAGATATATAGATATATATATAAGAAAAGAAGGAAGTTACTTATCAAATGCAGGACCAGTGTTAATGAGGCCAGTTAAGTCAGGGTGGATGTGGCTCACTCATAGCAGCTGATGAGGAAGATCCTAATTTTGTTACAGGGAGAATCAGTTTTAGAGCTAGGATTAGAATTTAAAAGTTCCCTTTTCTCAGTCTGATGCTTAGTTCAATCAGGCAGCTTGGCTCTCAATATTTGTCTATATGCTTCATTATCTAAGTCACATAGGCTGCCCAGGAAGTTTGGGAATGAGGGGACCTACAATGAGCTAGCATTGTGAGCCGGACCCTTTTCACCACAGATTGGTCTAACTCTCTTAGAGCAAAAAACATCAAATGCTGGCCATGGCTCGGTAGCTTGTACATTTAAATATTTTAGCACATTGGATAGCAAAACATTGTAAACATATAAACATTTAATAAAGGTTGATGTATAAACACAAATCAGCACCAAGTCAAAGACTGTGAGAACATCATCAAAAACATGGATTACTATGAATGTCAATTATTTATCAAACATTGTACTTTGGTAGTACCCAAAATCTTATTCTAAAAAGATATTTCATACTCTGAACTATCAGTAATGCTTTTTTTACAAAGCATTTTCTGTAATATTTACTTTCATCAACATCAGCCCAGCTATTTATATGTTTGAATCACTGGAGGTTTCTGAAATGTAAGAGCATTACAAAAAATAATGATAATAAAACAAATGGATTTCTAATTCACAAGATTAGCCCCAAGCATATACAGACATTATTTTAGCCATAATACAACTCATGTGGTTAGAGGAAGATTTAATGGCTTGA
This sequence comes from Pelochelys cantorii, assembly GCA_032595735.1. Taxonomy (NCBI): domain Eukaryota; kingdom Metazoa; phylum Chordata; order Testudines; family Trionychidae; genus Pelochelys; species Pelochelys cantorii. The sequence continues at coordinate 82,131,162 of CM064329.1, read as the reverse complement.
GATATTGTGTCCATCATCCAAGCTTAGTGCATGAAAGTCGATATTTATATCACTATAGATTTTCTGTGCTCTTGAGTTCTGAGGTAAATTCAGATGCTTTAGGATGTCTTATTGTATCTTTAACTGAAAGATCAAAATATTATAGAAAACATAGAAAGAAAAATGTCCTTATCATGAAAAACAACATTTAATGATGAGGACTGTTACATCAGTTTAAAACTGGCTGCCTAACCATAAACAAAAGATAATGATAAATGGCATAGCACCAAACTGCAATAAGGGACCAAGTATGGTATCATAGGGATGTGTCTTAGCTCAGGTTTTTTTAAATTGAAAATAGCTTTATTAATGGACTGAAAGGTTGATCTAGGAAGAGAGAAGAATGCTAGTCAAACTCACAGGTGGTGCTAAATCTCATGAGCATAAAAAAGGATTTTTAGCTTGGAGAAATATAAATGAATGCATCTAGGGGAAAGTAATCCAAAACAGAGAGTGTTAATATGAGTGAGATATTTGGTAAACTCTTAAAACCAAGGGAGATTTGGGGGAACATGAAAAAAAGAGTTGGCATGTGACCCCTGCAGGGTTCAGTTCCTAGAGGTTCTCACATTGAATTCTCCAGGCTTGCTCACAGGGGTTGACAGCAAGCCAACTCCCAGTCAGTCATTAGGAGATCTGAATGATGAATTTGAACCTCTGAGGGGGGATTTCTCATCAACTTCACTACACAACACTTACACTGGAGGTTATATGACCTGGCTGATTAAAGCAGAGTGTTTGCTGGCTCATTGCACTGTTGTTGCAGTGACGGGACACAGACACATCCTGTCCTGGACTGCTATCATCAGTCCTTTATGGACTGATGATAGCAGTCCAGCCCCTGGAAGAGTTAGAGAGCAAGGGAAGAAAGAGTATTTACATATACTTGACACTCACACCCCAGGCCTGTGATGGAGTGAGTGGGGAGAGAAAACAAAGCAAATCTGGTATGCAAGTAAATCAAATATATAAAATGAGGGTCCTCCAACATTTGTTGAGTGGAGAAGAGTAGCTCCATAAACCTGTTGTGACCAGGTCCTGGGGTAGACATTCATAAATACAATAAACTCATTCTGTTCAACTGGCTTCGTGGAGCTTCTTTTGAACAGAACAATACAATAGCTAATGTTGTCTTAAGCTGCATACACAGAAGGCATCATCATAAGCCAGGAAAGTAATAATCCCCCTCTACACATGAAAGATGAGGCTGAACACTTAGGACGTTCTGCATACATCAATACCCAAAGGAATTTGGCCATTTGTAGTGAACTCAGAGAAAACCTACCCATCTAGCTCAAGCACAAGTTCCTGCTAGTTAGGCAGTTCACCACCTATCTCACCACTGTATTCAGGGTCTGGACACACCTAACATTCATAAATGCCTGGTGATGGTAATACCTCTCCCCCATTGTAACCTGTAGCTCAGTCACCTTGGCTCCCAATATTTGGCTATACTCTCTCTGGCCAAGGTCACTGGTTGCCCAGCAGCAAAGTTGGCATGGCTGCTGGAGTGCATTCCCCCAGGTCATGGGAGGCCTGTCCCACTCTGCCTGATGTAGAACACAGACTTGAACCCAGCTCTTTCTGCTCTTCAGGTATGTCCCTTGGCCCATAGGCATTCAAGGGAAGCGTGTATCTCAGTCTTCACTCTTGAAGCTGCTATATCTTGTACAAATAATCACTGGGACTTGGGCTTCCCACTTCCAAGGTGAGTGCCTTAATCCTGGGATATGAAATCAATCTCATTCGGTCTGTGACTAATTATTTATAGAAAGTGGAACTTCTTCAACAGGAGACATTGAGAGAGACACACCCTCAATATCCTATAGCTCAGTGTTTAGGGCACATAACTAAGAGGTAGGAGACCAAGGTTCAAATTCTTCCTCTACATCCATCAGAAAGGAGACTGAAACCCAGATCTCTAATATCCTGAGTTAGTGCTCTAACTACTGGCTTATAAGGATGGGGTAGCAGCACCACCACCACTACTAGCCCTGTATCAGAGATTATTCCTGACTACTAGATCAGGCCCCACAGGTGAGCTAACACCTGGCTTGAGGTAGGTAACTGAGTACATGCCCAGCAGCAGAAATTTAGGTACCTCAAGTCCTTAGGTGTCTATAGGATTATGTAGCACCTGAATGTAGGTTTTGAAGATCTAGGTGGATTGAGGCACCTAACATGGCAGATAAGCACCAAAATCTTTTGGTGAAAGCAGCACACAGTGCCTTATCTATATCCTCCCCACAGCATTGCTTCTCCATCTAACATGATGGGCATGAAGACTTTTTTTGTGCAATACAGTGAAAGAATGGGGAATCATTGAATGTTACTGGATGTCAGCTCAAAAGGCACAACTAGCCAGTTAGAATGTGGCTTTGAACAATCAGTACCCAGTCCTGCACCAATGAATTATGTTTCATCTAAATATTCATGATATATTTTAGTTAAACATTTCATTCTAACAGTTTTGGTTTAAAAAAACCCCTGATATACCTGAGTATACAAGAATGGAGAAAGCAAATCTGATATTAGCTCATATTTTAAAGACATATCGGCTGTGTCTAGACTGGTGCGATCTTGCGCCAGAGCTATGCAAATGAGGCTCAGCGTGGAATATCGCCGAGCCTCATTTGCATAACTAATGAGCCGCCATTTTTGCAGAAGAGGCTCTTGCGCAAGACGGAGCTGTCTACACTGCCCCGTCTTGCGCAAGAAAAACCCTCTTGCGCAAAGCCGTTATGCCTGAAAATAATCAGCATAATGGCTTTGCGCAAGAGGGTTTTTCTTGCGCAAGACGGGGCAGTGTAGACAGCTCCGTCTTGCGCAAGAGCCTTTTCCGCAAAAATGGCGGCTCATTAGTTATGCAAATGAGGCTCGGCGATATTCCACGCTGAGCCTCATTTGCATAGCTCTGGCGCAAGATCGCGCCAGTCTAGACACAGCCATCATGTATAACATTTGTATTAGGGAGTTTTTGTGACATTGTTACACTGTTGACTCATATTTAGAATGTAGTCCACTATGACCACCAGAACCTTTTCTGCAGTACTCCTTTCTAGGCAGTCATTTCCCATTTTGTGTGTGCACAATTGATTGTTCCTCCTTAAGGGTACGTCTACACTAGCCCCCTAGATCAATCTAGGGAGGCTAACGAGGGCGACCGAAATTGCAAATCAAGCCCGGGATTTAAATATCCCTCACTTGATTTGCATGTTCCCGGCCGGTCGCCATTTTAGAAATTGACTAGCCCGAAGTAACTGCCCACGTTTACACGCAGCAGTGAAACGGGATTCTGATTTAAAGCCCTAACTCAAATTAGCTGGTATTCCTCCTGCAATGAGGTTTACCAGCTAATTCGATTTAGGGGCTTTAAATCGGAATCCCGTTTGACTGCCGCGTGTAGATGCGGGCAGTTACTTCAGGCTAGTCAATTTCTAAAATGGCGACCGGCCGGGAACATGCAAATCAAGTGCGGGATATTTAAATCCCGGGCTTGATTTGCTATTTCGGTCGCCCTCGTTAGCCTCCCTAGATCAATCTAGGGGGCTAGTGTAGACGTACCCTAAGTGGAGTACTCGCATTTGTCCTTAATGAATTTCATCTTATTTACCTCAGACCATTCTCCAGTTTGTTGAGATCATTTGAATTACAATCCTATCTTCAAAGGAATGAGTATCATCTGCATACTTTATAAGTGTACTCTCTATGCCATTATCTAAATCAATGATGAACAGAACCAGACTCAGAACTGATCTCTCCAAAACCCCACACAATATGCCCTTCCAGGTTGACTGGGAACTACTTATAACTCCTCTTTGGAAATGGTTGTCCAACCAGTTTTCACCCACCTTATAATAGCTTCCTCTTGGCTGTATTTCCCTAGTTTGTTAATGAGAAGGTCATGTGAAACTGTATCAAAAGACTTAAAATCTACATTTATATCCTCTCTTTCCCACAAGCCTTGTTACCCTGTCAAAGAAACACACACACACACACACAACACACACACACACTTTGTACTGAGAGGAAAAGAACTAGGTATTTTAAAAAGGCAAATTACACACACTTTCAGACAGTGGAATTTCTTTCATCAATTGAAAAAAACTCTTTTTTCCACGCCTGAAACTAAGGAAAGGATTTAGGCAATTTATTCAAGTTCTGGCCATGGTGGGCTTACTTAAGATTTAGCCAATATCGGAAGATCAGTTACCACAGTATGCAGAATCAGTGGTAAACTACAGTTTGGCATCATCAATGATTTTCCAGTTATTTATCTGACATTTTCAAGCTGATTATCAGGTTATCCAGATTCTTGTGGTGAGTCTTCCATTAAGAACCTATTAAACATCTGATTTTGATCTTTAGGAGCTGGGGATGATCCCTAACAATCCATCACTATTCAGATTCTTTAGGAGCTGGTGAGAGTTCTTTCCTTTAATGCCACATTCTATTGACATTGTTGAAGTGTTTATAGCAGGGGTAGGCAATAAGCCAGAAGAAGTCCACCTGGATAAGCCTCTGGTAGGCCACTGACACTTTGTTTATCTACACATCCATACGTATGGCTCCCTTTGGCTGTGGATTGCTGTTGCCAACCAATGGGAGCTGCAGAAAGTGGCACATACCAGGACATCAGGATTTATACTTTCAGGGCCTGAGAGTGTTTTGAGACTGTAAGAACATTATTGTTCATTGGGCCCACAGGAAGGCAGCCAGAACCCCCAGAGGTTCACAGCTAGATCACAATAGGGAGATGATTCTGAGTTAGTATGGAAGGAAGGGTATGCTAGGGATCCGCTTAATGCCCCTCCAACAATCTTTAGAAGACATGAAGTAGCAACTTGACAAGATTATTGTGGACCTGAATAAAACTGATTTGTGATTCTGTAAGGAGGCTGACTTGGTCTTCAGGCAAAGAGAAATTTAGGGCCAATCCAGAAACTTTATGCAGGGTAACTGTAAACTGGTCTGAAATGCTGCAGTGGAGGTTATGGCAGAAAGCTATCAAACTTCCACAGACTGGCAAGATCAGAAGATGTGTGAACTAAGAGGTGGTTCAATTAATATACAAGCAGGAAGGATCAATGATTACACACACCAAAAAATATTAGGTATCTGAGTCATTCAAAGAAGATGCGGTACACAACTATGGCCAAGAGAGCAAAAATGTTTTGGCCAATACTGGGGGGGGAAACTATGCGTTTTATATGGGAATCCAGCTGAGACTGGGAGGAGACAACCAAGATAATTCTACAAGTGGTCCAGTTCCCCAATAAGAATTGGAAGTGGATTTACAGGAAGGGATCCTGTAAAGAAGTTGGAAAGATTCTTGAACAAGTTATTTAACCACCAGTTTGTTTAAACTTGAAGAATAATAAAGTGATAGGTAATGCCCAACCTGGATTTGTTAAGAACAAGTTAAGCCATGGCAGCCTAATTTACTTCTTTCACAAGATAAATCATGTCGTGGATTGTGGGGGAGTTACAGGGAGAGGAGAAGCAGTAGACTTTAGTCTAGAGAAATGTGGTCTCAAAATTTGATACACGACTGCTTAAAAAAACCCTCAAAAAGTAATTAATCAAGGATTCATTCCCAAACTGGGAAGACATATCAAATGTGGACCTATAAGGGTTTGCCAATATTTTCATTAACAACTGGGATGAGGACATAGAGATAAGACTTAAAAAATGTGTGGATGATACCAAGCTAGGACAGGTTCAAAAAACTTTAGTGGACAGGAACAAAATATGATCTTGATACATTGGAGAATCCATCTGAAATCAGTAAGATGAAACTCAATAAAGGGAAGTACAAAGTCTTACACTTAGGAAGGACAAATAAAATGCAAATACAAAATGGAGAATAACTCAGTAGGCACTAGTACTGAAAGGTCTGGGGGTCTCAGTCACAAATTTCATGAGCCAACAGAGTGATGTGAAAAAGGAAAATGTTCTTCTGCGGGATTTTAACAGAAGTACCATATGTAGGGCAAGGTTGGGAATTCATCTGCTCTACTCCTCACTGGTAAGGCCTCAGCTGGAGTATTGGGTCCTCTTTCTGACACCTCACTCTGAAAAAGATGTGGGCAAACTAGAGAGTTTTCAGAGGACAGCAACAAAAACAGTAACAGGCTTAGAAAAAAGGGACTACAAGGAAAGGTTAAAATAATTGGTCACATTTAGTTTAGAGAAGAGATGGCACAGAGGGAACATGAGATAACCATCTTCAAATGTTGTTGTAGTGAAGACAATGATCATATTCTACACATCCATGAAGCTAGGACAAGAAGTAATAGACTTTATGTGCAGGAAAAGAGATTTAGGTTAGCTATTAGGAATAATTTTCTAACCATAAGGACAGTTAAACACTTAAAAGATTAGCTAGAGAAGCTGTGGAATCCCTGCCATTGGAGAGTTTAAGAATGGATTAGACAAACACCTGTCAGGAATATTCTAGACATACTTGGTTCTGCCTTAGCACAGGGGAATGGCTTAGATGACTATTGAGATCACTTTTCAAGAAGCCTCTCAAGAAAAAGAATAAATATGAAAAACAGCAACATGAGACAGGATAAGTTCTTTAAACTTTGATAGGCCTAAGAAAAAGTATGTGAGGGCTTTGTATAATGATACTTTGTTGAATATTCTAACACAAAAACCTTACATATATATATATATATACACACACACCTGTCCAGAAACCTAACATTAACACGCTCTCCAAATGGGGAAGATTTAGAGATCTTTTCCAGCAAGAAGATTCAAAATATCCTATACACTTCTACCAAATATCAGGCATTTAGCTTTGAGCAATGATATATGGAAAGAATGGAAATATTAACATAATTAGCTATGCAAAACAGATAACTTTAATTCAAGGTAACAGTATAGGTGAGGAAAACAGGATGAAGGAAGTCTGGAAGAACCACTTCGATATAATTTTGTATGTATTTTATGTGATCATTCAGTCACATTGCTATCTAAATGGCAGCCAGAGTGCATAGCTCAACTGAAAACAAGAATCTTTTCCCCAAGGCTGTGTCTAGACTGCAGGGTTTTTTCGAAAAAAGTAGCCTTTTTTCGAAAAAACTTCACATGCATCTAGACTACAGCCGCATTCTTTCTAAATTAAATCAAAAGAACGCGGCTTTTCTTTCGATGGCAGTACTCCTCATTTCATGAGGAAGAACGCCTTTTTCGACAGAAATCCGTCAAAAAAAAGTGTGTGTGGATGCGGGGAGCCAGTTTAAAAAAAAAAAAAAGGCCTCCAGGATGAAGCCCTGGTGGACAGTCCGGGGCATGCCTTGCATCTCTCTGGTTCCTGTCTGCAGCCATCTTTTAAAGGGACAGTCACCCTCACAGCCAGTTGTAGCAGCAAAGCAGACAGAGCACACGGTTCTTCCAGTGCAGCCACGTCCTAGCCCCAAGACCCTCCTGGCCCTTCCAGACAGCCTTCTGGGGACCCAACCAGGGGCTCCAAACGCCAGGCACCGGCATGGTCTGGGCTAGAGTTCAAGACCCTTCTTGAGCTTTGGTCAGAGGAGGAGGCCTTACAAGCCCTGAACACCAGACAGCAAAATGAGGACATTTTTGGCTGCATGGCAGAGGCCCTGGCCAAGAGAGGGCACCACCCCCGCACCCAGGACCAGGTGCACTCTAAAGTGAAAGAGCTGTGCCAGGGCTATGTTAAGGCCAGGGAGGAGAGCTCCCATTCTGGGGCAGCCCCCCACTACTGCCCTTATTATTCAGAGCTGGCCCACATTCTTGGTGGTGGGGTAGCATGCACACCACTGCGTCTTGTCCAGTACGGCTTGGGGGACCCTGTGGTGGACGCGCCAGAGCAGGACCTAGAGCAGTCCAGGGAGTCTGGAGACGGAGAGTTGGTGCCGGAGGAGGAGGACAGCGAGGAGACTGTGACCCTCACTCTGGAGTCAGTCACCCAGACCCCAGAGGCCTCCCAGGTGTCATCTGATGCCGGAGACGAAGCAGCAGGTGAGTGCAGTGAGGTCATGTAACAGACAGGGTGGGGGAGGTGGGTGCACAGTGAGTGATGCACAAAGGAAACCTGTAATGCTCACCCTGGACATCATGCAGCTGGCTGTGCATGTGCCAACATGTTCAGCCGTAGAGTGTGACACATGGAAGTGCGCCACGTGGTGGCATAAACCATGTCCAGAACACACCCAGGTGGGTTGTCAGTGTGAGGTCCCATTGGCACTTTGGGACCCCTGTGATGCTCAGGCTGATGCCCAGGTCACACATGGTGTTACCTTCAGAACGTCTGAGTCCCCTCTCTGAAGGAGAGGGCATGCCCTTTTGGACAGCTGTTGCACACATGACTGATTATGTCTTCCTCTTTTCCTCCACAGCCAGACCAGCCGTGCAAGAAGGCTGCAGCACCCCAGCCCCACCTCCATCCCGGGGACATGGGAGCCGCAGACACAGGCGTGTCTATGCAGACATCCTGAGGCAGCATGTGGCGGCCCTGCAGGAGCTCAACACCATCCTGCGAGAGAGGACGGAGGCCGAGGCTCGGTGGCATGATTGGCTGATGGAGGAGCTTGTCCAGCAGCACACGTCCCTGTGTGCCACGCTCAGGGAGGTCTGTGGCTTGCCTGCTCCTGCTCCTCCAGCACACCATGACCCTGCCCCACCAAACCCCCCTTCCACAGCACCATCCCCTTCCCCCCTTGTACCTCCCTCTCCCCCAGCCCCCCCAGTCCCCCTCTCCCCCAGCCCCGCCCTCCCCCAGGCCCTCCTCTCTCCCAAGACTCCCAGACCCAAGTGCACCTTGTCCAGCCAACAGTCAATCGCCCCACCCGATCCCGAGGCCATGGTGGACCCCGAACGTGAGGTGCCAGGAGCCTGCGAGCAGGCAAGCACCATCCAACCTTCCCGTCTCCAGGTTTTAAGCACCCCCACCACCCCAGTTAAACACAATGTTGGGTATTTAAGAAAATGTTTATTTTTGATGCAGAAAGTATGCTTTGAGAAAAAACTATGTACAATAAACAAAAGATTTTATATGTTTGCAACATTTCTACATTCTTTCAGTTATTGATATTTACAACAATAAAACAGAAGTTATTCTTTTCAGACAAAACCTGGTGTTTATTATTTCAACAAACAGGGTCAGGGTGACGGTTCAAGAGGGAAGGTTGTATTGGGCCAGGGCCAAGCCCCCAGACAGGAGGCCCTCAGGAGAGTCAGTGGCCTCCATTAGAGAATCGCTCCTGTAGGGCCTCCCGGATGCAAACATCAGACCGGTGAGCCTGGCGGATGGCAGCTGTCCGGGGCTGGTCAAAGTGCCTCTCCTGACCATCAGCACCTGTACCCCACCTTGATAGGAAGGCCTCCCCTTTCCTCTCCACCAGGTTATGGAGAACGCAACACACGGCCACCACCTCAGGGATGTTGCGTTCCCCCATTTCTAGACGTGTGAGCAAGCACTGGAATCTCCCTTTTAAACGTCCGAACGCACATTCCACCTGGTTGCGAGCTCGATTAAGATGAGCATTAAACTGCTCCTTGCTCGCATCCAGGTGGCCGGTGTACAGCTTCATAAGCCACAGCATCGGGGGTAGGCGCCATCAGCCACTATGCATACCGGCATGTGCATGTCCCCAACTGCAAAGTCACGATGTGGGAAAAATATTCCTGCCTGCAGCCTCCAGTAGAGGTAGGAGTTCCTGAAGATGCAGGCATCTTGTGCCCACCCCAACCACCCAACACAAATGTCAGTAAACTGGCCATGATGGTCGACCAGGGCCTGGAGGCCCATTGAAAAGTAGCCTTTCCTGTTAATGAATTGGGCTGCTCGATGGGGCGGTGCACAGATTGGAATGTGTGTCCCATCGAGCGCTCCTCCACAGTTCGGGAAGCCAAGGGCAGCAATGCCGGCCACGACACTGTCCAGGTCTGCTAGACTGATGAGCCTGTTCAGCAGCTCGGAATTGATGGCCCTCACCACCTGCAGAAAGAGACAAATAGACAACAAAATTTTAGAAGGGGTGCCTGATCTCTTGGGAGGAGAACCCACCACCCACCTTCCCCCTCAAACACCCCTGGAATCCCCTCCTCAGAACTCCCTCCCCCTCCCCCGGCAGCTCAGGGTGAGTGGAGGAGCTCCCTCCCACTCCCACTCCCACTCCGCCCCATCCCCCACTCCACCTTGCCCTTTCCTGACAGTCTCCCTTTTTTACCTCCCCCCCAACTGTGACTGTCTCCCGACAATGACTTACCTCCATCAGGATGGACCCAACAGTAGACCTGCCCACTCCAAACTGGTGTCCCACGGAGCGGTAGCTGTCAGGGGTGGCCAGCTTCCAGAGGGCAATAGCGACCCTCTTTTCCAGGGGGATGGCGGGCCGCAGGTGGGTGTCCTGCTGTTGCAGAGCGGGGGCGAGTCAGATACACAGCTCCTGGAAAGTGGCCTTCCACATCTGGAAGTTGCAGAGCCACTGCTGGTTGTCCCACAGCTCCATAACAAGCCGGTCCCACCACTCGGAGCTGGTGTCAAGCCTCCAAATATGCCTCTCCACGAAGAAGTTTGGAGGCAAGGGCAGTGGGGCTGCATGATAGGCAAACCTTTCATACCTCTGATCTGGGTCCAGATGGGGAAGTAGCCTCATGACTGTGTCATGCAGATGCAGCAAAACTTGGGGTATGATGGCATGGGGACATCGCCTGCCCAGGGGCAGCTCTGGCTCGATGGCAAAAAAAAAAAAAAGAGATCCAAATCAGGAAAACCTCCAAACAAAAAAAACCTGCTGTGCTGTCCCAGGAAGCTGGGCACTCAAAAAAAGCACTGCAATACCTTGCTTACCTCCTAGAGGGACAGCAAAGACAGCTGCAGGAGCAGAGCAACGGGTGTTCAGGGGGGTCCCTTTAACCACGCGTCTCTGCAAAGGGCAGGCAGCAGCACCCAGAAGGAAATGCTGCCCCCATGCCCTGGCAGAAGTGGTTCGGGGTGGCTTTTTCTTTCGAAAGAGCATCCAGCAGTCAGGACGCTCTTTTTCGAAAAAGCAGATCGATTTTCCGATCCGCATAATGTAATCTAGATGCTCTTTTTCAAAAGATGCTTTTTCAAAAGTTTCTTTCGAAAAAGCGTCTTTTGAAAGAGGCACGCAGTCTAGACGTACCCCAACTCTACAGCCATAAAAAAGAATTAGAGGAAAATCAGCAAAATATTTTTAAAAGTTAGGTTCAATTTTGCTCTTGAAGCAAGGGATTCAACCTTATTTTTATTATTAATATTGCATTTTTTCAAAATAACCCCGTGAGGATCGCGTTTGTTTTCCCGAAGTACGCTATTTCGGAAAAGCGGCAGTCCACGATTATGCAAATCAAGTGCAGGAAATTCAAATCCATGCTTCATTTGCAATTTTGCTTGTCTGCATTTGCATTCCTCTCTCAAAGGAGGAATACAATGTAGACATACCTTTAGAATGTTTGGGGTCCCTGTAGTTCAAACACAAAAGTACAGAAAGTCAAATTTGTATATAATAAGATTTTGATGATCTCTTTGGGTTTATGTAATTGTTTTGCTGATTAACAAAAATAAATTATTCATTATAGCAAAATCTTTGTGACCAGGTTAGTTGATGCAGAACATGTTTTTTTTTTTTTAATCAGCCATATTGTTCTACAATACAGTATGTTAAACTTTCCTGAACACTAGGGGTTTTCAACCTTTTTTTCATGTTTAGATCCTTAAAACATGTACAGAACCCTTTTGAAAATTCAACTTGTGACCCGCAGATCCCTACCACAGAAGTCTTAGACTGAAAACTGACTGAACAGAATTCAACTATAAATGTTGTATGGGCGTAGCACTGCATTTGACACAGTGTGATAAAGGGTGCTAAACTGTGGGTTTCTATGGTAACAACCCTTTCAGTTTTTGACCTCTAAGAGGGGGCACTCATACTTTTGCTTGATCTGAAAAGTGGAATGCGCTTTTCTGGGATTTGAAACTTTATTTCATGGTCACCTTTCAGGGATTCCCTTGGACATAGGGCACTGTAGTGTAGACAGTTTTCTTGTTGCTGTGGTACATTCACCCACTTTCTTGACACAGAATTCAATGACCTAGTGGTATCGACACTGGGGCATTACCGTGATTCATGAAAGTCTTGCTTGGCTAACCCGTAAGCACTTAAACTTATGTAGTGTCTACCTTTTTACTGTAAAAGGTATATAAAAGTTATCTAGGAAGCTGTTTTAAACCTTGGGGCAAGCATGCTGCTGCCTTCTTCCACCTGTTGATGTTTTGCCTAAGTCCTATATTCCTGAGCAATTCACAAACAGGGGAAGATACATGTTCATTCACCTAGTTCATATGTGGGTCACTTGGGCTTTGTCTACACTACTAGCTTTTGCCAGCAGAGTATGCAAATGAAGCACTGATTAGCATTTTGTTGAGCTTCATTTGCATAATCTATTCAAGCCAGTTTTGTGCAAAAATCCTTGCACAAAACCAGCTCAAATAGATTATGCAAATGAAGTAACAAAATGCTAATCAGTGCTTCATTTGCATACTCTGCTGGCAAAAGCCAGCAGTGTAGACATTGCTTTGGTGTAACTGAAGTACACTTACCAGATCGGGTCTTGTCCGTCTGCCTAAATCACATGCAAGGCCTAATCTATTAGACAGTCTCTGAGCACACGTACTGGAATGGGTCCCAAAGGCACACTCTCTCTCTCCAGCCCAAAGACTATTGGGTCAGAAAGAGCATGAGAGAGAACGGATGCGTAGTCCAGTGGTAAGGGTATTGTGGAAAGGAATCTCTTCTCTCACACCAACCTTAGCCCTTCCCCCTCTCACTATGGTGGTCATGGGGTAACCAGCCCTACTCAGGCAGGGTTTGCCTTCTCCCTTCTGTGCTCCCTGTGGTGCCAGTCTTCTCCCTAGCAGGCACTCAGGTTTGGTGTTTCCCCATGGGAAGGAGCAGAGCCTGTCAGTCTGGAGCACCTTATTTCCCTGCTGCCATTAACCTAGCAGAAACTTGTATTTCTCTTTCTCTCTCTTGCCCTCCCCAGAGAAGGGGTTTTAATGTTCTCCAGCAATCTTCAAGTGGATTTAGGTGTCCCTAACTAACTGACTTGTCCAAAAGGGGAATTTCACATTCTACATCAAATATCTCACCCTTCCAGGACCCTCTTGCAGCCATTGAGCCTGACTTTGTCACATCTCCCCCCTGCTCAACACCACAGAACTACTTGGGTCAAAAGCCAGTGCACACTGAACAGATCATCAGCTTTGCCATACCTGGTCCCCAACATCTATTGCACTCTGAAGTGGAAAGTCTGTAACAGGAAAAATCTCATTACCTTTGAATTTCTTTCTTTGTTCTGGTGCATCGTCAGTGAGGAGGGTAAACCTCCAAGTAGGTATTAATGGAAGGTTTCCATAGCCCTGCCTCAGAGAAAGGGAAGGGGCTTAATACTCTCCCCTTCCTCATCATTTCCTCACTAACATCATTGTCTAAGTTAGGTGGCACCCTTTCTAGCATCCTGGCTTTTGTGGAGCCGATACTGGGCACCTTTCTCCCCTTATTCACTGTACAAGAGGCCTAAGCGCCTAACTTAGATTGATGGATAATAGAACTGACATTTGATTTTCTAAGCACTGTGACATTCAGAATTATAATGCTTAACCACACAATTCCTTTGTGGATACCACCCTTTCAAGCTTATTTCTTTGGGTATGGCTAAGATTACCCCAACTCAAGTTAGTTGACCCTGAATTTGTTAGTCTAGGGTTTGAGTATCTACTCTCATTTGTAGTCCCAGATTAGGAACTGAGACTCCTGGGTCCTAACGCGGAGCTTTGGTATCTACACTATGTTATGCAGGCCTAGATCCAATCATGCATATCCCAAACTTCTCATACCCTTCCAAAACGCAGATCTTTGTTGTTGGGGCAGTATGACAAAACTGGACTGTCTAGAGAGCAAGAAAGTTGGGGTTTGGGGAATAAGTTTTGGTGGACTCTCTCAGCATGAATCGAGTGCTACTGTATTTACACTGAAAAGCAATAGGGCTACAACTCTACGTCTAAACTTCACTCAGGTTTGGAATCTCCAGTCCCCCTGAACTCCTACAACTATATGTTAGTGCAGTTTGTATGTAGACAAAAGTGCAGCTTAGGCTTGAGCCTGATTCAACCCTTGTGCTTACTTTGCAGTGTAAACATACCTATAGATGCACGAGTGATTACATATTCAAACATCTCATGAAAGACATTCCTCCCCCTCCACAATTTTGGTCATTACATAGCAAAACCTTCTGACAAGTGCTTGCTTGCATTTTTTTTTAAACATATAGACACACACTATTCATTTCTTTAAGTTTCTAAAACAAAAGTTACCACTCATGGCTCGGGCCAATTATTGAAGCAGTTTAACAACAGAAATGAAGAAGGTATCGCCTATATTCACTTGAACCCCCTCCTCAACAACCTTAGAGACAAGGTGTATATGAAAAGGGGAAGATAGGCTTTTCAGTGTTCCCAAAAGGCTAACAAACATTCTGGAGGTCCAAGTGCGTTGACCCTGTTGCAAACTGTGTCTCGGAGCAAGTGCTGACAAGCAGATCCTTCTCATCCATAGAATGGCAGCTTTAACTCAAGCACCTCTGCTGTTCTCCGCTGTGGCCGCATGAGGAGACGACAAGATCTCACCGGTTTATTAGGTCCCAACCCATTTAAGGCTCATAAGCCACCTTTCATTTCAAACCAATTTTCGGGAAACCAGTGCAGAATACTGTGCAATTGTGCTTCCAACATGCACCATTCTGCAATAGGTTCAGCATTTGAATGGTCCTGAGCGAGCTACAACAATCTAATCTTGAGGTAACAGAGTTAATTGGAAAGAAAAGGGCACATTACTCTTGCAAAGAGTCAGTAGAAAAAGTATTCTTGGTCACAGCCACTACCTGGGCACCCAAGAGTAGCCAAGAATGTAACAGCTCCTGTTTTCATATTGCTGTTGTACTTGCTGACTAAGCTTGGTATCATCAGTGCAGTACACAACACTGCAACCCATGTCTCCTCATTAACAATCTCATGTGTCCTTTTAAAAAAAAAAAAAAAAAAAGGTAATATTATATATTTGTTAGCAGCTGCAAAAGAGCATTCTTGGGGCAGAGAAACCATTGACCACAACTCTTCTTTCAAAGGGGGTCTCTCAGAGACAATAACCACTCAAAAAACAATGCCATACAACTTTGCTACAGCCTGCAAATGAGTCAACAAAATCTCATGGCTAACTGTGTCAAAGGATGCTGACAATTTAAAAAAACACACCCACCTAATCTTTGTGCATTGTTAGAATATATTAATGCAACCAGGGAGGTTTCTATTCCATATTCAGGCCTGTGATCAGATTGACTGGCTCCAAGGAAATCTCAATGACTTTCCTTAAAAACGGAAGACCTTTCACCTACATTGGACTCATCCTCACAGATCTCCTGCTTTTTCACCACTCTACCTCCATAATACCAGTTCAATCACACTTTCAAAACACAAGATACTAGTCTGCAAATTAAAAACAACCCCCCCCCTGTAGGATTAGTTTCAGTAATGCCTCACAATCCTGAGGAATAATACCAACGGTGGTTGATATATGTTTCCCTTCAGATCCCCATCTGATAATGGGGACAACAGTGCTTTCCACCATCAGAGAGGTGTTCAGAGAATACACACACCTGTTCGTGAGATGCTCAGATGCTATGGTGATGGAAGCAGTAAGTACCTAAAGATATAGTTACAGTAGAAAGTAGAATGCTTTCCAGCAAGGGTACATAGATACACACTAGCCCTTCTTGAGCTAGCATGCTAAAAACAGCAATGTGGCAGCAGCAGCACAAGCAAGCTAGCTATTTTGTGTACAAACCCAAGCACCTATTCATTCGAACTACTGAGAGCCACTTTACTCACACTGCTATTTTTAGTACACTAAATCAAGCAGAGGTAGTGCATGCCTGTTGATTTGCACTAGGAAGCATCCTCCTTGCTGCTGTGTTGACATAACCTTAAAATAGATTCCTTTGACAACTCTTCTTTGTAAGAATCAACTTAGGGCAAGGCTGCAAGAAGAAAAAACAACACTGGGCCTAATCTCTCTCTGTCCTAATTTGAAAGTTAACAATCACTATGGACATTCAGGAACAATTTAAAATCATATTTTCTAATCACAGTAACAGAAGAAAGCAGTAGCTATTATGCAATATAATTAGGCAGTATTTTAAAACCTGTTTAAAGACAGCCTAAAGACATTGCAATGGTTGAAAAAAATATGAATTAACCTCAAATCAACATAAAAAAGATCAAAGTATATATGCATTGCATCTAGGAATGAAGACAGGTAACAAGGATAAGCTCCTTTAGATTTGTGAAGCGTCTGTGGATAAGTAAAGGCAAAGTAGCACCCACTTTGACAAACAAAGTAGTGGATAACGTTCAACCCTCACTACTCCACTGAAGAATACTGGAGGTACCAGCCGAGATATATTAATCACAACTGAACATAAACGTTATCCCTAAAGTCTGAACACTTTATATAGTTAAGTTTCAGCATGGGAAACAACAAAGCTCAAGGGAAATGTACACAATCTAACCACTTATGTAACAGTGAAAGTCTTGAGAATCTTGCAAATGGCAAAATATGTTGATAGATTGATGCAGGCAAGAGACATTCACCTTTCACAGAATAATGTTCAGATAATAACATTTGCTGATCTAAGAATTCATATAAGGTTAAACTATATCTGAAGGAAGACCAGAATGTTTTAGTGATTACTACCTCATAAGCCAGTGGTTTTTAAAGTTGAGGGTCTCCAGACTATATCTAAGGGATCTGTAAAAGGTGACTATGGAAATAAAGTTTCAGATCCCAGAAAAGGCATTCCATTTTTCTGATCAAAAGTACACAAAAACCCCCACCTTCAGGTCAAACATCGCAGCACTGTCTTTACTATAGAAACCACAAGTTAGCGCCCTCTCACACTATATCAAATGCATTCCCAAGCACATGCAACATTTATAAATGAATTCTGTTCAGTCAGTTTTTCAGTCTAAGACTTCTATGGCTGGTGTCCATAAACTACAGATTAAATTTGCCAAGAGGTTTGCACCACCATTCAAAAATTTGTAGAGAAATAAAAAAGGAAGAAAACCACTGTCATAAGCGATATTGCCCATTTTGCATTCTGTCAGACATTTAGGCCTAGTCTACACTAGACCAGGCAGGTCAGCTTAAGGCATGTCATCCAGCTATGCAAAATGCGTAGCTGGATTCGGCTTACCTTAAGCCAAGCCGCTGCACCATCTACACATAATGAAGTGTAGGGCTGCCCTCAGTGTTTGATTTGGGGATCTACACTAGACGCACCAAATCGAACGCTAGAAGATCAACCTCCGGATGGTTGATCTTCTCCATACTGTAGACAAGCCCACAGATAGTAAATACCTCCTGAATGGCCACATGTGAAAGAATTACTTACAATGCAAGTGTCAAGTTTGAAATTTAGAGACTCAAAATAGCCACAAAATATGGATAGATATTTTTTAGTTCAGGATTAATGTTTCAGGCAATGATACAAAACTATAAATGCTTCATTCCTCAACAGTTTTTCAGCACAACCAATAAAGAAAAATGCTTCTATTAGGGATGTAAGTGACTAGTTGTCTAATCCTTTGACTAGTTGCCTCTGTCAGAGATAGCAATGGGGGTGGGACGTGGGAGCCAGTGCAGGGGCAGAGCCAGCTTAACAGCCAGTTCTGCCCAGCACCATCTCTGCGAGGGGCAGAGGAGTAGCGGGAACCAGGCGCTGCGACTGTGCTTTTTAAATGTATTAAGAGCATGACAGCTCTTAATACATTTAAAAATCAGAGGCACAGAGGTGGGAATCCAGCGTGAGCCAAGCCAGCTGATTCCCAGCTCGTGCCAGATCCCCCCTGCTGCGCTTTAGCCTTTTCAATGTATTAAGAGCCAGCAGGTTCTTAAATACATTTAAAAGGCAGAGCCTCAGCAGGGTTAGCTCCTGGCTCTGGGAGCTAACCCTGCTGTGGCTCCCCCACTTATTGACTAATCAATGGAAATCCATTGACTAGGCGATTAGTTAATTAACCTATATTTAACATCCCTAGTTTCTATAGTCCAATTCCCTGTTGAACAGCTTAAATCACATTAAAAAATATCAAGATTATGAGACAGAATTTAACTTATGTTTAACAAAGTTCTCAGTTCATAAAGGATAAAAATATTTCAGGGAGTCTAAGCTTCTTCAGTGTAAGTGTGTATAAATCTTGATGAATCAATATACTGCTAATGAAGATTTAACTATTGCATGCATCGATACAAGGATAGAAGTTATCCTTTATTTGGCTTGCTTTTATAAACATTCAAGAAAACAAACAGCTTTTGAAGTTTTATAAGAAATGTAAAAAGAGATAGAAGAAAACATTTTTTATAGTCTGTAAAGACTTACTCCTAAATTTCACATTGGCATTTAATTGAAAGAGATGGGGTAATTTTGCCTTTACATTTTTAATAGGCAACTAAACTGGACATTATACACAGTAAACATCTGAATGTTTTATTCATTGCATTCTTTATACAGAATAAGATTCACTGATATTTAATTCACTGCAATATTCTGTTGGTGGTGCAACACAGGATTACATTAATTATAAACAAAGAACAAAAATCTGAAATCTTAAAATGATATATATATATTTCAGTTAACAAATAGCATCACAATTACTGTATAGAAACTGAAATCATCATGGAAGCTAAAGCCTACATCTTTTTAAATCTCCAATTAAACCTCTCTCTGTATATATTTATCAGAGATATTAGGAACAAAATTCCAGTACCTCAAAAATAAACAAGTATGATAATTTGTAGCAACCACTAGTCAAGAAATGAAGAAAATATACAAGAAAAAATGTTTCTCTTCACTGAAGTCAGAAATCTGTCACCCATTCACACCGTGTTCAAAATCCATAAAGTTGTGTATATAATTTTAAAATAATCTGTTAAATATTACTTAACAAAATGTCACTTTTAAAACTCAGTATGTATGGATTTTTAAACATTTTCAAAGAAGAATCTATTGAAAGAACACATTTAAAACTATAAATTTTAGTAGCAAAACCTGCCATAACAAAATACATAAAATACTAATCCCAGATAAAGTGTCAGTGTGAGATGCTTAAGACAATGGAACATATGTTTTCATGATTATCAAGATACTGCTCTTATGATTACTATAAAAACACTCAAGTTTAAACATTTTAAAGCAATGCTGTTCATGGTTTGAATTTTCATTAAAATAATGATAGGAGACAATTTCATTAGCCAAACTACAGAAAATCTGTATGGAATGCCATGCTTCCTTGCTTCATAGGTATACTAAAGATTATCTATAAACTTTATTTTAAAATCACAATGGTATAATTTTCTAATATATTTTTGTTACTATATATAGAGAACCATGTAGTATTTTAATATTAAAAGAATACATACAAAATACTGATAATGTCACCAAGTAGGTGTCACATGCCAAGCTTCCTCCCTCTCCCCCCCCCCCCCGGCTTCTTTTTTAAAATGGACCTTTCAGTAAGTGCGGATGACAATTTCTAACCAGGCCAAATACAAGAGCAGCATTTTAACAACTCATTATGGAATAAGTGATGCAGTTACAATAGAATACATGAAAAGCAGATGATATTGCAAATAATTTTGCATCTATAAGCAGCTTATTTTGAAATGGAGCTGTGGAAATGTATTTTAATAAAGTAGATAATTCTGTAATCAAAGATGAATTCAACATCATGACCAACTAAATGTATACTTTCAGTGCAAGAAGCAGAAAGTTAAAAATGAAAGTCACACCACAAAGACAAAGTTGTTTTACCAGCTAGAACTTTTAAATATAGTTTTCATTTTAGCCAACTTCCAATAGAAATAGTCAAGTTTGTTTCCTGTACAGTTTGATGCTTTATCTACACCATATATAGTAGAAAAATAAATTCTTTAGCAACCTAGAAAGTTTATAAAACTCTTGAAGTTTAATTTTCTTTGCTAAACATGCCAATGTTAGACTGACACCTATAAATAAAAGTTATGTAGACAACAGATGTAACGTAGAACAAGTTAACACTACAATTTACAGGACAGACTTTATTATTGTACTTTATCAATTCCTGTGTGCTTTGCAATAGGACTAGGGTGTTTTGTTGTTCTTGTTTGTTTTCTTAGAAAAGATAATTACTTGCAAGAATGCAACACAAATATCAAGATGATTTATAATGTACATGTACTTCAACAGCAGCCTTGTTTATGGTATCATTTTAATCTAGAATGATAATTCTAGTCATAATTAGAAGTACAATACCTAGGACATAATTGGGAAAGGCAATTTTTATTTTAGGAAAATGGAATAAATCAAAAACTATTAAGAGCCTTAATTCTCAAAATCATCTATTTACTATACATAGAATACGATCTTAAAATCTCATTATGAATGAAGATTACAACAATGACCATCATGAAGGTTTTTTTAAAACTACACAAGATGTCCTAGCAGCTAACTAAACCAACTTTATTTTCAATTCCAGAACAAAAAAAAGGCGCTATAATTTGAGCAGGAAAGAAAAAAACTGAATAGTCTCCCAAATATTTTGTATTTATGGCCTCCCCTCAATTCTGCGACAATGTGTAGTCTTCTAAAATGGTTACCACCAATTAAATATTTTCTTAAAAAAAATTAAAAAGCAGCATTCTTTTACAGCAAAATTGGTACCAATGTAAAAGAAAAAGGTAAATTAAAATGGTGCAAAAACTCAATAATTTTGAATTTTTAGTACAACATACCACAGAAAAAATATGAATACAAATTTGTGATTTTTATATATACACTCCAAAGAGGTTAACTGTCAGTACCCAAGTATTTATTGCTATATATTAGCAATGCATTTTTGTATATTTTTAAAGGGCCACATAAAAATAGATTTAAAGAATAGATTAAATTGATGTTTTAGATTAAAACATTGTTTGGTTTACAGAATTTTACTACAACCAAGTTCATGTTTATGTATGAAAAGTTATATAGCCTTATATGAAAATGTCATGAACTATTTTCTACACACTAGATGTATTCCCAAGTGGGAAAAATTAAAATATCTAAAATATATTAGATTAAGTTTACAAGACCATCAATGATCTTTTACACATGCAGCTGTTTACAGAATTAACAGTATTACAAAATGTTTAATTCAATAATGGAACAAAGAATAGTGTAGGAGACATCAAAATTTTTGCACAATATTTGAAACTCACTTTTACAACAAGCATGTCCTTGGTATTGTGCTGAAATAATAAACAAGTTTAACCACCCCTCAACAAACTGTCCACAGGTTTACTGAAAAGTAAAGATGGAAGGTGAGAGATTGTAATCTTTTCAACAGTGCATTTTGCATTTTTTAAAAAACCATCCCAAGCATACTATACCATAAGTAGCTAGGAGGTTACAAAATAAAGTATAGCTGGGCTTCAGTGGTTTACACAGAATGCCTGAATGTGAATAACGCTGACAAAAATAGCACATTAAATAACAAAAACAGCCATAAAGCAGGCTGTAAGCACTGAATGTATCATAAATGTGATCTTTTAAATCATTAAATTTCTATAGAAAAATTTTATTCACAATATATTGTGACAAACTGCCACAGGAATGATATAGTGATTGCAATAAGGTTTCATGCAGCAGCAGCAGCTTTGTACTTTATAGCTATTTTTGTTTTTAAAAATTAAACCTCTCCAGTCATGCTTATCACATAGTTTTGATCTGCAGTGTGTATGAATGTGAAAATACAGTATGGGTTATAACAAAATGTCCCAGTTTGTATGTGAATGATTTATCATAAATATCAAGTACATTACAGTATCCTGAAACATGCACATCAAGATTCTTTTTCTGTCCAATGCCAGGTTCCCTGCATCGTCTTCTATTTATATAATACCAAGAGGATCTGCTTGTAACTGTGGTTGTATCAGCTGAGGTTGCAATGGTGGCGGTAATTGAAGTGGCACCATTGGTTCCACCATCTGGACTGCATTGGATGTTGGTGGCTGACATGCTGCAGTGTTGGAGGTTTCTACAATCTCTCCATTATAAAAGAAAAACTGGCACTGTTGAATAAAGGTCTCTATAACAGACTGATGAATCTTGGTGGTAGACAGGAACTCTCTGTTTTCAAAATCAGGTCTCATCAAAGTTGGCCAGAAACAAATTGATAAATTATCAGCAGTCATAAGATTTGTTCTATTTTGCTGGCTAACCCTGAAATGAAAATAAATATTCAGAACACATTCAGAAAAAGCAATTAAAAATTATATACAAGCATGTCCAATTTCAAATATTTTCATTAACAAAGTTATTACAAAAATATATTAAAACAATAGGCCATATTCTTAGATCACTTGCACTGATGCAAATCCAGAAATGAATAATTATTTAAGATTGACACAGCTAAAAGATAAAGAGTTTGGCTCGATATTTTACTATTCAAATTTGATTCAGTGAAAATTATATTGCAAAAAAATTGAGAACGTTTTGGATTAGTGACCATGAACTTTGTATGCCCAGCAACTCAGAGGACTTTCTGCCCTGCAAGACAAAATCCATCACTCCAGCATAACATTTGACCTCTGTGCTGTGAGGGGTGGCTACAGCAAATTCTGGAGTAGCGACAGCCTCCACAAGCCCTCCCTTAGCATTGCCCCTGCCTTTATGTCTCACTTTTAAATTATACATTACTTTGTCAAGCTCAGTGTTCTCATTTGTCTTCAATTTAATGCTCCTCTTCAGCTGCTAAACTATGTTCTCAGTCCAGGGAAAGCCTGAGGGAAACCAGGATCCTGGGCAAACTTCTATTTTGACACACCTTCTTTAGAGGCAGAGTGGGTCTGGATGGGTTCAGACTGTCAGCCCCACCATGAGCAGGGCTGGGGCTAATAGGCAGAGCCCCCGCATGCGGGGGCAGAGGAGGAGGAAGAGGTATGAGGAGGATTACAGCTCAAACACCAAAGAAGAACCTTGTGACCCCTTAGTGTGAGAACCCCTATTCTAGGAGAAATAGATGACAGCATGCAGAGGAACATGTTTAGTGATGTCTATATATCAAAAGAAAAAACCAAGTAAAGATTGAAATATTTC
The DNA here is from genome assembly GCA_032595735.1 of Pelochelys cantorii. NCBI lineage: Eukaryota > Metazoa > Chordata > Testudines > Trionychidae > Pelochelys > Pelochelys cantorii. The sequence goes on along the minus strand of CM064329.1, from coordinate 82,107,894 downwards.
ACTTCATTATAGTTTTTTCATATTAACCCAGTGATAATAGTGTCTGAAATTAAGCTGAGCTATTACGTAAATTCACACCATCATCAATGCCCATCAAGATGCACAGGTTGAAGTTCAACATGTCTTCCATCACAGTCACTTTGTGGAATACATTGTTGAAAGCTAGATGATTCTAACATGTTATCACTAGCCAATGTGAAAAAGTACAAATAGAAATAAGACTAAATATTTTTTAAATGTTTCAAGTGAAAAATAGCTGGGCCAAGCTGGCAGAAATTATTTTTGTGAAACTCAAGAGACACATTTTCACCCATTCATTTTGAACGGTTTGAGCATTTCCAATTTTATTTCACGAAATTTCAAAGCCCTATTTTTTTTAAGTTTGTCTCAAAAAATCCACTCCCAACTTGATGTTTCAGTATTATAGTTTGACAGGTTTTTTTAGTTCTGGTAGTCACGTTCAAGATGGTAAAAACATGAGTTTAACTTGGGAAACAGGAGAATCTATAATATAAACGTGGTAATACAGAACTGTTGTCACGACAGTATTGGAGACTGGTGCATACATTTTGCTTTTTTTCTTCTGTAGGGTGGAAGCTGTTGAATGAAGGGTCATCTATCAAGCTGGATAGAATAAAAAGGCACCAATACGTAGTGATTATCCTGAGAAATCCTCCAAACTGAGGGGAAAATTAACTATGTACATTTCATATATTTATACAGACTTACTATAAACTGTAGAATTATCCTGAAAAGAAGAAACAAGACTGGTCTTCACAAAGCAGGTCTGTGTTAACACATTGACACACAAACCTTCTATACAAGGGAGCAAAAATTAAGACTTACGCTATGAAGGACCTTGTTTCTGAAAGCCTGGAACAGCACTCTCAATTTTCACTGCTCATTTCCCTGATCATCACTATTATCTCCTTCAACATAGCTCTCCTTCTTCCTCTTAGTCTGTGCCATATCCACCATTCTGAGACTTCCAGTCTATCCATAATTAGTGACTCTTATGCTTTAAGTCAGCATACGTGGGCAACGTAGGCTGGTGAAGCTTCAGGGGGTAGCCGAGTTAGTCTGTACAGGATAAACTTAAACAACAAATGGTCTAGTAGCACTTTATAGACAACATGTAGATGGTATCATGAGCTTTCATGGGCACAGCCCACTTCTTCAGATGACTGGAGTTTTGAGTTTAGGATGAGCAGACCCAAAATAAATAGGAGAGAAGGGAGGGGGGGGGAGGTAAAAAAAAAGAAGGGGGTGGGAAACAAGCAGCAGAGAGTATGAAAATATCAAAGGGAAAAACAAGTAGGGAGAACTGGCAACCCATAAGCACCTAAAGATTGGATAGTTAAAAGAAACAGATAAGGATCATAGGACAGCAATTAGATAGGAAGGGTACTAATGCAAGAATCTACACAAAGAGCTGTTGCTACCTTCACTGAATGTTCAGTAATGCCTCCACTTCTCTCTCTCTCTCTCTTTATATATATAAATATATGACAAACTGGACAGTCCCTACGGGAAAGAATCAATGGACACAAATCAGATATACGTAAAAGGAACATACAGAAACCTGTTGGAGAACACTTCAATCTACCTAATCACTCTTTAAAAGATCTCCAGGTGGTTGTCTTCTCACAAACCAATTCTACAAGCCAAATACAGAGAGAGGCGTTGGAATTACAATTCATCCACAAATTCAATTCTCATACTGATAACCTCCTCAACTGAGATAACAGATGGCTGGGACATTACCAACCGAACATTCAATGAAGGTGCCAACAGCTCTTTGTCTGTGTAGATTCTTGCATTAATACCCTTCCTATCTAATTGCTATTTTATGATCCTTATCTGCTTCTTTTAACTATCCAATCTTTAGGTGCTTAGAGGTTACCAGTTCTGCCTACTTGTTTGTCCCTTTGATATTTTCATACCCTCTGCTCCTTGTTTCCTGCCCCCTTCCTTTTTTTCCTTTCCCCCCTATTTATTTTGGGTCTGCACACCCTAAACTCAAAACTTCAGTCATCTGAAGTGGGCTGTGCCCACAAAAGCTCATGATACCATCTACATTTTTTGTTAGTCTAGAAAGTGCTATCAGACCATTTGTTGTTTTTTAAGTTTATCCTGTAGGCTAGTGAGTGGGCCCTCTGAATGGCCCTCCATCTCAGCGGCCCACAGGAATGTCATGATCAAGACAGTCTCCTGGGATAGGTTAGTTTTACAAATTGTGCTTGTGTACCTAGCAATTACAGACAGAGCACACAGTTCTCACAGGCACACACCTTCACGTGCCCTTGCTTTACGGCACTTCAGTAATACCGGTAAGAAAAAACTACTTGGACGGAAGTAGGAATGTTAAGTAGTGGTTAATAAGTGAATTGAGTAATCCATGGAATTTCCACCAACTACTCGATTAGTCAATAAGGGGGTTAAGCTCGCGGGGGTGGTATGAGCCAGCACTGACAAGTCCCGGCTCACACTGCCTGCGGGACTGCTGTGGCTCTATTTTTTAAATGTAGTAAGAGCCTCCAGGCTCTTACTACATTTTAAAAGTGGAGCCGAAGTGGTCTGGGACCTGGCACGAGCCAGGACTACTCAGTCCCAGCTCACACCAGGTCCTCTGCTACGCCTGTGCATCCCCTGTGTTGCTCTCCCTCCCCCGAAGAGACAGTGCTGGGGGGAACCTGCTTTTGAGCCAGTTCCCCCCAGCACTGGCTCCTGCTCCCAACCCCCTTGCTGCCTCTGATATAGAGACAGTGGGTGGGTGAAGCGACTAGTCACTACTAGTGACTCAACTAGTCACTTACATCTTTAGACAGAAGCCAGTGGAATCTGATCATTCGGCATGTGGGCAACAGTAAACAAAATGTCTTTTGGGCCATACTTAGAACCTTGATAGGCTGCAGGTTTTGCCCACCACTGCTTCAAGTCCTTCTCCTCGTCTTCTCTGTAACTAACACCACACTTCCTTTGACTCTCTCTCATTGCAAGGTTTGCATAACCAGGTATAAGCCATACCTCAGCCCCTCTCCTGTTATGTATTTTAATAAGCGTGATTGTTTCACTGTTAATCTGTTCTCCCCCTCTTCACTTGTCTTTATTCGCCTGTGAAGTATTTTGCCATACGTAAGCTCTTGGGGATAGTTTTTAAAATTACATACATATAAGTTTAACACAACATTTGTCAATATTTTATCAGCTACGTTAACTGTTGATATTGCGCTGTATGTTCTTCTGTCTTTTGTACTATTTTTCGAACATATGGTTATACAGGTTTCCAAACAGGAATATGGGATTTTGTCCTTTCAAGAGTGACAGAATTTAAGTATTGAAAGTATATAAAACTCCTAAAAAGCTGCACAGCTACATAATCAGTAAAGTATTAAAGAATGGTACAACTAATGCTAAACATAGTTCATTAAACTAGTTAAAATTAACGTGTGCATTTGTAAAAAGAGATTATACACTTGGTTGACAAAGGCAATTCTGTTGACACAATAACACATCTGTAAGGTATCTGATTTAATATCACATGACATTCTGATTAACGACTCAGTACTATACAAAAATCAATGTAGCACACATTTGTGGACTAAACACTGGTACATCCCAAAATGAATTGTAAATGAGGAATCATCACACAACATATTTTCTAGAGTCCTACATGGATCTGTTCTTGGCCCAATGATATTCAATATCTTTATCAATGATCTGGAAGAAAATAGAACATTGCTAGTCAGGTTTTCACATGACAAAATTGGTAGAGCAGTGCACAATTATAAGGAGAACTTGGTTCTACTGAGTAATCAGAATTGCTTGATAAGTTGGACTCATTTGAACCATTTTAATATTTGCAGAAATATAAAGTCATGCATCTATGAACAATGAACACAGATTATACTTTCAGAAAGGGGAAGGGAACTCTGAAGCTTGGAAAGGAGTGCCTCAAAATAACTCAAAAGCATATGAGTGCCCAGTGCAATGCTAGGCATAAGAAAGCTAATGCCATTGGATGTATAATGAAGGGAATATAAAATAGAAGTAGAGAGAAGGTATTATATATGTATAAAGCACTGGTAAAACAAATACCGTTTCTAGTTCTGATTATCACAATTTTAAAAGAATGTTGACAATTGGAAATAGTTCAGAAAACAGTTAAAAGAATAATTAGAGGTCTGGGAAACCTCTCTTCCTGTGAGAAAGTTAAGATGACTTGTTCACAGTTTGCATGTATCTACATGGGGAAAATATGTCTTACAGTAGAGGGCTCTTTTTAATTCAACGGTCAAAGAATGTCCAGTTATGGGAAATGGAAACTAGAGAGATTCAGACTAGAAAATATGGTGCAAAATTAAGTTTCAGCTTTCAATTCAGTTTCTTTTTCTACAAGATATGCTGTAGCTCAGGGATAGGGAAACCTATGGCCTGCCCTGATGGAGTCCATAAGGCTCAGGCCTCCCCCATTCCACAATGGACAAGCTGACACCTGTGGCCCAGCCATGGGAAATGCCAAGGTTCACGGGCTGGATCAAGGCAAGCCACGAACCAAACACCTGGCAGGAGAGAGAAAGCATGTGTGTTGCTGTTTCCCCTTCCCCCAGGATAGAGGAATGGCAGCATAATGCTTCACGAAGATATGGTCTGAGGACCACGTGGCCACACGGCAAATGTCCCAGAGGGGAACTCCCTGGAGAAAAGCTGTGGATGTTGCTATGGCTCTTGTGGAATGTTTGTTGTGATGAAATTGGTTAACCCTCGGAGCACTCCGCTATGGAGACTAGCAATCGTTGTGACCACTGAAAAGATCTATGTAAAAAGCCAGTGCTTTGAGAACATCCCGGTTATGAAGAATAGCATCCTGCTGGGATGCGTGTGGTTTAGGGTAAAAGGATGGAAGAACAATGGGTTCACTGACATGGAAATTGGCACATACCTTCGGTACAAAGGAAGGGTGAAGCCGCCAAATCACACTGTAGTTATTGAACACAGTATATGGTGGTATTGCCATGAGAGCTACCAGTTCACTTACTCTGTGGACATTATGGCCATCAGAAAGACCACTTTGGTAGTCATCTTGGATAGAGAACAGGTAGCGAGTGGTTCGAATGAGAGTTGGGTAAAAGTATCCAGCACCATCTCAAGATCCCACATCGGTGGTGGTGCCCTGTGTGGTGGGTTGAGTTTGGACAAACTCCTGATGAATCTTTGTGGTACAGCATGCAAATACTAAGAAGCGATCTATCGTGTGGCAAAAGGCAGTGACTGTTGTCAGATGAACTCTAAGAGAGGCCAGGGCTAAACCAGATTGCTTTAAGAAAAGAATATAGTCTATAATTTCATGTAACAGTACTGAGTATGGATCGAGTCATTTGTTGTTACGCCAGGACAGAAATCTGAACCATTTTTGAAGATTGGTGGAGAACGTGGTGTGCTTCCTGCCATGCATCAAAATTTCCTTAATGAAGTCCGAGCAGGAAATTTCAGACTCTTGTAACCAACAAAAAGCCAAGCTATCAGGCGCAGAACATGGGGCTGGGGATGTAACAGAGTCCCACAGTTCTGAGTCAACAGACCAGTGCATCTGTGAAGGGGATAGTGTAGTTGGGGAGACATCCAAGAGTGATAGGGAAACCATGTCTGCCTGGCCCAGGAGGGGGCTATAAGTATTACTATCGCCCCATTTCTGTTGATCTTCTCGAGGATTCCTGGGACGAGAGGGGTTGGTGGGAACACGGAGTAGAGAGCTCCTCCAACTGAGGAAAAAGGCATCCCCTAGCAATCCCGGGCCCACTCCAGTCCTGGAGCAGCATTGTGGGCAATTGGCGTTCTTGTGGAAGGCAAAGAGGTCTATTTTGGGAAATCCGCAACGACAGAAGATAGGTTGAAGTACATGGTTATGTAGCTCCCAATCACTGTCTAGTGCAAAGTGCTCAACATGTCTACTGTGACACTGACGACACCAGGTAGGTACGATGCCACCAATGTGACTTTGTGGCAGATGCACCAATTCCATTGGCGTACCACTTAGGCGCACAGAGAACGGAACCGGTCACCTCCCTGAAGATTTATATAACACATTATTGTCATCTTGTCGGTAAGTATCCTGCCAATGGGTTGTAAATGCATGTACGGAAGTGCTTGTATGCATTGGCAACCACTCTCAATTCCAAAAGATTTATATGGAGCGCTGTTTCTTTGGTAGACCATCAGCCCTGAGCACATGACCATCCCAGGAGGGGTCTGTAGTGATCTGTACAGTGGTCTGATCTCAGTGGAATGGGATCCCCACTAGTGGATTTTGTGGGTCGACCCACCACTTGAGGGAAGCAACTACACTAGGTGGAAGGGAGATGTGTTTGTGGACATTGTGCCTTGATGGAGCACATATAGAGGCCAATGTTGGAGGCACCAGAAATGTAGCCATGAGTGATATAACTACATATGTTGTTGCCACCCGTAGCCCGCTAGGGCTCACGGAGGGGCTCTTCCCCTACGCCTACGCGAGTCCTCAAAGTCCTGGGTCTTGAGCCTGTACTCAGAACAGAACCGGGGGTTGATAAAGTGGTTGCCCTCTTCAGGGTTGGCAGTCTCTAGTCCTGGCTCGGGCCAATGCTCAGGCTGAGCCAACAGCCCAACTCTATAAGGCTCCGGCTTGGTCAGAGTGGGTGGCAAATAAGCAGTCACTTAGCAAGGCCCAAGCCCTGATTCAGGGCAGGGCAAGGCAGGAAATGCACAAACAGTTAGTGGCCCAAGCCCTGGTTCAGGGTGGGGACAGCAAATAAATGGGCACAGAAGCCTAGAAGACAGTTCATAGCCCAAGCCATGGTTCAGGGTGGGCTGGCAAACCAAACAGTCAGCGGCCCCAGCCCTGGTTCAGGGAACAGCAGTAAATCAAACATAGTTAGTCTATACAGTTAGGAGTTCATAATAGCCCAAAAGTGGGGTCTCCTTATTTGGGGCAGAGATCCAGCAAACACAGCAGTTCAATTGAAATGGCAGAGGAGAGCGATTGCTACCCAGGGGTTGGATCGCAGGGTGGGGAGGGACACAGGCCCACCCATTCCACTGTCCCCCAGCCCAGGGCCCTAACAGCAGCAGAGCAGTCCGCGCTGAGTCAGCGGGGATCTAGACTGCAACACGCTGGCCTTGGGTCTGGCTCAGCCAATCTGTTGTCAGCTATTCCTGGGCTACTTCCGTTCCCCTCCTCTGTGCATGCCTGGTCTCCCAGCAAGTCTGCTAGGCTGTTAGGGAGCAATGCTCCAGTAACAGTCCCGGTCATCCAGGTCACTCCTTAGCCTCTGGGAGGCACGGTGATCAAGGTCAGTGCTCAGACTCTGGCAGGCACAGGGGTCCTGGCCAGTCTTCAGCTTCCCAGCCCGGGAGCACAGGGCAGGCATCTTGTTCTCCTTGTGTCTGGACCCTGACTGAACTCCTGGGCTGGCCTTTTATAGAAGTAGCCACGCCTCCTGACGTTTGGTCAGGTGAGAGGGCAGAGCCAGGCTCTGTCCAAGAGAGCTTGCGGAGGGGCTCTTTCCCCCCCCCCCCCCCGCGTCAATTGGTGGCCACTCCCACTATGTATAAGTTGGAGGCAGGTGAGTACTGGCACCATAGGCTCATGGTGAATACTGCAATGAGATCTTGTATCGCCTGGAACCTTTGTGTTGATAGGTGGGCCCACTCCATAGTAGAGTCTATCGGGCGCCTATCAAGTCCAGAGACTCTGATGACTGAAGTGTGGATTTCTGACCATTCCTGATGAGCCCAAGGGAATATCTTTCTTGCTGTATTCATTGTTTCAAGTGCTTCTGAGAGAAGTGTCCTTTATTAGGTAATCATCAAGATAAGGGAAGATTATAATGCCCATGCCGTGACCATTGTGAGTGTCTTTGAAAACACCCTGGGTGTGGATGAGAGGCCAAAGGATAGAATGCGATACTGGAAGTGTTCTGCTGCTACTGTAGATCATAGAAACCATCTGTGAGCAGGATAGATGGTGACATGGAAATAGGCAATTTGTGGGTCGAGGACTGCAAACCAGTCCCTCTCATCCAAAGCTGGGATTATCAATGTGGCTATGTCTAGCCTACATCCCTCTTTCGAAAGAGGAATGTACTTTAGACGCATCGAAATTGCAAATGAAGCTGGGATTTGAATTTCCCGTGCTTCATTTGCATAATTGTGTCATGGCTTTTTTTTTTTTTTTGAAAAACACTATTTCGAAAGTGAAACCTGTAAACATCATTTTTTGACTGACAGTCATTGGCGCCTGGGAGGAAAAGTGTTCAGCATCCACCACTTGTTGAATCAAGGAAGATTTTGTTACCACCCTTACACATCAAGCTGGGTCTGATGAAGAACTTTGTCAAGGCCATGGACAAAACACAAGCAGCTTTCAAGTACCTCCGTGGAAAATTTCCAAGGTTAAGTGAAGCTAAGATAAAGGAAGGTGTCTTTGTTGGTCCTCAGATTCGTGAACTTCTTCGAGATGATGCATTTGACCATGCACTGCGTGGCAAGGAAAAGACGGCACGGAAAGCCTTCCAGTTAGTGGCAATAAATTTTCTCGGAAACAACAAGGCAGACAACTACAGATTGTTGGTGGAAAACCTCCTCGAGGCATACAAAAGCCTTGGTTGCAACATGTCACTAAAGATACATTTTTTGCACTCTCATCTAGATTTTTTTCCACTGAACTGCGGAGCAGTGAGTGATGAGCACGGCGAGCGATTTCGCCAGGACATTGCAACAATGGAGAAACGCTATCAGGGCAAATGGAGCCCATCAATGCTTGCAGACTATTGCTGGACAGTGACAAGAGATGCTCCATTTAATGAATACAAGAGACAAGCCAAGAAGCGCCGAGTAGACACTGAATAGGACTAAACTATGTACATAATAGTTTTTTGCCTTTTGTTTCATAATACATTTTATTTATATAACCCTTTTGCTCATTTTTGAAGTGTTACATAAACAGGACAGGTGAAATATTATCATGTAAAGCAACCATAAACACGTGAAAAGACCTAGGTTTACAATTTATGATTAAAACTCTACTATCTACACAATATACGTAGACGTAAAATGTAAAAACTTAAATATCTTGGAAACAGTAGCCAATCGGTTGTTTTAATTGTCATATTTGAATTCAGCATATCAAAATACATAATAAATAGCACATTTTATCTCTGAAGCAGACGACTTCTAAAAAATTGTAGACCAGTGTTACATACCTACATTAAACACAAAGTAGCCTCAGAGTTTCTACTAATGAGCCTATGCAAATTCCAAATATTCTTTAGAATTTTTAAAGAAAATGTTTATGTTTCTTTAAAGACCGTATGCTGCCACACTGTTCCACTGGTTTCAGATGAGTACATTACCTACTGAGGTCTCTTCCATTCCTACATGTGTCTCAGTCTATGATTTTTAAATTTTCACCATCCATTACTGAGGTCAGATTTAAGGCAATCACTTGTATGAGTTTGGTTCTACTTACTGCATGACTTCACCATTTTGATTTAGGTCCACTCTTAAGTTTAACATCAAATTTAGCAAGAGTTTTTTCCCTAGCACTCAAACACGTCTCTACCAAAATGTAGAAAGCTATTTTTGTCCTTTTTTGGCTCTCCAACTAATTAGTTTTTAGTATATCTTAAAAATATTCAGCTGGGAGCTCATACAGCTGCTGCATGTGACCTCTTATTTAGCATTTGATTTTTCAAAATGTTAATGTTACAGTGAACTAAAAACATAATATGACCCTGTAATTTATTTTACAATAAAGTACATTCCCAGTCAAATCAAATGTTAAAAGTCCACGAGAATGTAACATTAAGATTATATAGCTAGTCATAATTAAGTATAAAAATGCAATTATGGTTGAATGTTTAACTATAACTGTCACCATGAGCATACTTTTTATAAAATTTTATACTATATTATGCTATTTAAGAAATACTCGTCATTATAAGATGATTTTTCTGCTCAAGATAGAGTTAAGCAGAAGAATATATATAGTAATCTAAGAATCAGGTATCCTTAATTACCTGAAACAGCTAAGTCCATTCCACAGATTTTAAAAACAGGATAAACAGTCACTAGGATAACGCACTTAAACTCACACCAGTTTGGCTTTAGTTGAGTTAGTTCTAGTTTATATCAGTGTAACTGTGACCACAATCAGGCACAAGGCTTTTCAGGGCATACTCTTGCACTGGTCAAGTGAAAAATTGGGTGACTACATTGTTTGGTTTTTCCCCCCACTCTTCTTTCCATGATTCTGAACATTACATACTTGTACATATACACCCTTCAAAGTATGGGTGATGTCAATCTGCTAGTGTCAAGATTAAACACAATTCCTTATTTATTTAAATTAAAATATCTTGTAGAAGACCAGATCTGATGTTATGAAAAGCGAGGGGCAAAACAGACATGACCCTAGGCACAAAATTCACATTAGATGCTACTGAAAAGTTTGTACAAAATACACTTTATCATGAATTTCCTCTATAAAATGTTACTAGAACATATTTAAGACAAAAGCAGCCTACTCTAGGTAAAAGTGAACAGGTCTGTCCTAGACAAAAGATTGTAATTTTAATTCAATTTACAAATGAGATATAAACAAAGTTATCAAGCTAAACCTCCAGAGGTTGTCTTGAGCCAGAATTCGACAGAAATAACATGGTCCCTGCATTACAGACACACACAGGAGAATGAATCTCCAGGTGGCCTTCCTAACTTTGAGAATAAAGCCAATATTGAGGGAATATCAAGGACAGAGAAACTCCATCATTATCTTTTACGTTAATACGAGAGACATTCTATCCAAAGAATAATTGGCAAAACAAACCATCCTAAAGATTTATCTTGCTAAATTAGGTAATATACTTTTAGATGCATCTCTTCAATTTGCTACTATCTTTACCTTTATTTCTTCTACTTGACATCACGTAACGTCTATTCTGTTAATAAACTTGTTTTATTTTTCATCTAAATCAATCCAGTGCTGTGTTAGTACTGAAATAATTATTCATTCCAGTTAAACTGGCTGACAGCTGGGTATTGTCTCTTTAAAATAAGCGAACGAACATTTCTCTGAGTAGTCCAGGAGAGTTCACTGCAGACTTCATGGCAGATTGTTTTGGGCAAATTTGGGACGGGAAGTGTGTTGGGGCCATCTTGTCAGGAATAACCAAAACGGTAGAAACCAGGGGTGTGGCTGCTATGTGGTAGGCAGGCTGTTGGGGCCTGAGACCTGAACAAAGTGTCACTTACTTGTAACTCATCATTCTAAATGTGATGCAAACATGTATTCTACTTAGGTGTGTGTGCATACAACCAGCACACCGAAGCTGGAAAACTTTCCAAGCAGTATTCTTAATAGTCACACTCATGTCCTCTGCCCCAGCCCCTACCCTGGCCATATAATTGTGGTATCACCCCAACTCCTCAATTCTTTCACACGTCAGAAGAACAGACTCTGATGCAGAAAGCATGGAAGGGGATTTATGTAATACAACCTGCATCACATTTCTAAGAAAAACCATTATAGGTAAGTAACCAACTTCAGACACTTCTGAAGAGTATCTTGGCATATACTTGCATATTGGACTACCTGTGTGCATACACATATAGCCTAGCAACTGCAGACAGATTCAGGCTGTAGTTGAGGGTTCAGACTGCAGCTCCAGGAATCACTCAGTTGGAGGAAATGCACTTCAACTCAGAGTCTTTCAGTCTCCCAATGAACTTGATTCTTTGAGTTGAAACCAATACTGACTTTCTAGTCTTTAGGATGAGACACAGAAGACTTAGTAGGTGTAGGGTGAAGTCAACATGACCGAGAACTTCCTCTCTGAACTCGACCCTTAAGTAACCAGTCATCCAGATATGAAAAGATATGTATACCCTCTTTCTGAAGTATGCTGTTATCATAGTCATGTATTTGGTAAAAAGCCAGAGAGCAGAAGATAGGCTGAAAAGCAGCACAGTGTACCGGCAGTGCTGGCTAGCTTCAACAAAACTGAGGAAAAGACGGTTACTTACCCGTAACTGTTGTTCTTCGAGATGTGTTGCTCATGTCCATTTGAATAAAGGTGTGTGTGCACCGCGTGCATGGTTTCTGGAGCGTTTTTCCCCCAGTGGAACCTGTTGGGCCGGAAGGTCGCCCCCTGGAGTGGCGCCGCAATAATGGAGCATAAATACCCCTCCTCAGTTCCTTCTTGCCGGAGACTCCGACGAAGGGGAAGTAGGGGGGGAATCAAATGGACATGAGCAACACATCTCAAAGAACAAACAGTTACAGGTAAGTAACCGTCTTTTCTTCTTTGAGTGACTGCTCATGTGCATTCGAATAAGGTGACTTCCAAGCTGAAACACAGAGGCAGGGTCGGAGACACACCCTTAGTGAAATCACAACTCTACTTGCCATAACCAAACATGTAAATTTATTCAACATATTAAAACATCTCTTTTTTGTTTGTTTGTTTTTTGTTTTGGTTTAGAGAACTGAACTGAGATCCGCAGAATCCAGAGCAGCATCATTCCTGGCCTGCTGGGTAATAGCATAGTGTGCCGTAAACATGTGTACAGAGGACCATGTGGCCACTCTACAAAAGTCAACTATTGGAACCTGTGCCACAAAAGCCGCTGAGGTCGCCTGAGCTCTAGTAGAGTGCGCTTTAACATGTGGCAGCTCTTTACGTGCTAGAACAACGCTCCCTAATACATGAGGAGATCCAAGATGACAGCCTTTGGGACGATTATCGGCAACCCCTTCATCCTTTCTGCAAAAAAATAAATAACTGAGAGGATTTACAAAAGTGTCACATTCTATCTATGTAGAAGGCTTACGCCCTCTTTGCGTCAAGTGAATGTAAGACCTGATCCTTGGGGGACCGGTGAGATTTCGGAAAGAATACAGGTAAGTATACGTCCTGAGATGTGAAAGGGGGAAACTACCTTAGGGAGGAAGGCCGGGAGTGGACGCAACCTAACCCTCCGTGCCGAGGTGATCATTACTATGAAGGCCGCTTTAAAGGATAGATACTTAAGTGAGCACGTGGCTAGAGGCTCAAACAGGGAAGATATAAGCTTGGTAAGCACTAGATTAAGGTCCCACTGAGGCACCGGTGCCCTCACATGTGGAAACAACCTGTCAAGTCCCTTAAGGAACCTCTTAACCACGTGGTTTGTGAAAAGGGATCTACTGTTAAACCCCAAGTGAAAGGCCGACATGGCCACCAAACGGACCCTGATCAATGAGGTAGATAGGCCTGCTTGATGCAGCTCAAAGAGGTAGTTGAGGATTATTGGAACCGGGGCAGAACAGGGGTTTAACCGCCTACTCCCCACCCATAAGGAAAACCTTTTCCATTTGGCCACATAGGACAATCTGGTAGCCAGCTTTCTGCGCTCTAGGAGGACCGACTTCACGCCCTCAGAGCAAGCCAGCTCTGGCTCCATGAACCATGGATAAGCCAGGCTTTGAGGTGGAGGGACTGGATGTTTGGGTGGTACAAGAGACCCCCTCCTAGACCTATGTGATCAGGTCCGTGCTGGACAGGAGTGGTTGTGGCTCAAATCATTTCCAGCAGGGCCAGTCTGGGCCAGTCCGGGGCTATCAGAATGACCTGGGCCCTGAACTGCTTGGCCTTGGCCAGAATCCTGGGAACTATGGGAAACAGGGGGAATACATACAGGAGGCCCCTCGGCCAACTGACCACAGTATCCCCTCTGGACCCGGTCCCAGGAACGAGAAGTAATGGGGGCACTTTTTGTTCAGTTCTGTGGCGAACAAGTCCACCTGGGGACAACCCCATCTCTGGAAAAGGGGAAGTAGGAGATTGCCCTTTAAGCACCATTCGTGCACCCTGAATGATCGACTGAATGTGTCCGCCAACATATTCTTGTGACCTGGTAGATACGCTGCCTGGTGGTGAATGTTGTTTACTATACAGAACTCCCAAAGGAGAATGGCTTCTTGACATAGGGGAGAGGAACGAGTCCCCTCCTCCTCCTGCTTGTTTATATAAAACGTGACTGCCGTGTTGTCCAACAGCACTGACACTGTTTTCCCCGAAAATTGGGCTAGGAAGACCCTGCACACGCTCCTGACTGCCCTCAATTCCCTTACATTTATATGTAAGTCCTTCTCATGAGGAGTCCACAGCCCTTATTCTGTGGTGCGCCATGTGTGCGCCCCACCCCTCGTCCGAGGCATCGGTTATCAGTTTGACCGAGGGCCCTCCACTCAGGAAGGGAACTCCCTTGCACACTTCCTCCTCGTGGGTCCACCACTGCAAAGAGTTCACAACCCCTGAGGCAGTGACAGAATGGAGTCCCAGTGAGCTCTCGCCTGACTGAATGACCTTGCTAACCAGGCTTGCAAAGGTCTGAGTCTCAACCTGGCATGGCGAACCACATGAGTGCAGGCTGCCATGTGTCCTAGCTGCCTCATGCAACTCTGTGCCGTTGTAAGCGGGGACAGTGTGAGCGCTCACACCATGGTTGCTATAGTCCGGAATCTGGATGCGGGGAGGTACACCCTTCCCCTCCTGGCATCTATGCAGGCCCCCACAAACTCTATGTCCTGAGAGGGAGTCAACATAGATTTCTTCTCATTTATCAGGAGACATAGCTCCGCAAAGAGGGATTTTGTAAAGGCTATATGGGCTAGCACCTGCTCCCTCGACTGGCCCCGGATGAGCCAGTTGTCCAGGTACAGAAACACTTGGACCCCATGCCTTCTGAGGAACGCTGCCACCACTGCCATACATTTTGTGAACACTCTGGGGGCACTGGAGAGCCCGAATGGAAGAACCGTAAACTGAAAATGGTTCTGAGACACCACAAACCAGAGGAACCTTCTGTGACTTGGCCTTACGGACACGTGGAAATAAGCGTCTTTTAAATCGAGGGCCACATACCAGTCCTCTATTTCTACGGTGGGAATGATGGAGGCAAGCGTCACCATCCTGAACCTCGTTTTCTTTATGACCTTGTTGAGGTTCCTGAGGTCCAAGATAGGCCGGAGCCCTCCTTTCGGCTTGGGGATAATAAAATAATGGGAGTAAAATCCCCTGCCCAACAAGTGAGGCAGAACTCTCTCTACTGCTCCTTTTTTCGAGAAGCGAGAGGATCTCCTGCTTCAGGAGGACCTCGTGAGATGGGTCCCTGAAGAGGGACTTGGAGGGAGCGAGGATGGGGGGCAAACTCGTAAAAGGGATGGAGTAACCCATCTCTACCAGGCCTAACATCCACTTGTCAGAAGTAATGCGGGCCCAAGCCCCGGAAAAATGAGATAACCTGTCCCCAAATGGGGGGAGGGGGGATGATGGCAGGGGCTGATACAGGGTCCTCGAGCGCACCTTCAAAACTGCTGCTTAGATTGCTGGCTGGCGGGTGGGCCAACGTTTCTGTCAGTTTCACCTTGTGGGCACCTACGTCTAATCTGACCAGAGGACAGCTCCGTAGCACTATTAGTACCTCCACTTGGATTGCGAGGCCAATGCCTCCATTGGTCCTGCCAGGAAGGTTGGTACTGCGACCTTCCCCACTGCCTAAATGGGAGCTGCCTCCTTTGAGGGGCTGGCATATGAATGCCCAGTGATCGCAGCGTGGCCCAAGTGTCCTTAAGGGTATGTAGCCTCGAGTCAGTATGCTCAGAGAACAGTGATTTCCCGTCGAATGGCAGATCTTGGATAGTATTCTGCACATCTGGAGGAATCCCCAAAACCTGTAGCCACACGCTCCTGCGCATGACCACACCGGAGGCCATGGTACAGGCAGCAGAGTCCACAGCATCCAGTGCTGCCTGTAGGACTGTTCGAGCTATGGTTCCTCCCTTCTGTGGCCATAGCTGAATACTCCTGCCTGGAGTCCGGGGGCAACCTGTCCCAGAACTTGTCCATCGCCTGCCACAGGCTGTAAACGTAGCAGCTCAACATCACTTGCTGATTAGCAATGCGCAACTAGACACCCCCTGTGGCGTAGACCTTACGTCCCGTAAGGTCAAGGCGCTTGGGCTCCCTGGATTTTGGCGTAGGCCCCAGCTGCCCCTCTCTCTCCTTTTGAGTGGCCGACTGCACCACCAGGGAACCTGGGACAGGGTGGGAATACAGGTGCTCATGCCCCGACTGGGGAACAAAATACCTCTTTTCAACCCCTTTGTGATTGGGTGTAATAGAGGCCGGGGTCTGCCACAAGGTATTTGTGATCTTAGCCACAGTTTTGTTCAAAGATAAAGCCAGCTTAGCTGGGGCATCCACACTGAGGATGTACACCATGGGGTCAGTGTCCTCTCTCACTGGCTCCGCTTGTACCCCCAAATTCGCTGCCAACCTGCGGTGCAATTCCTGGTGTGCCCGCGCGTCCATCGATGGCATTGATGGTGCCGGGTCTGCCAGGGCTTCGTCTGGAGAGGACAAAGAGGAATCCCAAGTGGGTGCAGGGTCATCCAACACCTCAGGAGACTGGGTGGCTTGAGGGGCCTCCACGTGGGGGGAGATGGGTTCACTGCCGGGACTGCCTCCGTTGCCAGCTACTGTCTCTGCGGGCTGTCCACCCTAGTCACATCAGGGGGGTCTCGACAACGAGGCCGATGGAATGCTTCTTCGGTGCGAGACACTAGGTCCCCGCGATGGTGGCATGGGCCTCTGCCACTGGTGAAAGGCCCACGGTGTCCAAAAGGGCCAGGGTGTCTGGGCCTGTGGGGGCCAAGTCTGCTGGAACTCAGATGGTCTGGGACGGTGCCGAGAAGAAGTTCTGGATGAAGCAAAGGAGTGCACCAACTCGGGCTCCGACTCTGAAAAGTAGTCAGAGGCGGACCATGGCGGTGTCATGGATGGTGCCTTGCAGAGGTGATGCTGTCTGTACCTCTCCATAGAATCCGGCTTCCCCGTATGGGCTTGTCTGGGCGGTCCCATCGTAGTCGGTGCCAGAGCACCTGTGCCAGAGACCGGCTGCACCGGGCTAGGCGCGGCAATCGTATGCGGTGCAGACGAATGACGGGCACTCTGTAGAGGGGAAACAACCGTCGGTGCCGCTTGGACAGCCGCAACCTTCTGTACTGGTGCCGCCGGCGAAAGCTCCTCAGGGTGCGGAGATGATGGAGACGAAGCTGTTAGCTCCATCAGCTCCTGTGCCACCTCAAAGGTCTCCGGGGGTGGATGGGCAGTGCACAGGGATCGGTCCTGGACTCTGTCTGTGTGCAGGACCATCTCTTCTTCTCTGCGCACCAGCATCCCGACCATCTGGGAGAGTCCAGGGGCAGTGATCAAGGGCAGTGCCGGCTGCCATGCATCTAGGTGACCTGCCCATCATTTCTTTCCTCTTCTTCGGCACCGGAGACTGGGATTGGTGCCTCAGTGCCAAAGTTTTCAGTACTGCGGTACGGGAAGGTCCCGGTTGGGGCTCCCACACTGAGGCCAGTGCACTGCACACCACAACGTCTTGGGATGGTGCCGATTGGAGAGTCGACTCCATCAGTAACAATTTTAAGTGGGAATCCCTCTCCCGCTCCGTTCTAGATTTAAAACTCCTGCAGATCTTACAGGAGTCAGAAGATGAGACTCTCTCAGACACTTTAGACATGAGTCATGGGGGTCTCCTATAGGCATCGGCTTCGTGCAGGATGCACAGGGTTTAAAGCCGTGCGGGCCTGGCATCCCCCTCCCCTGGAGGGGAGAGATAACTAATGACTACGAACTAGAACTACTCTAAAACTAACAATGATAAAAATTATTTACAGACAATCAAACAACTGTCGCTGAGTTTTATTACAAGAAAAAGAGAAGCTCCAACAACCGTCATGGGAGGCAAGAAGGAACTGAGGAGGGGGAGGGCCGGCAGGGATACTTATGCTCCGTTATTGTGGTGCCACTCCAGGAGGCGACCTGCCGGCCTGACAGGTACCACTGGGGGGAAAAAACGCTCTGGAAACCATGCACACGCACAAACCTTATTTGAATGCACATGAGCAATCACTCGAAGAAGAACCTCCCATAGCTCAGAAGAATTGATATGTGGAAGTAAGTATTCTGCAGGTACGCAGCAGCAAACCAAAGACTGTGATTTTAGGCATAAAGGACAACTGATAGGATAATCATACAGAATCTCACACTTCAGATATATTTGTTGAGATCACAGAGGTCAAAGACTGTTCTCAGTCCTCCCTGGAGAGACCCTGTTCCTGATATTACCAGGAAACCTCCTCTCTAGGTCCCAGAGCCAAACGAGACTGAACATACTTGAAGAGCAGATTCTCATGCGACGGGTCCCTGAAAAGGCAGTGAGTGGGGAGGAGGAATGGAGATAAACAATACTGCATAACCCAGTCTAACAGTGCTTAAGACACAGCTTTCCACGATAATGGAGTTCCAGACATGATAAAAATGAGCTAGCCAATGCCAAAATACAGAGAAAGAAGATGCAGAGTCATCACTGGGTTACTCTCCTGGACACAAGAGTCACAATAGATGCTTGCTAGAAGCTGGGATGAGAGGAAAAAGGGGTAGGTAGAAGGGAGAGGTGGCAGAACCAGAGGATCATCTCTCGAGGTTCATCTCTCAAGGTTCCTCCCAGTCCTATGATTTTATGGTATTTAGAGACCAACATCTATTGGTTCCCAGTGCACATTTGCAGGGAAAAAAAAGTATAAGTCTTCCTTGCCATTAAGTCCATCCTTTTGGATTCTTATCCTTATGGATGGACTTATACTTAGCCAGCCATGCCCTTTCTTTTGCTGCTGTTACCATCAGAGAGGTAGGGTACAGATAGGAGAAGAAACCCTGAAAACCTGGCCTGGCCTCAAAACCCTTCTCTGAACGCTTTGCTGTAAGAGGCAATGAACCTGCAGTATACCAGAGGGCTTCTACAGCCTCCAAAAGAGGCTCATTCATTGGGAGGGATACTCTTCCTGTCCTCAGTCACTGATCAAGAGAAAGATCTTGTATGGTTCAGTCATCTAGCTGTAAGGAAGTCCTGTTCTTGCAATACAGAATGTGACTGGAATAATCCCAGAAATCTGGGGGGAGGGGGGGACAACAAGTTGAGCAGTAGCATGCAGCTAAAGTGGCCTAGATTGGGAGCCACTTTTAGCACCAGGTATCCTGCTCCGGTATGGGCCAAGAAGTGGGACTTAGAGGCAAAGCAGCATCAGAAGGCTTCCAAAGAAAGCACTAGGCACACAGATGAGGCTAGTGTGCACTGGGCCAAGAGCCCTGGTCCCAAATGAAGGATAGATGTCTATTTCCATACCCATAGTGAGCCAAGGTAGATCTGTGATGCCTATCTCATGACAAGGTGTAGGATGACCCCAACCTGGATCTTCAGGAGTCCTGGAGCTTCTCTGGTAAAAACACAGCAAACAAACAGATTCATCTCAAGTCCAACATGGGGTGGCATCGGTGCTGAGAAATAAGGGATCAGCATCAGCAGTACCAAATGAGAGAGTTTCACCTGGTACCAGGAAAGGCACCAGTGTCAAGGCTAAGGGCAATACTGAACTTGACATAAGGATCTTATCACCAAGATGATGGTGCTGAAGGATGCACTAATATCAAGGACCATTTGGTGCCAAATCCAGTGTTAGCCTCAATTCCACAGTCTGAGGCCCAGGTGTTGCTCTGGTAACGGCAAACCCAGTAGCTCTGCAACACAACCACAAAATGCCAAGGGCACAACAGAGGCCAAAGGTGTAGAGGTCATAGTACCAGCCAATTCTTGAACCAGTAGAGAGATTGAGACAGAGGCAAAGCAGGTTGATGTATGTATGTTGACAGTATGGAGGGAGTTGCCTGGTGCCGAATTCATTGGTACCAGACTCAATGAATGGCCCATGGCCAGAATCAAAATACAGGCTCTCTGAGTGGTACCAGGGAACAGTGTGATGACACTTGCTTCATTCTGATGGCTGCAAGGAAGCACACTACTCCTCTTAGAAGATCAGGAGAAGTCTCCCCAAGCCTTAGAATGGTCCTGATTGAATTTATATGATCTGGTTCTTGCCTACCAGATAGGGGTAAAACATCCACTTTTCCCTTTGGGGAAATGCCAGAGCTCAAGCATGGAGCAGAATCACAAGCCAGATCTGAAGGTGAAAACTCATCTGGCACTGAAGTCATTTAAGTAGAGTTACATGCTTGTCTCACTACCTGAGTCCTCACTGTGAATGTCTTTCAGATGGTGCCCCCTCTTTAATGCATCCATCACCTTTTGTGGGACTCACTCTTGAGGATGTTGTCCCCACACAATGGACAATACTTTATTTCTGGTGAAGGTATCAAACAGGGCAGCCAACTATTTTAAATGCTAAACTTAATCTAAGAGCTACTATATATAAGAAACATTTCTTAGAAATTGAAACCAAAAGCACAAGGTGAAAAACACCACACTGACCTCTGACTCTAGCCACAGATGGACAGAGGGAATTGAGTGCGTTAGGACCAGGGATGTTCAATTGCATTTAATCTGCTAATCGAGTAGTCAATGGAATTTCCATTGACTACTCAATTAGTCAATAAAGGGAAAAACTGCAGTGCTCCCAGTCTCACGAGCTAATGCCACTGCACTCGGCCTTTTAAATGCATTAAGAGCCTCCATGCTCTTCATGTATTCCAAGGCACAGGTGTAACTAGGGGACTGGTGCGAGCCGGGAATCAGCTGATTCCTAGCTGCGCCCAGTCCCAGATACTGTGCCTTTCATTTTTAAGTGTATTAAGTGCTGCCAGAGGTGCAGTGTCTGGGACCAGATGCACGCCAAGCATCAGTTATCTCGGCTCATGCTTGGTCCCCCTGCACCCACCCACCCTCGCAGCTCTTTAATACATTTAAAAAGCAGAGGCACAGCATCTGGGACGAGGTACCAGCCAGGACAGCTGATCTTCAGCTCATGCCTGGTCCCCCTGGCTGCGCCTATGCCTTTTAAATGTATTAAGAGCCTAGCAGCTACTAATACATTTAAAAAGCAGAAGTCTGGTGTCAGCTGATTCCCAGCTCAAGCCCAGTCCCCCACTAGCCTCTGCCTCTCCTGCTCCCTGAGGAGACGGTGCTGGGGGGAAACCGGCTTGTAAGCCAGCACCCCCCAGCACTGGCTTCTGCTCCTCCCACTTTGCTGCCTCTCTCTGACAGAGGCAGCAAGGGGGGGTGAGGAGAAGAGCGACTAGTGAAGTAGCTACTCGACTACCGGATAAGCATATGCTTATAAGGCAGCTGACCAGTTGCTTACATCCCTAGTTAGGACTGCACTGCCCTTATATAGGAAGGGGAGGGGCTAGAGTGACACAGTAGGAGTATGCTCCTATGGGTACTGCGAGACAAAGTTTTCCACCTCCTGTGAGTTGGGTATGTATACAATCAAGTAGAATACTCAATGAATGATTAGGGGTCTGGAGCACGACTTATAAGGACAGGCTGAAGAAACTGAATTTGTTTAGTCTGTAGAAGAGAAGTATGAGGGAGGATTTGATAGCAGCCTTCAAACTACCTGACAGGGGGTTCCAAAGAGGATGAAAAGGAAGGCTATTCTCAGTGATGGCAGATGACAGAACAAGCAGCAATGGTCTCAAGTTGCACTGGGAGATGTCTAGGTTGGATATTAGGAAGAATTATTTCACTAGGAGCATGATGAAGCACTAGAATGGATGATGTGTGGAGATGGTGAAATCTCCATCCTTAGAAGTCAGGCTTGACAAAGCCCTGGCTGGAATGATTTAGTTGGGAGTTGGTCCTGCTTTGAGCAAGAGGTTTGGCTAGATGACCTCCTGAGGTCTTTTCAAACCCTAATCTTCTATGATTCTATGAAGTACCAAGGCTCCATAGCACACAGACACTCAATACTGCAAGCCTGTTTCTTGGCCACTATATCCAGTCTGTGAGCCACAGCAACAGAGCAAACAAGCCACCCAACGTTACACAACCATTTACTGATCGAGACTGCATTCCAGAACATGACAGTACATTAGTATTTGATGCATTCTAATGTTATTCGGTTCATTTTTTTGGCTGAATTTTATTAAAGAACTCCAAAATCTTTAACTATTGCAAGCAACTGTCTCTTCAACAGATACATTTACTCAAGATAGATCAAAATGTCCTACATCCCATAAAACAGTGATAGCGTCTGATTATCTTACTTCAATTACTCACATTATTAGTAAGCTATAGTAAGACAAACCTATTACATAAATCATGAACTCGTTTCTTTATGAACTTACATTTCAAATCCATTTTCCTGCACTCCATTTTTTTTTTTTGGCCTTAGTATCAGTTTGGTCATGTATTCAGTATTTTATTGACAGATGAGAGATATGATCATGCACAATTTTCAGTAATTAAATATATTTTTAGTAATAAAAACAATACTAAACCTGTTGAGATGAGTTATTATAAATTTGAAGACATCATAATTCACAGGATGGAATTTCTTCACAATTTCTTTTAACTCATGCATTCGTTCGGTCTTCTCCAAGATCTCTGTACAGATAACAAAACATCAATTTTCCTTATATATGTAAAAGGAAACCTTTACCAATGGTGCTGTTAATTTTTATCATTGATACATAGGGATAGCTAAAGAATTATTACTGAAAAGGAATGCCCAAGTGAGAAACAGTATTTGTTACAATTCCTCATGTAACCTGTTCACCTAGAAAAAAAAATTAAACCATATAATAGTTCTAACAGGTAGAACACAGAGTCTGTGCCTGATAAAATTATTTATCCATGTTTAATATTGGAAAATCATTTTAATATCTCATTGCTGGTTTTTAAGATGATCAGTAACTCATTTATCAGTCAGATTTCTTATCAGATTTCTCTTTTCCAACTGTTACTATTAAAATATTTCATAAAACTTTTATTCAGACAGTAACTTCCCAAAATCTGGGCGAGTTGTTTTAATACATGACAGATGCCCAGTGAACAGAAAATATATTAAGCCTGTCAACTAGACCAATTGGTGGAATAATATTACTGACCTTTGGAGAGGAGATTTAAAAATCACTCCGCTTGAAAGGAAAAAAAAGATAGAAACTAGCAAAGCAGACAAACATTCAAATTTTCAAGAGGATGTATGGACAACAGTCTAGAACAGGGGTGGGCGAAAGGGCCTCCACGGGCCGAATGTGGCCCACCAAGTGGGTGGATCCAGCCCACAGAGGCCCTGCCACTCCCCTGCCCACAGGCCAGTTAGGGTCTGGGGGCAGGGGAGTACACAAAGCCTCCTCCCATCCTGCCAGCAGTTCACAGTGCTTTTAAGCACCATGCAACTGCTCGCAGGTGGGGGGAGTGCACAAAGTTTCCTCCCCTCTGCCACCCCCCTGCGAGCAGCACGCGGCGCTTAAAGCACCACATGCTCCTGGCAGGACAGGAGGAGGCTTCGCGCATTCCCCCGCCCCAGCCCTGACTGGCCTGGGGGTAGGGGAGCACGGGAAGTCTCCTCCCATGCCAGGGGCATGTGCACCTAGGGGGAACCTGGATGGGAATGGTGCTCCCCTATACCCAGACCAATCATTCTCGGGGGGGGCGAGAAACCCGGAAGTATCTTGGCCCCGCCCACTCCTAGTCTAGAGAGTAAATTAACAGAGAAGCCTTCTATAGACTACAGTAATTCCTCATTTAACATGTGCACACTTAACACGTTTTCGAGATAGCACAATTTTTTTTTTAAGCAACGTTTTTTGAATTACACGACCGTCCCCGGAATAACACGATTTCCCCAGCCGGCCCATTGCCACCAGCTGCGCGGGGCTTCCCCCGCCTCCCTGCAAAGTGGCGGAGGGTTCGCCACTCGCCGCGCCATTCCCCACTGACTGCCCCCCGCCAGACGCCTTGCCCCCTCTCCTCCGCCCCCGCCTGTAGGCCGGCAGCTGGGTTTCCGCAGCTGGCCTGTCGCCAGCAGCTGCGCGGGGCTTCCCCTGCCTCCCTGCAAAGTGGTGGAGGGTTCACCGCTCGCCGCGCCGTTCCCCGGCGACCCCCCCTCGCCGAGACGCAGTGTGGGTCCTGGCATACCCATCACAGGGGCATACTCCCAAACCAATCCCCCTCTCCTCTCCTCCCCTTCCCTTCCCCAGAGCCAAACACCTCCTCTCCCTGCTGTAACCCAGTCCCCTTTCTCCCCCAAACCTTATGTACCGGTCCCAACAGACACCACCGCTTGAAACGCAACCCCCACCTTTTCCATTATTTTCAATGGGAAAATTGACCCCGCATAACACGTTTTCATTTAACACGATCATTTTCTGAAACATATCTATAGTTTCAAATATAAATTGCACATAGGCTAATTTTTCTGTATGTCCAGCAATCACAAGTTTATTCAAAATTTTGCAAACAGTGACTGCAGAGATTATTTGAAATAGCTTTGCAATTTGAGCATGAGTTCTTAGTGTTTAGGTAAAAGGGCTGGCTGGCACATGAGGAAAAATCAATCAGTAAGAAACAAAGTTTAAAATAGTGGTAACAGAGAGCCATAGGAATGGGTCTAGTCCCTCGTAGAACGGATACAACCAAGGTACCCTCTTGGACCAATATTTGGAAAATATTTCTGGCTACCAGTGGAGTAACAGGACTGGCAGTTTTAGTACTGCTGAAATTGCAATGGCAGCGGAAGGACTGAGTCTCCCTCCTGATTCTCTGGAAGACAATGAACTGGAAAACCAAGGATGCAGCATTTCTCTGGGCACCAAGAGGTATATGTGGAATTTTTTTAAGTTTTAAAAATTAAGAAAGAATTTGGGTCAATTGGCCCAACTGCTAAAGGGACGTCTGATATTTTACAACTTAAAAAAGACTGAAATTGACACGTATTTGGAGTCAGCAACTCAGTGTTTGTCATAGTGAGGAAGAGACTTCTAATGTGTTTTCCCATTTAGATGGTGTTAAGATTATTACTCTATTTTAAAAAACCCACTTCTTTGATCCATCAATTTTCCTGTTAGCGTACATAATATTTTACCTTATCCTTTTGACTGGTATTACTTCATTTAAAAGACGAAACAAATACTCTCTTACCCAGCCTCAAAATAATGCTATAGTTAAAAAATATGTAGGCATCAGGGAGTTTTCACTCAGCCCTGAACATCTTCAGACCTCGAGGAGTGGATGCCTTCTTTTAATAATCCTCTCTAGAAATGCCTTATTACAGACAACTACTGCTACTGTTGAGACATCAGCACCAAAAACAGTTTTTAAAAGAAGATATATATTCTGCAACTTTGCGATTTTATTCCAGGCACTCATTTTCTGTGGAGTTAACGTCATTTGGCATCTAGTTTATTAAAATATTATCTGTATGATTTTATTACAAAAAAAATTTGAAATGCAGAGCCAAACACTGCATTAAATCTGTCCCCACAATAGGACTGTCATTTTGCAACAATAAAATTTAATTTATATTCCTTTTAAAACAGTTGCTTTTATAGAAATTACAAGTTTTCATAGGGTTTTGAATATTCAATAATTAATAAAAGCCAGTAAAATTTGTCTTTAGTTTTATTAATCCAGTAATCTAACTAAAAATACTGATTCAGAATTAAGACCACTAACAGCTTCTCCTGCAAATAAAATATTTATGGAAGTCAATTAGGTAAAACTAAAATGTACAATACATGTGTAAAAAGGTCGGTTAATCAAGCTGATCTTGCATACTAAGTTTCCAGATTTAGTATGATGAATATATTACCGTGTTTTGGATAAGAAAACAATACTATTTGAGTCATAGTTCCACCCTGCAAAAATATGTAACACTGGCTTAGGTTTATGGAATAGTTTGCTGCAATCCAATTCACTGACTTAATCCGATTCAAAGAAAGGAGGCCTTTAAATGGGGAAGACACATAGAAGTTATGCTTTGCAGCTTCAAGTATAAAAACATAAAAGAAAGATTTAACATTATATCATTTTTTAAATTAAGGAACTGGGAAAAATTCAAGTAAAAAGAAGATTAAATATTTCTTAACTTGTAAACTTCTTGAACAGAAAAATATTCATTTCATGTATGTGTAACCCACATACCTTCACAGAGTGTGGTGTATTACCTAATTAGCTTCATTAAACAAGGATCCTACAAAAGACAGATAACTGTTTTTGCTGCTGTATATATCTTGGATTCTGTATTTCCACTCCAACTCATCTGATGAAGTGGGTTTTACCCACAAAATCTCATGATCCCTTACCTTGTTAGTCTCTGAGTCTCCACAGGACTACTCGTTTTTAAAGTTACAGACTAAGAGGGCTACTCCTCTGAGATTCCTGTCCCATCTAGTGGCACTGAGACCACTTACAGAGAGAATAATGAGTTTGCTCTACAGCGTTAGCTAACAGCCAGCTGGTTTTTTGCTCAGCTCAGAGTCTCATACACTAAGCTCCCAATTTCCTAGTTTGATTCTGCCTGCAGATGACTGAGGTCTATCGGTGTTATACATGCTTCCCTATTACTATTATATTAATTTCAAAGGGTTTCCATCATCTTCAACTATAATACAGGCAGGCACAAAACTAATTCTTTCAATGAAATGAGTTTTCCAAAGACGACAAACAATAAAATCCATTTGGTCTGAGATGTTCATTAAAAGGTGTACTTCTTTATATAATAGTGTTCATTCATTTTGAAGATTGCAATTTTAAAACTGCAAAGACACAGCAGACAGCAACATTTTAAAAATTTCTATTTCACAGCAGCTAGTCATTTCAGTATATAATGAATTTAAAATCTATAATAAGTTAACCCACCCAAGATAATCAACAAGACACACAATTTACTACTTACTTGATGCTTCTACCAATTCTGGATGTAGAGAATATGGTATTAAAGGATCTGGCAGATCTGCAAAGAAAGCTTTAAGAGCCCCTGCCACTGCATTTACCGTCACTTCCATAGATTCTAGGTTGATATTATGATCTGTGAGAAACAAACAGCAATTAGTAGTGTAAACAAAAACAAAAACAACCGCTGTGACTGCACATCTTATTTTTTTAAAGTAATATAAAAAGAGATATACCATCACATACTCTACTGAAAAACTACCAATGAAAAGGTCCACCACTAGGCATATGCCTGTAATCACACACTGATCCAAATGAAAGCAAACTGAGTAAACCCACTCAGGTACCTACACAGCTGAAGCAATCACAGAATTATTTAATTCTTTTTGTTAACCTTAAAATTTTTCTATTTGAGTCACTGATTTACCAACCAAAGGTAACTCTTGAACTGTATTTCCCTCATGTAAGTAATTGTTTTTGTACACATAATATGAATTGCAGAACTCCTGTAGTCTTGTTCTTATGGCCCCATTTGAGGCCCTTTAAGGAGAAAATACGTGGTCACTTTCCCCAGTGATAACTTCAAAAAAATACCAAGAGCCTTAATATTTTAGAACTACAACTATTTTAACTTTAGAAATATTTGAGAACATAATCAGAAACAGAAAAGACACAGTTCTAGATGCTGCATCCAAAATTCTCTTTCAAAATTATAATTTTTTTTAAATAAAAATGAGCATTTTAGCTGGAACTCTCTCAAAATTCACATCTGGCATGGATGTGTTTGAAGACATCTAGTTTCATTTTCAGTTACTTTGTACAGAAGATATTGGCTTTGATGTGGCGCCCTCCCCCCCTAAAAAAAAATCTCATTTACTCTTGCCATCAATCCAACTGTAAGAATCAAGGTCAGAGTGGATGTTTCCATATACATGACTGAACGACTGAGGCAATATAAAACAGGGTGAAATTGAGAGGAATAATCCTCATCATCACATGAAATTGAGAGAAATCATCATCATCACAATCCTCCTCCTCCTCCATTGCAGATCCAGATTCTAACACAATACATTACGAAATACAACTATAAGCTAACAAGGTGAATAAAGATTCTATATTGTACTAGAAATGGACTACCTAACACTTTAACAAGATTATTCAAAATATAATACACTAAAATAATCTTCATCATACATACATCTTGCTTTTTAATTAGTACACAAACACCAGTTACTACTAAATATAAATGTTTAGCCAAAAACACAACACTCAAACTAGAAAAAAGTTGAGGTATTTTGGGAAAATAAAATTCAGAAATGTCACTCGGAACATAAGAACTGTCCTACCAGATCAGTGTGGTTCATCTAATCAACATCCTATCTCGGGCTGCTCAGTAACAGACAGGAGTGCTCTTGGATTTTTTGCTAACATTAAGGGCTTGTCTATATGGAAACACTCAAGAAAATTAATCCAGATAAAATTACAGTGGATTAGCTCAACAGCATTAATCCTATGTGGACATTCAGAACTTAAGCGGGTTTAATTCACTTCCCTAGACATAACTCCTTTACTATCCCTAAAGTGGAAGAAATCAAGAATTAATGTTTCAGAGGGGTAGCCGAGTTAGTCTGTAACAGGAAAAACTTTGTTGTTTAAGTTTTTCAAGAACTAATGACATTCATTTGATCAATCTAAAGAATTAAAGAACAAGTATCTGAGCTCTTCTGTATATTTAATTTATAACAGCAAAATGCTAACGAGTCACCAATACTGAATCCCAATATCTTTCCAAAAATAACGATTAAGAATAGTTCTGTAGAAAAGATATTTTGCAATACCAGGAAAAACTACTATAAATACCTTGATCAAATTGCTTCTGAATGTTGTCTTGATCTGTTTTATTCCCACTAACACGGTAGAGGCCTTCAGTGCATAGCCCTGGTTGGATAAGCAGAAAACATTTTTTTTTTTAAACGCAAGATTATATTTTACAGAGTAACAATCAGATGTACATACGGTATACAATTATTTGTTCATGAAAAGGAGCAATTATTGTGTTTTGCGCACAAATTCATTCAAAATAATTTGCCAGGTATCACATTCATACAGGAATTACTATATTGTTTCAAAACAATGGTCCATCTAGTCCAATATCTTCTCTCTGACAAAGGCCAGAATACATGCCTGTATTAGCCACATGTAGATAACCTTCTCACCAACAGAGATAAGAATTAGACCTAATTGTCAGATTTGCTTAATGATGAAGTCCAAGGTTTAATATAATTTTTAAATGCATTGTCATTAACAGCTTTGGATATTCATAACTACATAAATACATAATCCTTTTTTGAATCCTGTTAAATTCATTGGATCAACAACTTCATGTGGCAATTAGTTCCATAGTTTAATCACACACCAAGTTAAAAAAAGTACTATTTACTTATATTTGCTCTGAATTTTCTACCTTTTATTTTCACTGAAGATGTCCTTATTCTTAGTTAAAAAGAGAACGTGCCTCTAATTTATCTTCTCTATATCATTTACTATTTTACTTACTTTTCTCAAGTCCCTTCTTATTCATCTCCTTTCTAATGCAAACAATACCAATCTTTTGGGAGTTTTTCAAGACTTCGATCTCTATCAACCTTAGCTGAACCCATTCCAGTCCTACAATACCTTTTTGAGTTGGGGTGACAATAATCACTAAAGTATTCTAGCAGAGACTGATGAACTGTTTGTATAAAAAAAGATTGCTTTCAATATTATCCTCTGCTCCTTGGGTAGCCTAAGTTCTTGTTGGCTCTTCTGACTGCAACTGCACATTTTCATTAAGATGTTAACAGGAATACCAAAGTTGCATTCTTGGGTTGGTAAAGTTAATTTAGAATCCTGTAAAATGTAAAAGTAGTTGAATTTTTTCCCCTCAAATATACATTATTTTGCATTTGTCATGTGAAATTCTATTTGTCATCATATTGCCTATTCACCTGTGAGATATGGAGCTGAAGGCCTCCAGTGGAGTAGACTTTTTGACCATAAAGTTTGAAACACTTTGCCTCTATATTATTGGGGAGCCACCCTGAAAGCTTTAACACTCTCCTGGGTTGGCTGCATCAATGACAAGTGAGTCAAGGGGAGAGTGAGTATACAGGTGTTCATACCCAAAGATGGTACAAAACAGCACCTCATTTCTTTTGGCAGTGAGGTTACAGAGCCTGGATTCATCACATGGTCTTTGTGTTGTCCAAAGTGGTCTTTATTAACAGCAGGACAACACGAGTGGGGCCTGAAGGTGTGATGATGTCCACCATTGGATTGACATGTTCTGTGACTTCTCTGGTTGGAATGACCAGGCCCTGGGCCACTCTCCTCAGGAGAGCTGTTGAAGAGCTCTATTGTCATCAAGAGTCAAGGTTGTGGCAGTGCCAGACAGCACCTCATCTGGGGACAATGAGGATGATGTTGCCCCTGTAGAGTGTTGCCCCATGTCGTCACCTCCAAGAGAAATCTTGGAGATGAGGGTCCTGGTGGGGATCATCCAGATCTGAATTATCTGTCTGTGCCCTTGAGCACTGCACCCTCAGTGTTGCTGCAACAATGGAAGCCAATGCCGCTAATACTGGTGCCAGTCCTGGTGCGCTTTATGCTGGAATAGAAACACTTAGTGCCGTCAGTGCCATTGACACTGCTTGAGAAGCCTTTGCCAGTGCCAATACCAACACTGTGCCAGAGTCAACGTGCCAAGTCTGCAGGTGAGGTGACAGAAGTCAAGAATACAGATGCTGACGATACTATGGGGAGGTGAGGAATGGGGAGGGGAGGAGAGGGGAAATAAAGGAGGCTGACACCACTGAAGCTGCCCTAGAATGGGAGTGGGGAAGCTGATCAAAATCTGAAGCCGCCAATGTCAAGGACTAAGGAGAAGACATATTCCTGGATACTGAAGGCTTTTGGCTGGGGCTTTTGGGGCGCCAAGGCTGGGAAGTTGCTGACTCTGCATCATGACTGAGTCAGAAACATGCTATCATTGCTGGCATGTTTGAATAAAAATGTGGGGTTTTTTTTTTTCTTTTTGTTAGCAGCTCAGATACTAGATGCACCGCCAGAGCTTGAAGCCTAATTCTATATTAAATTACCAGTTTTCTCCAGCACCTCTATCGCTGAAAACATCTAATCTTTGTTATCGAGTAATTGCACGCTTAGGTTAAGAATCTTCCCAACATTTCTGGTGGTGAATATTGATAAAAAGAAGTTACTTGATTTCTCAGCAACAACTTATCTTTGTTAATTATCAGACCCTATGCTGCCAGCACTCTTAGCTATCTTTGAGACACCATTGGCTTCCTGAGGAAACTACAGAGCATCAGTAATCTTCCATGGATGTAGAAGTTCTTTATACCAACATTCCACACAAGGATGGATTACAAGCTGTCTGGAACACTATCAGGGGACCATTTACAATGAAACATATGATGCCTTAGCACAGGGCCCCTCAACGACATGGGACCCCCAGTACCAGACAGACAATCCAGCACTGGGTCCAGCAACTTCCTTCCCCCTACCCCACACAGGAGGTAGCCACACTGAGAGGGGGAACAGTTCCTCTGCAGAGCAGGCTTTGTAGAGGGTAGGAGAAGGAGGCAGCTCACCTGCAGGCTGCAGCCTCAGGAGAGCCAGCAGGAGGCCACAAACAGGCAGGAGGCCGCGAACAAAGTCTGGAAAGCTTCAGAGGAGCATGGGGGCAGCCACACAGCCAGCCAGAGAGAAGCAGCACTTTCCCACTTCAAAGCTGGGGGCTTCCTGAGAGAGAGTAGTGCTCGGAAAAGGCAGGCAAAGCTGGGGAACCCTGGCATGACCTCACTCCCAGGCTGCAGGGGATGAAGCAATGCCTGAGGGTACCAGGGCTGCAAAGGGGCAACCAGGATATGAAAAGGCAGAGATTCGCATCCCCTTGCCAATGATGAATAGCCATTTCCAACTGCAGTTTGCCCCTGTAGCAGGGGCTAGATGAAGACTGGCAACGGGTCACTGAGGCAAGGTGGGTATAGGGGAATTGGTGCTCCTTGGGAGGGGAGAACCCCAGAGTGCAGAGACTGATTTAAAAAACCACTCCCCAAGGGGGCTGAGACACACCGAAGTGGGCACTGCCGGAGTGCAGTGTCCTGAAGAGGATGCCATGGTCTGGGAGTGATGCGGGTCTAACACTGGAGTATGGAGTGAGGACATGGGCAGACACGAGTCAAAGGGAGGCATCTGTGCGCTAATGAGCTAATTCCCAGGGCTAATGGCAGGAGGCACCATGGTGATGAGTCTTCCCAGTGACAGCCCCCAACAGATTTTTCTGTGGGTCAGTGCCACCCCAACACAATAAAGGTTCCCCACACCTGCCATAAAGAAAGAAAACATGGAAACCTTGTGTGTTGTTGTGACAGGGTGCATCAGCCCCGCACTGCAAAGGCTGAGCCTAATCAGGCCCACCTGGCCGAAGAAGCTCTACCCCCACAACTCTGCTGTACATGCTCAGACTGCAGCCCAGGTATAAAAGCCTGGAGGGAGGCTCAGTCTGGCCTGACTGCCAAAGAGGAAGGACCTCAGAGGGGAGCTCCGGATCCGCACCAGACAGCAGACTGGAGGGAAGACAGCAGAGACCCGAGGGCTCACTGGGACATCTCTCCAGCCATTGACGAAAGAGAAGCAGCTCTCAGGGAAGTAGAGGACCCGGTGAGCACCTGGGACTCCATCCCACTGGACCAGGTAGGAAGTGGCCCAGGAGCCGCCTCTCCCACCCCGGAATCCTTGGCGCGTTTCAGATGGATTCCCCACAGAGCGAGTGGTGAGTCCTCCTGCCACTCTCAGGGCCCTGGGCTGGAACTCGGAGTAGGGTGGGCCCGGGTCCCCCTACCAGGGGTGTAGCCCCTTCCTGTGACTTTGTGTATTGACTCTGGCCAGTCGGCCAGTGAGCCCTGCCTTAAATGGCCAGCGAGCCTGTCTATTTGACCAGTTCTAATTGTGCAGCCTGTCAGGTGCTAGGGTTGGGACCAGGCTATGGACCAGGGTAGAGCACGTGGGGCGGACAGTAGACCCCGAGGGGGGGGAAGTAGGAGCCGCCCCACCACAGTTGTGCATAAATTAATATTTTACTTTATTTAACGTGAGAAAGTTAAAATGCTTAATCTGTTTAATAATTGAAATTGAACTATTCTCCCTAGATGCAGCACTAGCGAAATAGCTCGGGAATAATTATGTCATTAATGGCATGTTTCCATTAGCAACTGGTGGTCTGCAGAAAGGTTTACATTGAGCCAAGAGGTCCATGGGCCAAAAAGTTTGAGAACCACTGCTGTAGGGGAACATTTTAACCTGCCTGGGTAATGGACTTAAAAGTAGCCATTCTTCTACAAAGGAATTTCACAAGCCAATTACAGAGAAACTGTGCAGAATTGGTATTCATTTGCAAATCTGACCCTGTTTCCCTGGGCTTGAACAACAACATTAACTGGATATCGCATTATAAAGCCAGTCTTCCTTGCCTTAACGCTGCATTTTTTCATCAAAAGCTAAATTCCAGCCCACATAATTAGCCTCATTAGCACCAGTCCTATAACTGACAAGTGTGTTTTTCTCCCCTGTTATAAAAGACCTGGTTTCTGTTATTTCTATTCCTGCTCATCATCTGATGAAGTAGATTTATCCCAGGAAAGTTTATAATACTATATACTTTTGTTAGTCTCTATGGTGCCACAAGGACTACTACTTGTTTTTAAAGTTACAAACCTAAACGGCTACCCCATCAGACTCTAATCAGATCAGCAGTGATCCAGCAGACATACATTTTCACAAGCTTTCTATTACTGATACATTAAAAAAAAAAAAAATCTCCTGTTAATTTATGCACCTTTAGCTATTTGCTCTTCAAACTCCATTTCAGCATTTGTAACTTTCTACTTTCTTAATGCCTGCTATAATTTATGCTACTGTTTCTTGGTTTCCTTATCATTAGATAAATACATTTTGATAATTTCTGTTGGTCTCAAATTGACTCCTGACCGTGGCCATTTAGTCATAATGGTTACCTCCTTGCTTTCCCGATTCCTTTTTGTTCAGCAGAACGCATGCCTTCTGTGATGCTTAATATTTTTCTTAGTAGCATACAAGCCACATCCAGGGATTTTGCTTCATTTTATTGAAATGTGTTTCTGTGTAGTGTAGTGTCACCGTAATTTTTTGTAGGTTACCTGCTCTTCAGACACTGGACATAATTAGATTATGTTATTTAGGGGGTCAATTATGGTCACCTCTTGAATTAGTCTTAAGACAAAGCCAAAAATAACATCTAATACTGCATGATCTAGAACAAGCTGTCTCAAGAAGCAATTACTTGAGAAACTGAGAAATTGTTTTTTAAAGATTGCTCCACTGTACCATTTGACCAATCATTCTTAATTTTCACTGCCTTATCGATCTCTCAGCACTGTATGTTCAATTTCCTTTTCTTCATCTGGAGCCCAACTAATACATTTATACTTTTTCCAGGTTCAGATTGTGGCCATATAAGATTAAACTGTGTGGCCACTCAGAATTTACATCGCAGATTCTCTGAAATCCCTTATATACAACCTTACGCTCCCAATTCTTCAGTCTAGTCTATCTTCCTGTGATGGGTCCTCTTGCCCCGTGTCTCTTCTGAGGGGGTGACACCCCGCAAACTGACCCCTTACCAGTAGTCTCTGGCGGCTTAGTCACACCGGGTCAGGCCTCAGTGGCCTAGTCTTTCACCTTCAGGCCTCAGTGGTCTAGTCCTTCACAAGATCAGTACTCCCCCTCCTTGGGGGTCACAGAGGTGGGAGTAGGGGATCTCAGGACCACCCTCTCCACCAGGCTCCAGCCCAGGGCCCTGTTGGTGGTGGGCGTGTTCTCAACTACCAGCTCAGCAGGGAAATCCTCCAAAACATGCTAAGCTCACCGGGTTGCCTCTTGGCTCCCTGCCCTGGGCTGCTTCCTACACCTGCCCAGCTGCGTGGTTTGGCATCCGGCTGCTGCTCCCCCGGCTGTTGTTCTGCACAGTGCCGCTTATCCAACTGCTGCTCCTTGGGCAGCTGCACCTCCGGCTGCTACTCCCTCTGGCTTGTGCTGACCCTCCTGCTGCGGCTCCTCCATTTGTGGCTCCGCTGTTGGCAGCTCCCTCTGGCTCAAGCTGCTGCTCCTGGGTTAGGGCAGGAGCTCCTTCCCTCCAGAGGCCAGCCCCAACTGACCAGCTTCTCTGGCCTTTATACTAGGGCTGCAGTGCGAGCATGCCCAGCAGGACTATGGGAGAAGAGGCCTTCTCCACCCAATAAGCCTGTCCTCCACCCCCCTGGCCGGTGGGGGTTGATACACCCCACCACACTTCCCATGTAGGTATTATCATATCCCACTGGTTTGTATGATTCCCCATCCCCATTTCTGCAATGCATCTTATATCAGGTCCTAATCCCTTGTAAGGCACTGTGGTTTGCTTATTTTAACATTTATAATTTTACAATTTTTACTCTGGACTATGCTGTTTGTATTTACTACTTTAAAACTACCACCTTGCTGAGTCTGCAGAATTTACCTCTGTTTTTTTATTCGGTCTCTGCTCTAGTTCACTTGTAATTTGAACACTTTTATTGGACACACAGGTACCACTGTATTCCCATCTTTATCGGATGACTAACTTGTGTGCTCATCAGCTGCTATTGGCTTTCCCCATTTATAAGGTTAAGCATTCCTCCAACATTTTTTTAATTTTATGTACCGAACTCTCCTCTAGTCATTTCACCCACTGAGTCTGGGGCTTCTCCTCATTGGAGGATGGCCTCTCTCTACCTAGCTCTGTAGATAAAGCTATCCCAAATAAAAACCAAAGACCTCAACTCTTCCTACCCCCCACTGGGTTACTGACTATTAGAGTGCCCTTAAACTGGCATTAAAGAACTTTGTACAATACCTAACTAGAAAATCTAGGGGTATGTCTACATTACAGATGCTAAAGTGGTACAGCTACAACACAGCTGCTGAAACACCATAGCTTAGACACTTCCTACACAAAAGGAAGGGTTTTTTCCATCAATGTAGTTAATCCACTTAGCTAGACTGACAGAAGAATTCTTCTATCAATCTAGCTGTCTACATTAGGGATTAAGTCCACTTCAACACAGCACTCAGGGAAAGAAATTTTTCAGAACCCTAAGCCACACGGGTTGATGCAATTTTTAAGCATCTATCAGGGCTAGCAATGGTTATACTGTTTGAAGAGTTGCTGTGAGAGCCCCCTTTTAAAAGGTGGAAAAGAAAGTCAGCAAGATATTTGTAGACTAGAAGTCTTGACCAGCATTGTCCGGGTCTGGACTGGGGTGGGGGTAGACCATGCACCACGGCTGCTGGCTTCTTCCCAGTACCATCTGGGGATAGGGACCAGATGTTAAGCTTTGCCACAGGTCCAATCAGGACAAGGGGGAGGGCGGGAGAACTGGTCTCTCCTCTAATATATTATCTCCCTGCTCCTATTCCCTTTCCCTCCAAACATCCCCAAAAGCTTGTTCTTTTCAAATGGTAGGTCTTTCGGGGTTCCTAAGGAGCTCAAGGTCAAAGTGGAGAATCGGAATCAAGAAGCCCGTTGCATTACTACAGCTGTGGCAGTCGCACAAGCTGCCGAGTCCGCTACATCAAGGGAGGACTGAAGTACCATGCAGGCTATAGAGCGTCCCCCCCAAATAATAGGTTTCAGGATAGGGTGTTTCTGCTCCCCAAGATGGTCCATAAGTGACAGCTATTCCCAAGTTGGAGTAAAAGTCATAGCTGGTGAGGCGGGCCGAGTAATTAGCCATGCAGAGTGGAAGGGTGGAAGAGTATATTTTGCAGCTGAAGACGTCCAGTCTTTTATGAACCTTCTCTTAGGGGTGGACTTATACTGGGGCTGCTTGGTCCGGTGGTGGACTGCCTCAACAATCAGGGAGTTTGGTTGGGAATGGGGAAAAAAGGAAGTTTATGTCCTTGGCAGAGACAGTATTTCCTGTCCGTGTGCCTATTCATTGGGGGGATCAATACTAGCACCTGCCTGATTTCGTCCCATGCCTCTATGATGGCCTCGTCAGTGTGCGCAATCTTAGATTTTATGGTGGTTGTAGGGTTTTGAGACATATATGTTGTGTTCTTTTTCCTGGACCTCTTGCAGGGGAATTTCTTGACTTGTGGCCACTGTGAAGAAGTCTTGGAATTGTTTTAAATAATCCAAGGGTGATGGAGATAACAAAATTACCACTTCATCAGGCAAGGAAGATGAATTACGAGAGGGTAGATATCAGGAGGCTGTGTGTCAGGTTCATCTTCCTGGTCCTGGACATCGTCCTCCAGGATGTCAGTTGGAGGAAGAGTCGGAGATGCTGCCAAGGACAGCAGAAGTCTCCTAATCAGAGTGGAAGGAGCCGTTGGATTGTCTGTAGCCCACCCATGGGCCACTGCACGGAGTAAGGTGGTGGGGGTAGGCCCATGAGTGGCTGTACCAGGCTGGGGCCTGTGATGAAAGCCAGGTCTTCTCCTGCTGCCAGGATATATATGGGTGAACTGGCGAGGAGTGCTGAGAAGAGAATCTACTCCTCTGGTCACTAGAATTGCTGTGATCAGAGTGTGAGTGACCAAAGGTGCACTCCAGCGACTGGTTGGTACTGGAGAGCAGGGAATGCAGTGATGGCGAAACTTTCGCATCCCAGTACCGGAATGCTGGGACACTGCCGGTATGGATGGTGCTGGGCCAGTTCCATGACTGTACTGCAGTCAGATCTCTTCAGTGCCAGAGGAGCTAGGGTGCGAGATTTATCAGCTGCATGATGCAGAGCCAGTGATGGTGGCATCAAGATGGGTGGTAGAGCCTGTTCCGGTGCCAGGAGTGCTGGTGCTGATGATGGCATGCATGGTCATGGCTTGGGATCTGTGCTGGTGAAAGCATGGTGTGGTGCTGGAGGTGCCCAGTTTATCTCCTTTGCTTACCTTTGTAATGGGCAGTGGAGGCAGGAATCTTGCCAGGGAAATTTTCTTTTTGTCAAAATCCATGGCAGGAGGAGAGGCTTTGAAGGCATTACTTGGAGGCTGTGGAAACCTGGGCCTTGTCTGTAGAAGGCTGAATAGGCTCCTGCAGTGCCATCTTAGATGGTTGCAGGGACTTCTCATATAAGATCACCTCAAGGCAAAGTTCCCTGTCCCGCCTGGCTCTTGAAGTAAGGCAGCAGCAATGTGGGCACTTCTGGGGAATTTGAGAATCCCCCAAAGCAGCAGATACAGGCTGAGTGGCCATCGGACATCAGCATCATATAGTGACAAATGTCACACTTCTTAAAACCCAGGGAGTCGGGCATTATTGTGGAAAAATGCATTGGTCTTCTCCCTGCTCTCTTTTTTTTTTCTTTTGGGGGGGGGGGAAGGGTTGTTTTGTTCTTTTCTCTCTCTCTTTCCTTAACTATATAAAGCAAACAAACTATCTAATGGAGGGGAAGTGGAGAGATGGGTGAGGGCTGATAAAGGTGTGGGGGGGGTTGTTTTGGGAGGGCTTTTTTGTGATAAAGGGGGAAAAAATGAAGGGTAAGCTGACTACACTAAGGAAACTACTAACTACTAATCTTCTAACTACCTAGGTCTAAAGACTGAGGAGATTGAAAAGAGAGCTCCATCTGTGACCGAGGACTGTAAAGACGGAACTGAGGGGGCCACGTGAGACACACATTAGGGCGCTAACACCGCAACAAGCCTACAGAGCATGTGCAGTCCAACCGACTGCTGCTCTGATCTGTGGTGCTGGGACGACCTGACACTAACAGTGGGGCATCTACAGGAATATCACTGGAAGAAGTAAGCTTAAGGAAAAAATTGACACTATTGGGAGGGGGGAGAGAGGGAGTAAATCAAACAGACAGGAGTAACCATTTTTTCTGATGAAAAACTGGGTAGGCTAAAATCGCAAACAAGGACAGCCAGTTCACTCCTCTGCAGACAAAAGAGCTAATCACCTAAATAGAAACAATCCAAGACAGAAGACAGAAAAGCACTCCAGATATTCTGAGGCATCTAAAAATACATGTTTTCACATTCGTATGAGATTCCAGAGGGTCTGAAAACTTAAATGGGAGGGGCATATCTTAAAATAAAATCAACCTCTGAGAAATCTACACATGGCCAGATGAGCTCCATCATGAAACCTATCTACTAGGGATGTGAAATGTTAACCGGTAAGCATCATCCTTAACAGGGTTAACCAGTAGGGGCTGGAGCAGTTCCTCGCCTGCTGCAGGCAAGGGGGCTGCTTCAGCCCCAAGGACCCACCACGATTTTAGCTCCAGCTCCCTGTGGCTGAAGGGCCGCTCCAGCCTGGGGGTAACGGGCAGGAAGGCATTCTTAAATGGTTAAACAATGTTGACAATGGGATTTTACATCCCTGCTATTTACCTATTCCTGGAAGAAATAAAAGGACAGAGACCTGGAAGATTATAACTGCCAGACTGCTACTAACACTGGCCTAGATGAAACCTAAAATTACGAGCAGTATGGTTTTCTGGTGGACAAGTTTGAAAAATCTGCAGGGCTCAAATCCTGTAGTAGGCAAACAAGGGTTGTTCTGACAGGGGGACTGAAGAAGAATTATTAGGACTCTGATATGCTTGATTTCTTTAGAAGGCGTTGTTTACAAGGTGAGCCATTAGCCTTTAAGCTGCAGAAGAGACTTATCAAACAAGTTTGGATCTTCCAGAAAATGGAAGATTGAGATCTTGCGACAAATAAAGCACATCTGCAAATCACATTCTTGGTTAATGCAGATCCAGTAGGTAAGTGGGCCTATGCTTTCATTGCCTTTGAGAAATAAACTCCAAGCCTATGTCTACACTACTGCAGAAAGTCAACCTAGGGTACCAACTCTAGCTACATGAATAATGTTACTCTCCAGTTGACTTGCTTACTATTCTCACCTGGGGTAGAGTACTGGGATCAGTTATTTGTGTTCAATCTTAGCGATGTTAAAAAATGGTTATTATTGTAACTCTGTAGCCACTAAAAATTTTAGCCATTACATGCTGGATCCCTGGGAGTAGGACCGGCAGCCAATGCACTCCCAGATGCCACCCCCATTCCTGAGGATCTGGCTGCCACCCCAGGCTGTAGTCTCTCATACAAAGTCAGCAGCGCTGGATGGCAGCCAGCTCCGCAGGAGCCAGTGTGTGCAAGGAAACAGCTTTTAAGCCACCTCCCCATGCATACCAGCTCTCGCCTGCCAACCCACGTGGCTGCCACTGACACCAAAACAGCCAGGCAAGGCAGTGGTCAGTTCCTCAGGAGCCAGCGTGTAAATGTTTGGATAACCAATAAGCTTATGCTTATTGGTTACCCATTTGAACAATTATACTCTTACATCCATAGCTGATCTGGCAAGTCTTCACTAGACCCGCTAAATTGACTGCCGGTGGATCGATCTCAGAGGTGTAGTGTAGGTATAGCCAAAGTGTTTCTCTGATCATTAATAGAAGAGACAACTCTCAGTGAATCTCTACTCCTGGCTTCCCCAGTCTCCTCAATAATTTGGGATGCTCTCATGAACACAATATAATCTTAGGTTCTCTTTTAAGAGAGGTGGGGATCTAGCCCCTGGCTTGCCTGGATTGGGACTCCTAGGCTCCAGGACCCGCAGCATTGGGGAGCCTGAACTGGTGCTCCATCCCCCATAGCAGGGCTTGATCATACAATCTCCTAGTCTGGGCCCTGCCAGGCTCTGATGTGTGAGGGGAATGTCTATTCTCAGTTAGTTGCTATGTCAGTTGGGGGCCACGTCACATCACTTGTGTGCGACGCCCAACTGATTTTTCTTCAGGTCAGTGGCCCCCAACCCAAAAAAGGTTCCCCACCCCTGCTTTATAACTTTGACTTATACGTCTAGGAATATTCGGAATAATGCCAACCCTCCTCTAGAATACTCTCTCCCCTGGCAATAATGTCTTCACCACCAGAGAAGCAAAGGAACAATAAAGGTTGGTTTCCACCGCCTTCTTCCCAATTGAGAAAAAACTGAAGTCTTTGTTTCAGATTTCTGAGAGAAATAAGCCCAATATGATCAATCTTGGCTTGGTATAATCAGTATTTAAATGGGGACTAGTACAGACATCTGCATTTGCCCTCCCACAATAAAGAATAAATGTCTTTGTGTTCTTAGATTCCAAGTCAGGAAAGACGTGCATAAAGAAGCAGGGAGGTTCTCCCCCTTTAAGTTTCTTTGCAAGCAGAATGCTTAGCTTCATAAAATAATTTTGTGCCTGTAAAAAAAGATAGAAATTAGAAGAGCTGAGTTGGGGGAAAAAAAATTATCTACCTTTCATAACCATTGTTGTGAGCTGGTGGGGTGAGGATCAAAGTGTTTGTCTGCGAGCATTTGTTCGACCGTGTGTTTGGCGGACTGAAAAGAGTAGCAGTTTGAAAAGTGTCAATTGGGAGTGTTTTGTTCCAGGTGAGCCTTCAGGGCTGACTGGATTAGAGGCAAGGCTTTGAGATGGGCCTAGCCAGGAGCCTTATAAAAAGGCAGCCAGAGCGAACGCAGTGAGCAGCCAATGGGGCAGCGCCAATAGGGGAATTTGCCTGGGAATTCGCCTTGGGGGAGCCCTGTAGTGTTTGGTGGTCTCTTTCTTTATTTTTTTCCTCTTCTGCCCTTCAAGGGAGCATTTAAAAACATCTGAGGAATCTCTCTGAAGGAAGGCAGGTATGGATAGTGATAGGTCTGCTGTTGTTACCTGCACAGCATGTGCCATGTTTGTCTTCCTTCCGGAAGACAGTGCAGATGAAATCCGTTCTAAGTGCTAGCTGGTTGCCATTTTGGAAGAAAAAAAATTAGAGGACTTGAGGCCCAAGTATCAACCCTATGTTCCATCAGAGAAGATGACGACTTCCTCAACAGAAGGCATTTAACACGGCAGGCACAGCAGGCTGAAGAGCCAGTGGGGGCAGTATAGAGTAAGGAAGAAAACTGGCAGTATGTAACCTCTAGGAGAAGGCGGCCAACTCAGGTATCCCCAATTCCAGTAGAGGTAAGTAACCGCTTTCAGGCTCTCTGCACAGGCACTACTGTGGAGAATGCTTTGGCAGAGACCTCTCAGGGCAGAAATCACAAGGAGACACCATCTACCAGAAGGCGTGGGATGCGTAGTCCTTGGGATGGGGGTTCCGCGACCACTACCCCCAAAAGAAGAAGATGGGTGGTGGTGGTGGTTGGGGACTCCCTCGTAAGAGGGATGGAGTCATCTATCTGCCGTCCAGACCTGGAATTTCGAGAAGTGTGCTGCTTACCAGGAGCTCGAATTCAGGATGTGACCAGATGTCTTCCAAAACTGACCAAATCTTCGGATCGCTACATCTTGCTGCTTCTCCATGTAGGAACTAACAATATGGCCAAGAATGACCTTGAGCGGGTCACTACACATTATGTAGCACTGGGAAGACGGAAGGATCAAGGAATTTGAAGCACAAGTGGTGTTCTCGTCCATCCTCCCTGTTGAAGGTCCAAGTAGCGATCATTGAATCATGCAAGTAAATGCGTGGTTGCACAGATGGCGTCAGAGAGGGCTTCGGTTTCTTTGACCATGGGACTCTGTTCCAGGCACAAGGATTGCTGGGAAGAGATGGGATCCACCTAACCAAGAGAAGAAAGAGCATCTTCGTGGGCAGGCTTGCAAACCTAGTGAGGAGGGCTTTAAACTAGGTTCTTTGGGGGATGGTGACCTAAGCCCAGAGGTAAGCAGGAAAGTGGGATACCAGGAAGAAACAAAAGAAGGAAGGAGCAACAAAGGAGGACCCCCAATTCAAATGGAGAAGGTAGGGCAATCAACTGGTTATCTAAGGTGTTTGTACATGAAAGCAAGAAGCTTGGGAAACAAACAGGAAGAATTAGAACCCCTAGCCCAGTCAAAGAACTATGATTTGATTGGAATAACGGAGACTTGGTAGGATGACTCGCATGACTGGAGCACTGTCACGAAAGGGTGTAAATTGTTCAGCAAGAAGAGGTGGGAAAGAAAAGGAGGAGGAGTTGCACTGTACGTAAGAGAGCAGTATAATTGCTCAGAGCTCTAGTATAAAGGAGGGAGAAAAGCCTGTTGAGAGTCTTTGGGTTAAGTTTAGAGGTGGAAGCAACATGGGTGATGTTGTGGTTGGTGTGTGCTATAGGCCACCGGATCAGGTTGATGAGGTAGACGAGGCTTTCTTCAGTCAACTGAGAGACGTTTCCATGACCGCCTGAGGACTCTTCCAGCCCTATGATTCTTCCAGATGTATTATCACGTCCATTCCACGCTAGGTGTGTGAGCATCCATGTGTGCAGCCAGAGATTTCTGCTTTTGTGGCATCCATAGGGTCAGGAATAGCACCCTTTAGTGCTGCGCTCATGCATCTCTCTATTAGATGCCATTGACCCTACACACTCTCAGTTGTTTCTCA
Organism: Pelochelys cantorii; assembly: GCA_032595735.1. NCBI lineage: Eukaryota > Metazoa > Chordata > Testudines > Trionychidae > Pelochelys > Pelochelys cantorii. The sequence goes on along the minus strand of CM064329.1, from coordinate 82,064,637 downwards.
CTGGCAACTCTGACAGAGGCAGGAAATCAGGTAATGGAACGCACCCAAACAATATATCTCTAAGAACAACAATTATGAAAGTTAGATAACCATTTTTTCTTTGACTGCTTCCTAATGTTGATTCCATTCTAGGTGACTCACAAGCAGTATCCCTTGTGCAGACTCAGAGTTCACAATTGTGCAACTTGCATCACTGGTCTGCCAAAGCCAACATCATCTCAGGCTTACTGGGCAAATGCACCACACATAAATGTGTGGATAAACGACCAGAGTGGCCCTGCAGATATCCTGAATCACCACCTACACCGCTAAGGCTGTCAACAAAGCCTGCACCCTAGCAGAGTGGGTAGCCACGGTCACTGGAGGAGATACCTTTGTCACAGCACAGGAGCAATGGACATAGGCCACGACTCAAGACAAAATCCTCTGCACAGACACTGGGTGACCTTTCATTCTGTCTGTCACTACGTTGATACAAAACTGTATCCTTCAGGTCCTGTTGATGTAGAACAGTGTTTCCCAAATTTATTTGGCCACAGAACCCTTTTAAACTTGAAAGAATTTTGCGGAACCCCTAATAACAGTCTAATATATGGAGCTGAAAAAATAGACCACAAATAAGTAAGGAAAATAATAAACAAATGCTAAACAAGGTCATGAGATCAACATTTAGTTTAATTGCACATACTTAAAAACAAAAATCACAATTAAAAAAAATCATAAAATGTTATTGTAATTAAGGATGTTAGAATGCAGTTAATTGACCAGTCAACGGAATTTCCATCCACTAGTCAACTAGTGGATAGGCACTTCCGTATTCCTCCTTTGAAATGTACAAGAGCCCACTATCTCAGAGGCAGCAAATGGGGCGGGGGGGAGGGGAGAGAGGATAGTGATTAGTCCAAATACTATCTGATAAGAAAATGCTTATCGGATGGTCGACTAGTCTTTTACATCCTTAATTGTGATGGAATTTTCTCATGGAACCCTTATTTTCACTTCCCAGAACCCCGGGGTTCCACAGAACACCATTTGGGAAACACTGATGTAGAACATAAGTGTCCTCCTGATGTCCAGGGCATACAATTTGCATTCTTCTTCTGTTTTATGAGACTACGGAAAGATGATAGGCAAGTATATATCTTAGCTAATGTGAAACTGCCTTGAGCAGGAATGCTGGATGTGGTACAGTTAGAACACTGTATGTGGGGCTCTGATGTAAGCACTCTGATCTCAAAGACTGTGTGGGCAGATGTTATTGTGACCAGGAAAGAAGTCTTCAGAGGAGAAGGGAGCAGGCTCTAAAGGAAAATCCATGAGCTGCGACTGCACAAAATTCCCAAGGATGGAGAGGATCCCTGATATATAAATAGAGATGAGCCAAACCTTTTAAAAACCACACCATAATATCATGAGCAAAGACAAACCTGCTATGGAGTGAAGGGCAGAAAGCCAAAACATCCAAGTGGACTTTGATCAATGACAAGGACAATCCTTAGAGCCTAAGGTCAGAAGACTAGGATAACCTGCAGCAAGGTCTGCTCAGCCCAGATAACCTGGTCAGAGGCCCACACCATAGGAGGTTCACTGAGCTGTGCTTCCCCATAGCTCCCACTACTGCACTAGGCCACCCCCATAACCGCAAAGTCATGTCTCTCGGAGGTTGGGATGCCACAAGGGGAGGGAGAAGGCAGAGTGGTGGTGGGAATGGATAGGTCCCTCCCAGCTCGCCAGGATCCCAAGCCAGATTGCACAACTGCTCCAGCCAGTGATGAGTTTGAGACTGTTGATTTATTAGATACTAAGCATGCCCATGCAATCACAAAACAGATCTATGAAACTACCCACAGTCTGAGATAGTTTCAAGTGGTCACTAGCTGAACTTCCAGGGATCCTCATTAAGCTGATGTGGAGTTGGGAAGTCAGCTCCTTGCCCTCAAACTGCTCTGCAAGATTTACTTTTACCTTATCATTTATAGCTAACTCTAACACTAAGTATAAAACCTATGGTGTCTCCTAGTGGGTTAGCATAATAAACTCTATCGAATTATCAATCTTCCTAATTGCAACAAACTACTGAAAACATTTGTAGCCATAACATCATTTTGGCATACCTAAAATCAAGTACTCTGTTTACTCACTCTCTTCCACACCCTGTAGCCCCCATCCTCATTAGCAAAGTGCATATATGCAGTTGTCCCACATTGCCTCACAAAGGCCTAAAACCATTCCTTGCTATTTGGTTTTCAGCTAGCAGTGGCTGAACATACAAAATGGCTGATGCAACACTGTCTAGTTCTGGAGTACATGCATCAATGTCAAATCCCACGAAATGGGAAGGCTACATTAAAATAGAAACTGGCAAAATCCAACAAGTCAACCCTTTAAAAACTAAAGATATTAAACCGCTCTAGAAACATTTTTTTTAAACATTTTTGCTTCATCTGTAATAAAACAGAAGCTTTAGTAAATGGAGTAAATGCTTGTTTTGCCAATTTTTTTTAAAAAATAAATCAGTATCTTTACAGAAGCTCTGGTTCTTTCTTAACCAATGATTCATTGAAGAATATCCAACCTTATGGAGACAGCACAAAGGGAAAGGGGGATGAAGAAGATTTTTTCATTCTCTCTTCAGTCATTTCAAAAGCTTAGTGCTCCACAGGGACTCAACACTAATGATATTAAGTTCTGAACTTGAAAGTTAGAACCTTAAGAGACTTATGAGGAAAACAGCATTAAATGAGAATAAAGTATAATAGCTGGCAAATATTTGTCAGAAGAGGGTGGGGGTTTATGGGGCATGCTTCCACACCACTGAAAATAAAAGAAATGCAGTTTTCCCACTAATTCCAATTAGATATCACATCTGTTATCCAATGCCAGTTAGGGCTGCTTGGTAATATAAACAATATACAATAGCGGCATGATCCAAGCAGAAAGGCTGAGGTACAACCTGATACATCTGGGGCAGGAAGTCTTTCATTTGGTGTGTGGCAAGGAAGATACTTAAGCAGTGTCCGTGGTACCATGATGCAAATTTACCTGTTCTGTGGCATATTTGGAGCAGTACACTGGAAATTCTGGATCAGCTTCTAACTTAAAAATAAAGGTCTTTAACTGAATGTGCAAAGAATTTTCATTCAAATAGTACTTGTTTTTATTTTTTTACATTAAGTTTAATATATGCTTTTCCGGACTCTTTCACTATGCCATGTTATTTTATATTGACAATATGAAACTGAACTGCAGGACATATATGGAAATCTAATTAACTCTTGTAATTCTGTACTAGGAATGAAGCCCATGCCACTGATTCAGAAGAGAGTTCTCTTGCCAGCTCAGAAACACAGATTGCTAGGAATGCATTACCTCAACTTGCCATTTTCCTCACTAACTCCCTAGTGTAACAGACTAGTTTAAAGCTATTGTCCACATTTTCAGGGTCCTATGTGACAAGATGCTTCTGTGTCTGTGACAATCTTCCACAATAGCTATCTTGGAAAAAACAAACGGTTGATCAATATAGCCAACTTACGACTTCAATAAACACAACTTCCATGGGAGCCAAGCAAACACAAGGGTACTCACTGCCAGATGAAAAAAAATAACCAGTATTTAGCTACATTCAGAGCTAATGCAAAACTCACTTAATCCAAGCTTTACTGCAACAGTACCCTCAAGTTTTGGCACCTATAAATGTTTGGAAAATTGATTGTTTATGTAAAAGCTTCCTTGTAGTAGAAAGGTCTACCAATACTTGCAGTCAATCACCAGTCTACTTACTGATTTGAGGAGATAAATCAGAGCTAACAACTAGCAGTAAAGAAGCAGTTCTTTTGCAAAAGAAGCCACTAGTTTTAAAGCTTTCATGTTTAAAAATACTGTAATTGTAACTAGAAGTCAACATGAACATTTGTAACAGTCAACTCTAAGAGAAATTATGAACTTGCAGTACTCCACTTTGACAGCTACCACTTCTATCACACAAGAATATTTTATCCCAGGATAAGACAGATTTGACAAGATTCTCAGATAAACACAGATAAGTTTTACTATACAAAGGAAAGTCAGTAAGAGCATGATTTTAGCATACTGTGTAGCCAATGTGGGAGATAAAAATATTAAGAACTAGAGATACAATTTACATGTTTGTTTCCATCTTACAGAGATACTTCAATCAACTATATTTTCTGCTAAATGCAGCTTCAGTTAAGCTCATGTGCCCACTTTCTAGGACTTTGAGAGAACAGGATGTCCTTGAATTTTAACCTATGTAAATAAAAATGCAAGATGCTAGAATTACAAGTTCTTTTCTTACCTCTCTCCAAAAGGACTGTATTTTTGAACTTCAATATACCCTCACATTATATAGTGCCATAGGTCTTTAAGTGAGGTGAAAAAAATGGTACCCAAAATAAGAAACTGATTTTTTTTCAGTTCCATAAACACTGCAACCATGACTACTTACTACAATTATTACAAGTTACATTAATCTCAACACTTTAATGTGGTATTTATTGGTCAAAGCTACCAAATGTTAATGTTTTAAGATATTTTTAGTGCTTTTGAATCTCCCTCCTTATTCCCCTCAAAATGATGAAATTGTTCAGCATGTGCCAAAAACAGCGAACAACATTTTGTAACATACTAACATTTTCACATTGCATATTCTTAATAGAGTATTTCACAAGTGGTAACAGTTTTCCATATTTTCAACAAAAACTCATAACCTGATCAGTTTCCAACTAATGACTATGTACTAGGTGCAGTACATTTTGCTGTACCATTTATGGAGCACACAGTGAGTAGATATAAATGTAAGCACATTTCTAATATAATGCTTTTCCATTTGTAAGCTTTTGTTCATAAATGCAGCTTCTAGTCTTCTTAGTAGAAGGTTTTAATTTCTAATAGCCTGTGCATGCACTATTAACCTTTGAAATATTCTAGAAATTAGTTTTTTAATTCTTTAACACTTGCACACAGGTCAGTATTAGTCTTCAACATAACAATATACATCTTCATAGCGTGAAGATGCAAAAGCAATTTGTAATAGAGAAAGAAGTGGCCCAAAAGGAAGCAGTGAAATTAAAGTTCACAAATCCTCACCTTTGATCTGAAGTTGGATGAAAAGCATGTTAACAGTTCTTACCAACCATGTCATTAACTATCTGACAAACCCATTGATCCTGAATCACATCCAGAGGTGAATATCGGGGAGGGAGGGAGGGAGGATCTGGGGTGCCAGAGATAGGCTCTGGTTGGGAGATCTTATGTCGTTGCTCCCAACATCTGAGCAGGTTCCTCAGCCAGGGTCCCTGCCTTCTACCCCCTGTATGTGCTCAGAGCAGCTGCAGGGGCCATGTTTGCTGCTGTGAGCTCGGGGGGGAGGGAGGGGCACTTCACATGCTGCCTGTCCTGCCAACAAGCCAATGGGAGCTACTGGGGGTGGAGGCAGCTTGAGAAACTTCTCAGTCCCTCCCCAAGCTCTCACCTTCAGAGACAGACACATTGCCTGCATCCAGCTTTACTGAGTGCCAACCAGGGGTGGGGCAGGTAGGGAGCTGACTGAGTCTCTCACAGGCCATATCCAGTATTTTGGTAGGCCGAATCCGGCCCATAGACTATAGTTTGGCCAGCCCTGACATAACTAGATGTTGGTGAAAAACTAATGGTGGAGAGATTGAGAAGTACACTTGATTCTGAAGGGACAGAAGCTGAATTAGGGCAGTGGTTCCCAACTGCCAGTCTGCGGAGCAGTGCCAGGCCACGAACCACTGGCTTTCAGAGCTGAACCAGGCTGTTCATGGCAAGTAGCCTTCATACACAGCCAGCTTCAGCTCTAGCCGTCATGGTGGCTGATTTTGCCCAGCAATGGGATTGAGGCAATGGCAGATGAGGTGCTTCCCTCCTCTCCCTTCCCATCCAGGCAAGATGGCAGCCCTGCCGGGGCTCTGCACTCCACCCTCGCCTCTACTCATGGGAGTGCGAGTCGCAGTTGGTGAGGGTGGGGGCACAAAGGAGGAGGGATTGTGTGTGCCACCAACAGCCGCTCCCCCTGTCCGCATGGCACCAACAGCCACACTCGCTAGAGGGGGCAGACTCACTCTGAGGAGGGTGGGGTGCGATCAAAGGGGTGTTAGATGACGGCATGGTGGGGTCATGGGGCAAGAGGGTGTTGGCATGAGCTGTAGGGGTCAGAGGTTAAAGAGTGAAAGAGCATAGGGTGTAGGGATGGGGATCAAGAGGTGTTAGGCAGTGAGGAGCAAGGGGCTGGGTTAGGGCTAGGAGTTAAGGGGGGAGGGCTGAAGCAGAGAGGGGCAGGCATTAGAGGTCAAAGGGCAAGGGGGGGTTGCAGTGGGTCAGTGGTTATGGAGCCATGTGTGTGTGTCTCAGGGGGCAACAGATCTGAATGTGCCTGAGCAGGGTTGAGGGGCCTCAGAGCTTGGGGAACACGCAGTTGCAGGGTCAGTGGGGCAGGATCAGGGTTTGGCACAACAGACAGTCATGGAGTTTGCAGAGCAAGGGACACTGGGAGTAGTCAAGTAGGATCCGGGGAAGTGGGAGGTTGCCAATTTAAGTCAGAGGTTGCTGGGATACAGCGTGCCAAGGTTGGTAATGATAGCAGATTCAGGATAGGCTCCAGGTAAGACAGAGGTGGTTGACAAAAGGAAGTTGGCAGCAGGGGTTGTTGGGAGGTGGAAACGGTGGGTACTGTGGTGACAGACTTGGCAAGACAGACTTGTGAGGTAATAGGGTTAGTGAGATATAAGGGACGTCAGATGATGGATTTGGGAGAATTAATAATACAGACACACAGAGTACCAGGGTTGGCTGGATGGGATCAGAGGGTTCTGGGGTTGGAGGTGGAGGGATGTGCAGTGACAAGGCAGGGTTGGCAGGTGATTGGTTTGGTTAACAGGTAACATTTTAGTTCCATTTGCATATTCATTGTTTACATAATGAATATGCAAATACGTAAATAAAATGTTGCCAGTTCACCAAAACTTTGTGAATGGGTTTACTAGTCCACAGAATAAAAAAGGTGGTGAAACACTGAATTAGGGCATCAGTGAGGAGCTCAGTCCAAAAGAACACATGAGCTAAAAACTTACAAGAAAAAAACCCAGAGTGAACATCAGTGATGCAAATAGTGGCTGGAGATAAACTCCACACTTTCAATGAATTGACTGCTGAGTATCTGAGGCAATCCTAAAAGGATCTGATAAAACTAATTCTGTAATCAGAGTCTGACAGATAGGACAACAGTAACTGAAAAATGAAGAAAGACTACAAAACAAGATCTAAGGTTAGCTACCAAGTTACTGGTGGATATTCTGTGCCTCCACGAAAGCTTATGTCTAGTAAATCTGTTCATCTCTGAAGTGCCACAGGACTCTTCATTGTTTTTGTAGGTACAGACTAACATAGCTACCCCTCTGAGACTGTGCCTCCCTGTGGCACTCAACAAGCTGTCACCTATTAAAATTCCCCAGTAAACATACACTTCAAAATGCACCTGAGAGTGAAGGAGCGCACACAGAACAAAAACACTCCTTGCTGCACACTTTCCCTGTTTTTATAATGTTTTGTAATCAAGTCCATCAACAGCAGAAGTGTTAAAGAAACTCAAGACTCATAGCATTTAAGAGGAAGCAAACACGTGCGCTCTATCTGCCAACATAGGTTTGAGGTCTCCTGGAGTCACAGCAGGCGTAGTATTTATGTCACATAAATGTTTTGGTCCTTGCTGTTCATACTTTCGAAAACTTAAATGCATATATAATTTGTGAACTGAAATGGGAACCGCTATCAGCGCAACTGACAAAGTTCGTTTCTTATCTTTGTATGCAGTTTGTGACATTCACTCCTGACTTCTGCAAGTTCCTACTGTGAAGGCATTAACAGGATGAGAGTGTCACCCCTATTTGGTACTGGGGAAAAATATGTGATTAAGACTGTCAAAACAAAGGGAGCTTACCGTTTCAAAGTCCTGCCAAATTTGGAAAGACCGACAGACAAGCTGCAATTTCTGCGGCCAGCAAATTAGTAGTTCTGTAGGACCAGAGTGAAAAAGAAAAGGAGACCCATAGAGACCTGAATTGCTTATGCCTCAATCGAGCCATCAAAAAGGACAAGTCACTGGCCAAACTCCCATTTTGTGAGAACAGTTTTTAAGAGCATGTCAAAAGAGAATCTTGGCAAACTCAGAAAAGCTTTTATTAATAATCAAAGTGAAAATGACAGACCCAAAAGTAGAAATTCCACACAGACCACAAGTTGAACTCTTTTTCCTTAATGAACTGGTTCTTAATATATGCGACGGAAGTGAAACAGATTAAATGAGTGGAAGAAAGAAGGCATACATAAGGAATTCAGATACATATGGTGCAAGGGTCCTAGTCTGGTTCGGTCTTTTGACAGCTTGTGTTTCTCTGTAGAGTCAAGACCCATTCTATATCTCCCCAGATGAAGCCAACTGAAAGCAAGATTATCTGGTTCAAGGACTAATCAGACTTGATGGTTTAAAGATTCAAAGATTGCGAACAACGAGTAAACTCAAAACCCTAGGCCCTCAGAAACAAAGAGAATTGTTTGCATAACTCAGGAGCCTTTATTAAAAAATCCTAATTCGAGGAAATTGAACTCCAAAAAAAGTAACAGAAAAAAAGCTTAACACCACAAATTTGTCTTATGTAACAGAGATCCCCTTCCAACGATAAAGGAAAAAAATGCAGCCTGTTTCACAATCACAAAGTAAATCTGCAGCCAACTGAATGCCCAATCCACATAAGCACCTCCTGAGTCTCCTCTTTGGAGCAGTTACCACAAGCCAAAAGACTGAATAAAATAGATGATCCTTTCAAATGCAGAAAAAGGATTCGTCAGTGAGGGCAGGTTACTAGTTCAGAACAAAAAGATGGCAAGTTCTTTTTCAGATGATTAAAATATATAAGGGAGAGTCATCCACTTTTCAGATCACTAGAGCTCTCTCTCCCTTCACAAAAAACAGAAGTCATTTTTATCCTGTGTTTGATAATTATTGTTTAAATCTGGTATTCGGATGTTCTTTTAATCAATTTTTTAAAATTAATTCATCAGATAATTTTCAGTGCCCTCTTAAAATTGAAGGTCCAATTTATCATTTGATAGATAAAAGACCTATGCATACATAAGAGTTTATTTAAATATTAAACCATCTAACATTAATGTATTCTATATTGATAAATTACTTGAATTTAGAACATTTCCATTTTAAGAGCAATGGATTCACCACCAATCAACATAGTAATCTACAATACTCTGGTAACATTTGTAAGCCACAATCAAGTAGACTACTGTATACAGTGCCTTCTCTCTCTCTTTTTGGGAGGAGGCTGGAGAGAAGGGAAAAAACTAGCTCTTGTCTTCAGGTAGGGAAGCAATGAAAAAAAGAGTGTGTTAGAAACAGACAATTCAGTTTCTTAAATCACTGATTCCACAAAGGTCATTTTATCAAAGGTACAGACATCATACCAATGCCATGTACAAAACCTAGAAGTTCTCCATGGTGATGACTCAGTCATATCATTATCAGTAGCTCTTTTGGAAACATGAAAATAAGACAAACTAAACAGCATTTGTATTACTGATAAGTCTCCAGTTTTATTTCTACTAGCAATAGTCAGTCACCCTACCACGACTGGGATGCTACAAAAGCATTAGAATTCTGGCCTATATGAATCAGTAATGTCTTAGTCTCATACAACTACTAGCCTACTACTAACTACTACAAAACAGATTAAATGTGTGAGAGACTATTACCGAATATGCACTAATATGCTATTTTCAAATATTTTTCACTATCAACTAATCTTCAGAAGAGAAACTGGAAATGCAGAATCATTTTTTTCCCCATTTACTGCATGAACAGTAACTTCTACATGAAATATGTTAAGTATCAGAAAACCACTGCAAAAAGCATTATTTTGTTACTCTTAAAAAAAATGTAAACTGGTAGAAAGGATTTTATTTAATGCATTGCACTCATTAAATCAAGAAACTATTTTCACCCCTTGAAAAATGTGGGTTGAGATTTTTATATGTGATTTATGAAAATACATTAGTGACAATCAAGGTGCCATTGTGTGAACGTTCTAAATAATTTTACTGATATTAAAACTGAAGTTAGCTGCTTAGATTTAACGAGTCACAGTGGCTGTATTTAAACTATCCTTTGTGTGTGTAAAAACCCATAAAACCATCATTTTAGACAATCTAAACTTACTCTATATTTCTGAAGTTTTTATCTTACAGTAAACAAAAGCTTAACCTTGTACAAATATGTGCTTGTGTCAAAGTAACATTATAAAATCAATTTTACAACTAAAGAAAAGACAAATTCTTCATTAAAGAAAAATCTCTCTCACAACAATACTTCTATCCTACCTGTATCTTCAATAAATTCCACACATTTTTCAACAAACAGTGGTATAGGCTTCTCAGGTGTAACCAGATCCTGTAGGGGCATCCCAAAGTAATTACTTTCCCAGTTTCTACGGGTTGGAGGATTGAATGTCTTAGTTTTCTTTTTCTGCTACAACAAAACATACCATAGTTACTCCAAAAATATTGTTATTTAACAGTGTAATAAAGCATTCACAATATAATCCTTCAATTAAGATCATAGCTACAGTATGTGATTTTTCCTTAATAGCAAAACTTAAGATTTAAAATTGTGTTCTTTAAGTAAGAAGTATTTAATCATTGACACTCTGCCAGATCATTTCTGCATCAGAAAGGAAATACGATGATCAAAAGAAAAAATATAAAAACATAAGAACAAATATGCAATCCCAGCAATATAATATATAATTTTTCTATAGTTGCAATGATACTTTTTCCCCGTATTTAAACTAATTACAGTAAAACCTGTGTTATCTGGCATGCTCGGGGATTAGCGTGTTCCGGTTATGTAAAAATTCCGGTAATCTGAGGGTCCCATCAACCTAGGAAAAACCAATGGACAGTAAAACTCAAGGTTTTAATATTGGCAGTTTTGTAGTGTGAGGCAGTTGGTCTCACATTTCTATTTTGAGTTAAAGATGATTAGTACTTTTTAAATAAAAAATTGTTTAGCCAATCATGGTAAACCAAACCAGGTCTCTGCGCCTGAAGATGTGACAGTATTGTGGCTGGGGGCAATGCCGGTTAACAAAATTTTCTGATTAACACAGTGCCGGATAGCAAAGCTTTCACTGTAACATATTAACATGAAACACCAGAGTGAAATTATCAGGATGCCATCTTTCATAAGACATCTATAGAAGTTATGATTATATAATACAAGATTGACTGACAACAAGTGGTAAGAATATTTCTTCATTGTTTTCGGAACCAAGTTGCTAGAACTATGAATGACTCTTCAGTATGCAGTATTCTTAATATAAAACGATCTGCACACTACTTATTTTACTTACACACACACTTGCAGAATATCCCAAAGCAAATGCAAAATACAAATATAATTTATCATCAGCTGCACATCTAGGACCCATTGGTGTTTATCGTTAAAGTTTTGTTATTAGATTTGTGACTCTGGCTTTAAAAAAAGGTTTGCACTGGGTAAAGTCCATGTTTTTACTATTAGCATGTGCAAGAGCTTTCCATAATAAAATTCATGTTTCACCTAAAGATTGATGAAAATCATCCTGGTGTTAAACATTTTATCTGTCAAAAATGCAGTACTACTGGACTGTTTGCTGCTATATGTCCACTTATTTTTTACATTTCACTTGAAAAATCAACACCTAAGTGTGGAAATTAAATGAGCAACCAGAAATAAAATATAACAGTTCATTTACAAGTTATATATACACAAAAATGTGAAACTCAGCTAAAATCAGATTTAAGTATATGTCAACATAAAAATGCAGTCAGTCAAGACTTACAAAATAGCGCAAGTGTAGCGAGTTGGGGGACAATCTAAAAACTACAAAAAAAGCTTTTAAATGTGCTAAGCAACATTTCAATAAAACATTATTCAAACTGTTGACCATAATTACAGTTTTGCTCATACGGTCACAAGATTACCAATTGAATTAATATTTAGAGCATAGCATGTAATCCAAAATGTTATATTAAGAAAAAACACTCCATAATAAATCACCCTGCAAGACAACACAACCTATTAGCATATATGAAGATAGAATTTTTTAGAAATTATTTCTTCTGAAATTTCACAGTTTGTTCAATTACATGACAGTAATTAAAAATGCATCAATTTCCAGTCAAAGCAAATTACAGTGGCACAGCAGAAAGCACTACAGCATCCTTCCCAATAATGGGGGGGGGGGGGGGGGGAAAATCAGACTTTATTAGAAATGTCTACCTTCTAAACTTAATTGCAAGTAACATATTAAAAATAACTGCTTCCCCAAAAACTGAGTATTTCCACATTATTTATTACCCCTTTGTCTACTACAGGGCTGCTCCTTTTGAAGAGGCTGGAATAGATTAATGTTGACAAGAATTATACCCTCACTACCTCTCATGTGCATTGTGAGGTATAGAATTTGTTAATGTTGAATAAGCACTCAAATACTACAGTCAGGACTGATAGATGAGTTAAGTTTTTCTCCTGATGTTTTCCTGAATAGGCAAGGAGAAGACATGAAGGAGTGCTGGTTCATCTTACCATTCAAGCAGGACATGGGAGGCAACTAAACCAAATCTGGGCCCACATGAGCGCCATGTTTTTTGCACAGCCGCTTCAGTGGCCTCCTTGGCAGTGGAATAGGGCAAGAGAACTTAAAGTTAAATCTTAAGGATAAAAAGTGAGTTTCTTTCACAGTCAATTCTCACCCTCATCAACTCCTCAAAAGACCCCTCTAAGTATGTGCTTTACTCATAATTCAGGTAAAAAGGACTTATGACTTCCGGCTTTCAGAGGACTTAGTCTGGATACTTCCTGATCCTGGAGCTCGGGAAAGTAAAACACTATGCTGTGCTCTCAAGAATGCCGACCAACCTGCCAATAAACTTAAAAGATGCAGGCCCAGCAATGCAAGCATCAGCTCTGAAATTTCATTTTGTAGAACTTGACTTTGCAACTGTAATATCCTCTTGACATATTTAATTTTTTTTAAAAGTCTGTTAACGATGGATGTTAGATATCGTGTAATCGAATCATCATGTAACCACATAAAATATTATTGGTTACATGACTATTCAATAATCCGCAGGGAAACGGATGGCAGTCACTGCACTCTGGCCTCACTCACGGGGAGTCCCCTGCCAGCCTATGCTGCTGCCTCTCTATCCGAGGCAGCAGTGCAGGGTAGCAGGTGGGAGCTGGTCAGCAAGGGGAGCCAGTTGAAAAGCCAGCTCTCCTCACAGACCAGCTGTCTGCTGCCCTGTGCTGCTGCCTCTGATACAGAGGCAGCAGCACAGGGTGGCAGCAGCCCCTGTCTGTGGGGGGTTCTAGCTCCCCATCGTCACAGGCTGCTTCGTGGGATGCCGAGCAGCCTCTGTCTGCAGAGACCTTGGACCCCTGCAGACAAAGGCTGCTTTGTGGCAGCCTCTCCTGCCCCTGATAGAGAGACAGGAGCACCCGGGGGGGACAGCACCATGGAACTGGTGCTGCAGGTAACTGGCTTTTAAGCTAGCTCCCCCCAGCACTGGCTCTTGCCTGCCCCCCTCGATGTCTCTGCAGGAGGCAGCAAGGGATGGGGCTGGGGGAAGCAAGCTGGTCCATGGGAGCCAATATGTGCGGGAAACTGGCTTGGAAGCCAACTCCTGACACCTACAGGCTCCTGCCTGTCCCTTTCAGCCCCTCCGTGCTGCTGCCTCTTTGTCAGAGGCAGCAGTGCAGAGGGAGTTGGGTGGGCAGACAGCTCTGATGCTTGTGGGAAGCCTACTTAAAGCCAGCTCCTCACAGGCACCAGCTCCCATTCCACACATCCCACCCCCGCCTTAAGGGCATGGGAGTGCATGCAGTTGACAGGATTAACTGATAAGCCTAGGCTTATCGGTTAATCACTTAAGCAACAATACACTAACATCCCTATTAAAAGCCCACAGGAATTACATGTGGAACCATTATGACAGCTCATTAGCAAAACAGGAACTGTTAGAGACAGAGCACAAATCTCCAAAACTACCTGAGTTAACTAACTGAGGGCCTAAGGGTGAAAAACCTACTACAATCTACATATCCCATGGATTACAGCCAGACATTATGCCACACTCTCACAAAAAAACTAAGGAACCACCTTATCAGCATTCCCTACAACGAACAGAAAAAAATCAAGGAGGAGATCATAAAAAACCAAGCCTCCACACCCATTTCATCTTTTCCAGACTTTACTACTATTTAACAAACCACCTACAAAGACCACTTCATCTCCCTTCAGAGGAAAAAGGGCAATAAACTATCCAAACTGCTATATGCCTCAGGATCTCTCATTACAGATACTTTCAACTTACCCGACATCATCATCAACCTATCTAATCTCTCTCAGCCCAGCAGAGGAATCTGTCCTATTCCACAGACTCTCCTTCAGCCCCACCACACCCATAAATATGATTCAGTTCTGTGGGGATCTGGAATCCTATTTTCGCCACCTCCTCCTGAAGGAATATTTCCAACACACCGATATACAACATACTGACCTCACTGCTCCCCCCCACCAATCCCATAAGAGGAAGTCTTCTATGTGGACTCCCCCAACAGAAGTAATGAAAGTCTTGATTTCGACATCGACTGTTTCCGCAACTGCGCTTGAGCTGACATCAGCAAACAACAACATATAATATACAACCTCAGTCATGCAGAACACAATGCTATTCACAGCCTCAAAACCAATCCTAACATCATAATCATAGAGGTCTGCAAAGGAGGCGCTGTAGTCATCATGAACAGGAGGCAAACAGACAACTCACCAATATCAGATTCTACAGGACTCTTTCCTGTGACCCCACTAAGGAATAATAATTAAAAAAAAAAAACACATGAAAAAAACTGCTCATGAAGCTCCCTGATGCTGCTCAGGAAAAAATTTACACTAACACCCCTCCTTTATCCCCGACCAGGAACTTTCTATCTGCTACCCAAAATACACAAACCTGGTAATCACGGACGGCCCATCATCTCAAGCATTGGCACTCACCACAGGATTATCTGGCTATATCGACTCCCGCCTCAGACCCTATGCTACCAGCACTCCTAGTTACCTCCACGACACCACTGACTTCCTGAGGAAATGTCAAAACATCAGTAATCTTCCTGAAAATACCATCCTGGCCACCATGGATGTAGAAGCCCTTTACACCAACATTTCACAAGATGACGGATTATAGGCCATCAGGAACACCATCCCCGATAACACTGGACACCCGATTACAGAGCTCTGCAACTTTGACCTCACCCACAACTACTTCCAATTCGGAGACAATTTCTGTCTCCAAGTCAGCGGCACGGCCATGGGCACTCGCATGGCACCACAATATGCCAACATCATTATGGCTGACCTTGAACAATGTTTCCTCAGCTCTCACCCCCAACATCCCTACTTTACGTATGCTACATCAATGACATCTTCATCATATGGACCGACGGAAAAGAGACTCTTGAATTTCACAAGCATTTCAACAACTTCCATCCCACCATCCACCTCAGCCTGGACCAGCCCACACGTGAAATCCACTTCCTGGACACTACAGTACAGTTAAATAATGGACAAATTTCCACCACCCTATACCAGAAACCCACCGACCGCTACACTTACCTTCATACCTCCAGCTTCCATCCCAAACACATTTCTCAGTCTATTGTATAAAGCCAAGCCCTAAGATAAAACCAGATTTGCGCCGATCCCGCAGACAGAGACAATCACCTACAGGATCTTTACAGAGCATTCCTAAAACTGAAATACCCATCTGGAGAAGTGAAAAAACAAATTGACAGAGCCAAAAAAGTACCCAGACAAACTACTTTAAAACAGACCCAAAAGAGAAAACAACAGAATTCCACTTGTTATTATCCATAGTCCACAACTCAGACCCCTCCAGCGCACTATACACAATCTACAACCCATTTTGGAAAATGATCCCTCACTCTCAGAGGCCTTGGGAGAAAAGCCTATTCTCACTTACAGACAATCCCCCAACCCGAAATGAATTCTTTCCAGTAACCATGCCACACAACCACATCATAAGCATCCAGGAACCCAGCCCTGCAACCAAACACGATGCCAACTCTGCCCACATATCTATACTAGCAAATTCATCACTGGCGCCAACAACGTAAGCTACCAAATCAAAAGGTCATTTGACTGCACATCCAGTAATTTGATCTATGCCATCAAATGCCAGCAATGACCCATTGCTATATATATTGGACAAACTGGACAGTGTCTGCGGGAAAGAATCAATGGACACAAATCAGATATACGTAAAGGAAACATACAGAAACCTGTCGGGGAACACTTTAATCTTCCTAATCACTGTTGAAAAAATCTTCAAGTGGCTGTCTTGTCACAAACCAATTCTACTAGCCAGATACACAGAGAAGCATTGGAATTAAGAGTTCATTTGCAAATTCAATTCTCACGCTAATGGACTCAATCGTGATGAAGGATGGTTAGGACACTATCTACCTAACAGTCAGTGAAGGTGCAAACAGCTTTTTGTGTAGATTCCTATGCTTCGTTTTAACTACCCAATCTTCAGATACTTACTGATTCCCTCAGCCTTCCTGAATTTTACCCTCTGGCTCCCTGTCTCCCACTCCTCCTTTTTTTTTCCTCCCCCCTTTCTCTTCTGTTTATTTTGGGTCTGCACATCCTAAACTCCGGTCATCTGAAGAAGTGAGCTGTGCCCATGAAAGCTCATGATACCATCTACATGTTTTGTTAGTCTATAAAGTGCTACCAGACCATTTGTTGTTTTTTTCTATACAGACTAACTCGGCTACCCCCTGAAGCTAAGAGTGGTCAGCCATTATGCAGAACAGAACTGTGAAACAGAGCACTATCAAGATTCCAAGATTCTGCATTCAATTCTAAGTTCTGGAAGGGAGTATTTTCTAGCACTATTGCACTATCCCTTCTTCACGGACACTTCCTGCTCCCATCTATTTCCCCACTCAGGCTCCTGTCCCAACCTATCCCCCTTCCAAGCTGCTATCCACATGCCAACTGCTCCTGTCTCTTCCCTGCCCTCTCTCTCTCTGCACTGATCAAGCAAGTTAAAGTATTTCCTCCTCTACTGCATGATGCCTGGGTACAATGCGTTTGTTCAAGCTGGGAGGCAGAAGAGGGGTATGCAGGACACAGGAAAGTTTTCCTTCTCCCCTTTTTTGTGCTCAGGACTACACAGCCCTTGAAAGCTTGGAGAGCTACTGCAGGAGAAGACTTCAGTTTTGCCAACCCCAAGAAGTTCCATAATCATGAGTCAGATCCACAAATAGTTATTGGCCCCAAACCAGATTTTTTAAAATTAAAACAGACCAAACAGTACAAGACAATTTTTTCATTTCTGAACTCCCCCAGCCACTATGACATCCATCGTTTAAAAAAAAGCCCCGGGCCACCGCATTTCGTGAGAAAAAAAACCCCAATAGTTTGGCCTTTTAAGAGCAGAGCAGGCATTGCCCTTTTAAGACAGCCATTTTGAAGTCTTCACAGGATGCCGCAACTCCAGCTCTGTCTCTTTCAGGGGGTGCAGGGGAATGTTGGCCCTTTGGTTCCGCGGAGCACCAATTGGGAAACACTGGCCTAGAGTAAAGTTGGCCACCCTTATCATAGAGTAAGGTGATTTTGCCCCCTGCTGCAGGAACTCTTGCTGCCTGCCTAATAGTGTCAATCTTCCAACTTTTCTCCAAATTCCAAAATTTAAAAAAAAACAAAAAACTCTGTGCTCTCCCCAGCATGACAACTATCTGTCTCCACGTCTATTAATTTCTGCACTTCACAATCTTTCATACTCTTGCTCGTCAGTGAACCTCTGCTCCTCCTGAGATTATTCACCCTTCCATTCCCCAGGTTCGGGGGGGGGGGGTCTCTCTCTCTCTCTCTCTCTCTCTCTCTACACATATGTGCACAATGAAACAGGGTGCAGAGGCTCAAGAAGTACAGAAGATAACAAATGGAAGGTTTTGAACTTAGGGTGACCCTGAAAAATACGTTTACAGAAAACAAAACTTGCGATATTAAATGGTCTTCCCCACGCTCCACCAAGTAGATTCTTGGGTGGAGTACAATGAAACATGTACACTATGTGTGATTTATAATATTAAAATACTAACATGAAATAGCCAAATGGCAGGATTAAGAGTTTTATTTAATTTTAATACATTTATAATTATGAATCGTGAAATAATTTAGGTAAGGTAACAGTGAAGCCTTATTAACGTGAATATGATTTTGTCAATTCTTCTCCTCTGATGCAGACTTGTTTAAAATGAGGTCACTGACAGGACACAGATGTGTTTGCTGGAAGTTCTGAAGTAAAAAATACACAAACTTCTAATAGATGTTATGCTTATCTGATAGTCGACTAGTGACTAGACTAGTTGCTTACCCCCTACCGCTGCCTCTATCAGAGAGAGGCAGCAAGGGCGGGGGGGAGAGCAGGAGCTGGTACTGGAGGGAGCTGGCTTAAAAAGCTCTGAGCCTCTGGGGCGCAGCGGGGAACTGGTGGTGCTTCCACCTTGGAAACGCAGCAAGAGCCCTGCCAGCTCTTGCTACATTCCAAGGCAGAGGCACCCTTATCGACTAATCGAGTAGTCGATGCAACTTCCATCAACTATTCAATTAGTTGATTAATCTAAATTTAACATCCTAACTTGAAATGACAAGACGACGACCCCTTTCCATGGGAAAATCCAGGGGACAATGACACTGATACACTACAACACAGGAACTAAACAGCAAAAGTTGTGTAAATTGAAGCTTGTGTGTGCATATTACCTAAACAAATGCTTAATGCACTTAAACTCGATTGAAAGGTTAAAAAATATATGTAATGAGGAAATATATAAAAAGAACAAAGTAAACAAGGCACGAATTGGATAAACAGCAGACCAAGCCCTGAAAGGACAGACAACAGAGTAGGTGACAACCATCATGGAGTGTAAGAACTTCCAAGTGCACCAGAACGTAGTAAATTGGATCTTAGGCCAATTCTGTCTTACATTTATGGCAGACAGACAATATGTTCAGACAGTATAAGTGATAATTCTGTCTAAAATTGTATACATGAGGTCAAAAATTCATTAAGCCTACTCTGAGTTAACTCAGGATTGAAGAAAGGGAAATTTAAGTGGATTATAAACAAGACACTAAGTAAATATTTTCCTGAAATATCTTCCCAAACGAGATCTGCCCTTCTGGCGGCTACAATTTCAAAAGCACTTACAATAGTTGTACACTGACTTTGTCAAGAGGCAGGAATCAGACACGAATGAATATATCTCCTGTAGACGCTTGATTTATGAAGTGTTATCTGTAACTCACAGGAATTCAAAGAGAACTTTGAAGCTTTTTAGTCTTTGGACAATTGTTATTTATGCTCTCTATAAAACAATTAAATCCTGCAGCTTGATAGAAGTTGAATAGGGATTTTCAAAATCTAAAATCTGCAATTTTCCTGGCAGCACCATTAGATGTTTTTTCATTTGCCACAATTTTAACTTCTGGGGACAAGTAAGTCACTGCCTTATGATCCTTTAGTTCAGTGTCTCCAAATTATCCTATTCAGCATTCCCACACACGGAGTTATTGTGGCTTGGAAAGCATATATATAAATAAAATCAGGCCAGACATTCATTGAGCCACTTTTGACTACTTCCTCTTTCATTTCCAAGCAATCCACTGTACAGCTGTAATTAAAGTTATGTTGTGCAGTTCTCTTGATTTTGATACTTTGCATCTTAGCCACACTGTGACAGAGCATGCACTGGGTATTTGGCATTTTCAATTTCTTGACCAGGAAAGGTTCACTAAACCTTCTAGAAAAGCAAAAACCACTTTCCCCCCCCCCCATTTATAAAATACACTCTGCTAAATGCACAATGCTACTGCATCCTAAACTCACTTTATTTCTGAGCATCAACCTATGTGTACATGGCCTAGAGTTGAAAAGACCACAATTTTATAAACATAATAGTGTGATTACACTTGTTAGTCTTCAACAGAAGGATTTCTTGATTTATGCATCACAATGCAATTCTTCCTAAATATTAGATAATAAACTTTAGACAAATTTATCTAAGCTACTGTGATTAGAACTTCTTAGCAAGAATACTTGTAGAACAGGCTGACTGCTACCACATGAACCATGACGTATTTAGCCTATCAAGAGAAAAAGCTTTGGTTCTACTGTCAAAAGAAAGGGGAATGAACACAGTATTCTTGAACACAGTATTCACAAAGGGGAATGAACACAGTATTCACAGCATCTTGAGATGATTAATAGTGCCTGGACCAAGAACCAGGTGAAGAAAAACAAACGTCTTATTTCTGAAGTCATAAGGGCAGAATCTAAAGACCTTTTCTGAAATTATTGTCTACTTCAGGTATGCGTGTAACTGCAACAATGCAAACCCCTAATACACATAAGGGAACCTTAAGTTTGCACTTGTGAAGTTTTTCTGAGTTTCAAGCAGGTGTAAGCTTCACCACTGCAAATTGTGGCTCTTGTAGTTTAATGGTTTCCATGAGTGGCTGAAAATGAGGCTAACTCCAGGTACAGAGAAATTCCAAGATCTAACAGTTCCACACTGAACACCCAATCCCATTCTCGGTACAACTAATGGCACATCTACTCTGCAGCTAAAAGCATAATTTCCAATTAAGCTAAACCACAGATGCTAGCTTTGACTGATCTAACATGCTAACATATATCTGTCAAAATCGCAGGGTAAGCAGCAGCATGGGCAAGCCTTTTGAAGTCAGTCCCATCTAAAATCGAGTTAAGTACTTTGGCAGCTAGCCCACACCGCTGCTGCCACCTTGCTACGACATTTAGTGCACTAGCACAAGTAAAAGCAAGTGTGCATATATCTACTCATGCTTGAAATTATACCTTAGGTGCTAAGGGTATGTGTCTAATTTCCAAGATAATTCCTGGAACTTTTTAGATTCAACCCTAAAGTCAAGTTATACATTGTTTCTGGATATGACAAATCTGACAGATGATGAATTGGTCAGACTGTAGGGAGAAAAGGATAATCTTCCATTACTTTGAGGCAAATGAAGCATAAATTACTGTCACCTGACACTCCCCTTTAGAACTGACACACCACCCTGATTCAAAGGTCTCCAAAGCTAGGACAGGAGATTGTCAAGAATCACATCTGAGGAGCTCAGGTGGATAAAAATCAGATTTTTTTTTTTTAATTTAAATTGGATTTTTTTAAAATGATTTTTGAGAAAAAAAACCTATCTAAAGATACATTATAGTTCAAAGATATCTCATCATGGAATAGGGATTATAATTTCTAATTCTATAGTATGAGACAATCATATAATGTTTAAGAAAAGTTTTGTAAATGGAGTTCCAAAATGCAAATAATGCAACTAAGAAATGCAATGGCCAGTTGCCCAAATGAAACATCACAAGAAGTGTTCCTTCTCAGGAGGAAGCTGCATTGAAGATAAAAGGAATGTGTCTGAACATGCAGGATATTTCATACTTCTTTCTTAATAATTGCATGTCTTCCTTCCGGACTATTCTTGAAGTCTTTGAAGAAAAAAAAATGTGTTACTCTATGGTGCTATCATTTTTCATGCAATTGTGATAAATAAATAGCTGAAATAGGCAGCTCTTCCTTTTACAATTTCATTTTTCAAGTAGTATCAAGTGTCAATGATTACAATGAGTAATCCTAAACGAGAAGTATGGTATTAATAATTAAATAACTACATTGACATTTTGTTTAGGAGAATCCATCCTCAACATACAGTATTCTGAAGACTATCCACCTTCAAGATCACCATCATCTTTCTATAGTTTCAGAGTTATCTGTCAATGATAGGATTTCAGTCTCGTCATGTATGTCACATAGCCTATAGCAAAAAGAAAAAAAAATCTCCATCATCCAGAAACAACCACAGGTAAGTTTGTGATAATAACTAGCATATGATAAAAAGAGGTAATGGATGAAAAAAATGCCCAGTTTGTTTATGCAACCAACTCTCCTTTCCATATGATTGAGAATCCACACTTCATAAACATGGTTCAGTCATTAAGACCAGGATACAGTCCACCCAACAGAGCAAATGTTGCAGAGCAATGTCCACACTGTCTAAGAATATGTGCCTGTGTGATAACAGAAGGAGGGAATGTCTTCCCTACAGAAACAACTGGCATATCAGGAAATAAACACACAGCACAATTCTTTCATAAAGTAGCAGTAAAAGCTTTAACAAACTGTGAAAAAAATTCAAATGTCTAGTATGCAGCTTGGTCACAGACAATACTGCAAATGTATCCAAGACGAGAAGAAATTTCAGAGAGAGCGAAGGGAGTCCCAACATATATAGCTGCAGTGCTCATTTGATGCACCTCCTAGCCAAAGAGTTTAGTGATCCAGACATAAGGATCATATGTGGTTGAAATTGCAAAATCCTTCTGTTACAAACACTTTTCAGCAGCTGCTCTGAAAAAAGTGGAAGGAACCTAGCTAACTCTCCCACAAGACATAACATAAGAACATAAGAATGGCCGTACTGGGTCAGACCAAAGGTCCATCTAGCCCAGTACCCTGTCTGCCGACAGTGGCCAGCACCAGGTGCCCCAGAGGGGGTGGACCGAAGACAATAATCAAGCAATTTGTCTCCTGCCATCCTTCTCCAGCCTCTGACAAACAGAGGCCAGGGACACCATTTCTATCCCCTGGCTAATAGCCTTTTATGGACCTAACCTCCATGAAATTATCTAGCTTCTCTTTAAACTCTATTATAGTCCTAGCCTTCACAGCCTCTTCTGGCAAGGAGTTCCACAGGCTGACTATGTGCTGTGTGAAGAAGAACTTTCTTTTATTAGTTTTAAAGCTGCTACCCATTAACTTCATTTGGTGTCCTCTAGTTCTTCCATGATGGGAACTAATGAATAACTTCTCTTTATCCGCCCTCTCCACACCACTCATGATTTTATATACCTCTATCATATCCCCCCTCAGTCTCCTGTTTTCTAAACTGCAAAGTCCCAGTCGCTTTAACCTCTCTTCATATGGGACCCGTTCCAAACCACTGATCATTTTAGTTGTCCTTTTCTGAACCCTTTCTAAGGCCAAAATATCTTTTTTGAGGTGTTCACAGTATTCAAGATGTGGGCGTACCATAGTTTTATACAGGGGCAGTAAGATATTCTGGGTCTTATTTTTTATCCCTTTCTTAATAATGGAATTATTTTCTATCCCTTTCTTAAGACAGGCAATGGAACTCAGTAGTGGACTGTTCTGAGCACTATATCAAGAACTGGCCTAATTTGATGGCAGTTTGTGAACAAAACTGTGGAGAAAGTAAATAGCATGGTCACAGCCGAAGTTCTCAACATTGGGCATAAGAGAAATGTTGAACACATGTGGAGTGCCCTGAAACCTATTTCTGTAGCCTTGAACAAAACGCAGGGAAAAAGCTGTTTTATTGATAATGCTGTTTAAAATCAGGAAGGAACAGAGTAAGATTTTAAAGAGAAATATGCAATGACAGAGTTAAGTTACAAGCATTAAAAAACAAATAGAAAAAGCACTATCACCAGCTCATTTTCTTGCAAATATTCTCAATACTAGGGTCAAAGCTTAACTGTTGAAGAAGAGGAATTGGCTATGACAAGGGCATCCAGTAATCATCCCTCCATAAGGTCAACAATAAACTTCAGAGCTAAGGGTAAACCATTCAAGAAATATGTTTGCTGATAATGTTTTAAAGAATGTTACACCAGTGAACTGGTGAAAGTCACGTCAGCACCTGGATTCAGAGACTGTTGAAGTGAAAAATCTCACTTAACAGCAGTAGCTTTTTCTGCAGATATAGACAGAATATTTTCTTCCTTTGGACTAATTCATTTCAAACTGATAACTTGTTTAGGACCTGAAAAAGCAGGAAAGCTTATTTTTTTCCTTTTCCAGATGATGAACTAACAGGAAAATGAAGGTGAAGACGACTGAGTTAGCTGCAGAAGCCAATATTTTAAGTTTCTTGTGTTGACCGGGTTGACAGTCAATTTGATTGTTTTTTTTTAATATTTCATATAACTATTTAAGTTAAAACACATGAATCTATTTTTAAGAACTTGAATTTTTAATTAAATTCACAGGCTTGTTTTGTTGAAATATTATCCTATTTGCTGTTGAAGAAAAAAATCCAGAATACATAGCGCTGTTTTAATAAATATAACAATTTAAATGTCTGTCTGGTGATGTGTCTTCCTAATACAGCATGAAAGTCCTCCAAATATTAATTATTAACCTGTTGAATTGGAGATACCCCCAATGACTTAAAAAAATATCTGCTTCAATTACCTTTGGTAAATGAAAACCAAACAACCATTCATTTTCTAATGTACCTGTAAAATTAGTCTGAATAGTTTTCAAAATAAATCACTGTTTAAAAATATATAGCGTGTATCTTCTAAAAATGAAACCTACATCTACGAGCTGTGAAGAATATGTATTAAGGTGAAACCACCAACAAAAATGCACTTTTTATGTAGAAAACCATGATTAAAATCCAGTCTTCCTGACTAGTTATTTAAATCATGATTTAAGTCAATTTGATATAAATCAAATCTAAACCTGGAATTCAGAAAGCCAGGGTTTCACACGTCTTCTGACCTTTTCAAACCCAATAGATACTAGGGATGTGAAGGACTAGTCGACATGCTCGTGGACTAGTCGATCTCCCCTGCCCCTTGCTGCCTCTATCAGAAAGAGGCAGTAAGGGGGGAGAACAGGAATAGGAGGGGGTACTTCAAAGCAGCAGTGCCGCTTGAAGCCTGGAGCAAGACCCTGGGGGCTCCACACAGCACTGCCACTTGGAAACGCCGCACACAGCCCGGGGCCAGCTGGGGTGTCCCCAGGCTGCATGCGGCGTTTCAAAGCAGCAGTACCATGTGGAACCCAGGATCAGATAGGGATTCCACCGTTGACCCCAGGCTGCTACTCTGAAATGCCACAGGGAGCAACCACAAACCTGGCCATCGATAGTCATTATCTATATACACTATAAAAAGCTGGACCCATGAGCTATTCACATAGTTCCACGATACACTGACCAAGACCATCTTTAAAGGAATCAGTGATTTACAAGACTCTTCTATTAAGATACATATGCACAGTACCAAGAAAAGGGATAAGAAGTGTTGCCTTTAACTAAAACAAGCTGTTTTGGTCTCATCAGAAAAAAAAAAAAAATCTTAGCACAATTTAAATATAAAAGTCCATCAACTTGAGCAGCTAATTGGATTTTTATTTTATCAATAAACTTAGCAATATAAATAGTTTCAGCTATTCGAGAAGATCAAAATACCAACATTATATGCCAATAACCTTAACACATGATGCTCACCCATAACGGTTAACTTACACAGGCCCAGCCCACTGCAGGAAAAGGGCTCCTCCAGCCCCATGAGGCTGAGAGTCAGCAACCTCATGCAGGGAGGGAGGCAATGGAAGCGGCTGAGCATGGGGGTGGTGTGTTGCTAGGAGTCAGCAGGCTCACACAGGGTGGAAGTGGCAGCATGGCAGGAGGGCTCCTGGCTCCCAAACCATGCAAGCTTGCTGACTCCCAGCCTGTGATCCCATGCAGGCTGGGAGCCAGCAATCTCTCCCAAGCCCCTGCTGTTGCTTCTGGCATCCCTCCCCCTCCCGTTTATTCATCAGTTGATCAGTTAAATGTTATGTCTAACCTGTTAACTAATCAAACAGGATTTTACATCCATAGTCAAAAACCCTAACTGTAGAGCATAACATGGCAGCAGGAGCAAACTGCAATATTTTCTGATTTAAGTATTTTTAGTTTTGGCACAGCACTAGAAAAAATTAGTTTGCATCCATTTTGTTTATTGTGTAGATATTTTATTTTAAATACATACTTCTACTTCCAGTAGTATATCAAAAGTTTTTTACATTAGACAGAAGAAAATGTGTGGATACATTGTGTTATTTAGAACTATTGAACAGTCAACTCTAAGTGTCATAAGAACTCACACTGGAAGATTCTGCCTCCAGGTACATAATTACTTTGCTTCATAGCAGTTGGAAGTTTAAAAACCTTGTGTGTTTATGCAATCTTCTATGAGAAGAGTCCTCTGCAGTGCTATATAAGAGACAGATTAAATACCAAGTCTTTCACACGCTTACAGAAAAGGGAGGAGAATAGGTTTCAACAGCAACTATTTAAACTGAGTAGCCAGAAGTTTCTAAGGGCATCTCATCTGGAATTTCTCAGTAACTGAAAGGATGATGAATACAAGGTAGGAACTGTTGGACAGTACAAGAGACCCTCGCGATTATTACTGGCGGGAGTCAGGATCCGTGGCCCCTATTATTCACAGATTTTGCCATTCGCAGTGGTACCAGGAACACATCTACCGCAAATGGCAAAGGATTCCTGTAGACGTTCGTGACACAAACAGAGAAACAGAGGATACCAGTCCATGCATTTTGGATTTTATTTTTATATTTATTTTCTTTATATACTTAAAGCAATCAAGCCAATAGCTTCCGAAATGTTTATGATCTCTTGGCCGCAAACTATATGAAGCATTTCACAAAGTATTTCTAACCGAATGATAAAAATAATCAATGTGTACCAGATGTCATAGGTGAAAGTTACTTAGTAGGAAAAGCAGTTAACTGTCCTATACCACCTCCTATAGCTGAACAATTAAGACTGATCAACAAATTTAAGATGCCTATTGTATGCCTCCTTCTAACCATAAATCTCTAACAGCTGTTCTTTCATGTTTGAAGGAGAAAAAAATTTAACACCTCAAAACAAAAGGAATGCAATAACAGTTTTATATTGGTGGTACCAGAATACAATGGATCTGTGTTATATGTACAATATAGTTCTTCTGTTCAGTAAGGAAGAGATATAGTATAAAGAATGACATTTTGCAATTACAGAATTCACAAAGAGCCAAAAGACTTTCTACGCTTTCTAAGAAGCGTAAAAAACCAGAAAGGCCTACACCTTTCCAAACTGAACAAAATTGCACGTGTTCTATTGCAAACAGTAAGGCAAGTAGGGGAAAAAAATTATCAAGCAGCATGTCAGTACCAGCTTAAGATGACTCATCCTGTGAACCTTACAACTGCACAACAAACCTAAATCACCATGATAAATTCATGTGTGATGCAATAGCCTTTCAAATAAATGAATAATTGTTCTGCCTTAAATTCTTATTAACCAATCCTGTGGCCATTTAAAATATAACTGTTTGCAAATCAAGTTTGCCTTTCTGCACTTCATTTACATTTTTATGTCTGTTAAATGCCACTTGTCTATTTTCTCTTAACTATTACAACAGTGTCTCTCAAAGTGGTTCACAGATCCATTGTGAGAAACCTGCTAAATGAGTGCTCTGGTTTATTTACCAGCACCTGAACCATGGAGCCTCACCGTTCCCATTGGCTCCAGTTCACTGTTTGTAGTCAAGGGGAGCTATGGGAGGCGACAGCTCGGAAGCCAATAAACAAACATACCGGAGCACCAGTTAGCACCTCTCTCAGAGTGGATCCATAGATCACTTTGAGAAACACTGTATTAGAAAAATAACTGCCCACTGATCCTCAGCTTCTGAGCACACAGGGCAACTCAGGTGTGCTAAAAAGTTACTTTATAGTCACTTTGTACTCCCCAAACCAAAGATCTGACACCCTAGAAAAGGTTAGGGCAGTCTGCAGCCTGCTCTAGCTTGTGCTCGCTGCCAATGGTCCTAAAAGTAAATTCTAGCAGTAGAGACTTGTGGGATAAGCACATGGAAGCACCAACCAGGTCCCAGGCAAGTCACTCAAGGATGTGGGCAAAAACCACTAAGACAGAGAATCCTCCTATACTTGGATGATCCTGCTGGAGCTATATATGCCAGCTTCAGAACAACTTTGTGCCAGCAATACTGCGTAGCTAAGAACATTTTCAACCCTATACAGCAAGAAATGTCTGCACCCCAACTAATAGGCAACCCTCAACTAGACTTATTACAAAATTTTTTCAAAATCACTTCGTTTGTGATAGTTTTGGAACCTCAAGAAACTGTCAGTGACTTCATACATAGTTCTGTAGTTCAGAAACTAGTCCATTTATAAAATATGAATTTTCATTTTACACCAAAAAATTGTTTTTAAATGCTATTCAAACACAGCCAGGAGAACCTTAAATTAATGGGAAATGCTGAGATTTTGCATAAGGTAGAAGATCTACATATGACTTAGATAGGGACCAAAACGATAACTGACCAAATAGGTTTCTGATATCGTATTAAGTGAAAAACCATGTGTACAATGACCAAAACTTTCTTAGGAGACTAAGAAGTGCCACAACTATCTTAGATACTAATTTAAAATTGTAGAGAGTATTCATATGCCACAAAGTTAATTCCTTTTTATATAAATAGATATTTTTTAAAAAGTGGAAACTTAATAACCTATCAGAAAATAAAAATTAGAAAGTATATCCTAAGAATAAAAACCCCTTTCACATCTGTGAAACTATCATACCATTGTTGTTTAATGTTTCAAAAGAAAAAGATGCATTATCTGCACACAGATATTTGCCTTGTAAGCAGAGTAACTGTGTGTGTTTCTAAACACTGCAATTATTAATTTTTAAAGGTGCAGTTCTATGTAGGCTATATCTAAAATAGTGTTGTGGAAATCTATGTTTAGAATCCCTGCTCATTATATACATTTGACATGGAAACTAATGACTTTTTTTTTCCTCCTCTAAATGCTAACTCTGCAAACTCTACCTGGGATCTCAAATTCCATCTGGTTCCTTCCTCCACACCTTTTTGCATTGGCACTAAAAATGTTCTGAGCCTATATGATGCCTTTAGGGACAATGTGCAACCCCACTGCCTTCCATGTGATTGTGAAGATGAACCTGTCTATAACTTTGTAAACAACTGATGCATATGCAGAAAATGCAGCTCATGTCCTCTTGTTAAGCTGGCTATGCATTGCTAACAAGATTAAAATATGTAAAAACTTGCACACGCAAAAAGCAAATACAACTTTGAATACATGCAAGAAGCAAATCTATTCATAAATAAAGTGACACTTTTTAAATCACAGAAGTGAATTTTAATGCCTTGTAAGTCTGACTGTCCTAAGAATAGATTAAGCTAAAGACTCCTTTTTTTAAAAAAAATGGAACTCATCTATTCACCATTTAACAAAATAGATTGAACTTACCTTCTTATCTTCTTTTACTTTCTGAGTTTTCTTCTTCATTTTTTTGTCATCTAATTCCTGATCTGAAGTGATAGCAGGGTTATCAATGCCACCTTTCCAGGTTTCAACTGGTGACAGAAGTGGATCTTCTTCACTTCCACGATGTCTTCCTTTTCTTTTTGTTTTAGATGTGGTAAAAGCCTCATCATCACTTGCATCTGAATGTGTTCTCCTGTAGTAAGATTTTGCTTTGCTAAACAGTGTCTTAGATTTGTATTTGTATTTAGATGGCCTTCTTTCCCCATGACTCTTTGATATTCTATCAGAAAATCCATTTTCTTCATCTCCTTGGGCATTATTTATAACAAATGAGTTTCTAATTTTAATAATACGATTTTGACTATCATCTGGAACTGCATAGATATCATCAGTGAAGCCTCTGTGTTTAAAAACAGTGTCAATAGGTTCTGCATAATTATCAGATTGGTCTGAATCTTCTGGTGGTGCCAGAGGCAGTCGAGAGGATTGTTTCTTTGGGTTTTTACCAATGCCAGCTTCAATTGTTTTCACAAGGTTTGGATCCAGTTTTTTCACATTTGTCTTAGGTACAAGTGGCTTGGGTTTTATAGGAGGAGGTACTTTGTGGTTGCGCTCATGGTCATGACAGTTCAATGGTGTGCTATGAACAGGATATTCATTTCCTTCCAAGTCTAGCCGATACTTGGAACGATCACTAGGGGTTGGGAGCAACTGCACATCATCTCCAATTGGACTATACGGGGGTGGTGCTTCAGTATCATCTTCTGAATCTGGGTAGTAACTATATGCAAGAGAATTTCCTCTGGGAGACTGTAGAAAAACATCTTCACTTGTATGTGTTGACTCTCTGGTGCTATCAGACATATAGGAATTTTCAATCATGTTTTTCTTCTCTAATACATCACTGAAAAATAATGTAAAAACCTCAGTCTGACGATGATACTGAGATAAAGAATATAATGCTGTAAATTTAGCAGTAATCTCTGTTGCTATATGTTCTCCTTCAGTCATTAATTCCTTGATAGCTTCATTCTCAAAAAAATCTGCCTGGCTATCAGTTACAGCCACCAACTGGACAGGAATAGTGTCCTGTACTTCTGAAAGAAATGCCCGAAGCATTCCCATGGATGCCTTCCTTTTAGCAGAATAAACTAGTATATACCCATGAACTAGTTCATCTTTCCTTACACCAATTGAAGAATGGTATGATAATATTGTTATTTGTATTCTCCTCCTTTTTTCACCTATAATTTTATCAAGCATTAAAGTGTTATTCTGGCCAGCCTGAGCAGCACTACAGGAGTGAGAGTCAAGGAAGGGAGAAAGAATAAGATCCACACTAAATGGATCCCCACACATGGCACACATCACAATTCGCAAGTCAGCTTCTGACAGATCTTTAATAGTGGGAACTGGGCTTACAACATCCAAATTGCGTTTAACTGCTTCCAGCACCCCCCTTAGAGCTTGCTTTATTTGAGTCTCATTAAATTTACGTGGATATGTACCAGCAGGCACATCTACAAAAGGACACTGCAACTTATTGGCTAATTGCTGACCTTGGTGTCTCAGAATAGGTAGATTTTTGCTAATGCTGTCTCTCTGATTAGCTAATATTAATGTAAATGGAAGATTGGCCATATACTTGTCTCTCCTTATCTGAGACGCTTCAGCCCTTATTTTTCCAATGCATTCTCCAATAAAATTGAGGGATTCAATAGAATTAAACACACAGAAAAATCCATGTGGTTTAAAGGCAGAGGTCCACAACTGACTTAAAAGGTAAGGTGACTTTGCATCAACTGGCCTAAGATCTAGTTCATATATTTTTCCATCTAAGGCATATTCATCATCAGTGGATTGTGTCCGAATCTCATTTGCCAACTCTTGTGCAAGACCATCTTTACCCAAAATGAAGAGATTAATTTTATCAATATTGGCACTATCGTGGTACAAATTTTGCCGACCATGGTCAAGTTGCAAAAGACTATTGGCAAGTAACTGCTCTACTTTCATGTCCATGCAATTTTGGCCACTGAGACAAGTTTCTTTAGTGGGATGATAAACAAATCCTATGTGTTTAAGAAGAAGAGATTCTCTATCAGGTGCAAGTTTCTGTAAAGCTTTGTATCTAGGCTCTTCACTCAGAACTGCATGAATTTCACTCATTTTATCTGAACTCGGTGTTGCATTCAGATCCAGGTCATAGAATAGTTCTGAATGTTCAAAAAGCATTTCCTGGAACTCCTCTTTGGCTTTTTCAACTATTTCCCTCTGATGCCTGCTATACACTTCTTTACTGTCTGCATCAGTGATATATTTGAAAGCTTCATCCTCCATTACAAAACACATAACTTCTTCCCATGCCTGTCCCGGTGAAATGAACTGTATTTTCTCAAGCGTTTTTTTAAACTTCTCCTTCATTTCAACTCTTCTCTTTTCAGATATAAGATGCTGTACGTGGTTTTGATAGACTTTTTCAGCTTCTAACGTACTGAGAAGGTCAAATGGAATCCTCCTATCATTCACTTTGTCTATATGGTCAGTTTCATCCCAGGGTGTTTTTTCTAGCACAACAAAACAAAGCTGGAAGTCTGGCCTTTTCTCCATTATCTTCAGGGCTTCTGACCAGTTCAGGTGTTCAATTTCATCAAGGTTTGACAACAGTGTGTTAAAAGCTCTTGGTAGTGTATTAATATATTCTTCTCTTCTTTTTCTTATATGTTCCTGTTTAAGCTGCTCTGTGTGTTTTGAGAATGTATTTTTGGCCTTTTTTGTTCCTTCCAAATTTATGTACTCCTCATAATCAGGATGATTTTTCAATTTATTACTAACACTTTTCCAAGTTGCATGATAGTCTCTCACAGTTTGCACAAGTTTTTCAAATTTATCTGTTGCAGTAACAACAAGTTGTCTCTGTGTCTTATAGGCATCCAAATACGGAATTATTTTAGGTTTACCACGAGTTTTATCCATCATTTGTACCAGTGCAGTAAAACATGTCTCAACATTGATATTGAATCTTGCTGATGTTTCAACAACCACAAGGTTCTTTTTGTTGGAGGCAAATGCCTGAACCTCTCGTAGATAATGATCCACACATTCATCACATTTAGTTGCTGCTATTATTATAGGTTTTTTAGATTTTGAGAGCTGTACATAGAGATTATTCACAAATTTAAGTTGATCATCGAATTTCCTATTGCATCCTTGACTAACATCAATGCATAATAAAAAGCCATCTATGTTCAGTTTCCCTTCAGGCATTTGTTTTTGCTCAAAGTCTTGCTCCAAGCCTAGCTGATCTGTGCAAATGTACATTAATTTTTCTGCTGACTGCAATTTGGAGGCAGCTGCCCGTTTTATATATGGTTGTAAATTCGTACTCCGATGAGGCAAGAAAGTCTGATCATCAATGAACTCAGTCTGTTCAATTACATGGATTTTGCATTCTATTCCATCCTCACCGCTTTGTGTTATGTCACCCCAGTACAAAAAGTGATCATTATTAACAACTCGTCCTCCAAAGTCAATTGTGCTAAGCACAGAGGTATGCTCAGGATAATATTCATCTGCTTTCGAACGCACAAACCTATTGCACAAACACGACTTTCCAACTCCACAATTACCTTTGTCTTTTTCAGTTCCAGATAGCCCAACCACACTAATAGCATAGGATGGGGGACGAGGCTCTTTGTTTTTAGCCATCATAACTTTCTTCTCGTCCTTCTGTACTCAAGATAATTCAACGTGGTTTTCATTCTGAAAAAGCCTCTTCAAATTAAAATTGTATATCCTCGCCTCCAGGATTAACTTTCAGTTTTTCCTGTTTCACCCATCACCATCAGCAACTCACATACTCAGAACTTGGTGAATCATTGTCCTATAAGAGAAAAAAGGAATTTTTTAAATCTCTTAACTATGGTTAAGATACAAAATTTAATGAACAAAAGTTAATCAATATCTTGTAACTTACAAATATATTACAAACGCCCTTTTCAAGTTAGGAGAAAATTTTATGTTAAATAATATAAATATGAACTGCAGATCATTTATTTAAAGCACCAGAACTTAA
Source organism: Pelochelys cantorii (assembly GCA_032595735.1). NCBI lineage: Eukaryota > Metazoa > Chordata > Testudines > Trionychidae > Pelochelys > Pelochelys cantorii. The sequence goes on along the minus strand of CM064329.1, from coordinate 82,031,140 downwards.
AATTGTGTCTGAAAATGTCTTGAAACTACTTTCGATAAATTAACACTGGAAACTACTTTAAAAATAAATTGAGTTTCTTTCAGGTTGTTGGCTCTGTGCATTTGGCAGCATTTTATACATAATCAGTTCCATTGTTTCTTGTTTGTTTCAGTCATGCGATATGTGAAAGGCAACTAAAAAGAGAACACTGAATTCTCACCTAGCTAAAAACCATACAAAATATACTCCCATATGGACTGGATGCAGTACACACTTACGCGTTTCTCTATTCACATGCATAGTTTAACTGAAGTTAATAGGATTATTCATATGAATCAAGTTACACAGATAAGTGTGGGTCTTATGTTTATAAAAATCCACATGCTTGTTAACATAGAAGGAATGCACATGATATTCCTTGAATACTCATTTGAGTAAAGAAATGCTTAAAAACAAGTTTTTGTTTTTACACTCTGGTAGACTAACTCAGGAGTATACACATACCAAAATCTAATATTTGCCTTTTTTTTTTTTAAATGGACTAGATTTGATAGTTGACAGCAACCCATTTAAGCACAATTAGTCACTAACAAATTGTAGAAGAAATGTTAACATCCAGAACTGGGAATCACAAAATAACCTTAAATACTGAGATAAGAAAAAAATTGAGATTGTGTGATACCACTCACACAGCTTCTAAGAAAAAACAAAGTTTTAGTTTTTGTTGTAGACAAAAAAAAAATTGAAAATAAACATCAAATATAATCTTTAAGACTTTAGTAGAGTAACTCCAGGTTAATAATGGTGTTCCTGAAATAACAATATGGCACAAAGACTAAAATTAACTCTTAGCTTTCTTATCAGATAAGCCATAGTTTCTAAATTAAATAGATCATGGAGTTCAGGGGAAGACAAGAGTATATTTGGAAGGTAGTCTATTATAATTATTATCTGCTTTGATAGACTTCTGGGAAAACCACATATCAGATGACTCTGAAGACTTAGAACAATTACTGCTGGATTAGAAGACTATCCATATATTTGTGTATATGTATGGACTCAAAATAAACATACCCAATTGTGCATCTCTAAGCAACCAAGTCGCAAAGAAAAAAAATTGAGGGATATACAGACTGAAATTCTGTGTATCAGACTTAAATTATAATTTAGTCTTTATTATTCCAAGAAATCCATCAACTACAGTGAACATGAATGATGTGAATCCCAGAAAGCTTCTTTAGGGCTTGTTTACACAGGACAGTAGTGCATTGCAAACTACTGTGCTGTAGGGATATGACCATGGTTAACCGTGTACTCAGATACAATGAGTCTGGGCTCATTGTTCAAGCCACACGGTTATACACAGCCCCCACCCTCCACCTCTGTATCAGAGTCAGCAGTATGGGAGGGGAGTGGGTCAGGAGCCGGTACTCACAGGGCACTGGCTTTTAAGTCGGATCCTCATGAGCACCAGCTTCAGTCTGTCCCCCTGCATGTAAACGTGTAACCACCGAAAATTTCAGGGGTTGCATGTTTTCAAAAATAAACAAATAAACTACTGTGCTGTAAATCTGCATCTTGACTTGTCACACACTAATGTCTCATGTAGTCAAGCATTTAGTTCCCCCACATACACCCAAAGAAGATTGGCATAATACATTTCCAAAACCTATAAGTTTGAGTTAAAACTTTTAAAATTACTATGCAAATATTAAAATTCTGAATTAATGAGGCAAATAAGATGTTGTTGTAAACACAAACTCATGTCAAATAGTCAACTTCTTTATGGCTTTATCTTAAACAAATGTAACACTTCATTGACATCTACATTAGAAAGCAGTAAAACTGAGCTCCCAATTGACGAAAGCAAAACGCATGCATTTACCATGCATGGTCAAAATGTTTACTTAAAATTCAACAGCTTTCATTCACAATGTGATCTTAGCTATGCTGCTATTACTATAATGCGTAATTTTAAAATCTAATACTTTTAATGAACAACAATTAATTTAAACTCTTTGTGATTTCTACATCAGAGTGAGATTTTCAGTCACAAGAAGCAAACTGTTATTATACTTACTATTATTTGCCAACAGTCTCATTTAGAAACACATTCAAAGAGAGTAAAACAATGCAAGATATTGTAAGTCCCCTCTTCCTAGGTTTTTCTTCCTGCTCTTACAACCCAGAGAATGCAGGGCTATAACAAAATGGCTCTCTCTGCAATTACCATTTAACAAAAATAAATCTTTTCGGAGCAATGTTTATATTACTTTCCTTAATACCAGATTTATTTTTAAGTAAAGCATTTCACAGTGGCATCATTGACAAGATGACAATTAGATGGAGGAGTCAAAAATTTCATTATAAACTATTTTCTGTTCATCACAGTGCAGTAAAAATGTGCTGTGGACTGAAATTTGGATCCAAGTCTTGGCCAAGAAGGTCTAATACTCTCATTTATTTCAAAGACAGCATCAATTTGAAATCCAGTCCGTTGAAAAAATAATACAACAGTGGTTTCAAGTACTACAGCTACAAAGTTATGGTTTTATTTTCACATTTTTTTTATTTTTAAGTTTTATTTCCCTTATGGCTGAATACAAGAAGGCTTAAATCGGACAAAATGACTGACTATCAGCTACGGTGAACAACCCTAACAGAAAAAAAAAATCTAAGCTCTGAGTTATAACCAATTGGAAGTAACTAGCAGATTATGTTTTCAAACATAACTGATTTTTAATTCATTAGATCCCCTTTAATATATAAATTGCACACCAAGTCTTTCCTTCTCCTTTCCTCTGCTCTTAAGAAATCTTGATTCAGAACATAGTGTCAACTTTCAAGTTGTACAATTGAGAAGACTAAGTAAGTTATTCTAAAAGACTAAGCCTCTAACAGGAGAAATTAAGGGCAATCACAAATAGGAATAACAGAAAGAAATGATGGAAAGAAGAGTAGTTTTGCTGAATAGCACGGAAAATTTCCTCATGTGTATTCAACTTATTAAGATGTTTGCATGGAAAGTGGTAAAAGCTGCGTCAGTTGGGGGCACTGACAAGATGGACAAAGAAAGAAAAAACTGTAAGAAGGAGGCATTAGCAAGAACATGGACTAAGTGACCCAGTAAATATTTTTCCATCATATTTTATTACATATAGATAGATATGAAATCAAACTAGAAAATAATACACAGAGACAATGAAATGCCTTTTAAATAAATACACGAGAAGTAAACATATTCAAGAAATAAGATGACTATACATTAAGAGTAGGCATTTAACAGACAATTACTATTATATTATTCCCTAAAGTACAGCAAGATTTTCTTCTAAGTACACCAGAAAACCCTGCCTCTACATGCTCCTTGCTTACAATGTTTTTTAAACTTACAAATGTGCATTTTCTAGAAATTCATGATAAGATATGTGCTTTGAAGTCATATTCTATTCCTCATAAAAATAAATAAAAATTAAAAATCAGCTTACAGTATGAAATTCTAGAAACCGTCCTTAGTGTTTTTGATTGCTGAGAGTTCAGGGCTTCGTGTGTAAAATCCCCTGCCTTACAAGATTTGGGAGTTAATAAAGGATCTCACTGTTCCTATCTTTGGGAAGGACTTTTGTGAATTAAAGCATACTGAAGAAATGCATGACATAATTGCAATAAGAGTTCCTTTGAATTGCCTATGTCTTACCATAGGACTAGTCTGAGTGGGCTTTTAAATTTCAGAACGTAGTTATAAAAAAAACCCCATAACATACGTAGTGATCAGTATCTATTCACTTCCATTAATTTTTAGAACAATTATATCAGAAGTCCCCAACTTACCTTGATAGAAGCTTGCAGGTGGTTAACTTGCAGGGATTTCCCTGCAGTGATGTCACACATTTAAACAATTTCCTTCAATGAGTCCTTCCTTGAAGGATCTGAAAATGAACATATGATCCATTAATAATTTCAAAGTCATAAAAGTATAAAAAACAGCACTGGTGTAAGGTACAAAACATTTTATTCATCAGAAAAATTTTCTTGAGTTTAAACCAACATAAATACATGTAATTTCAGAGGCAAAATCCAAATCAGAACTCAGTCTTTAGCTAATGCTTTTGTACAAAAATCCCCATCACCACCACAAGCTGTTGAGACAGAAATTTAGGTCAAAATTTTCTAAATCACTTGTGTTTCAGAGAACCCATCTTCAGACTCCGAGTCCTGATTTTTAGATTTGGGATATGCTCAGTCTTTTCTCAAGATTAGGCCAATTGTGTCTCACCTTGGTCATCCATTTCAAAACATCCACCACCCAAAATCACTAGAATGAATTTACTTTATTGTCTGAGTCCTTAACATTAAAATGTAACATAGGTGAATTACATTTGTTTCTGCATATATGTATCAAAAATACAATAAATCTATTTTTAAAATACAGTTATATATTACATTACAAGATATTGAGTATGTTTGTAATTAGAAGTTACAGTGGGTTACATCAACTGTAGCACACCAAGAAAAGCATTGCCATGGTTCAATGTACATTTTTCTTTAGCTCTCTGCAAAAGTTGTGTTTATAACAACCAATGCTGCACTAAAGTAATAAGGTTTTATGATACTGTCCAATTAAGAAGTTAAGCAAAGGTTCATTTTCTTCCTGTCTCTGGTGGGATTCAGTTCTTAGTTAAATATTAGAATGGGGGTTTTTGGGGGAAGAGAGCGAGGTGGGCTACAATGATATCTTGAGTCTTGGGAAACATTCACTAGGTTTTAGTGTTTAAAAGTGGGTATGAACTGTACTGATGATGTTTCACTGCCTAGTGAAAAAAGGATGTACACATCACTTAAAACATTCAGGCATACTGACAAAGCTCCTTAGGAATGAATGCTTGCACTGCCTCTGACCATATTTTACTCTTAAGTGTCCAAGACTGTCATTTGAGTATCTTTAATAAGCGTTAATAATTATTTATAATAAGTGATCAAAATGTGTAAGTAACTTTCATATGTTATTTTAAGACATAAAAACCCATAAATACCTATCCAAGAAAGAAAACATGCAGACTAAATTTCAGGAACTAAGTGGGACACAGGAATAACTAAAAAGAGTAAGTAAAGAAACTACCAAGGGAGATGGCTTGAGCACTAATGCTGAAGGTATTTCAAGAACAGGGATGTTAGTTTAAATGGTACAGTAAGTAGTAAATGTGAAATAGAGGATGAGACTGAGTGATCTACATGTTCATTTGTTTCTGTTTTCATTGTTCTGTGAGTTCTAAATATATCACTTCACATTTTCAAAGAACAATACAACCTAATGAATCCTCACCACAAAGCTATCCTCATTTTATCAACTGGGACAAAGAAGAAAAATGCAGAGCTTTGGTCCAATGTGAAATTAAAAAAACCCCACAGACCAGTGACAAAACTCTGGTTAAAAATACATATTCCAGTTCTCAGCCCTTTTTTTCTCAATCCACTAGATTCAATTTTAAATATCCTTGACTAACATTACATTGTTTGAAAATCCCCAATTCTTTTAGGATATAACATAAACATGATTTCCACTTTTAAAATAATCAACTTGCAGAGCTCTTAGGATGGGATCTTGTGTTCCAACTGTCCTAAGAGTAACTTTTTGACTATTAGTAATTTCACATGGTGCTCACCTACAAAACTTATTTGCTATTTTGAAATTTCTGTCTAAAATCCTAGGAAACATTTTTATAACTATTAAATTTTTGTCTGAATACAGTAATTTAACTACAACTGAATGTTACATTCAGGAAACACCACCACCATGTGTCGTCTTAAAATTTTCTAAAAACTCTTTTATGAAGACACACGTTAGCCAACAGTAATGGTTCAAATTACCATCATTATGGAAGCATGAACTTCTCTCATCTAAGCTGGCCTTCAACAGAAGGATTTCCAAATATCTAAAAGAAAACTGTTCAATTTAGATACAATACTATTACTTAAACAGCAGCCAAAAGTAAAACAGGACCCCAGAAAAAGACTAGTTCTGATAATGTAGTCCTTATGCAGGAGTAACTCCCACTAAAAATAAATTCACACTGTTCAACAAAATTTTCTCAGCACCAAGACTGCAAAATCAGGCTCTCCAGATAACATTAGTTTGCAGAATACAAAGAAGAATTATGAGGAATTCAAGACAGAACCTGCAAGATAATGGCATAAAGGACGTGATAAGGCAGGGGGGACTCAAATTAGAGGGAAAAACTGTGAAACTGAAATAAAACTTGTTTGGCATGGGGAGAAAGAGAAAAATAAATCCAGCCACCAAAAGGACAGAATAAAAAAGTTGAGCAGAATTCAGCAACCCGTATTTGTTGCACCATGTAAATCAGTGTTTCCCAACCTATGGGTCGGGACCCAAATATGGGTCGCCATTACATTTCGAAAGGGTTGCCAGGTGTCTCCCCAGGTGGCTCTTAAGGAGCCAGTCACATATTTTTTGAATTGCCCTGGATCACCAAGTCTTCCTGAATTGTCAAAATGGGTCCCCATCTGGAAAAGGTTGGGAGCCACTGATGTAAATCAAATGTCCTTTTTTGTTTAAGGAGGAATTGTGATATGTGGTATAGGCCACAGCAGTAAAGGTCAGGACTCAAGGTTCTAGTTCTGCCACTGACTTCTTGTGACCACAGGGCAAACAACTCATTTGGGTCATAGTTTCCTCCCCCCAGTAAAATGAGAACAATATTTGTTCACATTTGTGAAGTGTTCAGAGATCTATGCGTAAAGCATTCTCCAAGCAGCAAATATTAACTATGACAGAGATACTCTGATACTTTAATTCAAATTTTACCATACAAACATTTTGCAAGGCCTGAGATTTCTAAAAGTGTAATGTCATTAACACGTTATCCTTCCAGTTCTCTTTACAACTACCAGTATCAATGTCATCATTCACTACAGTAGTGGTATCTCCACACAAATTATCAGTAATTTACTTAATGCTTTCTCTAGTAACTGTCCATTTACAGTGGAACAACTGTACTCAGTGACTAAATTTTGAAGTCACAAATTGCTCATTCACTCCAGACATCCACCTAGATAAAACTTTTATTAATTCAATAAAGGTAAATTCACAATACAGAATCAACCCTGGGGGCTGCTTCATGAAAAATGTAAAGAACATCCCACATCATAGTCTACTAAAGTAACGTTTAAAAGTTATATGGAAGACATCCTCCAGGAGTTCTACTATATGGGATTTACTTTTAGTGAAGGAAGTATCTTTGCCAGAGGGTGGGTGGGAAAGATTGGTAGCATCCTTCAATCTCTTTATTAAATTCAAAGTAATTATTTCAGTAATTTTTAATAAAGATGGTTAGAAAACCTGAATATACTAACATGATTATATATACTTTACAGACACATTTTCCTTAAAAATAAAGACTTACAAGACAAAAAAAACTTTTAGCTTTAATCTCAAAAAACAAATGTTTATTTACCCTTGGGCTAACAATGGGGTTTAAGATAATTTGTTCTGAGCATAAAATATCTAATTAGATGAATCTATGTTACCCAGGCTGCACTTATAGCAAAAAATAAAAAGTCTACCACTACCAAAAGAAGAAACTTAGCTATAATTCTTTCATTGTATTGTGTTGTTCACAATTGCACTATTAAACTTACATCATCAGTAGCTTGTTCCTTTCAACCTTGGGAAAAAACATTCTAAATACTGAATAAAAAAATTATTAAAAATCTTTTAAAAGCTTGATTAGAATATTATTTTCCAAGATTGAAAGCAACAAGCTACTGATAATGTAACAAACTCTTACAGTATAACATTCTGACATTGTATGATGTACTGCATGGCCTCTAAAAATATTGTCACTACATTAACTGTATACTTACTATGTTATAGTAAAATTAGGATATTTAGTCACATAAATAGGACATTTAGTAGTAGCAGCAGTAATTGTACCATATCATCATAAACAGATGTTAGCATTCCTGACAAAAACAAGAGTGGGGGGGGGGGGAATAAGCCTTCATGCCAATAATGCACCTGGATGCTCATTTATAAACCTGCCAGTTTTAAGTATGTACTGTTAATTCTTTTCTAAGCATAATTCTGGGATTATAGAAACTGTTGTCACAGCTGAAAACAGCTTTCATACCACAGAGCCTTACAAGGCAGGACACAGTGACATCAACACAATAGAAAAATACCACCTATTAACTCCTCATTCTTTTTATGAAATAGGAATACCAGTATCAGTGCTGTAATTCATTTCCATAGTAGTGAAAGCCTTCCAAAGGCACAGTTAAAATGGACGTACGATTGATCAGCAAATGCAGTGATCCATTTCAGTTTCACTCTGCAGTATTCACTTTTTAAATTTTTTTTGTCAATCGCTACCTCCTAAGCAAAAAAAAATTAATTATCTGTGTTAATCTCAATTTAAGAATACACACACCCACCTCCATGACTATTTTGGTTTAGAGTCAAGCTGTTCGACTCCTACTTATTAGGCAAATCCTTTGCACTGGGGATACTGAAAGCCTCAGATAAAGAAGAGGCAAAGAGGGGGTGCCTTCCCATTTTCCCTGGTAATCTTATATATTTAAACAGATTCAGTGTTTCACCCTCCCTATGTCATGCATCTGCAGCAGTTATTTGTTATTTCTATATTTATCTCTGAAGCTTTCTTTGGGTGGAGAAAGTCTAAAGGTTACATTGGTTGAAGGAACAGAAAATGCTGTAAACTGTAGCCTCTCATCCCGGATCCCCTATTTCAAACACTTTAAAACCACCTGGTGGGAAAACAGAAACGCACACTCATCATTAAGGGAGCGAAGTTTGCTGAGATTTAATTTCAAGAATTTTTGAGGCGTGAGGGAATGGGGCTAGGGTGGAAGAGCTAAGAACAGTTAAAATCCATTAGGGAAGAGAAAGGAAAGATTAGGAGGAGGAGGAGGAGGAAGGGAATGCGAGAGGAAGACGAAAAGACTAGGAAAGCTCCCCCCACGCCCAAGTGTGGCCAGCTGGCAGACTCGTACGGCAGGCTCAGACCCTCCCATTGCTCAGGCCTTGCCCTTCACCTGTCTGGGACCAGGCAGCGCACTCCTCTCAGGCCCTCCCCCGCGCCTAGGTGCCAGGCGGTGCGGAGGGAGCCGGTTCCCCGGTTCCGCCGCTCCCGGCGGCAGCAGTCCCAGCCCTCCGAACTGGTTACAGCCAGCGGCGGCGGCAGCGCCGCCCCCTCCTCCGCCGGCCGGCCTCGGCCCCTGCAGCCCGGCGTGGGGGGCCGGGTGAGACCCCAGGGGACCGGATTCTTGCCCCTACCTCGTGCAGTCGGGGTCCGGCTCCTCCGCGACGGCGGGGGGAGCAGCATTCCCGGGATGGTCTCTCCTCACCAGCGGCTTCTCCTCCCCGCCGAGCTTCTAGGCACACTGGCCCTCAGCGCTCTCGGCCGCCGCGGCCCCGTCCCGCCTCCCCGGCGCTCTCGGCTCAGTAATGGCGGCCGCTGAGTCTCCCCGGCTCTCGCTTCGCTGACGGAGTCTCTCTCTCCCCCTAACTTTACCTCAGCAGCTTCCCTGCTGCCGCCGCCGCGCGACTGCGCGCGCCCGAGGCTTGGCCGGATGCGCGTGCGCGGGTAGAACCTCTGCCGCCGCCGCCGCGAATACCGTGCATTCCCTGGGACACCGGGGGCCGGGCGCGCGCTTCCCAGCACTACCAGGGCGCGTTTCCGTACGGGCGCGAGCTGCTGAGTTTGATTTATTCCCTGTTGGCTAAATGGCTAGTCCGAGGAACTAGCAACGTTGGAGACTCCGGTTCTATTCCCATTTCCGGTAGTGATTAAGGGCTATACGCGCTGCCCTGGACAATAAATAGATACTGCAGCCCAGCTTTTTGAAAGCAGCTATGGAAAAATATTGGGCAGATGGAAAGGGTATTTTAAAACAGTAAGCATGTTACCTCTTTGCACCCTTCTATTGCCATCAGTAAAATGAGGTAATGCCTACCTAATAATATAGTTTGGACATTTTTAATTCCCATAGAAAGAAAAAAGCAAAAATTACAGGTGTGAACACACAATGATCAAGAACACCCTCAGCATCTGGACGCACAAGTTGTCTATGCCACCATCTAATACCCTTGGGAGGCTGAGAGAACAGACTGGTACACAGGTGTTCTTTGGTTCCAACAGATCTCACCACTCACTGTCAGGGCAGGACAAGAGGGCAAGGAAACAGATGTGAAGCACAAATATATACAGATGTTTCATGCTGCAGAGTTAAACCAGCTGAATGCTGTGCATTTGGCTCAGGTTGCACTGGAGGTTCACAAGGCAGGTGCCTGTTGACGAAATCCAGAGGGCCAGAGTGGACAGCTTCTTGCATGGCTAAGCACCATGAGGTTCACCCAATCCCTCCAATCATAGTTCCAGAGCTCTGATGTTACTAGCAGGGACCAACTTCCAGTGCACCAAGGGAGACTGCAGCACCTACCTGTCTACATATATAGGGGTTGTGCAGCACAGATTCTGGCTACTACATTCCTGGTTGCAGAGACCCACAGACTCGTTTCCAGTTACTGAGGAGATTTGACCCCTTCAGAGAGGTCTAGAGGAACAAATCTTGGGTGGAGCCAAAAAGGCTGCTGGTCATACCGGTGCCCTCACAGATGGTGAAGGAAAGTATGTCCTCAGTGAGCGCAAGAATTTGACATATTTCAAAGTAGCATGTCCCCCAGTAGGGTGGCTACTGTTGACTTTGAGAATGATGCACTATGGGTAACTATCCCACAGTTCCTGCTGCCTCTTTGAATTCTTGGTAATGCTCCTAGTGCATGCTGGGACCAAAACTGTGCAGCGGGTGGTAGTGGGTACATGTTGTCAGCATCCTATAATGCACTCATCTCCTCTCTCCCTGCCACTTTTTGCATCCTTTTTTCCCCTTGTTATCCATGCAGACAGCATAGCAGGGTAAGCATGAAACCTATTGTGCAACCCGTTCAGCAACAAAATATTATAGCATTCATATTAACCATAGTGTACCTTGTGCAGGAGTATGTCCGAACGTATCCAGGGTCCAACGGAAGGAGGAGGAATCTCGGGAGGCCATAAACATACTCTTCTGCGAAACATGTGAGTTAAGTGACTGACAAATGCTGCCAGCATTCGATCCCCTGGACACAGTTGAACACCAGTTCTACTGCAGTGAGACATGTACAGATGGGTGGGACTGCACAATAATGCAGCCATGGGACAATCAGCAATAACTACAAAACTTACACACATGAAAATTTGCAAATTGCCCAAATGAGATCCACTCTGACAGTGGAGAAGCAAGTGGCAATAGTCCTGTGGAAGCTTGTAATGCCAGACTGCTACCAGTCATGAATGATTGAATGAACGAATGATTCTAGTAATTTGGGAATCATTTTGGAGTGGGGAAAATCTACAGTGGGGGCTATTGTGATCCAAGTAGCAAAAGCAATCAATATCCTTCTGTTATAGAGGACAGTGACTCTGGGAAACATGCACCACATAGTGGAGGGCTTTGCCGCAACGAGGTTCCCTAACTGTGTTGGGGTGATAGAGTGAACATACATCCCTATCTTGGCACATGAGCACCTTGCCAAGGAGCACATAAATCACAAGGGGTACTTCTCAATGGTGCTGCAGGCACTGGTGGATCACAAGGGCCATATCATCGGTGTCAACATGGGACGGTCGGGAAAGAACATGACGCATGCATCTTTAGGAACTCCTGTCTCTTCAGAAAGCTGAAAGCTGGAACTTTCTTCCCAAACTGAAAAATTAACATCAGAGGCCTTGAAATGCCAGTAGTGATCCATGATGACCCAGTCTACCCCTTGCTCCCATGGCTCATGAAGCTGTACACAGACAGCCTGGACCCCTGTAAGAAGCAATTCAACTACAGGTTGAGCAAGAGCAGAACAGTGGTAGAATGTGCTTTTGGATGTTTAAAGGGAAGGTTTCGCTGTCTACGGACTAAGACTTCAGCAAAAGCAACATTCTCGTAGTTGTGGCAGCCCGCTTTGTGCCCCATAATATCTGTGAAAGCAAGGAGAACCGATCTATGGCAAGATGGAGGGGGAATTGAGGCACAGTGCATCATCAATAATTACGAGCAGCCAGACACCAGGGGCAATAAGGAGAGCACAGCGAGGGGCACTGCACGTCAGAAAGGCTTTGAAAAACAGCTTTTATGAATAGCCAGACAGCGATTTGAGAGTCTTCCATGGTACTCTTAATGAGGAACCCCTGCATTTAGTGTGCTTGCTTGTAAACCTCTCCCCTCCCCTTCAACACAAGCAATAAAGAGACTGTTCAGAAATCATGTGTTTTTATTTCGGGAACATAGCAGGGACAGAAAAGGAGTTCAAGGCAGGAGCCTCACGGAGGGTGATCACAGGCGTGAGAAGGACAGCCTTTTGCTTCAGGACACATCCCTAGGGTTGAGTGCGAGGCTGTCTTTGACTTCCTCCTCTGCATTCTAGGACCTCTAGGAAAGGAGGCTATGGAACTTGATGAGGAGGGAATGTGGGTCCACAAGCGCTGGATGGGATGCCTGTGCATTTATCTATCCTGGAAGGCCACCGTGCGATTCATCACATCTGCCATGGTCATCAAGACTCTCCTGGTTCTCCAATTCCAATTATCTGCATGCTTTCCTGTCCTCATGCTCCACTTGCATCTCTAGCAGCAGCATATTGCTCCACTTGCTTACGTGCTCCCTGTCCAAGGCTATGTCTACACTACAAGGTTTTTGCACAAAAACTGGTGGAGCGTCCCCACCTCAAGTGCATTTTTGTGCAAAAAAATACAGTACATCGACAGGACAGAGGGCTTTTGCCAGTAGAGTTATTCCTCCCCCTATGAGGAATAACTCCTTTTTACGCTACAGCTCTTGTGCAAAAGGCATGTGTGGATGCTCCACAGGGGTTTCTTGTGCAAAAAGAGCCTATCAGAAAACACACAGGTGCTCTGATAGCCATTCTGTTAATGGCCATCAGAGCTTTCTTGCGCAAGAGCGTCCATGCAGTGTGAACACTCTCTTGCACAAAAGCACGTCGCTTTTGCAATGTGCTTTTGAGGTGTGGACGTGATTTTGCGCAATAAGTTTTTGTGCCAGATCTCTTCTGCAAAAAGCTTCTTGCGCAAAAACCCTGTGTAGACGAAGCCCACATGGATAGATTGCATTTGCTTCTTGAACCTGTCATCCCTAGTACATTTGCACCTGCAGATTTGTGCTAGCCAGAAAGTTGGCAGAGCTAGGGAGCGTGCAGCCGGCTCACTGCTGTACCCACTGAAACAAAAATGAAGGGAGGACTTTTCAAGAGATACATTGTAAAACCTAATCTCTTAGCATAAAAGGAAGGTCTTATGTACAAGGCCACAGTTATGCTTTTAAGTGCTCACTATGCACCAGGTACTCCACAGAGATCTTAAGGGAGCAGCTGGATTTGGTTTTGTAGCAGGCATGATAAGGGACAGACCAGGGCTTCAGCCTGCGGGGTGGGGAGAGGGGATCCAGACGTGGCAGTAAGGCAAGGCCAGGCAGGAGCTCACATGGTGCCCATCTGTTTGGCACCCCCATTTGCTGGGAGACTACAGCTTTTCCTTCCTGCTGGAGCATGCAGGCAGGTGGAAGGAAGGGGTCCGGGCATGGTAGCAAGACAAGGGCTCACTTGATCCCCTTGTGTTTGGCACTCCACACCCCCATTTACCAGGAGAGTACAACTTTCCCTTCCCGCAGGAGCATGCAGATGGGAGGGCAGATGGAGTTGGGGCATGGAGACAGGCAGGGGCTCAAGTAATGCTTCATTGTTCTAGGGAGCTATCACTGTGTAGAGAGATCACACCCAACTGCCTTAACCCACTTGTAGCATGATAAATGTGAATTCACCTAAAGTGCTCTTCCTGGCATCAGGGCCCAGGTGTAAGATATCCTGGGAGGAGGGGATTGTCTCCAAAGTTATAAAACATTCTTGGCTGTTGGTGATATCAGATGCTCCACTTGTCTGCTGACTATTCTCCTCCACCACTTACTCCTTATCTACACTGTCCTCCACACTGCTGCCTGAGGCTGGCAGAGGAGTGTCTTGGGAAGAATCCACAAACTAGCTAAGGAAGCTGATCAGATCCCCATAGGATTGCATGCAACTTCTCATAGAAACAGCATGTTTGCAGTGATGATCCAGATCATCTGTTTACCTTCTCTGTCTGCTGCTACAACCACCTTAGCTCCTTTATTTTCATGCGACACTGCTGGGCGTCCCTGGCATGTCCTTTCTCCTCCATGTCCTTGTGCATTTCTTTTGTTGGTCCACAGTTTTGCGAGAACAGATTCTTCTTCCCACACAGCAATGAGGCTCATGATCTCTTGCACTCTCTATGCTGGTGCTCATCTGCAACCCTGGGAATTAATTCTCAGATGCGCTGCTGAGGTGTACTGCCTAATCGGAGGTCTGCTCACCACGCTGGCCATGCCTGAAGGACAGTAGAATTGAAAGTCATGGCCAGAGCGATCACAGTAGGGCACTGTGAAGCACCTCCTAGGGACCAAGAACATCGACTTTTACAGCACTGCATCTGCACCACCATGCAAGGGCAAATTTACCATTACTCCTTGTGAAAAGCAAAGGTACCAAAATTGATTTTAATGGCCCTTAAGGTTGACAGAACAGGCTTGTGGTGTGGACTCATTGTTTAGGATTTGACTTAATGAGGCTAAGTTCAACCTAAACTCCCAGTGTAAATCAGGCCTCAGTAGGGCCTGAAGAGGAACAGTGGGGACCTGGCTAACATTGTAGACAAAGTGATATCCTTCCTCCCCTGGGGAAATCAGGGCAAAAGATAGATGGCTCGCCAGATGGCACAGAGAGCAGATTGGAGAAAGCCTTAGGATTAAAGGAAGATTGGAGGAAGCAGACTGGAGGGAGTCTTATCACTAAAGGGTTGGGAGGAGATGAAGCAGAAGGGGTCTAATTTGGCAGGGAACAGGCAGAACAGCCTATCCCTTTCAGATCCTGCAATGAAACCCAGAATTCCTGAGTCTCCCCACACCTGTGTTCTCAGCAAACTTCTCTGAAACTGACTGACAAAGTATATCACCCCTTTCTAATACTACCAGTCACTCTATTAGCACAAGCAACAGAAGTATATGTGTGGGGTATAAAGGTTCCAACCCTACTGATGATCCATGTGAGTGTCCAAACAATGCCAAAAAACTGATTTTTTTTCTATTTTCTTTTTAAAAATCATAGGAAATTAACCAAAGCCACCAAACATTAAGCTTGTAAAATCAGACATTTCCTAATTCTAGCATTTCTTAGCTTTTGAATTCTTAACTTGGCAGCCTTGATATTGTTCTTTTGTGCAGAATTATATAAACACTCTTGGAATCCCTTCTGAAAACCCACTTCTTCTGAGATTTTGTCTATCTGACAAAGTTATACCAATTTAACATAATTGGTTTAGAAATCAGTTTTATAAATTGGCAAAAACTACTTGTGGGAACACTTTCAGTACAAGAATACCCATATCAATTTAGCTTATACCAATTCCTCACTGGCTTGAGTTAAATCAAGATGATCCACTTTAAAACTGAAATAAAGTGTCCACACAAGAAGCCTGAAGTAATTAAGAGGGTTTTTAAACTCACTACAACATCCTACTTTTATGACTTTTGAATTTTTAATCTTAATTCTGGATTGCCTGATTTTCAAGTGCTTGGGGTATTATTTTCTGTTTTGTTTGAAATTTATAACTGAGAGCACTGTAATTACAATTTACATTACTACATATCAAGTTACAATTTAAATTCTACTTAAAAGTTTTTTGCCTTATCTTAAGAAAAAAATGTATATAGCTTTCAAAAACCATTGAAATATTGATTACAGGAACATTTTAAATTAAAAAAAAGTTATATCTCATATACTTGTGTATAAGACAACTCAGACATGAACCACCAATTTTACCCACAATCTCAATGTTAAAGTAATTTATGGAATAAAATTAATACAATCTGAATAAGATTACCTTTGTATATAAACAATAATATTAAAATGGTACCAGGAAATATCAAGATGCCCTGTCCAGCAAGCCCAAATTTTAAGAGTATGAAGATGAGGTAGACTTCCTGAATTAGGAGAATATGTAATCATCATTAGAGGCTGCACTCCTTCAGATCCTGAATAGGACTGTCTCTTCAGCCTTCAGATTTTGGAGAATCTCCTCACTCATGTATGGAAGCAGAGTGAGTCAGTGAGTCCCTTGTGGGACTGATTCAGAGAGAAAAAAGAAAGGAGAAAGGAGCAGACTCTTTACAGGAGTGGGTAGGATCAGGGAAAATGCTCAGTCTTCCCCTTCTAACTTCATGGTGTCTCAAACATGTTATCAAGAGAAAACAGAACGCCTAAAAGGAATGGGAGATGGGAAGGATCTGCTAGGAAAGCTACATGTTGGAGATCAGAAAGTATAGGAGGAAAGTGAGACCGGCCAAAAGCCAAATAGAGCTACCCCTTGAAAAAGGTATTAAACCAACAGCAAAAGGTTCATATACATATAAAATAAAATAACAAAATAAGTGGAGCCACTGAAGATAGGGTGGAGATTAAAGATAATTGTGACATTGGCCCAACACCTAAATGAATATTTTGCCTCAGTTTTTAAATAAGGGTAATGAATTTTGGAGAGGGAGCTAAACAAAAAAGAGAACAGGGAAGCAGAAATTACCTCATCTGAGGTGGAAGTCAAACTCAAACAATTTAATGGGATTAAATCAAGGCGCCTGATAATCTCCATCCAATAATCTTAAAAATTGATACGTGACATTGCAAGCCCAATATCAAGGTCTTTTAATTAATCTGTAAACTCAGGGTCATACTCTATTAGTTATTTACTATATATTTTAGAGAGTTCGTGCATCTGTCTGTGTGTCTGCCCATCCATTTGTGAGTCTGTTTGTTCAAGAACTCCTCCTAAATAAGGACCACCCAATTTGCTATGCAGCTTCCTCTTATCATAATTTGAAGCAGTGGTTCTCAACCTTTTTTTCTCATAAGCCAGCTGAAGAAAATTGTTGATGCCTGCAACCCAAAATAATTATATCTTTTGACTAGAATATGGGATATGGGGTAGGGCCAGGAATGAGGGAGGGGGCTCAGGGCTAAGGAAGGGGATTGGACCACAAGCTTACTTCCAGTGGCTCCCGGTCAGCGGTGTTTCAGGGGTGCTAAGGCAGGTTTCCGGCTTGTCCTTGCACCACAAACCATGCTGTTCCCAAGAAGTGGCTGGCAGCAGGTCCAGCATCTAGGCAGAGATGTGCAAGCAGTTCTGTATGCTGTTCTTGCCAGCAGGCACTCCTCACTCCCTCCCCCTGCTCCCATTGACCAGAAACTGGCCAACAGGAGTGGGGAGCTGGCGCTCATGGCAGGTGCAGCTCTTGGATACCCAGAGCCCCCCACCTAGGAGCTAGACCTGTTGCTGGCTACTTCTGGGGTACACCATGGTAACCCTACAACAAGCTGACCCAGTGTCTGACCTTTTGGGATCCTGTACTGGGTCATGACCCATACTTTGAAAACCACTGACTTAAAGCAAGGTAAGCATTTGGTTGTGCCAGGACAGTGGGATATGGCTCAAATTCAGTAGTTTCTCAAAAAATTGAAAGGGAGGGATCTGGTGGGAGGGACAGTTATACTGTAGAATGACCATATGGAGGCAGAAAGGGTCCAGAGATGGGAACTAGGACAGCTATAACCCCATTGGACCAACGTGGGCAGGGCTGGAGAAAGGGACAGCTATCTATTATATATTTCAGAGATTTTGTCTGTTAGTGTGTCTATCTGTCTATCCCCCAACAATCCTCACCCAGCTGTTCCTGCTGCAGCTGCAGCAGCTAGGGACAGGAATTTCTCACCTGACCCCAAACTGCTGCGGTGGGAGAGATCTGGGGTTGTCCTCTCTCCTTGGGGCAGCCTGCATACTGAACCCCCTCAAGCAGAACAATGATTTAAACGAGGAAAACAAAACTTATCTGAGTTAAGGTCCCAAGCAATGCCAAGTAAATCTTCTAGCTCTAAATAAGTTGTTTATTGCTAATTATCCTTTGTGCCTTTTTAGCAACACAAATCCCTCCTAGAAAACACCACAGTACATTCAGTGCCTCCTTCCTGGGTGCATGGCATTCCATAGTTCTATCTCCCACTAAGGTAACACGACCTGAAGGGGAAACGATAACTCATTGCCACCCCGTCTCTTTCATGCATGCACATTTCCTTCTCTACCAGCAAGAGCAGAGGAAAAGGCAATTCACATCTTTATGCATCTCCTCTCTGCCTCTCCAACACTTCTGGAAGGTTAGAAGTGCAGTCCTGTTTGATGATTTACATGCTGTAGGTCAGACTAGCATCATGCACACTCCTCCTACTGGCATGGTATTTTTTAAATTGCCTTTACTTTTTTAATCGCTACTTGCTCTCCATAATATTGTAAGCATTTTGACTATTAGTTATAGAATACTGTATTTTATACGAAATAGACAAAATGCGTACAATATTGTTACTACATGGTTTGATTAATTATTGTTGCACACTAGGCAGTATTTTTGTAAGGGAAAACAAGTCAACATGGAAACACAAAGTATTTATACTTTTGCATTTATTTATTACAGAAATGCTAGTTAATTTCTGATAGGAATCACTTAAATATATTTAATAACTTAATAGGCCCACAACATCACAGACTCACAATGAGGGATTTAGTTGTACTGGAAAGACAAAGAAATCCCCCACCCTCACTCTCCAAAAACTATTGTTTTCCTAGTTATAAAACATAAAATACCTTTCTAGTCCCAGGGCAGATATTCCCCTCATCCCCTTTTTGCTTTCACATGGCTTGAAATTACCATTTGTTAAATATGCTATTACATTCACCTGCATCTCTGAGATATTTGCATGATTTGCCATTCCTAAAGGAATTTTATAGCTACTGTAAATCATTGCTTAGAAGCCAGGTTATGCACAATCAAGCATACCTTTACTATGATGCTTCTTCCTCAAGAATTGTTGACATGTTGTATGTAAACAAAAAGTGCCATTTAGTAAACCATTAGGTTATCATAGATCAGTGTTTAGATCTGCAGAGAGATATTATTTTGGAGAGAAATTAGTAGGGCTGTCTTATAAAATAACTGGTGTTTTGCAGTCTTATTATATCGGAAATTGACTGTCCCATGCTAGAAGAATTATTAAGCAAAGAGGACTGGTAAAATAAAACAAGAAATGCTCTGTTTGTAAACGTTGCTATGTGCATCCATATAGTCATTGGATGAATCAAAAATTGCTTAGCAATTGTAGGGTTTTTATGAAATAGGATTGATAGTTTATCTGTAAAAACTGAAGTGTCAGTAAAACAATTTGAGTATGTCAATAAACTCTGTTATATGCATTGTTTATATGCTACAATATTTACAAAACTCTTCATTTCCATTAATGATTTTCATGACAAGATCCTTGTCTTAAGCATCATTACTAAGTGATGTATTTTTTCGTCCCATTGCTTCACTTTGTTTTTGCCAACAGTGAGTGACAGAATCATCACTCTTTCCCTGTCAATGAGCATATTTGGAAACACTATGTTTATTCAGATAAAGCCACTGGTTTAGGAGAAACTTTTGGTACAGCATTGTCTCAGTGGTTGTGCTGGGGCCAGACTACAGAGAGATTTTTTTGTTTGTTAGTGAGAGGATGGAGGGATTAATACTCCCCTGTGTGTTCCCACACTTCAAAACAGTGAAGCCTGTTCTCCCGTGTTCCCAGATAACTGCGAGCCAATGGAGGTAGAGCAATAGATCTTTTTGCTATGCGCCATTAGGGAAATGTAACCCCCTCCCCCTAGGGGGTACAGAAAAACATTTCTTGGGAGCCCCTTAGAGTAGGAATTGCAAATAACCTTGCTTTCCATGAGTACACAATGGAAGGAAAGTTTGTTTCAGTATTCTCCTGGGCTGAAAAATAGTGGCTACAACCCCTGCATGCATCCTGTGAACTGTGGCTGCTGGCTCCATGTATTTGGATCCAGTTATAATGCCATCACTCTTTTCCTGACTTATCCTTCTAAACCCACACCATTAATGTGCAATACGGAGCCCAGCTCCACTGCACCTAGAAAGTGTGTTCAAATAGCCTAAGGGTTAGAGCATAAGCCTGGGAGGGGGTTCACAGACCTACATTCTAGTCTGGCTTAGGCAGGACCCTGCTGTAAAAGGAGTATCTGCATACCTCATTGTGCTGTGGAGAGGATTGATTGGTTCATCTTGATAGATCATTCTGAAGATTTAAAAGGGTGCATAAATATTAAGTATTTATTATTATTCCTAGCCATTCAGACCCCAAACTTGAGTGATTTCACTGCTCTGAGAACCTTTTATGACTTTTGTTATCATGGAGGAATTTCAGCATCCTGAAGAAGGTGGTATTCTTCCTTTAGTTTTAAAAGACAAGACAACATATCTAGAGAAAATCCAAAGAACAAAACACAGTGCAGAAACCAAATTCTTCTAACGAAAAGACCAATAAGTATGAGAAAATAAATACCTGGGAGTTTAAATTAAAATAAATAAAAGAAAAATCATAAGATTAAAATGCAAAAATTAAAAACATTGTCTGAAAACTGTGGCTGTCTCAAAGATCATCTGCGCTTGCTTTAGAAATGTATTTTAAAAAAAGACTAGTACAATGACAGATACTTAAAACATCACCAGAGGTTTCACCTCACATAATGCCTGTTCTTCATTTTATTTGGCAAAATTAACCAAAGATATAACCAGTGACCTTACATATTTTTGATTGAAAGAATTCACAGAAAAAGTTTAGCATTTTGCAATAGGCCAATAGAATCTAAACTTTTATGGTGTGTTAAGAACTCTACATGAAGTACATTTTCAGTTGTGTGTGAGGGTAAGAAAAGAAAGAAATTGTTTGTTTATAATAAACCAATATTTATAATAAACCAAACTTCAACTCTAAAGGCCCTGGTTGCTATAATCCATCATGAGAGAAACCTGATGAAATGCAATTCCTATTAGGTTTTCCATTTCTTATTTCTGGCAAGATAGGACATCCTAAAAATTAGTGCTTTAATATTAGAAATCTGTATAAAATTTATTTTCAAATTGTAAAATGAATCCCACAAATTCAAGGTTTAGCCCTTAAAGCTCACCAAATGGGTTTAATTTTGAGGCAATAGTAGAATACAATGCATCACTGGCACTCTGTAAGAGGCTCAGGATAGTCACTCCCTTACTGCCTCCTCAGCCAACACAGCCCATTATTGTAACATGTACTGAGTTGGATATCCATTTCCATAGACTTCTTAATTATGACTTATGTCAATACAGGTACCAATCTGGTGAAGGGGAGAGAGAGTTTGTGGAAAAAACCCTCTCTTTTTCTGTTGCCTGCATGCTTATTGAAGAAATCAATGACTGAAGCTTTGGCAGCTGCTGGTGTGAGATTACACTTATCACAGGTGAACAAGAGGGGGGCTGTGAGAGGCAGATACCAAAAAAGATTTCTGGGGATGTGTGTATGATGGTGGTTTGCTATTACCATTCTTACTTTTCTGCTTTCAGATCACTCAAGTGTTTCTATTTAGCAACATATTGCTCTTTTTGGGGAGGAAGGAGAGTTGGGGATAAGATGGCTTCCTTTATCTTTCTGATAGATGATTTGGATAATAGGAGTACCAATATATCGCAGCTTCTGATGCCTCAGGGATACCAGAGTCTAGGAAATAGGGGGATTTTATTACTATAATTTTTTTAATGTTTTAAATGTTTGTTTTAAAGCTATAATTGGGGATCTCTCTATATAAAATATGCTAAATATGTCTTAAGAAAGATGTTGGAAAATATTTGATCACCTTTCAAGATGATAGCCAACACTGAAAGGTTGCAGTGCTTACAGGTGACCTAACTAAGCACAAATACTAGAAATTCTCATTTGGCTGCAGTGTTACTGGTCAAATCCTAACCAACACACCAATATGACTTGTATGGCGAAATTATTAAACTGTAGATATTAGTTCCTTTTACAACATATGTAATTAATAAAACATATTTCAAATGTCTTTTTATAGAGAAAGTACTTTCTTCTCCCCAATAAGAATCTGTAGTTTAAGTACTGTTGTATTTTAATATCATAAAAGAACTATTGCCTCAAAACTAAACCCATTTGGTGAGTTTTAAGAGTTACAGCTTGAATTTGTAGGATTCACTTTACAACTTGAAAATAAATTTTAATCGGTTTTCTAATATTAAAGCACTAATTGTAAGGATATCCCCTCTCCTCAGAAATAAGAAAAAATGAAAACTTACAATGAACAAAAAAATCTTGAGTAATAGTAAGTAAGGTATAGCTTCAACAATCAGATACGAAATGGTAACTTCAGTGCTGCTGCTGCTTGTTTCTCCCAAGTTTAAAAGGCCAGCTCTGAGAAAAGCATGCTAGAAGAGGCCAGTTATTAAGAGAGGAATTGCTTTTTTATGTTTGCAAGGGATAGATGGAAAAGGCCTTGGGCTTTTAAAATTGAATGTATCTTGTGATTTTTTACATTTATCAATTCAAGTATAAAACTACATACTTCTGGGGCATCCACTTAAAGTTAACCTTTACTGTATAGTACTGTAATTCTGAGACACCATGAGACTACGTTACAAAGCAATTATTTTAGTAAAGAACAAACAGATTAAATAGGAAACACACACATATATATGTACATACACTAACTACTATTTCCTGATTAATTATTAAATAAACTTACACCCTGATCCTACAGCTTTTACTTAGTCAAACCTACTGGAGTCAATGATAGTATTAAAATGTTGGGTAGAGATCACACCTATTATTTGTTAAATCATATGTAAAGAAATAGAAGCAGTGCAAAACTACCACCATATGCTCTGATCCTGGAAAGAGAGCTGTGTGCTCTATACTTGCATGAGCCCAGCTGATTTCAGTGGGTATTCCTGCAGCCCAGAGAAGTTCACACGCATTGCTCTTTGTAGGATCAGGGCCATAGTATATTGGCAGGACTCAGCTGATCTGTCTAAGTGTTTATATCTAGAGTTCTGGGCTCTCATGCCCAGGTGACTCAGCAGAAGCGTTTTGCATGCCTATGCTGATGATTAGAACCTGCCAATGTTTTACCTTCCAAATCATAATTTAACATCAAATATAAAATAAAATGTTCAGCTGGGCAACCACAACCCTTAAAATGTTGACAAAAACACGAGTTATTTGCACATATATAATAAATAGAACATGTTTTGGAGTTTCTTTTGTTTTTTATCTTTGTAAATAATTCAATGGGACTTTATATGGACATATTTGAAGGCAAGTCTGCACATATTTAAGACAGCAGGAGCTGGATCAAGCGCTAATATTGTTTAAGCAGGAAGCACATTATATCACTGGCATTCATGCCACAGCAGGTATAGGATTTTGTTACTGCCTTGTAAGCTATGGTGAACAGTGTGTTCAAAGGTTCTATATCTTGATGTAAATATTTTTGTACTGTATACCCACAAGCAAATTTGAAAAACACATTTATGTCTCAATAAAAAAGGAAAAAAGACAAGTGTTCAGAGTCTGGTTAAATTCTTTCTTCATCTTTAACTAAAAGATTGATTCTCTGCAGTGAAATTTTCCTGCCAAATCTTCACAGAAAAAAATGTAAAATATTTTTGACAACCAAATCCCTGTTTTTACCCAGGCATGATTGCCATTGACTTCAATGGAAGCAGGAGTGAGCCTTGAAGCAAAGACAATAGGATTTTGTCCTTTCAGTCTACAGTGTAAATAATATCTATATTTTATTTAAATATTTAAATATTTAAATTAATATTATATTAATATTTAAAAGGTAAGTGTAACTATTAAATGTATTCTTTACAAGTATATTGTTTCTGCATTTTTTCCTTCATTAAAAACTTCTGCATACAAAAATTGCAGAACAACCTGATTTTCATAATGGATCTAATGGGTCTTAGATGAAAAGGGTCCATGAAAATTTCAAATATAGACCCTAACATCTCATCCAGGCTGTTTTCTTTTACTGTACTATAAGCTCAGGACAATGGGTCTATTCTTGCAAACCTGTTTATACATGGGTATTCTTTATAAATGTGAGTAGACATACTGCAATCAAGGGAATTACTCATTTGAGGAGGGTTTGTTGTACGAATGTGTTTGCACAATCAGTTCAATAATTACCCCCTTAGCATCTTGTGTATCAGTTATGCAGTAAGTTCTGCTTTGTCACAGTTTTACAGACCTATTCTTTTCTTGACCATTTTTTGTTTCTTATTCACTCTCTCAGTGACTACTATAATGACATTTTCTATTGCGCATTGTATGGTTGGCAAGAAGCACAGGGTGAAATCCTGGCCACTTGGAGTCAATGGCAAACTTCCACTGATATCATTAGGGCCTTGATTCTCCGAAAGAGTCTGCTGGAGAATGAGGTGGCTGCAGAATGCTTTAAATACCATTCAACAAATGTTATAAAAGATTTCCCCCCTCTATTGCTAAACAAATACAATTACAAAAACTTCCTTGGGCCCAAAAAAGCTAGATCAAGCTTTTTGTCTGTAATAAAACGTGTATTTGTTCTATTATAAAAATGATTTTTTTAACTAAACCAGGTAATAGATGCTTCCATATTTCGTTACAGGGTTGAGTTGATTGGTTTGTTTTTTGTATTCTTGCCCACTCTTCATACACATAAAAACATTTGCCATCACACACACACACACACACACACACACACACACAAAACCTACCTCCAGTGATACAGCAATTGGCTAAAAAGATCAGCTAAAACTGTTTTACTGCTAGACATCTGCTCTCCTTCTTGAGTATTCCTCATGAATCTGCCAACTTTTGTGAATCTGTTTTGAATACACGGATGTGTGGCACTCCTGTTTCTTGGGATGGAAGTGTTTGTTGAACAGCAAATATAAACATCAACTTTTCTGTTATCTTGTAAATTCCTTGTTGACGATACCTCATCCACAATAATGTTGAAACGCAAGCATAAAATAGTCTTTGTAAGTGGAACAAGTATGCACATTCTATAAATCCTGTTTCATCATGTATCTTGACAAATTCATCACCAAATTATTTTGCAGTTAGAGTACTTTCCCTCTACTGCAAAAGCCAGAATGAATCATATTCCAATCATTAAGGAACTTATGCAATATATCAAGCTTTGGACCTATTTTACATTATAATTTTCAAATATTTGCCTAAGTAAGCTAGACTAACTGTTCTATATTAGTCAATGCTTAGTGATGATGCAACATTATTTATTTTAGCAAACATACTATGTAGCAACATTTGTGGAGGAGGGCTCTGGAATTCTGGCTACTCCAGCTGCAACCAAAAATGAGTACATTCCACGAATTCCTGTTTATAAGAAACCCTGTCTCTCCCCGTCTCTCTCCCTGTGCAGCTTTTTTTTGCATTCCTTTGTGTCTTAAGGTCAGAAGGGCTAGTTTGGTTAAAAGGTTGTAAAGTTATACAGAAAGAGGTTGTCCAAGATCAGAAAAACAAAGAACTTTTATTCATTAATAAAAATATTTAGAAGATATTTCAACATTGGGAAGTATAATTTAGTTCTATCCAATACTGAACTAATCAACATTTTATAAGGGACTGCATTTAATGGACACGGTGACCAGGTCCCTGGAGCCTGCATAATCCAATGGCTAGGTCTCTGTGGAAGTAGGTGAAAAGGAGGGAAGGTAAGCCCCTGTTCCCCCTGTGGTCCTGGCCCAGGAATTCCAAGCCACTTCCTGACCAAGTCTTGAAGTTTGGGGCATGGCTCCAAGAGTCCCCTGAGCTGGGGTTTCTCAATAAGTTCCTCCCCCACTTTTTGCCCAGAGGGGTAGTAGAGGGCACTTACTTGCTGCCATTGCTGGTGGGTGGGTAGGCTCTAGTTCAGGCCCTGATATCACCAGACCAAGCTCCTGCCTCTTCACTAGTCAGTTGCAAACCAACCTAGGTTCCTTCCTTTTCTCCCCGCTCCAGGATTAGCATTGGTTGCAGGTAAAGCAAGGCAGAGCTATCTGGGCTCACGGGCTTACTTTAACTCCTGGAGAAGCCGGACATTCTTTTCTCTGCTCCCTCAAAGACACATTAATCTGACAGCTGAAATATGACTTGTTGACTTCCCTGATATAGTCTTTCTAAAATTATTTTAATGCTTTCTATTTTTAATGAAGCACTAGGGGGCTGTGCTCCCTGCTGGCTACACTTGCCAACCCCGCTTTCACTCGGGGTAGGTGTCTGGCCAGGGGGGAGGTGCGAGAAGCGGGCTGGGGGAAGGGTGTCTGGCCATGGGGGATGAGGCAGGAACAGGCTATAGTGTGGGGTATCAGTGGAAGGGGTGGATGGCAAAGGGGACCCCATGGCTTGCGGGGGAGGGGCAGACTCGAATAGCAGAAGGGACCCAGTCACAGCAGCTCCTCCCTGGTGGCGCAGCCCCTCCCTGGTGGCGCAGCCCCCAGGGCATGAATTGGGAGCCAGAGCTGGAGCAGCCTATGCCTGGAGGGCATGGGGCCGGGGATAACCACGGCAAGTGGCTGAGGATGGAGGTGGGCGGAGGCAGGCAGCAGCAGCCACATGAGACACAGATGATGTGATGACATCGGTCTGTCACCCCATAGGAATGTTTTTATGTATATAAAGAGAGATTTTTATCCTTATCTAAAACCACATTTCATTGTCTTTGAAATAAGCACGTTGAATGTTCCAAGAATTAGCCAGTAAGGATAATGGCTACCTGCGAGAGAGGAAAGAACGGTTACTTACCTGTAACTGTTGTTCTTCGAGATGTGTTGCTCATGTCCATTCAAATTAGGTGCGCGCACCGCGTGGACCGCATCTTCCGGAGCGTTTTCCCTAGCGGTACCCGTAGCGCCAGCAGGGCACCCCCTGGAATGGCGCTGCCATGGTGGGGCATAAGTACCCCTGCCAGCGCTCCCCCACCTCAGTTCCTTCTTGCCAGATGCTCCGACGAAGGGGAGGTAGGGGGGGAATCGAATGGACATGAGCAACACATCTCGAAGAACAACAGTTACAGGTAAGTAACCGTTCTTTCTTCTTTGAGTGGTTGCTCATGTCCATTCGAATTAGGTGACTTCCAAGCCAACCCCACTTTAAGGAGGAGGGGTCGGAGCACTCAGAAAGAGAAGTCCACGAAAGTTGAACAATCCAAACATATTTATTCAACTAACCGAACACAGAAAAAACTGTAGAAAAGTGCAATGTGGTAGAGATAAAACATACATATTTACAATACAGAGCTGAGGACCGCAGAGCCCAACCCTGCGTCCTCCCTAGCCTGCTGTGCCAGCGCGTAGTGCGCCGTGAAGGTATGCACTGACGACCACGTGGCCGCCCTGCAGATTTCAGTGATTGGAACGTGCGCCCCAAAAGCTACAGAGGACGCCTGCACCCTGGTGGAATGTGCTGTAACCCGGGGTGGGACCTTCCCGGCTAAGGCATAACACTCCCTGATATACCCTGCGACCCAGCTGGACAACCTCTGGG
Source organism: Pelochelys cantorii (assembly GCA_032595735.1). NCBI lineage: Eukaryota > Metazoa > Chordata > Testudines > Trionychidae > Pelochelys > Pelochelys cantorii. The sequence continues at coordinate 82,003,539 of CM064329.1, read as the reverse complement.
TCGAAATGGGAAGCCCTTTCATTCTGTCAGCGACAGCAATAAACAATTGTGTGGATTTGCGAAAGGGTTTAGTCCTATCAATATAAAAGGCTAGCGCACGTCTAGCGTCCAGGGAATGGAGGACTTGCTCCTTAGGGGAGGCATGGGGCTTTGGAAAGAAAACCAGGAGGTAAATTTCTTGGGACAAGTGGAACCGTGACACCACCTTGGGGAGAAAGGCCGGGTGAGGGTGGAGCCTCACATTATTGTCAGAAAACACTAGGTAGGGCGGGTTTACAGTAAGCGCCCTCAGCTCGGAGACCCTGCGAGCCGACATGGTGGCCACAATGAACGCAACCCTCATAGAGAGGTGCTTCAACGAGCACATGGCCAGTGGCTCAAAGGGGGGCGACACAAGTATAGACAACACGAGGTTAAGGTCCCAAGCGGGGAGAGGGGGTCTAACCGAGGGATACAAACTTATCCAAACCCTTCAGGAACCTTTTTACCACAGGGTCAGAAAACAGAGAGACTCCTGCTGAACCAACATGGAAGGCGGAGAGGGATGCCACATGGACTTTGATAGACGAGGTAGAGAGGCCACTGGACCTAAGTTCAAAGAGGTAGTCCAGAATGGATGGGACAGGTGCACAGGATGGGTGCACTCCCCTTCTGGACACCCAAGACGAGAACCGCCGCCACTTGGCTGCGTACGACCGCCTGGTAGACTGTTTCCTGCTACTTAGGAGCACCATCTGTACCTCCTGGGAACATTCCCATTCCGGTTGGGTCAGCCACGGATAAACCAGGCCATTAGATGGAGAGAGCTGAGATTTGGGTGAACCATGGTCCCCCCATCCCATGGTTGGGTCAGGAGATCCCGAACCAGCGGGAGCGTTATAGGCTCCTTGCTGAGCATGTCCACCAGGATAGGAAACCAGAATTGCCTGGGCCACCTCGGGGCTATCAGGATGACCGTGGACCTGAAGGTCTTGACCCTGGTCAGAACCCTGGGAATTAGGAGAAACAGAGGGAAAGCATAGAGGATGCCCGCCGGCCACGGCACGGTCATGGCATCCCCCCTGGAGTGTGCCCCCAGACGAGCCCAGGAAGGAGATGGTATAGCCATTTGAGACTATTTTTAGAACCCAGGCATCGGTGGTGATTTCTGCCCAGGCATGGGCAAACCAGGATAACCTGGCCCCAAACGGGGGTCCAGGGTGGGAGGCTGGTGCACGACTCTCTAGCAGACCATCAAAACTAGTGCTTGGGCTGCTGGGAGCAGCCTTGACCAACCCCACGGGGGTTGTCCCCTCTCGGGTGACATCGACGACCCCTTGCGGATGAGGGGCCCGCAGCCGCCCCCGCACCCCCACTGGGGGCATGAGGATGGCGTCTCCAGTAATCCCCACAGGGGACCTGGGACTGTGTTCTCCCCTGCTGTCTGTAGGGCAGCTGACGACACTGCGGGGCCGGTGTGTGGATCCCCAAGGACTGGAGAGTAGACCTCATGTCCTTAAGCGTATGGAGCCTGGAGTCCGTGTGCTCCGAAAACAACGCTTTGCCGTCAAAAGGCAGGTCCTGGATCATAGTCTGGACGTCCGTAGGTATTCCAGACACCTGCACCCAGGCACCACGGCGCATAACTGCACCCGACGCCATGGTGCGGGCTGCAGAGTCAACGGTATCCAGGGAAGCCTGAAGGGCCATGCGGGCGATGGTTCTGCCCTCCAAAGTCATGGCCACAAACTCCTGACGGTCCTCGGCAGGGAGCTTATCCTTAAACTTATCCACCGCTTGCCATGTATTATAAGCATAACGACTCAGCATCACTTGTTGGTTAGCAATGCGGAGTTGCACCCTGCCAGTGGCATACACCTTACGGCCCATCAGGTCAATGCGTTTGGGCTCCCTAGCCTTCGGGGACGGCCCCGGCTGGGGAAGCTTCTCCTTTTGAGCCGCAGCCTGAATGACCAAGGACCCCGGAACAGGTTGCAAGTACAAGTGTTCGTGCCCCGACTGGGGAACGTGATAGCGCCTCTTGAGTCCCTTTAAGGTAGGGGTCAGGGAGGCCGGGGTCTCCCACAGGGCATTAGTAATCTTGGCCACGGTTTTATTAAGTGGCAAAGCCAAGCGGGCGGGGGCATCGTCCGAGAGGATGTCAACCATGGGGTCCGTGTCCTCGACTACTGGTTCCACTGGGACACCCAGGTTGGAGGCCAGACGCCTAAGCAGATCCTGGTGCGCTCGAGCATCCATAGTAGGCAACGCCAGTGCGGGATCCGCCAGGGCTTCATCAGGAGAGGAAGATGAGGACGACTCCTGGATCGGTACCGGATCCAGCGCTGGACCCGGTTGAGGAGCCAGCTGGGCAGGTGGCACCGTTTGCGGAGGTGGCTCCGGCACCAGGGGTTGTGGCTCAGTAGCAACATCTGCAGAAACTGACCTCTGGGGAGGGGGAGGGGGTCGTGACAGCGACGCCGACGGTTGCGCTCAGTGCCCCGAGACACTGGACACTACAGAGGGGGGCACAGGCCCCTGCCACTGGTGATAAGCCCACGGTGTCCAGAAAGGCCATTGCGGTTGAGGTGGCCAAGTCTGCTGCATACGGGGACGATCACGCCGGTGCCGGGAATGGAATCTATGACTCAAGGAAACTCCCGAGGACTCTGACCTGAATGAGGCCACATCAGAATCCGACGAGTAGTCAGACTCAGGCCAGGGAGGCGCAGATGACGAATGCCCTGCCACCAAGCGGGGGGCAAACCTGGCCATAGACTCAGGTTTGCCCGCGTGCAAGCGATGAGGGCGTGCCGGCATCGGGAAAATAGGTCCCGGTGCCAGTTGCGGTGTTGGTTGCACGGGTAGAACGGCCCCTGGTGTCCGGAGGGGAGCCGGTTGCGGCACCGGGAAGACAGTTCCCGGTACCGAGAGTACGTGTCCCGGCATGGAGATGTGGGCCGGTTGCGGCACCGGGAGGACCAGTGCCAGTGCCGGTGCCAGTTGCGTTTGCGATGGCGACACGGTGCATGGCTGCGCTGATGAAGTCGGTACCGGTTGCGAGACGAATCCCTAAGAGACTGACGTTATCGGCGATAGTGGCACAGGCATGGCCCACGGGGTCGATGTTGGTGCCTGTAATGGTGCCGAAATTTGCATCGGTGCCGAAGAGGCTGATGCTGAGTGGCCCAGTGCCGAAGACTGGAGCCGCACCCCGGGAAAGCTGCTCAGCGCTGGCACCGATGATGGTGCCGTAAACGGTGCCACGAGGCCTGAGTAATAGGGCACTGGTGCAGTCAAGACGGGGTCTGGAAGAGGTCCCAGCACCGAGGGAGGTCGAGCCCAGTTGAGCGTCGAGTGAAGCCTGACGGCCTGTGCTGAGGCCGGCACTGATGTAGAAGCAAGCAGTACTGGTCCCACAGGGGACGGTCCCGCTGCATAGGCGACCGGTGCCATCTGGTCACGAAGGTGCGGCAGGGAAGCCGGTGCCAACACGGCCTCTGGCGAAGGCGACCTCAACTTCTCCACCTCAACCGATGACGGAGGGTAGGTAGTGAGGCTAATAAGGTCATGCGCCGCTTCAAAAGCATCCGGTGTGGAGGGGCGGTGCGAGGGAAGCTGCCCTGGACTGGATGGCCGTCCCGCTCGCCACACTGTGGTAGATGAGGAGGTGTGCACCGGAGACTCGGCCCTGCGGTGTAGATGTGACTTGGACTTCCGGCTCGGAGACCTACCACAAGACGTTCTTGATCTCTTCGGTGCCGGAGAATGAGAGCGGTGCCGAGCCCTCAACACCGAGGCCCAGTCCCGAGATGGGGCATCGTGCGTGGACGCCGGTGCACTGCGCACCTCAGAGTGTCCAGCCGGTGCCGGCTGTAAAGCCGCGTCCATGAGGAGAAGTTTTAGACAAGCGTCTCTCTCCCTCTTAGTGCGCAGCTTAAACAACTTGCAGATCTTACAGGCATCTGTAAGGTGGGCCTCACCGAGACACTTCAGACAACTGTCGTGAGGGTCTCCTTTAGGCATAAACTTTGCGCAGACAGCACACTCCTTAAAGCCTTGTGGCCCTGGCATTCCTCACCCCCGAAGGGGGAGAAGAAAAAACAAAGAAACTTTAACTAAGTGAACTATTTAGAACTATTTACAAGACTAGAAGAAACGGGAACCATTAACTGCTCTAACAGAGAGACACACTCCAACGACCGTCACGGGCGGTAAGAAGGAACTGAGGTGGGGGAGCGCCGGCAGGGGTACTTATGCCCCGCCATGGCGGCGCCACTCCAGGGGACACCCTGACCACGCTACGGGTACCGCTAGGGAAAACGCTCCGGAAGACGTGGTGCATGCGGTGCGCACACCTAATTCGAATGGACATGAGCAACCACTCAAAGAAGAAGGTGTATTGGCTTTAAGGGCTTCTCATGCTAGGGGTTGTGACCCAAAACAGGGTAGCCAGAATATATCAAAGGGTCATGTGGAAGGCCTGGGGAAGGGTAGGTGGGGTGCTGGTTCTGCCCCAGGGAGGTGGAGGTTGTAGAGCATAGCTTGGATTCACCTTTCAGTGGCAGCTCTGCTTCCACAGTGCTGGCTAGGCTCAGCTCCCTGCTCCAGACACTGCAACCTGGTACACAGGGCTGCAGCATCACTCCAGTTTGGCTCAGCCATCCCTCCATTTTGATGATGGGAACCAACAGGCCAAGTTTAAGTAGGTGACACTGCAGCCCCAAACATTAGATTGCAACAGTAGATTGCAACACTACTCACACAATCATTGAAGCCAAGCCAAATCCAGGCAGTGCTACACCTGGAATCTGCAGTGCTCAGAGTCGAGAGCTGAGCCTAGTCAGCCCCTCCAGACAGCAGCTGCAGAACCCAGTACTTATAGTACACACTATATCCTTATTTAGTATTTTTGACATTAATGTGTATGTTATGTACTAGAAGATTTACCTAACATTGCTCAGGTCCTTAACTCAAATAAGTTTTGTTTCTTTTTATTTAAATCATTGCTCTGGGATAGGGATATGCAGGCTGCCCCAGGGTGAGAGGACAACCCCAGTGCTCTCTCACTGTAGCAGCTTGGGGCTAGATGAGAAGTGCTTGTCCATGGCCGCTGTAGCTGCAGCGAGCACAGCCAGGTGTACGTCCCCCATCTACAGGACAGACAGACACACAAAAAGACAAACTCTCTGAAATATATAGGAGACAGCTGTCCCTTTTCCCACTCCTGCCCCCTGCAGGCCCAATGGGGTTATAGCTGTCCCACACTCCATCTCTGACCCTTGCTGCCCCCTGTGGTCATTCTTTCCATTTTATGAGAAACAATCAAATTCCAGGCATATCCCATTGCGTTGGTATAGTCAAACCCTTATCTTGCTTTAAGTTATGACAAGAGGAAACTGCATACCAAATTTGGTGGGCCTAGCTGTTACTATTTAGGAGTTATTGAACAAAATGGATTCAAGGATAGACAGACAGCCACACATTTATAACATTTATACTAAAATCATGGGTAAGAAATATTTAGTAAATCAAATGGATTTTGCAATAGAACTACTTAGTGGATAGCAACAGGCCATCAAATTTACAAATGAATCCTGAGTCCCAAACAGTTGAGAATCACTGCTTTAAGGAGAACGTGCTGGGAAATATGGCACAGCAAGCTGGTAATTCTTTACAAGCCCATTCTATACAGAGTTCAAACCCTTCCCCAGTTAAGTCAATGGAAGATGTGCCATTAAGCTCACTGGGACTAGAATTTGGCCCATCATGCATGTATATTATTCATTAACATGAATTAGGTATGAACACTGCAGAACAAATCATCCATAAAAGGGCTGATATAGGCGTATGTTAGAGATGTGGCCAGTCCTGTTTTATGGATACCTACTGTGCATCCCTTCCCGGATATAAATATGGCTCCCTGCCCTTAACTTTGGATACTCGGCTCTTTATAGCCAAACAATTAAAAGTACAATCCCTTGCCAGCTGTCAACAGCCTTGTGCCCTGAAGAGAAGCCAGCTGATCTCCTGCCATTTGCCAAACCCCCCCTTCTGTTCCTTCTATATTGCATGGGTTAGTGTAATCTGAAGGCCATGAATTTTCCTTTACATGCTGCAGGGGTTAGTAAAGCTGTTGGTGAGGAGTTCTATTTCTAGTTTTGTCATTAAAATGGGACATGACCCTTAATGTTTGTGCCTCAGTTTCCCACTCTGTTCAAGAGTAAGTACTTTTACAATAATGTTGTGAGGCTTAACTAATTCATCTGTAAAATACGCTGAGTTCCTTAGATAAGTGCAAGGTATTATTTTCATTATTCAAAACTTGGTTAATTTTTTGCACATAATTTCAATGCACTTATCCATTGTGTATGTAAAGTTAAGTGGCTACAAGATCAAACCCTAGGGCAGCTTCTGCCTATAGGATAAAAAAGTAGATATAACACTCATACAAGTGTAGGCCATGAAAATGTCTTCATTTGTTGGCGTTTTCTTTGTCCCTGATCCAATATTTTTCTTTCAAGTTCCTAAACTCTGCCTATAGATTCAAGACTAGATCTACAAGGGGGATTTAGGTACTTTAAGTCACTTAAATCCAAAATTTAGATGCTCAAAACCATCCCTTAGCTGCTGCCTGAGCCAGCAGGCACCTCAGTTACCATTGGTAAAGTTCCCTCTGCACTTAAATTTTTGCCAAACAGGCATGTGCAGAACTGCCCAAACACTTCCAGCTGGCACCTTGCTCTCACCTAAGCCCTTCCAAGATCCTCAAATTAGGCATTTCCCCACCTATCTCATTTGGCTTCAGGGCACACTCTGGTAAGTATGCTTACAGCATGCCTACTAGATCAACCCCACCCACAAAACCTAACAGGAAGTAGTGGGATGCTAATCCCCACCTATGTAAAAGCTTGGGGGTTATGGCACTCACTCAAGATGTTCGAGTCCCATGTTCAAATCCTCTCTCATTCTGTCTCATGTGGAGAATAAACTTGAAGCCAGTTCCTCCCCTCTTAGATGACTGCTCTAATCTTAGGGCGCTATAGTCTTTCCGGCACTCACTGTGGCCCAGTGACTATTTCAATGTTTTATACAAAAAGCAGCTTCAACAGGAAAGAAAACTGAGTTATGTCTACATAACTTGCTGCTGGAATACTCAGCACCCAGTTTAACAGACTTGGCTCAGACTCATGCTATAGCAATAAAAACAGCTGGATAGATATTACAGCTATGGCTGGCGCATAGGGTCTGAAGCCCACACACTTCCCTGTGCTTCAGAGCCGGAGCACATCTAAGCAACTGTTTTAGTGCCACAGTGTGAGCCTTGTGATTTGGAGTCTGCTTACCCAATCCTAAGGCTTGTTGCTTTGAGCTACTGCCTAGTGTGCAGATGTGCCCTGAGAAAGCCCTACCCAGAATACCCTTTCTCACTCATCAGAAGTTGGACCAATAAAAGGTATCACTTCATCCATTGTATCTCGCTGATATTCTGGGACCAACATGGCTGCAACAACACTGCAAACAACAACTATGCTTGGCAGACCTGGATTTTTATTTTTATAATTTTGACAAATACTAATGTCTATTTTAAGCTTTTTTCTATATTTGATCATTTACATTTTCTCAGCTGTGGTAAATTACAGAGAAGTCAAACAATGGCAGGGTCAAACAATTATTAAATGATGATAACTGTTGAAATTCATTCAAACACAAATTGTCATCACATGTCAAAACATACAAAGTAAATCTCCTTAAATCAACCTCTAATAAGGTTGCAAGCAGCATTTTTCTCACTTTACCTCTCTGTAGATTTCTATCATCAGTAGAAATATCTTGGTACAGTGAAATTGGCTATGTCTAGACTGCCGCTTTTTGTCGGAAAAAGGTACACAAATTGCGCTCTGCAATTTGCATACCTTTTTCTGATTGTTTTTTTGGAAGACGCTTTTCCAAAATTTGACCTGTCTACACTGGGCCAAATTTCGGAAAAAACTCCTCTTTCGGAAGAGCCCTTCTTCTTCATGAAGTGAGGAAGACAGGGCTTCCAAAAGAGTGCATTTGCTCTTCTGCAAAAAATGTTGGAAGAGCAGATGTGTTCCCTGGATGCAGCTGAGTTTTTCCGGGATACCTCCAGTGTCCCGGAAAAACTCCATAGTCTAGACATAGCCATTGACATTTACCAACATTTACCCATAAGAGCTGACTGCTCCAAGTCTTGCTGTAGCCAAGTGGTTAGGGTATTTAACTGGAAAATAGGGTTCAGGTCCCTGATCAATATCAGAAACTATGGGGTTTTGAACCTATGCCTCCCACACATCCTAGGCTATGCATGCTAGCTCCTGGAAATAATGGCGGCTGCAGTTTCTCTTATATCGCCTTTTATGCAAAAGGACTAGACAGTCTTAGCAGTGCAGGAGAGGGTTCACGGCTGTGAAGCCCTATCTTCCTGTTAATTCCTTAGTTCCCTTTGAGAGGCATGACCCCGTCCCTCTCCTCAACATTTTTTATAGGCTTTTTTAGGTGACTCCCCGTTCAGCATGCTGACTTTGGTTAATCTCATTCACAAAACTAGGTGACTGGACAACAAGATGGCAAATGAATTTTAATGTTGATAAATGCAAAGTAATGCATTTTGGAAAACATAATCCCAATAATACGTACAAAATGACAGATTCTAGATTAGCTGTTACCACTCAAAAGAGAGATCTTGGTGACATTGTGGAATATTATCTGAAAACCTCCATTCAATGTACAGTGGCAGTCAGAAAAGCAAACAATGTTAGGAATCACTAAGAAAGAGATAGAGAATAAGACAGAGAATATCTTAATGCCTCAATATAAATCCATGGTACACTCACATCTCAAATACTTCTTGCAGATGTGATTATCTCATCTCAAAAATGATTACTTGGCAATGGAAAACATTCAGAAAAAGGCAACAAAAATGATTAGGGATATGAGGAGAGATTAATACGACAGGGACTTTTCAGCTTGCAAATGAGCTGACCAATGAAGGCTATGATAGAGATCCATAAAATCATGATAGGTGTGGAAAAAGTGAATAAAGAAGAGTTATTTATTCCTTCTCATAACACAAGAACTAGAGGTCACCAAATGTAATTAATAGGTAGCAGGTTTAAAACAAATAAAAGGAAGTATTTCTTCACACAATGTACAGTCAGCCTATGGAACTCAATGCCAGAGGATGTTGTGAATTCCAAGACCATAACTGGGTTCAAAAAAGAGCTAGATAAATTCATGGAGTTTAGGTCCATCAATGGCTATTAGCCAGGATGGGTAGGAATGGGTCCCTAGCCTCTGTTTTCCAGCAGCTGGGAATGGGTGACAGGGGATGGATCACTTGATGGTTACCTGTTCTGTTCATTTCCACTGGGGCACCTGGCATTGGCCACTGTTGGAAAACAGGATATTGGGCTAGATGGACCTTTGGTCTGATCCAGTATGGCTGTTCTTATGTTCCTAAGTACCCCCCACCTCCATGGATTGTATAAAGAGCTTAGCGGCAGAACTCAAGGCTGTGGATTCCACTAAGCAGTCTTCAAACTGTGCTGATCTCATGCTTGGAATTGCTGAAGAGAGGGGAAGCAAAAGTAGTGCTAAGCAACCTTATGCCTTCCCCAATTTCAGGGGCCAAAACTGGGCCCTGGCACAAGTTGGAACACACTAGGTAGAACACCTCTCACACCACCTAGGGACTATTGCTCCTGCCAAGGATTGGTGGAATGATTTGCACTCTGACCTCATCCTTCCTTCCCTAATGCAGTCCTGGCAAGTCCCTGTGGCAGGGATGATAAGGAGAGGCAGGAATAAAGTTGTCTTTATGTCAGCCCATGATTCCTTCATAATGAGGAAATCCATTCGCTGAAACCATTTGTTGTTGGTTGCCACCTCTTTCCTGGCAAGCACTGACTCTGAAAAGGACTTCAGGGATCACAGTGGATAACCATCAGAACATAAGCTCTAAGTGCAGTGCAGTGGCTAAGAGGAGTAATGTAATCTTTCTCTATGGGTATGTCTACACTACAGCGTTATTTCAAAATATCTTATTTCGAAATAGTTAATTCAAAATAAGTTATTTCGAAATAATGCGTCTACACACAAAATGCATTTCGAAATAGCCTTTGGCTATTTCGAAATAGCGCGTCCACACTGAGTGGATGCTGAATCGCATTTAAGGCCGGCTGGAACCAGGTCCAGTAGGGCATCAGGTCAGGAGTTACTTTGTATAGCTGCTGCCTGAGGTTATCTGAGGCCTGCGCTTAAAGGGACCCCCCCCCCGGACAGCCGGTTCTCAGCTTTCCCTGCTTACTTGCCTACCTTGATGAGAGACAGCAAAGCATTTTGTCTGAGTGCTCTGGTTGCCCTCACTCGGGACACCACAGCACTCTGCAACATGGAGCCAGAGTTGCCCCTGGGCACTCTGGTGTTTCTCGTGGACGCGTTGCTGCGAGCCTCGTGGACGCGTTGCTGCAATTTCTTCAGGCTGCCATCCGGGAGGTCCATTGGGGCGCTGTCAGTATCCAGGAGGCCCTGCGGGACAGCTTCCACCCTGAGGAGCACTAAGAGCCTCCCTGGTGTGCCCCACTGGGGGCTTGTCCCTCCCTCACGTCCTTCCATTGACCCCTCCCTAACCCCCCTTCCTGATGTCAAATAAAATACATGTATTTTCATGAACACAAACTCCCATTATTTAACAAAACTGCGGGGAGGGGGGAATGAAATTCTGGTGAGACTGGGGAAAGGAGGCGGGAGAGGGGAGAAGAGAGGGTGGGAGAGGGGAGGGGGAAACCTGGGAAGAAGGAGCTGGAAGGGGGAAGAAGGGGGAGGGGAAGCTCAGGGCTCAGGGTTGGGGGTCTCACCAGACCAACTTGATTTTCATGCAAACCTGCTCCTGGGTTCGCATGTGGCCTTTGGCGGCCAGGCTGGCAGCTATCCTGCCATAGATGGCCGTGTTCCTCTGTCTAGTCCGGAGATCATGGATGTTGGGGGCATCTCCCCAAACCTGAATAAGGTCCATGATCTCCTCCCTGGACCAGGAAGGCGCCCGCCTTCTCCAGCCCGTCAGGCTCCTGGGAGCTGGCAGACTGCTCCTGGGGAGCAGTGGAGGGCTGGCTGCCAGTGGCTTGCTGGCTCATGTTTTGGGGCCACTGGGTCAGGGGCAGTGACTTCTGGCTCTGGGCTGGCAGGCTTAGAGCTGGCACAGGCACTGTGGCCAGAGTCAACCCCTTTAAGGGCTCCAGGGAGGGGGGAGGGAGAGGAGTGTTCTTGGTGGAGGCTGGAGTGGCCACCAGGGCACCCTGGGAAGGCTGGAGGCCCCCTATTTCAATATAAGTGTCTACACAGCACTTATTTCGAAATAGCTATTTCGAATTTGGCATTATTCCTTGTGGAATGAGGTTTACCAAATTCGAAATAAGCGCTCCGCTATTTCAAATTAATTTCGAAATAGCAGTTTGGCTGTGTAGACACTAGTAAAGTTATTTCAAAATAACAGGTGTTATTTTGAAATAACTTTGCTGTGTAGACATACCCTATATGAGCAGAAGAATATCAAGCAGGACTAGAGACATATATACAGCATTAGTGAGACCATTACTGGAATATTGTGTCCATATTTTTAAAAGGTTGCTGAAGGTTTCAGATGACAACTACAAAAATGGCTGGAAGTCTGGAAAACCTGCTTACATGCTCAAGTTATTTAATTTTTCCAAGAGAAGATTAATAGATTACTTGATTATATTCTACAAGTACCTTAACAGGGAGAAGATTTGATAGTGAATGACTCTTTAATCTAGCAGTCAAAGGGGTAATGAAATCCAACAGCTGCAAGCTCGTGCAAGACAAATTCAGAAATGAAATAAGATGCAAATTTTTTAAACAGTAAAGTAATTAACCATTAGAACATTTTACCAAAGGATGTGATGAATTCTACAGTCAAGATTCAATGCTTTCTAAAAGATATGCTCTGGCAGATAGGGTAATGCATGGGTTCAGAAGTTACAGAGTGAGGCTATGTCTAGACTTCAGGCTTTTTTCGGAAGAAGCTTTTCTGGAAGAGATCTTCTGAAAAAACTTCTTCTGAAAGAGAGTGTCTACACAGCAAAAGTGCATCGAAAAAGCGATCTGCTTTTTTGAAAGATAGCGTCCACACTGAATCTCGCATTTAAGCTGTGATTACTATGGACCAAGTGGCCACCAGGGCATCTGTTCTTTCCTCTTTCCTCGTCTTTCACAAGAACTCCCTCTTCCCTGTCCACAAAGGACTTTTTTTGAAAGACTTCTTTCAGAAAAAGGCTTCTTCCTCGTAGAAAGAGGATTACCAATGCCGGAAAAACGCCTTTGTTCTTTCAATTTACTTTCAGAAGAACGCAATTGCAGTGTGGATGTAACTCAGGTTTTGTCAGAAAAACAGCTGGTTTTCTGACAAAACTCTGCAGTGTAGACATGAGAGTCTCATGTCTCATGAGACATACAGTATGCAGGCGCTCAGATTAAATGGTCATAATAATCTCTTCTAGGCTTACAACAAAAACAAAAGATCAAGATGACAATGAAAGTGACCAGTAACTTTCTATGTCAAATGATGAAACTTAAGTGACTTACAGTGCTTGATCCTGAGTTCTGAACACTTTTTGGGAGAGATTAGAACAAACTCTTCTCCTTTCTTTTTTCAAAGTCCAATCTGAACCCCATGACAGCCTAGCTGTGTAATATGTACTAATAAATGCACCTAGAAGAAAGCTGGATAGAAGAGCGTTTAGGAGCATGGAAGTGATTTTTTTTTTCAGTAGAACTTACTCTGTCAACATTCTATCACTTATCATATACTGTTGTCATTTGCTCACTCTGGGCTGAATCCTGAAAGCCCTTGATCATAGAATCTGAGCTGGAAAGGGCCTCAGGAAGCCGGCAAGCTTAGTCCACTATATTGAGGCAGGGCCAAGTAAACTTAGGCCATCCTTGACAGGCATTTATCCAATTGGATATTAAAAATCTCTAATGATGGGGATTCCACAAATTCCCTCAGAGCCCTGTTCCAGTGCTCGACTACGGTTATAATTAGAAATTTTTTCCTAACATCTAACCTAAATCTCCCTTCCTTCAGATTAGGCCCTTTAGTTGTTGTCCTATGTTCGCTAGATATAGAACAATTGATCACAATCCTCTTTATAACAACCCTTAAAATCATCTGAAGACTTAACAGGTCCCACTCTTCTTTTCTCAAGACTAAACATGCCCAGTATTTTTTTTTAAATCTTTCCTCATAGATCAAGTTTTCTAAATGTTTTATTATTTTTATGGTCTTCTCCGGACTCTCTCCAATTTGTCCACATCTTTCCCAAAGTGTGGTGCCCAAAACTGGACCCAATAGGCCAGCGAAGGCATCATCCAGGTTGAGTAGAGCTGGACAATTAGCATGATGTCATTAGTTATTAGCTTTCCTTTCTTGCTAAGTAGAGGTCCTACACTTTCCTTCATCTGTCTCAGACTCCCAATGTATTTTTTTTTAAAAACCTCTCTTCTAATGGCTTTTATATCCCTTGCTAGGTGTAACTTACTCTGTACCTTAATCTTTCTGATTTTATCCCTACCAACTTGTGCTATCCTTTTGTACTCTTCCTTAGCAATTTGTTCATGTTTCCAGTTTTTGTAGGATCTCTTTTTGACTTCCAAGGAGCCATATTGGCTTCTTACTATTCTTTCTGTCTTTCTTTTGGATCAAGATAGTTTGCAGTTGGGCCTTTAAATTGTCTACTTGAGGAACTGCCAGCTCTCCTGAACTCCTTTTTTCCCCTTAGATTTTTTCCCCCCATGGGACTTTTTCATTTTTCAGAGTTTGTTAAAATGGGCTTTAAAAAAAAAAGTCCATTATTCTTGTTCTGTTGCTCTCAATCCTTTCTTTCCTTAGAATCATGAAATCTGCCATTTCCTCAATACTTTCATCCCAAATTGCCTTCCACCTTCAGATTCTCTACCAATTCTTCTCTGGTTGTCAGAATCAAATCTAAAATGGCTGCCCCCTTACTTACTTGTTCCATTTTCTGGAACAAAATGATTTTCCCCAATACATTTCATGAACTTACTGGACAAAATGTCAGTTTAGCCAATTACTTTTTCAAGACATGTGTGGGTATTTAAAATCCTGCCTTTCTATAAAGTCTTGTGTGTTTTGTATATTTATGTTATTTATTCTAGAAAGGCCTCTTGCACCTTCGCTTCCTGATTTGATGAAATTTAGTAGATGTGTATCATGACAGCACCCCTATTTTTTACCACATTTATCTTTACCCAGAGACTGTTAAATGATCTACCTTCCACCTCCTTTTGGACCTCAGAACAAGTATATATATATATATAGTGCAACACCTCCTTTCTTTGTATTCTGTCTGTCCTTCCTGAATAATGTGTCTTCATCATTCAAGGACAAAGAGCAGCATAGGATTGTTGACAGATGAGTCTTAGCAACCTTTCCATAATATAGCACATGCATGGTCTAGACAGGCAGCATGCTTCACAGGCCATCATGTCAGGTTAGCAGAGGGATAGCTCCATACCCCTCTAGGGTTGCCATCTTTCCTGATCATACAGATCAGATGCCATTTGCAGCAATGGCATTCAGTCAGTCAAGTCAGAAAAGCTGGCAATGCTATATCAGAAGGGAGCCCTTACTGCTAGCACCCTACATAAATGAGCCACCACCACTTCCATGTCAGTGGAGAACTATAGGCTACATTCCCAGCAAGTCAAGACTAGGATCTGGCTCTCAGGGTGCTTGTCTGGTAGTAGGGCCCACAGGTACACATTGAAGAAAAGCTAGCGGTGGAATTGACAACACACCATTTCCCCCCATTAAGGGTTTTTCTTTGTAGAGCACCTGTTAGTTAAGTAAAAGACAAGCAACAAATACAACCCTATCTCACTGCCATCAAACACAGATAATTTCCTCAGTCTCCCCACTGCCTCAATCTCACCAGCCATACAACCTATCATCATAGAACTGGAAGGGACCTTGAGAGGTCATCAAGTCCAGTTCCCTGCCCTCACAGCAGGACCAAGCATCATCTAGATTATCCCTGATAGATGTCTATCCAACCTCTTCTTAAATATCTCCAGTGATAGAGATTCCACAACCTCCTAGACAATTTATTCCAGTGTTTAACTACCCTGACAGTTAGGAAGATTTTCCTAATATCTAGCCTAAACCTCCCTTGCTGCAATTTAAGCCCTTTGCTTCTTGTCCTATCATCAGAGGCCACCAAGAACAATTTTTCTCCCTCCTCCTTGTACCTTCCCTCACAGATCAAGTTTTCTAGACCTTTAATCATTTTTGTTGCTCTCCTCTTGATCTTTTCCAATTTCTGCACATCGTTCTTGAAATATAGTGCCCAGAACTGGACACAATATTCCAACTGAGGCCTAATCAGTGCTGAGTAGAGCAGAAGAATTGCTTCTCATGTCTTGTTCATCCAAGAATGCACAGAAGACAGTGGGTGTTCCATGAAGGATAGGGCAATTGCTAAACCTTACAGATGATGTAGATATTTCACCCTACATTTTCACTGGTTCCTACCATACTACTTCAGAATTTTTTATTGCAGATATTTATATGCTTGTAGCTCTTTCCATTACTGTTGCTGTGGAATGTAAACTTTTGAATCCTAAGTATAATGGAACACACACAAAAAAGAATACATTCCAGTGCTAGTATATTGGAAGTACAATAGCCTATAAAATCAGACTATAATTATCAATGCAAAATATTTAATTAGACTGATTCTATTGGGAAGACCACTACTGTAGCTCGTTACAAGAACATTGCTGTACAAAAAGAACTAGGTTTGGCCACAAACTTTGGGTCAAATTTGTTTGTCTCATGCCTGCCAGAGATCCTACTGACTTTGTTATCACAAGTGGTTGAGTGAGGTGAGCAACATTTGTCCCTGCAGTTGTGAAGCTAACAGGCTGAGTTCCCAGGAAAAACATCATATGCTGCTCTTGCACTATTCCCTCCTGGTTGAGCTATAACCTGCAATTATCACCAGTTCCCATGGAGGCTTCATTCTCTTGCCTTCCCTTTTACTGCCCTCTCCCCTTCTGCCACTTCCCAAACTGATAGGCTTTTTGTTAGTGCTTGCCAGCAAGAGGCAGCAATGAAAAGGAATGGGAAATGTCAAGGTAAAGTAAAGTACCAGGAAATTTATGACACAATACATATTCAGGTATGGTTTAAATTAAGATGGACTACTTTTAAAATCAGTATATTGTGTCTGGAGAGTGACATGTTAATTTCATGTTTTGCATAGTGGGCAGAACCCTAGCAGAGCTCATCAGTGAAAACAAACTTCTAAGCTATGTTGATGTTAGATGCACACAAGCCTATCAAATACATTAAATCCAGATAAGCATGATGTTGTGTGGAACTAATTCAGCTTGAATTTTCCACAGCAGCTATAACCTACCAAAAAACCCACAAAGATTATGTGGTACATACATCATATTGTAGGATTTAATGTTCTTTTCATGTTTCTTTTTTAGCTATTTCTTTAGGTATGTATTAGTGATTTTACAAATTGAATTTTGCTTTTCTAGCTGATGAGTTCACAATATTTGTCTGAGATATATTTTTCTATAATAAATAAATTCAATGTGCCTCCATTCACTTGTATCACAAATTTGCCATTAACAGATTTTTTTAATTTCTTATTTTTTAAAATTAAACTTTTTTCAAATTAATCCTTGATGTTCATTCATATTTTAACTCACTCCAATAAAATGCATTTATCAGATGTGTAAATAGAAGTGGTACTTACATAGTCTAGCGATTGAGGAGATGCTGGCGACCTACAAGCTCTTGGTCCTTTCGGGCCTTAAGCGAGGAACAGCCAGGAGTCCCACGTAGGAAGGCCGAAGTCTGGCGACCTCAATCCTTAGGTCCTTCCGGGCCCTCGGAGAAGAACAGCCAGGGCGATCCCTCGAAGGCTGGTCGAGTGCGAAGACGGCCGCTTCACCTTCCGTGAAATCATCTGGTCCTCGGTCCTCTTCCTGCTCTTCGGCGCAGCTGGAACCGGCGATGGAAGCTAGAACTATCTATTCTAAACTAAATAAAAATCCTATCTAAGATCGCAACGTGCCCGACGTACAAGCTCAATGACGGCCGATAAGCGGTGCCCGACGCAAACCTGACACAAAAACGGCGATCTCTACCCTAACTAAACTAAGCTAAACTAAACTAAACTGAGATAAGAGGCATGAACCTTCTGTCCAGCCACTCCTCAGGAAAGAGCTCTACACGACCTCACTCATTCCAGTCTTAACTCTAACATGACGAGGGACCCAACGCAACCAGACGAACCTGACGCAACACCTGTAACTGGCCCTTAAATAGAACCTCATGCATATGCATGAGGTTCTAAGTTTGAACTGATTGGATAGAAAAAGTGCTAATTTACATGACTTTAAACTGATTGCATGGAGAATCATAACGCATTAATATTCATGAGGTACTGGTCTCTTAATACATATTTATAGAATTTTAAACCTTAACAGATCTGTTTACAGATATGTGTGCTATGTGCTAACTAACAATAACATGATGGTTTCTTAACTTGATTGACAGATATATATATATACACATGGACAACTGAATTCCACACACACCCAAATGAAATCCACCACATCAATCCACAAGCATGACAATTAACAATACATTTCAAGCAGATTGCACCTAGGTGAACACAACCACAACAGAGGCCCTCAGCATCTACACAATTCTGCTAAAGTTGGTAACATGTCCCTGGTCAGTGCCACCCAGAGTTCAAAAGTTCACCTGCAGGGTTCCACCTCCCAACCTGGGTAGAAAGCGGGACAGGGGGGTTGATAGAGGCACCTTACGTGGTCCGAGGCCAACGGCGCCACCTCTCTGTACGGTTCTGCTGCAGCCTTTACCATGAGCCACTCCGCCACGCTACAACAGCTGTCTTGTTCCACTCCACCGGCCGCTCCACTGGTTGCCTGCCGCTGCTCCTACCAGCCACCCGCTGGTCATTTCCACCAGCCGCTCCACTGGCTGCAATGCATCTGGCTCCCGGCCAAACCAGTGATTTCAGCTCTTAGTTATTTCAACTCGTTAGACTGGCAAAAGATTCTAGCTTCCACTGGATTAGCAACCAAAAGACTCCTCATGGAGTCTGCTTCAGGTCTGTCCTTAAAACAAAAGGGGAAAAGAGGCAGATTGGGCCAGTGTTACAGCTCACACCTGGCAGGCATGAAGCAGGCTGCCTCAAGCCCTTTAACCCTTCCCCCCCAACTCAGTTCACTCAACTCTGAAAGGGGGGAGGCTTGTTCCTCGGAAACCTCTTACAGTGATGGTGTCTCTCCTGCAAGCACTGGTGTCATGTTTTACAGTTTCCACATTTAGGGGTAGCGTGATTTGTGATCCCCACAACAGCCCCAAATTATTTACAATACACCACATTCCATTCCAACACCGATCCTCCATCAGCCCTGGCTGAGTTGGATTTACATAACCACACCTCGGATTCCTTCCCCCTCCTGGCATGAGCTGTATTTACATATCAACAGTTAACAGTTAATTATCTTGCAGAGTTAAACAATTGGAGTGAGCACCCCCAACCCCAGAGCAGCTCTCTCCTTTTAGCTGGCTGATAACAAGCAGTAGTTCAGCCCCTGCTTACACTATGAAAACAGAAGCCTTCATGTATACTCAGTCTTTTCCTATGACCTGACATGTTCAGTAATGTCACAATCCCACTGTATTTGCAACTTCAGAATACACAATCACTAATACAGCAGTATTCAGAAATGGTGTGACAGAAAATACAGACAAAAGTTCATAACAGGGTTCTTTTAAAAGATGACAGGTTTCCCTTTTCAAAAGCAATCATGTTATTTTATAGATATTGTTTGATGCTTCTCTCTCTGAAATAAATGGGAAAATTCCTACAAGCTAAAGTGGATACAAGATTTAGCTCATAGTCTTATCTGTCTAAACATAAAATGGATCATGCAGTAGAGAACAAATTCATCATTTGCTTCTCTGTGACTGGTTATTTTTGAACCTCTGGTCAGATTAGGGAGTTTGACAGATGGTACTTTCAATTTAAATGGATTTATATGCCATTAAAAGAAATATTTGCTGTGGCTAAGAAAGGCATTGACTGAGGAAGTCAGAGCTCTAGATCATTTCCTCTGGGAATATTTCAGTATCCTTCCAATTAGTCAGTGAGTATAATGTTCTTATAAAGATGATACTTTATTTTTCTCTGTAGGTTTGCTTCTATCTTCATTCAGGATGTTTTTGAAAAGGACAAAACCTTTTTTCAAAGCACTTGCTCCTAAAGCACAGTGTTTATGATCAATGTGCATTCCCATGTTATAAATGATAAAGAAACACATGTACTATTGCTTGTTCTTTTCACACAATGAACTTTTGCTGCAATTTGATTTCTAGCCAAGTTTGCTTTTTTGGTAATAATCAGACAAATGATAGCAATAACCAATAATCATAATACAGTAATTATACACATAACTTCCACAAGGCCCTTTTTCAGTCGTTGAAAAGATAACCTTATATTTGCAGTTATATAGTTCAGTACACATTCCTCATCCCCTTCACTTTTCTAGAAACACCAACTCTAGTATTAATCATAGCAACTACTTTCTATTTGCTTTCTTAAAACAAAAACTATCCTTTGCAGGGCTAGCAACTGCAAATATTTCAAATGGAATCTTCATTTTAAGAAAAATTGTAATTAAGCTTATTTAAAAAATCCTTAGGGTGTTTAATTGGCTTCTAATTAAACAAAATATTTTCATTAATATCCATTTATATGAAATATATTGAAAGAGATGAGCAGTTTCATTGAGTTCAATGGGACAACTCACATGAGCAAAGTTACTGCAGGAGGAGAGTTTGCAGGATCAAATAGTCTTTCAGTGCAAAAAAACCCCATGCTAAACACTAGACTTTTTTTTGCAAAATTTCAGTCTCAAGAAATGAAATTCTATGTGTTTGCAATCTGAAATAGCAAAATTTTAGTAATATTTTGCAGATCTTTTTTTCCATTTCACGCAGCCCTAAAACCAATCATGATACAGGAAACATGAAGACTTTTCCAGCATGCTGAGATTATGATCCTGGCACAAGAAATATTTAGTACATGCTTCTTTTAAGGCTATGAAAATACATTTGAAGCCAAATCCTGGTCCCTCATGCAAACCCTAGATATACATGTCTTTCACAGGAGGATCCCGCATAAACCAGGTAAATGCAGTTTTCCTCCACAGCAAAGGAGCACCAGCAAAGCTGCTGTATAGCTGCTGTCACAAACCATCCCTACATGGGTGAGTCTGACCAGTTAATCAGCATAGATATAGACCCAGTGATTGTACACTTTAGCCTTCCTCCCTCCATCAGCAAACTATACTTCCCTGTTGGTGAGGCATCTGCAGAGAAGTAGCAATCAGTGGCATATACAGATGCAATCACCCCTATGCGGCTTCTCCTTAACATAAATCTTGACCAGCAAAGTTGTCTGAGCACTTCAGGCTTGTTCATGTGCACATGGTCTTAAATATAAATTTATGATACAGAGTGATCTAGGAATCAAATGAACTGCTATGTTATTTCATACCTAAAGCATATCACTTTTGCAGTAAGCATCTTGATACAGCCCTACACCAGATAGGCAAATCCATATTTTAATGAACACGCATGGAGATTATGATATTTTAGTGTTTATTTTCTAGTGTCCCATTTGTAAGGAATTTCATTCTGGAACAAGCTTTTCTACTTTTTTTCCCTTGAAAACAGTTCTGATAGTAGCAAAGTTTATTATATCAAGAGTTCGTACTGAGAGGAATATATACAATCTCAGAGAGTTTGGCTAATACCAATGGGATAACTGGAAGTCATGGATCAAATCTCAATTTCCTACAGTCTTCTACTTGCTGAAAGGGAAATACAGACTATTAGCATTGACATCTGAAAGAGTCCCTATGTTTTAGAGAGAAACTTTCTGTAGGATCCACCAATGTGATCTATGCCATCAAGTGCCAGCAATTCCCCCTCCAATAGTCCTGCACACAATTGTCCAGCACTCCCGATAGTCCGGCATCAAAATGGCAAGCGCTCCTGACGGAACCCAGAACCACTCAGGTCAGCCTCTCTCACATGAGTTACAGCAGGGAGGGGAGGTGTTTGGCTCCGGGGAAGGGGAAGAGGAGGGGGATTGGGTTACGCATGGCGTCCCGGCCAGCTCATTGAAAAGCCGGCCGCTCAGCACACGTGCCCCAGTGCCTGGAGGGAGACATGCGGCTGTACCGGCTCCGGGACCCGAGCATAAGGTTGGGGAGGGAGGGTGATTGGGTTTGGAGTATGCAGTACCTCCTGATACTCCGACATATCTGATAATCTGGAACCACCTACGTCCCAAAGGTGCCGGATTATTGGAAGTCTACTGCATATTGGCCAAACTGGACATTCTGTACGACAAAGGATTAATGGACACAAATCAGATAGTCCAAATGGTAACACACAGAAACCTGTGGAGGAACATTTTAACTTACCTGGGTACACATTAATGGATCTAAAAGTGGCTATACTATTACAAAGCAATTTCAAAAACCATCTAGAGAGAGTAGCTGCAAAACTTGGTTTCATTTACAAGTTTAACACCTGTAATCAAGGTTTGAACAAAGACCTGACCTGGATGGGCCACTACATTCCACACCCTAATGACCTAACAAAGCTAAGCACCAGCTACTTATAGCTCACTCTATTAGCCTCATTTAGCACAGACAGTCTAATTTACAATACTTTTGCCTATTTTCTTCCTTTTCTTTCCCTCCCTATCCCCTCTCTTTCTCTGTTCTTGATTTGTACCCTGGACCCTTTACTCCATCTATCTGAAGAAGTGGGTTGTGCCCATGAAAGCTCATGGCACCATCTACATTTTTTATTAGTCTCTAAGGTGTTGCAGAACTATTTGTTGTTTAAGTTTTTTCAGTTAGGGTGCTTCTACACAGCACCCTTAGCTCAAAATAAGCTACGCAATTTGTGCTATGCAAATTGTGTAGATAATATGAGTTCCGCCCTGTCTACAAGCACCAAATTTTGAAATAAAGTGTGATTCCGACAAGTCCCTTAACCAGACTTGATGGAATAGCCAGAATAGAGTGCCTGTTATTTCAAAATATATTTCAAAATAATAGGCATGTTTTAAGATGCAGAATTGCTATTTTGAGATACTTCTGGTATTCCTAAATAGCCCCACTGTCTAGACATAGCTTTACAGACTAACATGACCACCCTTCTGAGACTTTTTCTACGGGATGTTTTCTGAAAGTTTGTAACACTTCCAAAATTGTTCCAAAACAAGAAAATGCTTTGCTTTTAAAACTAAAGATTTTAGAGATACACAGCTCAAGGATATTTTAACATTTGCTATCCTATAGAACAGCTCCAGTTCTGGAGAAAGATTTTTACTGAACACCAAGTTTTATTGATAGTTGTTTTTCTCCAGCTCTAAAAGTAACAGGAGAGATTTAATAGACTAAAACTATGAGGGAGAATCTGAAAAAAGATACTTAAGTTATGTTTACATCTCTCCACTTGGCTGGAAAAAAATCTCTTTTGAACCTATATAGTTTGCTTTTTAAATCTAAACAGAAATTTAAAGATCACTCTCTGGACAATAATTACACCATTTCCAAGGTGGGCTTGAACTTTTGCCATCACTAACTGCAGCCATTGATCATAAGCAGTGGCAGATTTAGAGTTAGTGGGGCCCTGTGCTCAGCTTCCTTTCTGGGGGCTCTCCCGGGAACCCAGCCAAGAAAAAGAACATTCACTTTTTCTGTCCCTCCCATTTTTCGTTCTTTTTTCTTCATCCTCCTTCTATATTATAAGTAATAAGAAGTAAATGAAAATGAAGTGAGGTGCCTTGATTGTTTCTGTAGTCTAACTTTTTTTTCACAGACCACTTCAAAATTGCTGAAGGTCTCAGGTGGACCACTTAATGATCTTTCCAAATACAGTTTGTACCATTAGCTAACTACTGTAAAGTGCTTTGGATATGAGCACTTAATTTAAAAAAAAAAAAAAAAAAACAATCTCCATGGCTGCAGAGGACAGCTTTCGGTGCCCAGTGGCCCTGTACTGGCTGGCCTGGAGAAGCGTGCAGAGACCCACATGTGCTCTACCTAAAGGTGAGGCACAGTTCCATCAGCCATCTGAGTGCCCTGGGCTCTCCCTCCCCCAGCCACTCTTCCCCTGCCCACAGGCAGCCACCACTCACCAGGTGGCAGCCAGCAGCACAAACACAGGCTGGAAGGCTTCAAAGGAACACTGGGTAGCCGCACAGCTGGTGGTGGAGAGAAGAGGCGCTTTCCCACTTCCGAGTACCACTTTTCTCCGTCTGGCTGTGCGGCTGCCCCATGCTCCTCTGAAGCCTTCCAGCCCGTGTTCGTGCCACTCACCACCTCCTGGCGGTTCACATGAGGCTACAGCCTATAGGTGAGCCTCCCTGCTCTCCTGCCCTCCCCACAGACCTCTCTGCACAGGGACTGCCCCCCCCCACGCACACACAAGGGCACCATTTTGTGCGGGTGGGAGGGGGGCAGCCGTGCGCTCCAGGACACAACTTGCTTTTCATCCTGTTCTCCAGACTATCAGAGTGAGGGGAAAGTACTTGTATTCCATGCATACCTCTCACACCTGGCTAGTCAAGGGAGCTTGAAATGGTGCCCTTGCCCCCACAGAGTGGCTATCCCCTGTGCAGGGGGGTGTCGGACCGGTCACAGTCACTCAGTGTTGGTAAGAATTCTTGACCCAAGAAATCCCTAGCCTCAATCCCCACGAAAAAACAACAATGAGCCTAACCCAATTCAACAAATAAGCTGTACTGTGGATGTGTCATGTTGGGCCCAAGCCTTTGATTTTTATGTAGACAAAAATATCACTGACTCCAAAAGTGATGGAGTTTTATCTGCATAAACAGCTTGAGGAATGGAGCTTTTATTAACTGTACATAACTTTTAAAGTAGCAGTATTTATTCAAACATATATACAGATTTGTAGGGTTGGGGTTTTTTTTTCCATCATGAGATCTAGGCACTAAATACAAGATTAATAAAGAGGTATGTTAACTTTAGAGTTTTGCATTTGTCATCATATAAAACAGACTTACACTTTAGTTTCACTGTCCAGACAGAATGATAAGAAATATATACAGTTAATAATTAGTTGACAGAGATGCAAATATATATAAATATTGGGCCCAGCAATGGTATTTACTCACATGATTAATCCATGAGATTACTGGCATGAGTAAGTAAGTGCTCAACCCATCCTGGGAATTAGAGTTCAAAAACTGTTCAGTTTACTTAAGCAAGGAGGCCCATTGACATAAGCAGGTTTATTAGTGTGATTCAGGTCTTCAGACGAACAGCTTGTAAAATAGTACTATAAAAACTCTTCCTGTGATGGCCCTAGTCTGTGTTCCTTTGGTGTCAGACTGCCAAGTAATTCACTGCAGGTGTCTACACAGCTACATGCTGCTATTGATGTAATGACAAAGGTCAGCTCAGTGATATTTTCACCCCTCTTCCTGCTATCTCCATTTTGTTCTCTACTCAGTTTGAAGCTATGTCTACATGACGGGGTTGGTATCCCGGAAAAACTCCGCCACATCCAGGGAAAGCGTCTGCGCTTCCACTTTTTTTTTGCGGAAGAGCAGATGAGCTCTTTTAGAAGCCCTGTCTTCCTCTGCCCACAAGGAAGAAGGGCTCTTCCAAAAGAGGAGGCTTTTCAGAAATTTGGCCCAGTGTAGACGGGCCAAATTTTGAGAAAGCCTTGTCTGAAAAAACTATCAGAAAAAGGTATGCAAATTGCAGACCACAATTTGTGTACCTTTTTCTGATAAATCATTGTAGACATAGCCTGAGTCATGAGCAGAGAACTGCAAAGTTTCATGATTTCCTGTGCCAGTTTCTGCATTTCTTCCCCTTGGAAAAATGGGCATCAGGTAACACACCCCCTATTGCACCCAGGCAATCATCTTTCCCCTTAACAAAGATTTAGGCTCATAATCTTCCCCTCGAGTAGGGAGCCCAACATCTCCTCCAAAAACTGCTCTCACTCCTACTGTCTCTGAATTAGTAACCATGTGTAGGAAGAGAGGGACGCAGTAGCATCTGCTCACCTTTCTCCCAACAGGGGAGGGTTTAAAAAGGTCTCAGGCAGCCCTGAAATGGAATCAGCTGATCCTAGTTGGTGCAAAGTAGCCCTGTCTCAGCTGATCCTAATCTACCTGAGACAACCACTTTTTAGCTGATCCTAACTGACCGTGGTAACCCTCCTCTAGTTAACAGGCAAGTGGGCCTTTTCCCACTCTATTTTAGCCCTCTGGCCTGACTTTTTGTCAGAACAACTATGCTAACTCTTCTTCATATAAACATAAAATCATAGAATACTTGAACTGGAAGGCACCTTGAGATGTCATTGAGTCCAGTCCCCTGTTCTCAAGGCAGGACCAAACTCTTGTTACCAGCAAAGGCGTACTAGTAAACTAAATTTAATGGGCCTGATCTTAAATGATGTTAAATGCCTTTGTCCCAGAAGATGGTCTGACCTGGAAACCACCGTATCTGTCACCGGAGGATTTCTCAGCTCCAGTCCAAATGAACACAGACACATATAGTGTTCAAATTTAACAGTATATTGTAAGGTACAACAGATAAGTTAAACAATGGATTACAAACACCGAACAGATAAAACAACCCCTCACCCTTTGATATAATAGAAGACAGTATAGATAAAACAAATGGCAGAACTTAATACTCAGTCTGTCTGAGGCAGCTTGAAGCTCAGGACCTTCAACCCTTTAGCTGGTGGTAGCTTTCAGAGGAGGAACACTGAGGCGTCCTGATGCTCCAGTGTTAGCGTTAGTATGGCAAACAGTTCACTGCTTAGGCCCTGCTTTCGCAGCGAACCAGCTTAAAGTTTGTGGATTGCAGGCAGAGCAGTTCTGAGTGCCTTAAAGGGCCTTCGCCACAGCAGGTACAGAACGATGGAAGAGCTCTGTGGTCACAATCCCGATGGTGTGGGGAGATGCAGGTAGCTGAGGCTCACTAAGCTGAGCTATTGCTACAGCTGTGGGCCAAAACACCCTGTGGGCAGCAGCAGAGTCGGGTCTGGTCTGTCACTGGACTGGGCCTTCACCACAGTCCCTGATGACGGAATGACTCTCCTCCAGGATGGTATGGGAAACTGCCGACCCGATCTCTTCAGGAATCTGGATTTTATAGAGCCCAAGGTGGGAAAATTCTGAAGGTCCCAAATGCAAAAGCAAGGCGTACCCAGTGCAAAACTTTGGGGCCTTGTGCAGATTCAGTGCCGTGTGCAGTTTGGTGGTGCTGTGAGCATAGCCACGTGCGGCGTGCAAAGCTGGTGTTTTGGCAGCAAAGTCACTTGGGTTCCATTTTGAATTGTTCCTTGAGCTCAGACTCCATTTTGATTTTACAATGTCCATACAGCTAACATATCTTACAATGTCCATACAGCTAATAGTCTGGACCATCCCAGACAGATGTCTATCTAATCTGATCTTAAATATTTCCAGAGATGGAGATTCCACAACCTCCCTATGCACTTTATTCCAGTGTTTAACCACCCTGACAGTTAGGAAGTTTTTCCTAATGTCCGGCCTAAACCTTCCTTGCTGCACTTTAAGCCCATTACTTCTTGTCCTATCATCAGAGGCCAAAGGGAAAATTTTTTCTCCCTCTTCCTTGTGACACCCTTTTAGATTCTTGAAAACTGCTATCATGTCCCTTCTTAGTCTTCTTCTTTCCAAACTAAACAAGCCCAATTCTTGCAGTCTTCCTTCATATTCTTGTAATCATTTTTGTTGCTCTTCTCTGGACCTTCTCCAATTTCTCCACCTCTTTCTTGAAATGTGGTGCCCAGAATTGGACTCAATACTCCAACTGAGGCCTAATCAGCACAGAGTAGAGCAGAAGAATGACTTCTCGTGTATTACTCACAACACTCCTGTGAATGCATCCCAGAATCATGTTTGCTTTTTTTTGCAGTAGTGGCACACTGTTGACTCATATTTAGCTTGTGGTCCACTATGACACCTAGATCCCTTTATGCAGTACTCCTTCCTAGACAGTCACTTGCCATTCTGTATGGGAACGTCTACACTGTGGGGGGTTTCTGGGATACTGGAGCTATCCCGGAAAAACTCTGTTGCTTCCAGGGAACGCATTTGCTTTTCCACTTTTTTTTGCAGAAGGGCAAATGCGCTCTTTCGGGGAACTCTGTATACCTTGTTCTATGAGGAATAAGGGCTCTTCCAAAGGAGGAGACTTTTCCGCCATTTGCCGCATCTAGACAGGGCCAAATGGCGGAAAAGCCTTTTTCAGAAAAGCAATCAGAAAAAGCAATAGTATAGACCTAGCATTAGTGTGAAATTGATTGATCCTTCCTTGCATTTATCTTTCATCCTATTTACCTCAGATGATTTCTCCAGTTTGTCCAGATCATCTTTCATCCTATTTACCTCAGATCATTTCTCCAGTTTGTCCAGATCATTTTGAATTATGACCCTAGCCTTTAAAGCAGTCGCAACCCCTCCCAGCTTCGTATCATCTGCAAACTTAATAAGCATATGCTCTATGCCAATATCTAAATCGTTGATGAAGATATTGAACAGAACCAGTCCCAAAACAGATCCCTTCATATTATGCCCTTCCAGCATGATTGTGAACCATTAATAAAAACTCTCTGAGAATGGTTATCCATCCAGTTATGCACCCACCTTATAGTAGCCCCATCTGAGTTTTATTTGCCTAGTTTATTGATAAGAAGATCATGTGAGATCATATGAAATGCCTTATTAAAGTCTAGGTATACCACGTCCACCGCGTCTCCCTTATCCACGAGACTTGTTATCCTATAAAAGAAAGCTATCAGATTGGTTTGACGTGAATTGTTCTTTACAAATCCGTTTGCCTGGGGCGCACAGGGTGGTGGGTTCTATTCCCTTCTCCCCCCGCCCCCCCCCCCGGGAGAGGGTAGACAGAAGTGGAAAAGCAGGATAAGGGCCACCCTGAAGGTAAGTAGTGAGGTGGGTCCCGGCATGGTTTAGCAGATAGGGCATTCCAGATATTACTTATTTTCTTCCAGATATTTGTAGATGAATTCCTTAAATACTTGCTCCATTATCTTTCCTGGCACAGAAGGAAAAATGACTGATCTGTAGTTTCCTACGTTGTTCTTATTTCCCTTTTTATAGATGGACACTATAATTGCCCTTTTCCAGTCTTCTGGAATCTCTCCTGTCTTCCATGATTTTTCAAAGATGATAGCTAAATGCTCAGATACCTCCTCTATCAGCTCCTTGAGTATTCTAGGATGTATTTCATCAGGTCCTGGCAACTTGCAGACATCTAACTTTTCTAAGTAATTTTTAACTTGTTCTTTTTTTATTGTAGTTTCTAAACCTACCTCATTTCCACTAGCATTCACTATGTTAGGCATTCCTTCATCATCAGACTTCTTGGTGAAGACCAAAATGAAGTCATTAACCACCTCTGCCATTTCCAAGTTTCCTGTTATTGTTTCTCCCTCTTCACTGAGCAATGGGCCTACCGTGTCCTTGGTCCTCCTCTTGCTTTTAATGTATTTATAGAATGTCTTCTTGTTACCTTTTATATCTCTATCTAGTTTGAGCTCGTTTTGTGCCTTTGCCTTTCTAATCTTGCCCTGGCATACCTGTATTGTTTGCTTATATTCATCCTTTGTAATTTGTCCTGGTTTCCACTTTTAATATGACTCCTTTTTTATTTTTAGATCATGCGAGATCTGGTTAGGCCAAGGTGGTCTTTTGCCATACTTTCTATCTTTCCTATGCAGTGAAATAGTTTGCTTTTGGGCCCTTAATAATGTCCCTTTGAAAAACTGCCAACTCTCTTCAGTTGTTTTTCCTCCTAGTCTTGCTTCCCATGGGACCTTACCGACCAGTTCTCTGGGTTTACTAAAATCTGCCTTCCTGAAATCCATTGTCTCTATCTTGCTGTTCTCCCTTCTACCATTCCTTAGAATCATGACCTCTATGATTTAATGATCACTTTCACCCAAACCGCCTTCTACTTTCATATAGAAGAGTTTATTTTCTTAAACCAGATACAATGAGAGCTTGGGAAGGATTATGTTTATTTATAGGTGCATCATCATTAACATTCAAAATGTGCAAAGGGGGGAAGGCTGAGTGATTACTAAAGAACATTTTTGCATTTCTTTCAGTTATTTAAATGAGCTATATTAGCCAAATGATCTAGCATTCATGTTCACTTTTACTGTGCGCATTGTAATTGCATAATCTATAATATTTGTAAATAAGAACCTTGATAATTAGAACAGAAACAAGAGGTTCACAAGGTATCCAAATGGAGTTCTCCCAGCACCTGCTAGACATGATTAGATTCTGTGAGGTGTAGCAAACCCTAGTCCCACTGAAATAAACCAGAATAAAGGATGCAAAATACCTTTTATTACAAGACCTATAGGGACAGATATTTAAAACATTAAGGCCTCTAATGATGCAGATAAGGCTTTTGAAATTCCCAGTAGACCCCTACATGCCTAATTCTTGCTGTATTCAGTAAGAGTTATGCATCTGGATGCTTTCACAAATCCCATTGCCCTTTCATTCCCAATTATTTAACAAAAATGCTTTTAGCTACATACGCAAGTTTAATTCTAGTGAATTTACCGACATAATGGGAATTTATAGTCTAGCCATATTGCAGTAAGCTTGGCCTATGTTATTCCTTATGCTGACACTTTGATAAACTAGAACTCAAGCTCTGATGAGAAATAGCATGATAATAATCTCTGGCAAACATTCACAAACTGAAAACAAAGGGAGCAGGAACAACAGTGTAATGTATTACTCCCCAGCATCAAAGAGAGCTTCTCTTAGAGAGTCGGCCAGCTAGCCTCGCTTACAAGCTTGCTTTGTGGAACATAAGTTTATTGGTTCTTAATTCTTATTCTTAAAAAATATGATCCAATCTATAATTTGGAATGAGTTTGGAATTAAGTTAGAAACAGAAGACCTAGCACTTGTGGAGTTGCTCTGTCACAAATCACAAGCAAAGCAATGGTGAATCAGGCCCAATGAGCCAGAAACACCATGTAGACTTGAGAAATTCTGGCTTCTGTAAGTGTAAATTGACTTGTTCAGGGATCCATTTTCATTTTTTGTAACCTTTATGCTATGATAGCAAATCTTGTCTTCCTCCTCTGCCCTTTACTGCATGATCAGCTAGCCTATAGGTTTTTGCCATAGACTGTTTTCCTCGTCACTCTTCAGAGTGCAGAATGTTAAATTGAAATCTTTGAGGTTTCTAAATCAAAAGTTGTTTTTTAAATAAAACTCACAAATGCCTGAGCTTTTCATCCCTTAATAACATTGTGCAATCAGGCTTCCCAGGTTGCTTACAGCTCTTGGCATTTTGTTAATTACTGCAAGCAATGAAAGTGATAGACTCACTCATATCAGCCTGAATGTCTTCCTCTCTAGTGAAGCATGCAGTTGAAATACTGTGCCACTGGCTGATTCAAGGGTCAGAAAGAAAAAGAAACCCCAACAGACACATCTTATTGACTTGGAACACCTTTGGGTGATCTGTTGTTATTAATTATTATTGTTGTCACCCCTTTTCAACCCACATGACTAGTCAAATTTCAGAGTCCTGGGGATGTTCTGGTTGGAAGTAGAAACTGGTGGAGTCTAGTATTTTCTTTAATGCAGTTTTGTTTATTTACAAAAGTGACAAGGTGCTCAGAAAGGAGGGCAGGCAGCCTAGCAGTCAGTGCTCTCTGTCCTCTGGCGTGTTGCCTTTCTGTCAGAGCAGGAGATGGGCCTGGCTCCTGACCCTAATATGGGAAATCATCTGGCATGCACCCCCACCTAAACAACACCCCTTAAGGTGATGTAGTGGGGGTATCCAGGCCCTCCCTCTTCACCAGTAAATTCCTTGCAAGAGTTTAAGTTCACAGCCCTGGACTACTTGCTACATATATGTCCTTTGAATTTGGGGCATGGCTCCTGTAATTCAACCAGTCAAACATTTAAAAAAAAATCCAAAACAGCAGGGTCTCTAGAGGGTTTTATGGTTTTCCAGGGAGGTTGTGGGTGGAGACTGAGCTTGTCTGAGAGCCTTACCCACTTGGTAGTCCTCCTCACTCTGAGTCCTCTGTTTGAGTTCATAAAGGAGAATTCTTCTCTCCTAAAACCTGTCCTTCCACAGCCTTTTAAATTCCTTTTCACCCATTCCTCAGAGTGTAACACCATCAGAGGCTGATTGTCAGGGAACAGGATTGAACCTGAGACCTCTGAAGGCAAATGCTGCATTCTTCTTAGGGTATGTCTACACTGCAGTGTTTTTCCAGAAAAACGGCTGTTTTTCCAGAAAAACAATACTTGAGTCCACACTATTATTGAGTTCTTTCGACAGAAAGTCAAAAGAATGGAGGGCTTTTTCTGATGGAGGTAAACCTCATTCTACAAGGAAGAAGACTTTTTCCAAAAAAGCTTTTTTGGAAAAAGGTGTGTGTGGATGCGGAAGTGGGAGTTCTTTCGAAAGAAGAGGCCTCCAGGAAAAAACATGGGTGCCCTGCTGGCTACTCTGTCCAAACTAATCACAACTCTATAGTTCCTGTCTCCTGCCAGCTCTTAAAGCTGCAGGCATCCGGGACAAGCCTTGTGGCCAGAAGCCAGCCCTGGGAGCTGCACCTCACCGGGGGCTCTGACTGCCACACAAATTTGGACCAATGGCCCAGCCTCAAGCCCCCCAAAACCTCCCTGGCCCTCACAGGGAGCACCGCCAGGGCTCCCAGAACCCAGCCAGGAGCACAAAAAGGCGTGCCCCATCTTGGTCCAGTGCAGAAATCCTATCGCTCCTGGAGCTGTGGGGTGAGGAAGAGACCCTTCAAGACCTCCACTCCCAGCGACGAAAAGCCGACATATACCACCAGATGGCTGAGGCTCTGGCTGCAAGAGGCCACCACCCCTGGACCTTGGACCAAGAAAGGAGCAAGGTCAAAGAGCTCTGGCAGGGCTACACCAGAGCCAGGGAGCTTAGCTCTCGCTCCAGGGCAGGACCCCACTCCTGCCCCTACTACCAGGAGCTCCACCAAAGCCCCTTCCCCACCCATGGTGGTGGACTCAGAGCTAGAGATGCCCGTCATTGCCCGCCCAGAGCTCCCTGCTGAGGAGGAGGAGGAGGAGGAGGAGGAGGACAATGAGCTGCAGGAGGAAAAGGAGATGGCCAGCACGGTCACCCTCACTCAGCCGGGAGCCAGTACCCCAGGGCCTAGAAATCTCCCAGGCATCCTCTGATGGCAGGGAGGAATCTTTAGGTGAGTACTCTCAGTTTGTCACACACACGGGGGGGGGAAGCGGGTGCAGAGGAGATGGGGTGCGATCGTCGCTCTGCCCACTCGGCCTGGACATCGTGCTGCAGTCGGTGCACATGGAAGCACATGCAGCATCAGTCTGCATCACACGGCCTCAGGAGGCAGCTCCAGAACACCCCTGAGCTCCTGTTCACAGGCTCAGGGGAGGCCACACACACACACACACACACACACACACACACACACACACACACACACACCACACACACACACCTGATCCCTGGAGGGATGTCCTCCCACCACCAGCCACTGCTGGAAGCAGGCTGAGCCCAAGGGCACACACAGGACCCCACACAGACCGAGGGGTGTTGCATACAGCACACGGGTGTGCCTGCACATGTGAGGCCCCACCTGCTCCCATGGACAGCACTGCCAGGCTCAGGTGTGTGTGCAGACCCCATGGAAGGCCAGGCTGCTCCAGGCCCCTCTCCCACCCATAGGATCCCAGTTTGGCCAGACACTTCCCTTTTCTACTTGTCCGTGGGACAGGAGAGGGAAGCAGGAAGTGTGGTCCCCTGGGCACCTCGAGGCCCTTGTGAGGCAGAGACCACTGTGCAGGCTACACATGGCCTTGCTCCCAGGACCTCCCCATCCTCTGGCCTGAGGACTGTTGGTCGCAGCTCACAGAGGAGGGCACAGGAACAGTGTCTGCATGGATGACTGACCTCCTCTCCCTCTTCATTCTCCACAGCCGGACCATCCTTCACTGAGGGGTGATCCATGCCATCAAAGGCAGCTGCCTGACCCCAGGGGACCCACAAGCGCAGGAGGGTCCAAGAGGACCTCATGAGGGAGTACGTGGCTGTCCTGTGCAACATGCAGCAAACCCTGGCCCAGAAGGTTCGGGATGATACCCAATGGTGGACCCACATGTGGGACCAGCTTGCACAGCAGGGCAACAACATTTGTGCCACCATCTGAGAAATGATGGAACACCCAGCTCCTGTCCCTGCTCCTGCCCCCCACAGCCTCTCCTGCTATGCCTCTGTCCCCTCCTCTAGCCCCCTGCCTCTGCCCCCTTCCCTAGCCCTCCCTGCTTGAAGGCCCTTCCTTCCTGTCTGGCCTATGCCCCCCACCCAGGTAGGAGGGCCTCCCCCTTCCTCTCCAGCATGTTGTGGAGAACACAACAGGCCGAGACCACCTTGGGGATATTGAGCTCCACTCGAGGCAGGTCAGAAGGCACCTGAATCGCGCTTTCAGGTGCCCAAAGGTGCATTCAACCTGCATTCAGGCCCAGCTGAGGTGTGCATTGAATTGGTCCAGGCTGGGGTCCAGTTGCCCGGTGTAGGGTTTCATGAGCCACAGCATTAGGGGATCTCTTCCGGAAAAGCTTCTTCTAAAAGAAGTTCGCAATCTAGATGTAGCCTCTGCTAAGGCTGTAGCTGGCTCATTAATCTCTAACTGGTCACAGTGCCACTTGAAGGGACACCCAGGAGTTGTGTGTTACAGGTGCATATTCTGCAAAGCTGGAGAGGTGGGATTATCTGGGTCCAGTATTGTGCCTTTTAATTCTTTGGGGCCCAGTATAGAATTTGAATACCCCCTCACACAAACAGTATTCAAAGTCTTGTATCTCTGAAAGAAGAGGGCGCAAAGAGCAGGAAAGAGCTTCTTTTGCTCATAGCACCAAGAACATTCTCAGTGGCCTGCATCCTGACCCAAAAACCTCTTCCCAGATCTCTTTGTGAGTCTATGTTTTCAGCTGTTCACTCCTGCTCTTTCTTTCTCTCAGTGTGTGTCCACATTGCAGCAACATAGCTGCAGCTACAGTGTTGTCATGTAGACACTTATTATAGTGATAGAATGGGGCTTTTCTGTTGCTCTAGTTAAATCCCCACTCCCTACAGAGGAGGTAGCTAGGCTGACAGAATTCTTCTATTGATCTAATGGTGTGTGCACTAGGGTCTGCTAACTACATCTTTCAGGAGTGTGACTTTTTTACATCCCTGAAAGTGATGTAGTTAGATCCACCTGAGTTCTAGGCATAGATCAGGTCTCAGACTTCCAGTATCCCGCGTGCCTCATACACCAACCTAGTAGCAATACTCAGATAACTCCTGACCAGTCGGTGCTAATTTCTATTAAATCCTGTTTTAAGTGTTACCCATTAATTATTTCGTACAACTGTCTTAAATGGAGGACACATGAAGTTTCAACTTAACCCATAACAAGTTTTCACCATGCTTGTGACATTATTCTAGTCATCAGCAGTTACTGGTTGCAAGCAGGTCATGAATAGATGGCATTACAATTTGTGTCTGTGTTTGTTCCTCTTCCATTTAGAAGTGCATCTTATAAAAAGACGAGAAGGAAAAGGACAAGTTTGTTAGGAGAGAACTTTAACTTGTGGAATGATATCATGGCATTTAGATGTTGAATTTACAAGGATTCCTGCACTAATTTTTCATTAAACACATAATTATTGATGGACTTGACAACTCAAAGGTTTTGAAAAAGAACACAGGATACAAATTTCAAAAGCCTCCAAGTGACTTAGGAGCCTATGTCCCATTTCCAAAAGCGATTTACTTCTAATTTTTTTTATGATATTCAGACACCTAAAGATGGTGATAGGTACTTAACTATAGACCACTAGTGTAAACCTCACCAATTTCCTCTCCAAGGCCAATGTACATTTCTTTCACCTTCTCTCACATGCATAACAACAAAACACATTAAAACCCTTTCAAAAAAAGACACTCCACTGAACACTGCTCCTCCACAAGGAGGGTGAGAGAACTAACAATACTCATGTTGCTTAATCCACTACTGAAAGACTCTAATGGTGCATCTACACTGCCCCATAACTTGAAATAAGATACGCAATTTGAGCTATGCAAATCTTGGATCTTATTATGATGCTATTTCGAAATAGCTTATTTTGTCATTTGGCACAGTCTACACAGCGACAAATTTCAAAATAAAGTGCTATTCCGAAATGTCCCTTACTCCTCATAGAATGAGGTTTACAGGGACATAGGAATAGCGAGCCCAAAATAACAGGCTTGCTGTTAAGACACAGGATAGCTATTTTGGGATACTCTGGTATCCCAAAATAGTGTTGCACTATAGATGTACCCTAAGACATTATGGCAATGAACATAGTATAAGTCATTATTAGAATAGAACTGAGCAAGCATAAGAAATTCACATCTTAGTAAGCCCAGAAAGAATGTACCCAGGCATGAGGCAGGTTTTACAAATGCCAACAGCTCAATTTTTTTCTCACAAAGCACTTTTTGTTTCAAAAGGGCCATATTATTCCATGTAAATAAATCTTGTGTTAAAAGCCTGAAAGGTAAGCAGCACCTTCTAAGATGCTTCTAAATACAGGGAGGGTCACAGAACCCATATT
This sequence comes from Pelochelys cantorii, assembly GCA_032595735.1. NCBI lineage: Eukaryota > Metazoa > Chordata > Testudines > Trionychidae > Pelochelys > Pelochelys cantorii. Next base: position 81,967,672 of record CM064329.1, on the reverse strand, counting down.
AAATAAACATTATTAATAAGAATGCAAGGGCTGGCGATAGAAGTCTTTATATTATGAATGAAAATAATTAGGTTATATCTGTCAAACAAACCAACACTAAAGGGTTTGTAATAGTTCATTTAACTGATACTGATACATCAGTCATTAATGATGAGGGTAATAAGAGATGTTAGCAAAAAGCTAAAAGATGGGGCACAGTTTTTTCTTTTTCCATCTAATTCAGAGGAAAATTACTACTAAAATAATGTAAGACTTTCCTGGAATTATTAAATTATATTGATCCTAAACTGATTTAACTGAGAAAATAGTATCATTAAATATTTACTCAAACTCAGCATAAGAAAGCATTAAGAGCAAAACTGCTGGCCTGGTAAATTTGGCCAGAGCATTATTCTGTTATGTAAAATATCTAATTTTGGAATGAATGTAGGGTTCTTAGTTCTGGTGTTTCTGTGGTTCAGGCTGACTGGCATTTTAAACAGATAAAAGGTGAAGAAAGGAGAAGGTGTTAATAGTGCAATATTTCTGCATCCCCATTACCCAATGTCTTCAACCTGGGCAGAGACAGGACTGGCTTCTGACTTAAAATACAGCTTGTTAATTTAAATGAACTCAACTGAAATTTTGGTGCCACTCTGTAATGAGACCAGATTCTGCCCATAATGTGTGACCCTGTGTGGCTGAGGGAAATGGGGATACATTTTCTGCCTTAACTAAAGGTGGAAAAACCAGAAGATGCACACCTATAACAAAAGTACCCTACAGATAAGTACAGCAAGAGCTATCTCATGTCCCAGTGAGAGAAAAGAAGGGCATAGGTGCCAGTGCAAGTATAGAAAATAAAAGCTTATAATTTATGCTGTTCCAAATTCAGTTGTTAAGTTTTATTGTCTACTTTCCACTGTGTAAGGTATATGTAAGTGTCACCAGGACAAACACTAATAAATAATTTCAAACATAATTATAGAGTATTAACTCTGCAAACAAACTTGCCCTAAAATAACTAGATCAGGTTTAATTCACACTTTTTGTTATTTTGGAACAAATCAATGTGTAGGCAGTATTATTTCAGAATAAAGGTGCTCTATTCTGATTTTTCATAAGTGGATAATAAAATCAAGTATGCCCCTTTTTCTGAAATAAGATCATCCACATACAGATTTACCAAAATAACAAAAGATGTGAATTAAAACGAAGTTGTTTATTTCAGTCCAGGTGTACACACAGCAGCTCATAATTTCACATACATTATACACAATAATAAATACAATAAATAGTGTTGATGCAAGCCTTTTACACAATCAGAACAAGTATTTACAACAGTTTGTCCCCGTTTAGAATATACGCAATACATATTTCAGAACTATGTTTCTCTACTTTTACTATTCAACAGATCCTCTCTTATTCCAAAAAACAGACTCAAATCTTTCTTTCTTTCTTTCTTTGGTAATATTGTGAGTTCTAGAGATGCAATTTCTTTAAGGACACAGTAGCAAAACAGTAAACAAATTATGTCCATATTTGTATTATTAATAGCAACTTCAATTATTAAGTAGATTTTTTTCTTCTTTAGTTTAAATTTCCCATTCTCATGCAGTAACTCAAGCTTATTCTGTTTGGGTTTTTTATGTTGCAAGGGAAGGTTTAATTCTAAAAATGATCTGCTGAAGTGAAATTAACAAAAATTAATTATTCAGCCCTCTCCCCCAGTTCTATTAGTTTTAGGATTTTAAAACCTTCTTTAAATTCTAGCTTTACCTTAATTTAGCCTAAAATTTGAATTTAAACTATTTGTTGCTTTCCATTTAAATGTCAATGAAATCAAGGAAGCTGAAAATAATTCCATAGTTTCTAAATCCTTTTTCCTACTCAATAGAAAGGGCAGGTCCAGCCATTACTGTAGCAGTTCTGGAAAAACTGCATACCAGTACATCATCTTGCTACAGTGTAATTCAGCTACAAAGAAGTCCCCAGTGCCTTTCACTATAGCTAATATGCTGTCATGGGAAAAGCAGAAGCAACACAATGAAATATGGTACATTCTAACTGCCATTCATTATATCCTTTCTCTGGAGTAATCTCCTTATCTGTAATTAGAAAGAACATGCAGCTTAACTTGCCAACATAAGCTGTTGTGTAGAGTTGCTGTGTGCTGTTAAAGAGTTGTCACGTTCCACCCCAGAGGTGGTTACATTTAAGGATGAGTAACCTCTGCATATGCCAGTCAAATTCTGGCTCTCATCAGAAATTCCCCTTCAAAATGTGTCCCGATGTGCTGCAAAAGTAGCATTACAATTAACCATTATAATAGCAGGCAGAATTCTCATGCAGAGCCTCCAAACATAGATTATTCTTGTTAAATGTGTGCAGGAGAGAGAGTATAACTGAAATCAGCAGTTCATGAAGTGGAAGGCTGTGTCTAGACTGGCGCGATCTTGCGCCAGAGCTATGCAAATGAGGCTCAGCGTGGAATATTGCTGAGCCTCATTTGCATAACTAATGAGCCGCCATTTTTGCGGAAGAGGCTCTTGCGCAAGACGGAGCTGTCTACACTGCCCTGTCTTGCGCAAGAAAAACCCTCTTGCGCAAAGCCGTTATGCTGATTATTTTCAGGTACCACCACCATTGGAATCATACTTTATAAATCCATGAGTTGTTTTCACAAAGCTATTTGCATATGTTGTATTTCTTCTCTCAGTTTCAGACTGCAATTTTACGTGTACTGTACTCTTAACACAAAAAAGTAAAACAACTGGTAGGCACTGTAGCATTGCAGTGATTAATTTAAAATAAGGCTGATTTGTTCTACTGCTTCTTTCCCTCAGGCCAATAACTGGGAGCTAGTTATACTTCAATTCAACAAGCCAGAGGAAAAACACCTGTTGCGTATGATTACACCCTATTAAAATGTAATGAATAATTCAGCATGAATATTTTAAATAGCAGCATTGTTGTCTTGTCACCAGATTCTCAAGAGCATGTATGAGGCTGAAGTGCGAAAGGGTCAAGTCAACTTCTGTCCTGTCAAGTAGCTCATCCCCTGCACTGCCTCATATCTCAGAGATGTTCTGTTATGGCTAAGCCCCCTCCCCTGCCCCCCAGCCATTGACTGCAAGAGAAAGGAAGTGAAGTATTATGCTTTTAACCTACATTCTGCATGATGCATCTTCTGTGTTTAATTTTAACTCACACAGAGATAGACCCCCATCTAAACTCCCAATCTGAACAGTGGCTGACACTTACATTTGTAAGAGGCCAAATCAGAAACCTCGATCTAAACACCCCCGACCAACTCCACAGAAATTGATGGAAGTCTTTCCAATAACTTTAATGGGAGTTGGATTGGATCCTTATTGCGCATAGTGCCACGTTAATATTTCTGACATTAGAAACTCTATGGGGAAGGTACTGTCCTTTCACTTGCCCTGAGGTTAGGGACTATGGATTCTGGTGACCTAATGTCAGCTACTCTTGAGGGAGGTAGAAAAGCACTGATCCGTCCCCGCTACTGAAGTGGCCTATCATGCACACACATTGAGTCAAGGTGAGCAGAATTCGTTCTCCCACCTAGCACTGGGTCTTTCGCATTTTCACAGATCCTCAAGCAGTCAGAGGCTGCAGGAAGGCGTCCCTTCTCCTTCATGACTGTGTAGTTATCTTTGTCATCTTACAATAAGCTGTCTTACACTCTACCCGGGCATTTCCCATCCTGAGTTGGGGTGTGTGTGTGTGTGTGTGTGTGTGTGTGTGTGTGTGTGTGTGTGTGTGTGTGTGTGTGTGTGTGTGTGTGTGTGTGTTCGTTCCCTACTTTTGTCTAGAGCCTCTTCCATGAATGGCCTCTGGGTCCCTGCTGAGTGTAGGCAAGACTTTATTTCCCTAAGCCCAGAGAATTCTCCTTCAGCAGAATCAGAATTCAGTAGGATCCCATCACTCTCCTCAGGCATTTGTTTGCCTCTGTTGGCAAAGTAACTGGATTCCTCTTGGCCTCTGGTGGGGGAATGCCATCCTCGCCTCACCTAGCTTTTCTATTTGCATTTTGTCTCAGAACATCTCTTACCTATCTAAAGCTTACTACGGGGGCCTGATTTACTTCTGCTCTCAACATCATAATATCACTACCTGACAGTAAAAGAATATTGCCTGTCTAATAATATACCAGCAATCACCACCTGTGATCCTTGCTGGGTTGGATCTGTGTACAAACAGTGCTGTAAGTAGAGTGAAAGTTTTATCACAGAAACTACTCCACATTTCACACCCTGGCAACATTTTAATGGGGCCTCATGACATGGGGCTTAAATATAAGTCTTAACTATGCACTGAATGTCTCCCGATTAATTACCATCTTCCTCTCCTACTGATGATCCAGTGGACCTGTATCTAGCAGGATGTAGCATGGTGGATTGGGGGTGAATGGTTTAGGAGCAGGTCTCAAGTTTATACCCAAAAGTTTTGGGATAATAAGAGGAATGTGAGAGCTCAGCCCCAGAGGTTCCTGAAGAGAGAAAATATACAGGATGATGGGCAAACTGTATGGATTTTTCAAAGATGTATGCTAGCTTACTAGCAGACTGTTTATTATGGACATAATTGAATATGAACTTATAAAAAGCAATGGCAGAAATGCCCCCAGGGAATAAACCTGTCCAGGAAATAAATCAATAGGTTCCTCTAGAATGCCTGTAAGCATTCTAGTTACACCCACTTCTTTAGGCAGGAGAGTTGACAGAGATGACAATATCCTGCAATAACCTGTACAAACCTTACTGATTTAAGTTTAAGTATTTTAGGAGATCATTGTATTGAAAATGCAACTGTTTATGTACTATTGAGGGATTGTAAGTATATCCATGAGGGACAGGAACCACAGCAACCAAGGAACTATAAACAATGAGAAGTGGTTAGGCAAATTCATTCAGGTTGTAACACTGCCAGAGAGCTTTTGCCACCTTGGAAGAAACTCGCTTATACTGATTCAAACTGGTTTCTCCAGGGAACTACAGACAACAAAAAGGAATTTTTTTGTTGTTGTTGTTAAATAGCCCGAGTTCAAATGCACTTCTTTCGGATCCAGCCAATGGACACGACCTTGGTTCAAAAGCTGTGTGGGAGGGGGAATATTTAGGAAAAGAGTGGCAGGAGTTTGGCCTACTGAAGCCCTGTAAGACTGAAAGGCCGAAGTTGTGGGGTTTGGAGTACTATTCACCAGTAAAAAGCCCTTCTTGCAGTTGGGGGCATTCTCAGGTAAACTTATTAGCATTCATGTAGGTTCTTTTAATATGTTCTTTTCTGTCATGTTTGTATCGTAAGAATAAATGTATTTGCTTAGAGAGAGCTGTGTGGTAACCCACCTATGCTAATTACATTGTGTACTGTCTCTGACGAGAGAAGCAAAGCAGACTTGGTTAGACAGTCTGTCTTTTGCTATGGATATCAAAATATAGTTAGGGAACTGTGCAGCTTGGAAATACCCCAGTCAGAGGGGTGAGAGACAACAGAGAGTGGTAACAGCTGAGGACCCAGGACTCTAGAGTGGGTGCCCTTGCTGGATACAGGTATAGACGGTCTGAACTATGACAGATACTAGATTATAAGCTCTTTGGAGCAGGTACTGTTTTTTCATCATGTATCAGAACAGTGCATAGTAAAATGAGGTGCTGGTCTATGACTGCAGTTCATAAAGGCTACCAGAATATAAATAAATAATAAAAATAATACTTAGCATTCATATGTCAATATTTAAATAATCTTAAATACTGCAGAGTTGCTTCCTTTCTATATTCTGACTTGCTACTATCACTACAGTCCAAGCAAATATTTTCAAGGGACTTTATAGACTCAACTGTCTTGTCCCTAATTAGCTACTGAAAATAGAGTTTATTTGTTTTAAAATCAGTAATCTTGCATTACCTCTGTATCACTGGCTCAGAAAATTGTGGGCATCTGAGAGGATTTTTCAATGGCCTATATAAAGCTAATTAGTGATGTTAATTTACTCATACTGTAGAAACAGCTCAACACTTTCTCACAAAACATTGCCAAATAAAATAACTGCAAGCAGCAGCTGTCTTATAACTGCTACAACTAAAAAGAAACAATATTTCACACTTACATCTCACTTCTCAGCCAGAGATCTAAATCACTTTACAAACTGACTGAGGATGTAGTATCTGAGGAACAGGTAGGCTATGAACATGTCCCTGACACAAGAGTCAGACCCAAAGCTAGAAACAGAGCGCGAGGGCTAGATTCTCATTCTAAATTAAGTCAGCATGGAGAATAAATCTTAAAGATATCTAAAAATCATCTCTCCAAGTCAAGAGCATTGAGGCCTGAGGCCATTTAGGGAAGCTTGGGCCAACACTGTCATGTTTTACTGAACGGGTGAAATCCTTAACCCATTTAAGTCAATAGAAAAACACTCATTGACTTCAACAGGGCCAAGAGGACATAGAGGACAATCAGACTAACAATTTTATTATGGCATAAGCTTTCATTTGTCAGATGCATACAGAGATAGGAGTGCAATATGAGAGCTAATTCAGTCAGGGTGGATGTGGATAAGAAGGTGAGAATACTTAGAGTGAAAAGTTACCTGTTGTAATGAGAGAACCATTCCCCTGGTGTCAAATTTCCATATGAATTCCAGCTCAGCAGTTTCACGTTGCAGCTTGTTTTTGAATTTTGGGGGGGGGGGGCGGGGGGAAATGGCAACTTTCACATCTGTAACTGTGTGACAAGGGAAGTTAAAATGTTCTCCCACTGGTTTTTGTATGTTACCATTCTTGATGTCTGATTTGTGTCCATTTATTCTGTTGGTGAGACAGTCTGGTTTGTCTGATGTACATGGCAGAAGGGCATGGCTGGCACATTATGGCATATATCACATTAACAGATGTGCAGGTAAATGAGCCTTTGATGGTATGGCTGATGTGGTTAGGTCCTATAATTGTGTCAATAAGGTAGCTGTGTGAACAGATTCGGCAATGGGATTTATTGCAAGGGTTAGTTCCTGGGATAGTGTTTCTGTTGTGGTAGGTGGTGAGTATGTGTTTCAGGTTGGGGACCTGTGTGTAGCGAGGACTGTCCTACCTCCCAAAGTTTACGAGAGCCAGGAATCATCATCTGGAATAAGTTGTAGACCCTTGATCATGAACATAAGAACATAAGAATGGCCGTACTGGGTCAGACCAAAGGTCCATCTAGCCCAGTATCCTGTCTGCCAACAGTGGCCAGCACCGGGTGCCCCAGAGAGGGTGGACCGAAGACAATGATCAAGCGATTTGTCTCCTGCCATCCCTCTCCAGCCTCTGACAAACAGAGGCCAAGGACACCATTTTATCCCCTGGCTAATAGCCTTTTATGGACCTAACCTCCATGAAATTATCTAGCTTCTCTTTAAACTCTATTATAGTCCTAGCCTTCACAGCCTCCTCTGGCAAGGAGTTCCACAGGCTGACTACACGCTGTGTGAAGAAGAACTTTCTTTTATTAGTTTTAAACCTGCTACCCATTAACTTCATTTGGTGTCCTCTAGTTCTTCTGTTTAGGGAACTAATAAATAACTTCTCTTTATTCGCCCTCTCCACACCACTCATGATTTTATATACCTCTATCATATCCCCCCTCAGTCTCCTGTTTTCTAAACTGAGAAGTCCCAGTCTCTTTAGCCTCTCCTCATACGGGACCTGTTCCAAACCCCTAATCATTTTAGTTGCCCTTTTCTGAACCCTTTCCAAGGCCAAAATATCTTTTTTGAGGTGAGGAGACCACATCTGTACACAGTATTCAAGATGTGGGCGTACCATAGTTTTATACAGGGGCAGTAAGATATTCTGGGTCTTATTTTCTATCCCTTTCTTAATAATTCCTAGTATCCTATTTGCCTTCTTGACTGCTGCTGCACACTATGTGGAAGTTTTCAGAGAACTGTCCACGATAACTCCAAGATCTCTTTCCTGATTTGTCGTAGCCAAATTAGCCCCCATCATACTGTACGTATAGTTGGGGTTATTTTTCCCGATGTGCATTACTTTACACTTATCCACATTAAATTTCATTTGCCATTTTGTTGCCCAATCACTCAGTTTGGTGAGATCTTCTTGGAGTCCCTCACAGTCTGCTTCTGTCTTGACTATCCTAAACAGTTTGGTATCATCTGCAAACTTTACCACCTCACTGCTTACCCCTTTCTCCAGATCATTTATGAATAAGTTGAACAGGATTGGTCCTAGGACTGACCCTTGGGGGACACCGCTAGTTACCTCTCTCCATTCTGAAAATTTACCATTTATTCCTACCCTTTGTTTCCTGTCTTTTAACCAGTTCTCAATCCAAGAAAGGACCTTCCCTCTTATCCCAAGGCCATGTAATTTACACAAGAGCCTTTGGTGAGGGACCTTGTCAAAGGCTTTCTGAAAATCTAAGTATACTATATCTACTGGATCCCCCTTGTCTGCATGTTTGTTAACCCCCTTCAAAGAACTCTAATAGATTAGTAAGACAGGATTTCCCTTTACAGAAACCATGTTGACTTTTGTCAAACAAATTATGTTCTTCTACATGCTTCACAATTTTATTCTTTACTATTGTTTCGACTAATTTGCCCGGTACTGAAGTTAGCCTTACCGGTCTGTAATTGCCCGGATTGCCTCTAGAGCCCTTTTTAAATATTGGTGTCACGTTGGCTACCTTCCAGTCATTAGGTAAGGAAGCCGATTTAAGGGATAGGTTACAAACCACAGGTAATAGTTCAGCAGTTTCCCATTTGAGTTCTTTTAGAACCCTTGGATGAATGCCATCCGGTCCCGGAGATTTGTTGACATTAAGTTTTTCTATTTGTTCCAAAACCTCCTCTAATGACACTTCAATCCGGGACAATTCCTCAGATTCATCACCCACAAAGGACGGTGCAGATTTGGGAATCTCCCCAACGTCCTCAGTCGTGAAGACTGAAGCAAAGAAATCATTTAGTTTCTCCGCAATGGCTTTATCATCCTTGATTGCGCCTTTTATAGTTCGATCGTCTAGGGGACCCACAGGTTTTTTAGCAGGCTTCCTGCTTCTAATGTACTTAAAAAACATTTTGTTATTTATTTTTGAGTTTTTGGCTAGCTGTTCCTCAAAATCTTTTTTTGCTTTTCTTATTACATTTTTACACTTGATTTGACAGTGTTTATGTTCCTTTCTATTTAACTCACTAGGATTGGACTTCCACTTCTTAAAAGATGCCTTTTTGTCCCTCACTGCTTCTTTTACATGGTGGTTAAGCCACGGTGACACTTTTTTAGGTCTCTTGCTATGTTTTTTAATTTGGGGTATACATTTAAGTTGGGCCTCTATTATGGTGTCTTTAAAATGTTTCCATGCAGCTTGCAGGGGTTTGGCTCTAGTCACTGTGCCTTTTAATTTCTGTTTAACTAGCCTCCTCATTTTTGTGTAATTCCCCTTTTTGAAATTAAATGCCAGGGTGCTGGACTGCCCTCCCCCTCAGAGGTATCCTCAGTGCGAGAGGATACCGCAACATCCTCTGGGAGGAGGGTCCCAACTACGGGATGGTTTCCCTCTGCTCCCATTGAATGCTCTGTTTGCTTGAGACTTTCTTCCTCCTTAAGAGCACTGGGGCTCTCAGACTGGAGGTGGGACAGTACTACAATGTCCCGGAAAGTCTCATCAACATATCTCTCTACCTCCCTTAGCTCCTCCAGTTCAGCCACCCTGGCCTCCAAAGCCCGAACCCGGTCTCTGAGGGTCAGGAGCTCCTTGCAACGGGTGCACACATACGCCACCCTCCCACAGGGCAGGTAATCATACATGTTACACTCAACGCAATAAACAGGATAGCCCCCACTCTGCTGCTGGGCTTCTGTCTCCATTTTTCTAATGAATAAGTTTAAGCAGAAACTGGGATTCTTTTTAAACCTCTGGAATATAGATTATTATAAGAGTTGTTTTTAAGAAGGTCAGAAGTCCCTAGTGCCCTCTAACCTCCCCCTCTAACCTCCCTCTCCAAACTCCCTGTTAGCTGTTCCTGTTCGCAAGCTCCCTGGTCGCTGAGTCACAGGCTTATATAGCTCTGGTAGCCCCTTCCCCTGACTGAGGCTCAGCCAATTAACAGAGGCTTCTAGATTTCAAACCCTTTAGAAGCTCCTTCAAACAAACAAACAAACCAACCAAACACACAAACACAAGCTCAGCACACAGCAAATAACTCCCCCACACACAAACACACACTCCAGACAGCCACTTACCACAAGGGTCCCGTTTTTACTCCTCTTTTACCTGGAGAACTCCCTCTCCAAACTCCCTGTTAGCTGTTCCTGTTCGCAAGCAACATGTGTTGAAGAAGTTTTAGCTGGGGGCTCTAAGTAATAGCAAGTAGTATTCTGTTGCTTTCTTTGTTGCTTCTGTCCTTTAGTAGGTGACTTCTGAGTCCCTGCCTCACTCTGTCAATCTGTTTTTTACTTCTCCAGGTGGCTACTGTAGTTTTAAGAATGCTTGATAGAAGTTCTGTAGGTGTTTATCTCCATCAAAGGGATTGGCTGTAGATAATGGATCATGTGATGTTCTGGATGAAAGCTGGCATCGTGTACAGAAGTATAGTGGTCAGTAGGTTTCTGATACTAGATGGTGTTCATGTGACCATCACTTATTTGCACTGTAGTATCCAGGAAGTGGATCTCTTGTGTGGAGTGGCCCAGTCCTAAATTAATGGTAAGGTGGAAAATGTTGAAATCCCAATGCAATTCTTCATGGGCCTCTTTCCTGTGACTCCAGATGATGATGATGTCATCAATGTTGCACAAGGAGAGGAAGGGCACTTGGAGACAAAAGTTGAGGAAGCATTGTTCCAAGTCAGCCATAAAAAATATTGGCCATATGGGTACCCATTGCTATGCCACTGACTTTAAAGGATAAATTGTTCCCAAATCTGTCATGGTTGTGGGTGACAACAAAATCACAAAGTCAGGAACTAGCTGTGCCATGACATCATCGGGGATAGAGGTCTTGACAGCTTGTCGTCCATCTTTGTGTGGAATGTTGGTGTAGAGAACGCCTACATTCATAGTGGCTAGGATGGTGTTGCTTGGAAGACTATAAATGGATTAGTTTCCTCAGGAAGTCAGTGTTGCCTCAAAGATAGCTGGCAGTGCAGGTAGTGAAATTTGCCAAAACAGTCAATCCAGCATATTTTATAAGCAATATTTTATAAGCAATTTAAACAATTATTGAAAGTAAAAAATGTTGTACATATTTCTGAATATATGCTAAAAATCCTGCTATTGTGAAAAGGTCAAAAACATATCAAGGGTCCAAAATTTCAAGGTATGCTGTACGTAAAAGAAGGTGCTGATCGGTTCACATTAAACTAATTTACAGTCAAGAGGATTCAGCACCTTGCAGAATCAGATCCTATTGAAATAAAAAAAAAAATTCTCACCACAGCTGTAAATGAGAGAGACACAGCAGCTACTTTTTACCCATGCAACTCAATGGAAGAGCAGCTTAGGTGTTCATGAGGACTGTATTAGGCCCAGCTACAGCAAAAAGATGTTGATCCTGAAAAACGATTAAGGGGGAGATTTTTAAAGGCAGAAGAAGCTAGTTGGCCCTAATTCTAACTTGTTTCCCAATAAGGAAGCTGCATGCTTTGGCCCCAGACATAGAGGAGAGAGCCACAGAAAGAGCAAGTAAAGGAACTGCATTCATTCTCTATGGGAACCTTAGTAACTGTTCCAATTCTCCTGACTTTTAAAGCATTGAATAAGTCATTCAGAAACTGTCATGGTTAAGTTTTAACTGACTTCCAACTAAAAGTCACTGTGTTGATGGAAATCGAATTCTCCAAATCGTTCATCTCTAAAAGCCTACTTCATTCAGAAAATGACTTACAGAGCCAGGTTGTACTGTTCTTTCTACAGTTTTGCGCATTTACTGGGAAGACAATCAATAGTACCCATGATTCATAAAGAGAAATATCCCTTTTGTTAAAATGCTACCTATTGGCAGATGGGGCAATGAATTCAGTCATTTGGAAGCAGAGTTTTTTATGTCCTTTCATGAACCAATCATTTAATTCATATTCACACTGAGTGTCTTGTTCCTGATTAGAGCTCTATGTAAATGCTTGTACCCAAAGGGAAACTGATATATTTTGAGTTTTTTATCAGCTATTCTTTTGGGGTTTGAAATTTCTAATGATTCTTTCTTCTAAAAGTTTCTTTTTTTCAAGATTGACAGTTTTACTCTCAACCTCCCCTCCCTCCCAAAAAATTGCAGCATTCTGACTGTTAAACTAGTCCAAACAATATTTTTAAACCTCTTAGGCTATGTCTACACAGCAGTGTTATTTTGGAATAACTGATGTTATTCCGAAATAACATAGTCTGCATCTACACTACAAGCAGTTATTTTGGCATAATGTCAAAATAATGTCAAGTTGGAGGACTTCTTACTCCAGCTCCCGTAACCCTCATATTATGAGGAGTATGGAAAGTCGGAGGAAGAGTGCTCTTTTTCAGACTTCCTGCTGTATAGACAGCACCAAAAGCTGAAATAAGCTATTTTGACTTAAATTATGCAATTGTCATAACTCAAGTTGTGTAGCTTATTTCAGCTTTAGCCCTGCTGTGTAGACGTACCCTAAGTGTGAGTGCAAAAGGGAGAGGAAAGTTTCTCACCCCAGTCCTTTCTTGATAATTTTCGACTAAAGGACTACAATTGCTTAACTAGTAGAGTATCTGGTGACAACCACAAAACACTGCTAGCCAATGTAGGAATTAGGGTTAAACAAGCAATGCAAGACCCCACTGTGGGACATGTACAAAACTTCTGTCCTGGCTAACGTTTTACTTTCCTTCATGCTAAGAATTTAGAAGGTCTATGTTTCAAATCATTTTCCCACTGGGCTGGGCTGGAAGATTTAGATGTCACTATTTTCACTTTCACAGTTTTCACCAAAACATTTTGTGTCCTGTTCTATTTGTAAATATCAATAGCCATTATTTATTTGCTTTTGTTTTACCACCTATAAAAGTGCAGTATATCACTTATACATGCTGGAGCTCTCCCTAATACTTAGTATCCCCTCCCTGCTTCAATTTCTTTCCCTTTAGCCCACATGACCATGATCATAACAATTCCTAGGCTCTCTGAACATAAACTATATATAATTGTAATGCTGCGCCCGCAGGGATAGCCAATCAGTGGCCCTATTTGGGCCCCATCCCCCGCTGGCCCCTCAGCGGGCCCCCGTGTCCGGCCTGTCTGAGCATCTCGTTTTTTTTCTTTATGCCATGGTGGCCTCGCTGGTTGCCTCGAGCTGGCCCCCGGTGTAGGGGAGAGAGGGGTCCAGGCCCGCCCTCTCTCACGGACCCCAGCCCAGGGCCCTAAGGACGCAGACCTATGGTGGTCCAGTCCAGCTGACGGGGCTTCCCGCCGTAACACGCCAGCCCACGGGCTAGTTAGGAGCCCTGCCCTGGGCTGCTTCCTCTCCCCTTACCTAAACCGGACTTCTCCCTGAGTCCCGACCATTTGCCACGCCCCCGCATGGACGCGACGGCCCTACCGTCCCCCTACGGCACCCCCCCTTGTCCGTGAGGCGCCGTGGGTCCTTTCCTCCCGCCCCGCCGCTGGGCTGTTACCGCACAGCCCCTCTCTCGCTCACTCGCTCCCCCTCCCTTCCCCCACTCTCTCTTCCCCTTTTCTTTTAAACCCTGCTCTGGGGTGACGTCGTTCCCCCCCGTCCCGCTCCCATCTCCCTTTGGAGATGCTGGGAGCCCTCCCTAACACTCGGCGCCCGGGTGTTACATCACACCCCGTCGCCCTCCCCTGGCTCCTCCCCCTCTCTTCTCACCATAGCTGCAGAGCACACTGGACAGAGCGCTCTGCGGCCACTCGGGCCCCCGGCCGGCGTCGGGCTGCGGGGGGAGCTCGGGCGCCAGGCCCCATCCCCATCTGCCCGGGGCTGCGCGGCTCTGGCTCTCTCTCTGCTGCCCCGCGCCCCGTACAAGACCATGGCGGGCGGCGGCTCAGTGCGGGGCCACCGTGCCCCGTCACAATAATACATTGTGCATTAAAAGTCATCTTCACATCATACACAAACTTCGAGCCTTTATCATTAAGACCCTTCAGAACTTAGTCCCACCCTAACAAGTTGATCTAATAAGATATGACACTACCCCTCAACATTCATTCTCTGATAACACTTCCAACCTTTAATGCCCACCTATCAGTTTCTGCACATTTTGAATATACATTCACATAACAGAACATATAAGGGGAAGCACTTTACAAAATGCAAAACTTCTCTCTAGATATAGATATAGATATAGAGGTCCATATTTTTATAGGCATACATATATGAATTTTAACTGTATACATAATACCATCCATATAAAGCAAAAGAGAAAAACTCATATAAAAGATCCGTGTATATAATCTGGTAAGTACTGCCTCTGAGGTATATTATACCATGCTTGTATCAATTGATTTTTTAATTTGCTATTTATAATGCCTTTAACAAACACTAAGTACTGCCACTTCTCACACTAATCCCTCAATATTTAAGTTTGTTCCTAATACAGAATAATAAATATGTTGTGATTTAATTATACTTAGTACTGATGTCTTTAATAGGTTTAAGAAAACATAAAATGTACATATAATAAAACTCTACAAAAGCCCCATGTTCTTTGTGTTGTTACTTAAATCATTAAAACGACAGGTTTCCTTCAGTTCAGTTCAGTTTTGCAGCAATTACTGTAACACTGTCCAGGACTTTTATTATTTGTGGCAATTTTCTACTCTATCGTTTGCAGCTCTCCACTATTTTGTTGAAAGCTACAGAGTAGGAGTCAGTAATCCCCATTAGTTATATGAATCTCAAGAAAAATCAATACATCGAGTCCAAATGTATCTGGAAATAGAGTTAATCCATAATAAGTTCATTGTGTCATACTGATGGTATAAGGATTCTTTCCTTACTTTGGAGCACTCACGGCTGCAATATTTCAGCTCTGTGTTGCAGGTTTTTATCAGTTTTAATGAAGTGTAGTTGGTTTTGAAGTAAAATCTGTCAGTTTTCATGAAAACAATTAGATTTTTGTCTTGTGCTGCCTGATCAACTTTAAAATAGGACATAGTTCTCATTGTCCTGTGGACAATATATTTTCTAAAAATTAATTGTAGTGGTATAGTTTAACTTGATGTGATGACTGGCTCATTATCAGGAGTAGTATGCCAGCAGCAAAGATGGATTGTCCAGAAAAACAGACTCATAGGAAGGAAATTGAAAAGATTAGACTGTCTCCTGGGCAAAAGGAAGAACCCTAAATAACCCTCTCTCTCTGTATCCACAGGCACTTTTTGTAGCAAAGGCATGTATAATTACGACTGATAGAAAGAAAAGGGTCAAAATACCCTCCTCCCTTTCCCCCTTACACATCATCTTAGTCTATTAGTTACAGTAGAACATAAGAACAGACAGTACAGAGGAGGCAGGCAGTCCAATAGGCAGACACATGGATAATCACCTTGCTTCTGGAGTAACCTTTCATGTCTGACCCTCAGTTCCCTCAGGCCCTGCTGTTGTCAGTGGGCTCAGCGGCTCACTAGCCACATTGGCTGTCTCACACCCTTCATTTAACAGCATCTATCAGTGGGTGACAGACTATAAGCTGCCTGAAATAACTTTGCAGGTGGTCAAAATATTTGTTTCTCCCCTTCCCGCGGGACTGACTCCCAACTAAAACTACTCCCTGGGACTCATGAATGCCTGGGTTCTTCTGCCTCTGTGCACAATTGCTTCCCTGCTCTGAGCCCCAATTGCTCAGCTTGTGCTTATCAGCCTTCCCCACAGACTGGCTGTTTCCTCCTTCCTTCCCCAGAAGCCAGTGTGTTGCTTCCACAAACCCTGGCTCCTAGATCCTAGTATAGCCTCACAGCTGCTTCAGCTGGCTTGTCCCTGCCTAGCTCCCTGACAATTACCACAGCAACTCCAAAGCCTTTCTAGTCATGACTCCATTTCTGCCCCCTTAGGCAGAAACCAGGATCTGCAAACAGGGTCTTCTGGCTCTGTTTAGGCCTTTGCATTCCCTCTGTCACAGCTGAGCCGATTGTGTATTCCTGCCTCTATGTGGCTCAATAGCTTCCCTTTCCCAGGCTCTCAATATCACCTCTCTGCATGGTTACATAGGATTTGCAGGTAGCATCAGGGCCGGCTTGAGCCATTCCTGCGCCCCGGGCAGCGGGCGCGTGACACATGCGTGGCTCCACCCCCGGGCACAAGACGCATGTGCAGCCCCGCCCCCTGGCGCGCTGCGCACCTTACAGCCGCAATCGGGTGCGCGGCACCTGATTGCAGCTCTAAGGGGCACCGCGTGGCCCCAGGCGCGCAACACCCCTTATAGCTGCCATCAGGCGCCCCCCATAGGTTGGCGCCCTGGGCAGCTGCCTGGCTAGCCCCCCCCTTAATCTGGCCCTGGGTAGCTTGCACTGCTACCCTCTCCCCAGCATCTCCACACCACAGCTGCCCTGTCTGGCCTCTGGTTGCCCCAAGGCCTACTGCTACATTCTCCTGGCTCGGATAGGCAAGGGCTTCTCAAGGAGTGGATGGTGACCAACACATGAGTTATGAAGACATGTCCAAAGAGTTCTCACCCTACTAGTTGCAAAGCAAGTCCAATCAATAAACATATCCTGACACTAAGGCCCAAAGGAAGCCTGTGAAGAGAAGGAAAGGAGTAGCAAGCTCCTTGTCTGCCTCCTCCGCCTGTGCCCCACTTCTCCTAACTGCAGACACAGATTGCCTGTCCACATCCCTCTCCCATGCATAGCATTCCACTCGAGTGAAGAAGAAATGCTGCTTGGAGGTTCAGGCAATTCAGCAGCCCCTTGATCCAGTGCTTCTCTGGAATTATGCTCTGCTTGTAGAGAAGAGCAGCAGGGAGGCTAATGGTCAAATACAGTAAACACTTTAAATGACCCTTACATGAGAGAAAGCAGTCGATGCAGCGTGGTGGTCTGACTACAGCGGAAGCAGAGTGGGCCTGAGAAAATCTGTCTCAGATGTTTTGTTAGAGAGGGGGGAATATTTTTAAAATCTATATGTAACCCTTCTGCCAGGTAGCACTGGCAGCAGCCAGGGCCGGGTTCAATATCTAGGGGTTCCTTTTCATCCATCTCACACAGAATTGGCTCGAGCCCCCACCCAGTATCCTGGGAAATACACACAAACCCCTGAGCGCCTCTGAGAGACAATGTTTCCCCACTCACCAGCACAGAGTCTGAGCGTAGAAAAGAAACTTTTAATGAAAGAGGGAGAGAGGTAACATGGCATTAACTTGGGAAAACACCACAACCAGAGTTCATAACCAAACCACGAGTAAACATCCCAGCTCAAGTGGGTTGAGCAATGTCCTTTACCTCTCAGGCTCAAAAGTCCAGCAATGTAAGTGTCTCATTCACATGCCCAACTTCTCTCCATACTCACAGTTGCTGCCCTTGATCAGGACAGACCAGAGCTCAGAGGTGATTTTCAGAGCTCACCCCCCCCTCCACCCTTGGAAGGGGCGGGGATAGGAGACATCTCACCCACTCCATTTGCCACTCGCCGCTGCTCCCACCGGCCACCAGTTGGCAGCCTGCCGGCCACTTGCTCCCCCAGCCTCCCCACTGGCTGCCTGCTCCTGCTAGCCACCCCTCTGGCCGCCTGCCGCTGCTCCCACCAGCCACCCTGCTGCCTCCCTGGCTACCTGCCACTGCTCTCACCACTCCCGCCAACTGGCCACTTGTTCCTGACAGCCATCCTGCTGGCCACCTGCTGCTGCTTCCGCGATGGGTCTGGCTCTGGGCCAAACCTAGTGATTTCAGCTCTTGGCCACCGCCTAGGCTGGCCAAAAGATTCCAGCTTCCACTGGAATAATATTTCAAAATAATAAAGAGACTCCTTATAGAGTCTGTTTTAGGCCTTAGAACAGGGGAGAAAAGAGACAGGTTGAACCAGTCTTATGGCTCATGCTGGAGAGCATGTAGCCTGCTGGTTCAAGCTCCTTCCCCCCAGTCCAGTCCACTTGAGTTTGGAAGAAGGAGGCTTGTCTGTCCAAGACTCTTTATAATGACACTGTCTCTCCTGCAAGCACTGGTGGTCATATTTTACAATTCTTACATTTAAGTTAACACAGTTTGTGACCCCACAACAGCCAAATTAGTTACAATACACAACATTCCATTCTAACATCAGGCCTATAGCACTGGCTGAACTGGATTTACATAACCACACCTAGGATCTCTTTCCCATTCCAGCATGAGCTGTATTTACACATCAATAGTTGATTATCTTTCAGGGCTAAACAACTGAGTGAGCATAACACACCTAGAACTCCTTTCCCCTTCCAGCTGGCTGCTTTGGAAGTAGTAGTTCAGACGCTGCTCACATCTACAACATGCAGAAGTTGATCTGCTGCAGAGTGCTACCATAATGGCGTTACATCCAGGAAATGGCAGGCATGGGATATATGTTTGAGCCTTAAAACAGCAATAACAAACAGAATGGTAAAAGTTTGAGAAAATTAACAACTTCGAGAAAATCAATGAAATTCTTAAGAAGTTCTTTTACAAAGTCATATTCATCACAAGGGATTAGACAGAAGAAAAGACTAAAGAAATATATATCTGTAGCTTTAAACTTCCAGAAAGGATCCAGAGAATCTGGGAGGTCCTATACAAAAAGGAAATGGAAAATCTGTCCTAAAAGAAATTTAAACAAAAGGGGAAATTCCTAGAGGATGGTTAAAAAAAGAAAAAGCAATCAGATAATTCCACTAATGCTATAAATTAAGGTTTCTTGCTTGGAACTGTGAGTAATGCTTCTACAATTCTCTTTCCAAAACCTTGGGGAGACCCAACAGATTGAAGAAGCTATGAATTTGCTCCACTTCTAAATCATGACTCCAAATTACTGGCAGAAATTCTGGCTTCCAAGCTGCAAGATAACCTTCCCCCCTCAAAAAAAGAAGAATTGGCATGCCAGTTAGGTGGGGTTTATGAAGGAATGGCTGCCGCCTAACAAAATGAGAAAACTGATTAATAGACAGACAAAATACACTGAAAAGGAAGCTGCGGTTTTTGTAACTAACACAGAGCAGTCAGCAAAGCTGAATGGCGTTTTCTTTGTGAGATTATGGAGCATTACAAATGAAAAGCTTATTTATTATGTAGGCTAAACGTTAACAAAAGGCACCGTTAACAGTGTTATCATCAGCGACACTATGTCAGAAAACTTTTTCCTAGGTCAAGTATAAAGCAAAGCCTTTTGCTATCCCCCACTCTCTTGCTATTGGTGGTGGGACACAGCCGTTGTAGGGTCATTGGGAAGAGAAGGAATCAAATTTGGAGACATGTAGATAATGGCCAGTCTGCATAAAATATACCTGAGGAACTCTGAGAAATGCTAACAAACTGGAGCAGGGGAAAAAAGAATGAAATCTATCCAGAAATTCAGGGTGTGATTTCATGTTACTGACAATGTACTTTAGTCAAAGACTGTGTCCTTAAGTGAAAAATGTATTAGGCCCCAAACTGAACTGGGGTTTAAATTGAAAGACTGAGACCTCAAATACCTTCAAGTTAAAATACACTCCAAATTAGGGATAGGCTCATTGATCCACCCATAACAGATTCTGTTAAGAGAATTTTTAATTGACAGAGTTCACTACCTGTTCCTATCTGGGATATAAATGATTTGTTACTGATGTCTTTTAGACAGAGTGATAAAAATTTACTAGAGCAAGTTCTCACAAAATGTTAATTTTTTTTTAAATGGAACATTAAGGCCCTTAAGTTATGTGATTAATATTATTGGTATTATATGAATATTATGACATTTCTTTAAACTGTTAAAGTGAATGATATATCTATGATTGAATTACTTACTTTGCAAAAAATACTGAAAAAGTCTATGGAGTTTATATAAAAAATATCCTGCACCCCATAGTGAAAGTAGAATATGTACTTTTCATGGGCATGAACAAAAAATACAGCTGTGCGCAAATATATTTAACCACTTAAAATATCATTTTTTAGTTTTTTTTTTAGTTCTATTTTTGGATATACATTTTTCAGCATTTCAGCTAATTTTGTGACTGCCATGAGGAGGGTGAGAGGAAACAGGTTTGACAACAAAACCACTTCTGATATTTTTTTAAAGTGAGGTCAACAAGCAAAATAATTTTGAAAAAAAATCATCCTTTTCTGAGAAACATGAAGGAAGTGCAAGCATTTCATTTGGGACCCTGGGATGGGACCAGCCTGACTTGCTTTGTCACACCTCAGCTTGCTGAGAAGTAAACGGTGTCCCTGAAGTACATCTTTAGCCACAGCTTAATAACAACTATCCCGCAACTACCAGCTGCCACCATGACCACTAGCATCCCTGCAAAATTTTGTTTTGTTTGAAGTGATCTGTTCAGAAGATTCTGCTAGGCAATTAGCTTGTCAGAGCTTGACAACTTACAAAATCATTAAGAAAAGGCCAGCACTGGGACAGAAAAATCCACCAGAAAAATTCCGAGCCTTATAGGGAACAAATAGCCCCGCTGTCATAGTCCATGCAGGGGTGAAACTTATGCTAGCCTGCACTGCTGGCCTGATCCACAGTAGTGGGGAGACCACGTCACAATGGGTCTGATCTTACTCTCAGTGAAGTCAATAGGAATTTTGCCACTGAGCTCAACTGGAATAGAATTGTTATTTTAACTACTACAAGAATAAGAAGCATAATGACATATAAAGATCGGGTACAACAGCATCATGGACATTCTAAGCTATGCTATTATCCTCTCTCATATTCCCATACCTCTCTCCTTGTCCTCGACAACTGGTGTAGCAAAAAGCTTTTTCAGTACCCAGCAAAAAGTTGAATGGATAATTTCTCTGTTCTGTTGAAATGAGCGTTCTAGTACTACGATTTTCATCGTTTTAGTTTTATGTTGTAATGTGATTGTTCATTATTAAGCATTTATTCAATCACTTCTGAGAGCTCAGCCAATGATTAATGGAAAACTGAAAAAATATTGTTGGATAACAATTCTCAGCCTGAATATCTGTTGCCATCTCCCTGGTGTATCTATTTATACGTGTTCAAAGAGATGCCAAATGGTACCAAACAGAATGGCGGTACAGGTGTAAATGATTGCACAAAGCCCAGGACAGGAGAAACAATTCCTTGTGTCTATTAGATCAGACATTTCCTGTTTTTTTCCCTCTGTGCATTACTACCAGGGATATTACTATGGAAACAAGAACTTTCTTTCAGCTGCTTCTGCTGTTTATTTCTTACCTGAAGCCCCAGGCCACATTTTGACCCACAATTCCAGACCCTTTGAGACACTTTGCTGATATCACGGATGACTGAAAGCTGGCAAAGGGGGATTGACTCCAGCAATGGGAAAATTCTGGATAGTGTTGGCTTTGCATCCCCCCCATTTTAGTGCTCCTAGTGCAGGAGCATCTCTGTTGACAGCTAGCAAGAATTAGGGTATTATAGCTTCTGCAAAGCTACTCCAACTTGGGTCAGAGACTGAATTAGCTCCTCGCTACACTCAGAATTCAGAGAAAGGGAGGCATATTAAAGTTCTATAGTACCAATTTCCCCTCAGCCCTTAGTCCTGTGCTAAGCAAAATGTGGATTTGATCTTTAGATCCTTTCTTCCTTGATGCTAGTGTCAACTAGTGTCGTGTCAGATACCAAATCTTAAGATTTCAGATTGGAAATCTGAAGTGAAGCAATGAAAACTTCAGGAACACAGATCCCACTTTCATGCCACTGTCCATGTTAAACTAAGAATGAAGGGAATGAAATATAGAAAAGATGATATCTGAAGCTCTTCCTCACCTCCTACACATGTGATTTTTTTTTCAGTGTAGAGCCATGTAGTCAAACATATATTTGACACACCTCTGTTTTACCCCTTGACTGGTAAAATAGGCAGAATTGTTACCAAAGAGATATTCATTAAACTTTCCCATGAAGCATCAACAAAGATGAAAGGTCATTCTCTTCTTTTCATCTCCTATTTCTAGACTGTAGCATGACTCAGAAGAATAAACAACTGAAGAGTCTTCGTTAGATCTTGGCATGCAGATTTGGGTGTTTTTTTTAATTTAATGTTTTACTCAGGTCATGCTTAGGACCACACAGAGCAAAACAAATTCTTACATAACAGGAAAAGCAAGAACATTTTGCCTGTATTTAACAGATCTGAAATGTATTGTCTTTATTCCCAAGAGATCTCAGATATGGAGCTCATTTTGTAAAACTAGACTTTCCCTCTATATTTATATAAAACCATGGAATCATACCACCTTGCTAACATTCTGCTGGATATTAGAGAGTAGAGGTGAGTGAGATATCTTTTATTGGACCAAATTTTGTTGGTGAGAAAGGTAATCTGTTCAAACCTTGTACTTAAGAGTGATACTTTGAGTTAGTTTCCCAGCCCTGAAGAAGATCTCTATGTAAGACAAGATTTTGAGCTCTGTCACCAACAGAAGTTGGTCCAATAAAAGATATTACCTCACTTGCCTCTTATCTCTACTATCCTGGGATTGACACAGCTACAACAACACTGCAAACATTCTGCTGGGTAGTCAGTTATATTTTCTAGTGCTGAATCTTGCATAAAGGCCATGGAGGACCACAAAGGCAATGGAACTGGGGCAATTCAGCTACCCACGGGTATTCTAGCAACAAAGAGGACATACAGAGGAATTCTGTTTACCAGAGCGCCTGCTCACTGCAGTTGCCTCTGCACCACTGGATGGAGAAGAAATTAGGGAAGCAGCAGAGATATGGTAAGTAAATCTGTGACTGCATGAAACCATAGGTGAAAAAAACCCCACATGCAGAGGTGATAAGCCAGAGCTTCAAGCTGTCCTGCTGCAGTGACAATAGCTTCTCTTCTAGGCAGAAATTCCACTCTGTTGGTAAGCCAAAGCAAGGCACACATCCCACTCAAATGTCACTTAAAACGTTCAGAACAGGGTTCGGCTGGTGCCTAGGCTTTGTGCTGACTCTCTGCAAAGAGTTGGATTTCACTCCTAGCATATTGTGACCCATGGGACAAGGAGAGAATTCATTCCCCTGTGACTCCCTTGAATAGCCCTGTATGTAAGACTCACCTTGAATATGGTTTGTGTGCAGAGAATGGCTGTTGGTTTCTTTGCTTTGCTCCTTAGGGTATATTTTCAGAGAGATACACTGAGTTTCTGTTTCACATGTCATCTTCCATTGACTTTAAACCTCATGAATTTCTTTGACAATGTATCCCTGAAGGCTTCTATTTTACCTCACTTTTTATTTCAATTTCTCTTTTTTGTGTGCTTTACTTCTGAGTTTGGGGTTAGTTTGAATAAGAAGTTGATTTTCAGGGGGATTTTCCTTTTATGTGGCAGCAGCCAGACTGGATGCATTCTGCTTTCAGACTTTCCTCTTGTTATTTTTTGTTCTATTTTTCATCTGTGCACAAAAACATTTTTGTGGCTGCATGCAATTTATTTTGTTTGGTTAGTTTGTCATCATGCATGCAAGCAAAGCTTCCATTTCCTCAGAGTCAAAAGTGTATATCCTTCTGGTGAATGGTTTTGTAATTTAAGTGTAACTATAAGCTATACAAGACCTGCAGCACAAGTGTATATACAGTGTAATCAGGACTCACCTGAATCTCCAGAAAGTGTTTCCTCTGCAGAGACGGTTCATTTCCCCCCTTTTAAAAAGTAGCCTTTTTTTCAACCACTTTCACACAAAAACTTTGTAATGACTCATGTGTGACTATAAAGGTTTCTGCATGTGACACAACAGCCAGCCTCACTAATGACTCAGGCTCTGAGGTCCTGAATGATAACATGATCCAGTGCACAGACTACTAGGCTGGCCAGATTTATGATTCCCTTGTGGCGTTTCTTTTGTGTGACTGAGGCATGTTGACAAAGGCCTGATTGTTTCAAGAAATTCTTTAGGTAATTCACAGTAATAATTATTCCTATTTATACATAAAGGTACACATGATTATCAACTGTTGTACAAAGATGATGGAAGTTCTGGTGTGCGTAGTTTTTTTCCCATGGGCAGTTCTGTATTATCCTAACCATATCAGTTTTGTTGGGACTATTGTCAGTGACAGTGAAGTACATTCCAAAGGTTAGGAAAATGAAAAGTCCTCTTTGCAGAGTAGAGAAATATAGCCAGAGTTAATATCATATCATTTTAAGCTTTATTTGGTGGCATGTTATGTATGATTTTAAATGATTATTTTAAGAAATGGTGTCATCATGAAGAATTTCTTGTGTGCAGATTCAAGAAGATTGTCTGGTTTTGAAAGGCAACCTAAAGGGAATCCGATTATCAAAGCATTAGAAGTGCCTCCCTCCGCTAACATCCCTCCATCTAGAGAGGCTATCAGTTCTTCAGGCCAGCGGCATCCACTGGTGAGAAGAGACTGCTCAAAGGAACACTTCTTAACAAGGTTTCCAACAGTATTTAAAGAGAGCACTCCTTCATAGAGAGAAGGGACTCAATTCTTCAGTTATCAGAGAATCATGGAATTATATGGTTGGAAGAGACCTCAGGAGGTCAACGAGTCCAATCTCCTGTTATAAGCAGGACCAATCCCAACTAAGTCATCCCAGCCAGGCCTCTGTCAAGCCAGGACTTAAAAACCTCTAGGGATGGCGATTCCACCACCTCCCTAGGTAACCCATTCCAGTGCTTCACCACCTTCACCTTTGTTCCTAATATCCAATCTAGACCTCTCCCACTGCAACGTCAGACCATTGCTCCTCGTTCTCTGCTCTGTCACCACTGAGAACAGCCTCTCTCCAGGCTCTTTGGACCCCACCCCCCTTCAGGTAGCTGAAAATTGCTGTCAGTTCCCTCCTCACTCTTCTCTTTGCTAGTCCAAGCTTTGCTCAGTGCAGCACAGAGCTGGGGCTAGTTGGGAGCTGGTTATGGCTCCTTGATCTGGGGCTGGTCAAACCCTGGCATTAGAGTAAATGAGGAGCTGCTCTAATATCCACCTCCAGCATAAAGTTCACTCCAGCTCTTTCTTGACCCACCAATATTCTGGCATGCTATCATAATGACCTGGAAGGGAGTCAGCAAGCAAAAGTCTCCACTGAATGTTTCTGGTCAGTAGCTGCCCTCTTTTGCTGCCGAAGGATCAGTCATAGCTAGATCATGTAATTTCTATCTGCATTCCTGAGTAATTTATCCACACAAGTAGTTACATTGACTACTGGGATTAATATGAGTAAATGCTCACCATCATTAGGAGAGTGGCATAATCCAGTTCTCATCAGAATCTGTTGAGGGGGTATGTGGTAGCATATGCACACCCCATCACAGGGGTGAATATATTCAGGAGTGTGCATGCCACGTGATCGACCGCATGGTCATCGGCCATCTCTATAGTCTGTAAATATCCCCTTGCAATCTACAGTAGTTGATCTTAGTGTCTAAGGTCAATAGTGCTGTCCCCTCTCTCAGGGCAGTACAGTCTACTGGTCATAGTCCATCATGGTCAGCCCTCGTTCCGGGGCAATACGGCCTAGTGGCCAGCGTCAGTATGCAGCCCTGGTCTCAGGGCAGTATGGCCTAATGGCCAGAGTCAGTATGTGGCTCTCATCTTAGGGCAGTATGGTCTAATGGCCAGAGTCAGTAAACAGCCCTTGTCATGGGGCAACACAGAGTCAGTAAGTAGCCGCAGTCACAGGGCCGTATGGCCCAATGGCTAGAGTCAGTAAATAGCCCTTGTCTCAGGGCAGCACAGAGAGTCAATAAGTAGTCCTTGTCACAGGGCAGAATGGCCTAATGGCCAGAGTCAGTAGGGTTGGGGAAAGCACCCTGGTAGGGGGACCCTGGCCCACCCTACTCCACCAGGTCCCAACCCAAGGCCCTGTGAGTGGCAGAATGGTCTACCACTCCTTCAGCAGGGCATCTGTCCGAAATATGCTGGGTATACTTGGGTGGGAGAGGCCACTCCTGCACCCTCCCTGGGTCACTTTCTATGCATTCTGGCAGGCCAAAGTCCCACATAATGGCTGGGTCTCCCAGTTCCCTAGCAGCGGCTTCTCCCTGGGACTCCGCAGGGGTTGCGTAGTAGCTGTCTCCTGGGACTCCGGTTCTCGCTGTCTGGGTTGCTCTGGCAGGACGTCCTGGTCCTTCTCTGGACAGCCCAGACTGAGCTGCTCTCTTGCCTTCTATGCTGTCCCAACACTTGGAGCATGCCCAGGGTTATGCACACTCTGCCACAGGGTAGCGTATAAGTGCCGTGGCAGACAGAAGTTACCTCACTCAACTGGGTCCAAGGAGCCACCACAAAACAATTACTCTGAAGACAGCTTTATGGTTGCATTTGCAGAGGTTATATTTGACCGTTTTCTCTTTAGAATGATGTGCAGATCAGATGGCAAGCTTTTAATACAGACCAAAGGAAATGTCTATCAGGAAAGAATACATGCCACAAAGATAGATCCTCCTTCCACTGTCGACTCAATGCAAAAACATTCTTCTTGTAAGTAGAATAATTGCATCTGTAATTTGTGTACTTGCTAGCTGACCATCTATCTGTTTCACTGTTGATATTGCCATTCTGCTTTCACGGACAGCTCCACTGTCTCACATTTATGGAAAACCTGTATCAGATGCAGTGAAGGCAGGAAGAGCCTATTATTTAGGTACTGAAAGAGGATCCAAAACCACATTTACATAGGTTCTGACACACAAAATTCAGATCTGGATTTCAACTTTCCCCAGTTCAGGAGAGTTCAAATTCAGGGAAGGTTCTGGTTCAGGTTTTTACCTTTTTACTAAGAATACACTCCAAATCATCTGATGAAGTGGGCTTTCCCCACGAAAACTCATGGTGGCTACGTCTTTGTTAGTCTCTAAGGTACCACAGGACTACCCATTGTTGTTAAGAAAACATTGGTTATTCTTCCCTATAAATAAAAGCCAAGTAGTTGCATTCTTCAGGGCTATCCCTGATCAGAAATGGTTTACCATAACACTGGACTGGTTAGTAACTTGGAATTAATAAGTTCAGATATGCTCTAAAAGTTGGAAATAGTTACTATTGTCAAATGGGACTAAACCTGTGTGAGTATATATTCCTAACTGAAGAAACCTGTTTTCATCACTAATTAACCTAATCTATTGTTTTAAATCAATTTATCTTTCTACTTTATTACCTACCTTGTCTCCTCCTATTTTATTCAAAATGAAAAATATTTATTTTTATTAAATCCTAGGGGCAAAAATGACTAACTTTCACCTTATAAATAGTTTCAATCTTTTCTTCAATTTTCAACAGGATTTTCTAGGTATGCAAGCCAATATCAATATTATTCTAGATCAGTGGTTCCCAATCTTTTTGATACTGGGGACCGGTAAACCCATTCACAAGCTTTTGGAGGACCAGTAACATTTATTTGCATATTTGCATATTCATTAAGCAAATGATGAATATGCAAATAAATTGTGTCTGGCCCTACCTGTCCAGCGGGTTGTTCTGCCCCCCCTCACCCTCCTGGCCCCAATCCCGGCTGCTTTATTGGCCAGTGCCGGCTCCCTCGGCTGTGTCCAGCACCGGGCGTTCTGCGTCAGTGCACACAGCGCCTGGCCTTCTCCCCGGGTCCTAGCGCCTGCCAGATCTAGCCCCGCCACCCGGGAGCATGCCGAGCAGAGACGCTGCCGCGGCAGGCTCTCTCCCAAGAGGGCTGCATCACCGCACTCATTACTGCGGGGCGCTGCTACCCCATCACACAAATTAATAGGCTTGTGCGCGATAATTTTTCTAAGGACCGGTATTTTTTTTCTAAGGACCATTACTGGGCCACGGTCCACACTTTGGGAAATGCTGTTCCAGATGCATATACTGTATATATACACACATGTACATTGCCTATATTTATTCTTAATGATGATGAATTGTTTTCAGTTTCTCTTCATGAACACAGACTTCATATATTTTTAGTTTTAAATGATTTGTTCAGATACAAGGCCGACGGTTCAACAGAGTTCCAGATTCCACCACCTTAGATAAATGAAATGCCAAAGAACTGGAACTTTCCAGTGACCGGGAAGAGGCAGTTTTCCTATTCAGAAACAATTATTTCTTTTTGTAAAAGTGAAAACCAAAAACATGGCTTTTAATCTGTTGTCTGAACGATAGAATTGTGAGGTATCTGATAACAAAGAGGTTAGATTCCATTTCACTGAATAACTACACATGACTGTTAAGCATTTGTAAGAAAGAAAGAAAGAAAGAAAGAAAGATTTAATTAGCATGTTACATTTATCACAACTAATCACCAAATTATAGTAATTAGAATTTCTCCTCTCTATAGGTGAATAATGAGCAGTATTTTAATCCATGATGTATTTTAAATATGCATTAGAAATATCACTTTCTTATACATATTTGAGTTTGATACATTTACCAGCATAATGTGATTTTTTTCCCCTGGGTTTGAAATGCCACCATTTTTAGTGGGAGTCAAATATTATCAGTGATGCAGTAATTATAAGTTGACATTAATTTCCCCACAGATTGTGCATATATAGCAACAAAGTCCAGATAGTTGATTTGATCTTTGCTGCACAATGAGTCTCTTATTTTATCTGACATTCACTAAAAATAAGTGTGTGTGAATGAAGGAATTAGGTCAGCTAGGGACATCACTGGTAGAAGAGTATTCAGGAGAAGTACATTTATACATATGTGCACACAGACTTGCAGAGTTTCATACAAGAAAATGACAGGATGACCACAATAATTGCTTCTACTGCTGAAGAAGGGAGAGAAGAATGCCACAGTTACTATATTCAGCACTCTTCACGACTAATGAGAAAATACAATATAATAGGGGTGCAAGCCTCTTGTACTCCCTCCTAATTCTAGGCAACTCTGGGGCTGGAATGGTCCCTACCATAATTCAGACAGTCCGGGAGGGCTGCCTAACTTATAGCAACCAATCTCCAGCTACTTCTGGCAATAGTGTTGCTCAGGATCTCCATAGCACATTTTTCATATCCCCATCCTTCACTGCTCCCTATGCTAGAGTGAGCAAACAGGTATTTGTTTGGGCTGGGGGCCGCTCACTGATGTAGTCCCCTAGGAGAAGGGCACTCACTCCGCACAT
This sequence comes from Pelochelys cantorii, assembly GCA_032595735.1. Lineage (NCBI taxonomy): Eukaryota > Metazoa > Chordata > Testudines > Trionychidae > Pelochelys > Pelochelys cantorii. Next base: position 81,938,476 of record CM064329.1, on the reverse strand, counting down.
TTCCCTTGCTCACCAGAGCCTAGGGAGGGGTCAGGCTTGTAGATTTTGTGTGTTCCAGCCCTGTGGTGGGGCAGCAAGGGAGCTGGAGCACCAGCACCGACTCCCCAATTCTGGGGGGACTCTGAGACTAGGGGCCAAATCCAGGCAAGCAGGGGGGTGCATCCAGCCCCTGGGCCTGAAGTTCCCCACCCCTGTTTTAGAGCAACATTACACTGCACCAGCCACTTTACCCAATGAAAAGTATCCTACCAAATTCACAGTCCATTCTGGTCAATATCATGGTCATAGGATTTTAAAAGTGGTAAATTTCATTATTTCAGCTATTTAAATCTGAAATTTCACAGTATTGTGATTGTAGGGGTCTTGACCCAAAAAGGAGTTGTGTGGGGGTTGCAAGGTCATTATATGGGAGTTGCAGTATTGCTCCCCTTACTTCTGCACAGTTGCTGGCAGCAGCATCGCTTTCAGAGCTGGGTAGCTGGTGAGCAGCAGCTGCTAGCCAGGAATCGAGCTCTGAAGACAGAGCTACCTCCAGCAGCAGTGCAGAAGTAAAGCTGGCAGGGTATGGTGTTGCTACCCTTACTTCTGTACTGCTGCTGGTGGGGTGCTGCCTTCAGAGCTGGGCACCCAGCCAACATTAAAACCACTGCTCTCCAGTTGCCCAGCACTGAAGGTGGCACAGAAGTAAAGGAGGCAACACCATCACCCTCTTACATTAACCTAGTGATCCTTTGCAACTTCCTCTTGGGTGAGGACTCCCAATTTGAGAAATCCTGGTCTTCTCCATGCAATTTGTATAATATATGGTAACAGCATACAAAAGACCAGATTTCACTGGATTTGGGGGACACCATATTTAATGGTCTGTGATGCATTTTGCATGGCTGTGAATTTTGTAGGACCCTACCAATACACAAGGACTGGAACATATGTGTGAAGCTCACTCCAAGAGAGTATACTAAGAGATACAAATTCCATTACCTGACTAAGCTCTTTGGCACAGAGACTGCCTCTTGCTATATGCAGTACAGTACCCTGCATTATAGGGACTCTAGGCATTATTCACTGTTACCCAAATAAACACATAAATCCTCAATACAGGATTAGACCTGCCTTCAAGTATGCATCATCATTTCACCCACTGGAGAGCAGGGTAGTTGATAAACCAAATATCTTTCTGTCACTCATCTCAGGTGGGGAATCCTAGCCAAAATTCCTGAATAGGATTATAAAGTATAATATATAACCACTGCCAAAAATAACAAATAAGCTAATGAAACATGACAACCCAGACTGACTGCAAAACTCAACCAGTGCTATCCCAAGGGTTCCTCCATCATCCCCATGTGTTAGTGAGGGCTTTGGCTTGTAGATTTCATGGGCCAAGATCTTAGCCCTTTTTTATCTGTACAGTGTACTGCACACTTACTGTGAGAAAGACAGAAAGATAGAAAGAAAGGGATTTATCTAAACACACCTTTTTTCATTTAGTGGTCAAAGCAGAGATATAAAGAAAAAGTCTGCAACTTCTTGTTAATTTAAGATCTATACATATCTGGGCACATACTGTTCAATAAACAAGTCAAATTATTAGTCAAGTCAAAGGATTATTAGTTTGGGGAAGCAAAAAACAATCATTTTAAAACAACAAACCTCTAGCTACTGCACTGGCTGATAACAAACAGAAGAACGGCAGGGCATCTTGACCTTCCAACCTACAGTGACTGAACAGTACTTAAAGAAAGGAGGGCCATTCCTCTCTGATGCAATGCACTCCTTTTAATTCTCTCTCCCGCTTCATCAAATGCCTCCCAGAAGCTGAAGAGCATTAGATGCAGGTCCCTTTGGAGTCTCTCCAGCCGTCTCCTAAAATCATCCTGCAGGAGTTGCTCAAAAGCATAAGGCATCTCTTACCCGTAGAAACTAAGGGGACAAATATGTGTGCGCAACACTTCCACAGCCTTTCCTAGATGACGAATCAAGCAGTCAAGCTCATGACCCAGATTGAGATCCCTGTAATTTTGTCTACAAAATTATTTTTCAGAAAGCCTCTCCCATAATACTGGGCATAAAACTAGCATGAATACAACACAGGTGTCTATGATTTGAGCTGGAATAGGAAGTGTTGTGGTAAAAGTGCCTTTGCCTGATCTACAGCAGTATCTGACCTTTACCATCACTGGTGGAGCTGGAAGGCTAAATTGTGACATACTGTCCTGCCAAAGGACTACCAGACTGTTCCAGAAAAAGCAATATTTAAGGCACCCTTTATTCACCAGTTACATAAGGTCTGAATTAGGACCTGGGAGTTTTTGATACATGAGCTTTACAGCATTTGATTCACCAAGATCAGATGAGTTATATGTGCTGCAAAATTCCATGGGTCAAGCACTTTTAAACTCTGAAAGGAAATACATCAATAACAAACGAGCAAGCACAGAGCATTCTAACAGCAAGTTGAGACATCAGAAACGTCAAGCAATATGCAGTGCTAGAGTTTCTCTCTAGGGCTGCATAGAAGCTGTTAGGGAAATAATTTTCACACTCTTTCTGCCATCTGCTTAGTACAATCCTTGACTTCCCTTGTTCTAGGGAACACCCTTCACTGAGATGCCACACAAACAAGCATTGTGGGGTATAGACAGGGTGGATTAACATTTGGCAAAGGACTGACTATTCTCTTTTGTTTCATGCTTACAGGAAGGAATTCAGTTCAGTGCTGTATAAACTCCATCCAGGTCTTGTCTGCCACTGATACTGAGCAATGACAACATGGTTCTTACAGGAGCCAGAGTGTCTGGAGAATCCAGGGAGCAGCATACAAGCAAGAGCGATCCACGAGGCTGGGTCCTCCTGGCATGGATTTGGGGGACAGAGGAGTCTAAAGATGAGGAAACCTCACTCATTCCGAATTCCACAGGCCTCCCAAGTCTCTTCCTCTTGATGAGATACATACTTCACAGAACGTTCCACAGGAGAGCATTCTGGTGTGTCCTGTTCCTTCAGCCTCCTCCCATGCATTCTGCCACATGTTCTGGAGCTCAAACTGCCCCTGTATTTGCCCCTGTAAAACAAAGCCCAGTAGTAATCTATTCTGGAGCCTGTTCTCTCTGTTGTTGCAATACACAGTCCACTTGACAACTCATGGCCACTTGCATCCTCACTTGTGTTGTTGAAAGACCATGCTGAGTATTGCCATTACTGCTCCAATTCATTATGACAACAGATAGATGCCTGTTTGTATCAGTTGAGTATCTGAGCTATAACAACTAGAGAGGGAAAGATCACTAAGGCTACATCTAGACTGCAGAGCTTTTCCAGGATATCTGAAGTCCAAGGAACACGTCCGCTTTTCTGGAACAATTTCCCAACAAGTGAACACATTCTTTTGTCATCCCTGCAATCTTTGTTCTACGAGGAAGAAGGGATGTGCCGAAAGAGGAGGTTTTCCGTGTAGACAGGCCACATTTTGGCAAAGCCTCTTTTGGAAGAAAAATAGAAAACGATACACGAATTGTGGTTCACAATTTGCGTATCTTTTTCGGGCTTTTCTTTGCAGTATAGACCTAGCCTCAGTCTACCGCACTGCCAGGGCACCATATAGTTGTCTTCAAGAAAGCAGGAGAGACTGAACTGCCACTCTCTATGTTAGTTACTTTTCCCATGGTAATCACAGTGGCTTATGAGCACTTATATTTAGGTTTAGCCAGAAAGCTGAGCTGTTGGGCATATTGTATTATGAAATTGGCTACAGAAAATGAAAAAAAATAAATGAAAAGAATGTTTAAAAGTAAAATAGCCATGGCTATTTCAGTATTTCTGAAATGTAGCAGACAAAAATGTACCTTCCAATTTCAGAAACTGTCATCAACTGAAGCTTTTATGAAATCTCTGCAACTATACATTTAAATGCAGACTCCACGTACCAACTCACACATGAAGGCCTCATTTCATTGGCCATATCAAATGTAACATGATTTCAGTCCAGCATTATTTGTGCTTCTGCCCTACACACAGTGATCTTCTCACAGCAAAGTAGCTGTTTGTGCTGACACATGCAATGCTATTGCACCAAACATCACTGTGTCTCCCACTAAAAAAAACAAAATTGCAACTTACACTGGTGTCCTGTCTGAACTGTACACTGAAATTATGATGACACAGGATATGAATACAAATAGGAAGTGGCTTTGGCAAGTTTTATTTTAAAGACATGAAAACTTAAGAAGTAAAAATATCTTCTGTAGCTCAAGTGTAGATAAAGATCTACAGCCTGTGTGTTATTTGACAGCAGGGGAATGAGGCTATATGACAATATTGTGCTGTTCCAAACCCTAAGGCAGCAGGGGTATGGCTACGGTGCAGTATCAGCCGGGGCTCCTACCCCACCCTGGTGGGGATGAAGGTCCAAGCCCAGGTCATGCCAGGACCCATGGTTTGAGCCCTATTGCTTTGCAGTGTAGCTGCAGCCCTGTTTGACTCAGGCCCTGGGAGTCCTTCAAAAGTATCCCACAGTCCCATACCTCCACTCCTCCTCCAACAGTGCCAAGTGCATGGAAAATGAGGAAAGACAGGATGGGAGAACAGGGCAGGGGGAAATGTAGTAATAAGGGGTTTCTGTTGTGTTTGCACTTGTTCCTGCACACTCTCTCTCTCTTTCTGTGTGTGTGTGTGTGTGTGTGTGTGTGTGTGTGTGTGTTTGTTTGTTTGTTTTAGAAGGATTCTGTTTGTAACTGGTGTTTGATGTTTTAGTGTCTGGAAGTGGGTGAATGTTGTACTGTTTTAACACATTTCTATAAATAAAGCTGTTTATGTCATCAAAATAGTTACTTTATCACTGCATCTCATCCTACAATAAGTGTATGAAATATAAAGCTAAACACATCATCAGAAAAAATTAGAAATTAGTAAGCAAACCCTATTTCTCTATGCAGTGAGGCACAGCAATCCACACATCAATCATTTCCATGACACCATACTATGAATCATTACCCACATCCATCTCCATTCCATAAGTTATCATGTCATTCACAAGTACATTGCATGGGAATCAAAGCCCCCTATGCTGCCTCAAGCACTGAATGCCCCCCAACCAATTAGTCCTCCCCCCAAGCACATTCGCAGAGGTACTATTCCCCCTCTTCCATTGGGCCATCCAAGTCCATAGTGAAGGAATGCAAAGCACCCCTAATATCTGTTGCATGGGGGCACTTTCTGGCTTCACAGAGACTGTGAAGAGCACAGCAAGCCACAGTGATGCACACAGGACTGATGACATTGGCAGCCTAATGGGTCTATAAATATCTTGAATGGCATTGCAATCTGCCAGATGCACATTTGACAACTGTTCTGTTATGAGTGTGATTAAACCTTCTTAGGATATGGGGTCACAAACCTACGCAAAAGGGTAAATGTGGGGATCCCCAGAATAACAGTAACTCCATTCGTGACAATGTCATTCGGTGGGAACTCTCGATCAGTGAAAAACCCTGGCATCATGTACTCTCCCACATTGGAGTAGTGCCCTTTGCTGTTTATGTGCTCCTTGAGGAGAGCAAACTATGAGCACACAAGTCTCATCAATGGCTCATGTGGAAACACTATTTTCTCAAAATCAGCAGTTATCTCAGGAATATCTTTAATGCCTGCCACCTTTGAGTAAACCACAGGCCTCAATGCCTCAGAAACCTCTGCCACAACTTTACCAACATTTGACTTTCCAGTACCACAGTGGTTGGCAATAGACTTGCAGCAGTCTAGGGTAGCCAGCTTCCAGAAAGGTATAGCAACCCATTTCTGGACTGGCAAGGATGGCATCATGCATGTCTCCTTGTGCTGGAGGATCTGGGCAAGCTGCTTTACAAAGCTCCAGAAATGTAACTTTTGTCATGCACAGTTTCTGGACCCACTGCTGGTCATGTCAAGCCTTCATGAGGATGTAGTCCTACCTGTCTGTGCTTGTGGCCCTGCACCAGACATGCCACTCTACACAGGGGACATCATCAGCCGTACCAAGTGTAATGAACCTCACTAACCAGTGTGAGTCTGCCATGCCTAGGTACTGCTCCTCTGCTGCCTCAGCTCTGACAGCTGTCTTCTGTGGGTGAGAAAACATCACTGAAATGTCCACCAGCACCTCATGGAAGCTCTGCCCATTTCCTGACACAGAAGAAAAAAGTGAAAGCAAGAGCAGTTCTTCCAAAGGGGTCTTGTCTTTGTTTCTCAGCAGGATGTGTTGGCAGGCATTCACCCTTCCTGTGAAGTGTCAAATGGCAGTACAGTTTTCCCACAGTCAAAAGGCTAGAGTAGCTATGGTTCAGGATGGCCCTAGGGAGTCTGGGATACAATTGTTTTGACTCAGGTCTGCATGCTGTAGTTACAGACACCAGACACCCAGATTAGAAAACTCTTAATGTAAGGTTCAGAATCAGTATGGACACTCAAGCTCCAGGTTCTCTAACATAGTCATCTTGCTCATATCACACTAACCCTGGGCTTGCATTGCCAGTAGACATACCCCCTACAGGCCTGAGGGCTACTCTGAATTACATGAGCTTGTATATGGCCACTAGTGACCATTTGGCCAGCTTTGGGGCACCAGAGGGCAGTGCACCCTACCATGCCCCAGCATGCCCTAGATGTCAGCAGAACCCCAAGCTGCCCAATGAGGGCAGCTACTTGGCCCAAGGCACCCCTGCAGTGGCACAAAAAGCCCACAATAGGTGCCAGAATCTGTCCAATAAAACTGCTTTTCCTTTTCAAATGTACAAAAGAGTTCTATCTCCTCTGTCTGCATATCATTTAACTCTAAAGAACACCATAGTCACTGCCACAAGGAAATACTTTACAGAAGCAAGCAAGGGTCAAATTCTGCTCTCTCTGAGCCCCATACAATACATGAACTTCAATGTAAATGAGTGCCAAATTTGGTCTTTCTTTTATCAGCAACTTATATAAAAACAGAAATGGAAGATTTTGATTTAATGTTATAGGGCTCTTTACATATAGCTTTTAAATCACTAGCAAATACAAATGGGTTCAGCCAACATACTGAAACTTGGAAGCCTAAACTTAAGCACCTAATTCTATGTGTAGGCCCCTACATCAGTTATTTGATTTTCAGAGGTGGTGAGATGATACAGGATTCATTGACTCAGAATCATAGAATACTAGGACTAGAAGGGACCTCGAGAGGTCATCGAGTCCAGTTCCCTGCCCTCATGGCAGGACCCAGTACTGTCTAGACCATCCCTGACAGATATCTATCCAACCTGCTCTTAAATAGCTCCAGTGATGGAGATTCCACAACCTTTCTAGGCAATTTATTCCAGTATTTAATCACCCTGACAGTTAAGAAGTTTTTCCTAATGTCCAACCTAAACCTCCCTTGTTGCAATTTAAGCCCATTGCTTCTTGTCCTATCATCAGAGGCCAAGGAGAACAATTTTTCTTCCTCCTCCTTGTAACACCCTTTTAAGTACTTGAAAAATGCTATCATGCCCCCTCTCAGTCTTCCCTTTTCTAAATGAAACAAACCCAGTTCTTTCAGTCTTTCCTCATAGGTCATGTTTTCTAGACCTTTAATAATTTTTTGTTCCTCTTCTCTGGACTCTCTCCAATTTCTCCCCATCTTTCTTGAAATGTAGTGCCTAGAACTGGACACAATACTCCAATTGAGGCCTAATCAGTGTAGAGTAGAGTAAAAAAATTACTTCTTGTGTCTTGCTCACAACATTCCTATTAATGCATCCCAGAATCATGTTTACTTTTTTTGCAATAGTGTCATACTGTTGACTCATAGTCAGCCTATGATCCGCTATGACCCCTAGTCAATCATGTTAGAAAATCACAGTTAGAATCTTAGGACCAAAGTCTGAAGACTTTACTCAGTGTTTGCTCAGTTCTTATTCAGTGCAAAACTCCCACTGAAATTATCCAATCCAACCCTCCTTCCAGCATAAGACTGTCTACAGCATATATCATATTATATATCTGCCATATGTATTATGATTCATACCACAGTATATCTTGTAAATCTTTCTGTACTTTCTGTGCACTTGTTGGATTACTAGTATCTTACTCATTAATGCAGTGCTTTGGGCCTCATGGGTAGGAAAAGCATATATTTAGCTAGGGGGAGGGAAGTGTTTCAAACTTTGTTGCTTAAATTAAGGAGTCTAAATCCATATTGAAGCACTTACATTTGTGACCTGATTTTCAGAAGTATTGAGCACTGCAGCTTCAAATGTAGACAAAGTTAGAACATTTTGGCCCTCGGTTTTATATATTACCTTTGACCTAAGCCAAAAACCAATAATGCTGTAGGTGTATATACTCAGAATTTATATACTGTACTTCTATAAAGAAATATATATGGAGAATGCATGCTGTAGCTCACCCTATACTGACAGAAGCTGTAATCTGGATGCTTTCAGTGGGAGTAAGGACCTCAAAATTTGTCCCTACAGCTAAATTTCAGTAGAAAGTCACATATTAACACATTAAATATTTTGGATATAAATTGCATTTTTCAGAAATTTTATGAAAGGCTAGGGAATACTCATTAACTGTTGTCACAGATACGGATGTTTAGTGTTCGTGTGGAAATAGTATTCATGGACCTGAGTAATCAAAAGAAAGCAGACTCTGTTTAACACTCCTTACTCACACTTTACCTCAGCCATACTCCCATTGACTTCACATGAAGTCAATGGAAGTCTAGCCAAAGAACAGAGTGCTGAAGAAGGTCCTTTGTGGATAAGAATTAGTTCTGTGCAAGGATGGCCCAATCTCCCAGGGCGCCAGGATTTAAAGGGCACTAAATTAGATGGAAATGATTTTTTTCTTTATTTAATATATATTAATATGTTATCTCTTATAAACAAAAGTATCAATATTGTACTTGTAAAACAGAGCATCATTGCCATGTCAGAAGTTGAGTTATATTATTTATTTCACATTGTGGAGCACAGCTGTGTATGTAAACACAACTAATATGTGTCATGGCATAGCTTCAAAAGAGTGCTGCCTGGGTTTACTGCCTGAGGGCGGAACCTAGTCATTCTTAGTAGCCCAGCATTGACCAATCATACAGCTGAATCAGTGTTGCTCGCCCAATTTGTGAAAGCAAAAGCACGCACATCAAAGTTCTAAATGTTTGCATAAATAGATGTCCCAGTGCAAAAGCGTTACAACTCAAAATCAGACTTCATTCCGTATCAAGGTATAAAGATTATCCTAGCTTCTCCAAAATCAGTTCCTTTGGAAGGAAGACAGTTGCAACTTGAAATGCAACTTTTTATAGCACTGACCAGAAACCCTGTGTGCACCTCAAAATGGTTAAAAATTTAGTGTCACCTACTGAGCAGTTTACCCTATACAGTATAATTGTGTTAGGTTTAATGAAAAGTAGAAAATAATCAATAAAATATTTATTTTTATATTGTTCATTTTGAATGCCTCGTAAATAAAGATAAAATTTCATTCTAGATTTCTCATTTTTCTCCATATTGAATGGGGAGGGGAGCCAAAATCACAATTAATCTAAGGCACCAAAAACCCTGGGCCTGGCCATGTTTTGTGATGTATTTTACAGTAAGCATGTAGCTGAAAAGAGTTAGCATCATTTTAGATTTGGAATATTGCATCTTTAAAAGTACAGGAACCCACCTCTCAGTGGATGAGACACGCTCTTGTGACACATACTACTGAAAGATGATACCAGGAATGTCATTTAACTAGGCCTCAACCTTATTAAGGAACATGTCTGGAAACTAACCACTGTAACTCATCCAGTGCTATTAATCGTTCCTTTGTAATTTGTCCCACCTGAGGGAGGGCTGCCATTAGCTCTCCGCCCCATTACCCTGACCCCAGCAACCTTAAAACACTATCACCATAATGCCCACCAGCAAGGACCCAAAATTCAGTCCTCCGCTAATTCTAAAGATAATATAGTTTTATTTCTCCAGCACTCAGGCCTGGTGTACACTAGACCTGGAAGGTTGGTTTAAGGCATGCAACTCCAGCCATGCAAAATGCATAGCTGGAGTCAGCTTACCTTAAGTCAAGCCTTGGTGGCATCTACACTGTAGGAGGCTGATGGGAGGAAATGCTCCTGTTGGCTTCCCTTACGCCTTGCAGAAGGAGTATTGGACGCCGGTGGGAGCTGCCCTCCTTTGGTGTATGGGAGCTATTGGCTTATGTTACAACTCTCCTCCTCATAGAGTCTCATTTCCTCTTCTCAAGTCCATGATGACAGGTGCGGGCCTTAAAGGAGCCAAGGATCTGCTTTCCTCTGCTGGTCCAGACAAAGTCACCTCTGAGGCTGCATGGGGAGAAACAGGTGGCTTTTTTTGTTCCAGTTCAGTTGCAGAATGTGGCACAGTTAAGTCACTGATCTCCCGCTCACACACAGAGAATCTTTCCATTTGTTCTTTCTTTCATGTTTTCCTGTGTCTGAAATGAATCATCTAGATGATATGTTTTGGTTTTTGCATGTAGGGAAACATAACAAAAGGCATAAAAAGAAGGCAAAAAGAGCACAGTTTTACCCACATTCGATACAGTAAAAGTGACATCAACAGCTTTCAAATGCACCTGGCCTTTTCAAATATATGAAAAACAAAACTGTTTCACGCACAGAAAGTAGCATTCTTCATATAGGGTTATGTATTTTGACAGAGATATTATGAGTCTGTTAAAATATTACTTTGAGTTTCAATGGAGCTGCTGGAAATAAACAAAAAATTGTTCCCTCAAGTAATATATCTACAGCATAGAAAAATTCCATATTCCCAGTTTCTCTTTAGTGGAGCAAACATGAAAAAGGCACTGTGAATAAACAGAAAGAGATTTGGACTTCAAGATATACTGTATGTATCCCAGGCTTTTAGCATGCAATATAGTTTGCTAGGAGGCAGCTTTGATGCCACTGTTCTTTCCCCTGAAGACACCCCTCATTACTGAAAGCTACATGTTGCCCTCTTGGTCTCGAAGAAACATTTCATTAACTACAATATCACTATAGATTGCATCTAGTTGCCATAGAAACTTTAGAGAAGAAGCTTGGTTTTAACCCCTGGAGTGGACTGATTTTTGCCACCCAACAGCATTATTACTTTAAAAACATCCTGCTTCTATTATTGGCCTGTAACTTTAAGTTTAAAACCTGAAAGCTGTTGATAAATCACAGGGAGTCTGTGGTTGCCCAATATTTTTATTACAGGTTGCACCTCTATAACTTGGGACTCTCTGATCCCACAACATCCATGGTCTAGCAGGACCATGGATGTCACAGGCTCAGAGAGTCCCCGTGTCCTACAGGGGTAGGAGCCCAGCGCAAGGTGGCGGGGAGCCTGATGTGACGCAGGATAGAAGGGTGGAAGCCCAGTGCATGGCTTTATTGGGGGGGGGGTAGGAAATGGGAAGGCTGGCGTGCAGCCCAGCTGGTCTGTAGGTGAGGGGGCCGGAATGAGGGGGGGGCGCGAAAAGCTCAGCATGCAACCCAGTTGGGCTGCCTGGGGGAGCCAGGAAGTCCAGTGGGGCTGATCGCAGGGGGCCCAGAAATTATCTCACCTGATCTGGCAAAATCCCTTATTCAGGACCTGTCAGGTTCCAAGGGTGTCAGACCAGGGAGGTCCAACCTGTCTAATATACACTGTTCAATTGGGACATTAATTGAAAAATCTGTTTAACTGGAATCTCTCTCAGGGAACCATTTTAAGATGGGGATGAAATCCTAGCTCCAAAATAAATGGAAAAACTTTGATTGATCTCACTCCAGTTATTTAAGAACTAAAGCTGTGTAGTGGGAATGGAAATTCTGTTTAAAGGTGACGCCTTTCTGGTGACTAAGGGGTGTTTGGAAAGCAAGAATGTTTTTCTGGTTAAGATTTAGTATGAAGAGTCAGGAAATTTACGTTCTGCTCCTAACTTTACCGCAATCTTCCTTTGTAACATTGGGTAAGTAATTCAGTTTCTGTATGTCAGTTTCTTCTTCTGTCAAATGGGATAATAGCCTATCTCACTGGGTTATTTCCAGGCTTAATTAATTAATAGTCTGAAATGCTTTGAGATCCTCAGATGGAAGGTGGCTGGCTGTTCTGCCCTCAATTCAATCCCATAGGCCTGTCCAGTCAAATGATGGGCTCTGCAGCTCCCTGCACACACAGCAGCAGTACTATTAAAATGGTGTCCTCTTCTTATTTCCTCTTAATGGGTACAAATGACCTAAATGCCAGGATTTTACAAATGTCTTCCAAAGCCAAATTATACTTTCTGTGATAAGTAAATAGTGAGTGCTCTGAGGAGACATCACTTCCCTCTAAAACTGATCAATTCTATATTTGCCTGTACTTTGGACTTCAGCAATAGCATATTTTTATGCTGCTGGTTTCATTTCTGGAATGTGAAAATGAGGGGTCTGTAGATTATGTCACTTCCCATTCATACTAGCATAAGGGTAAGATGTGCAAGGGAGCACTTTCATCAGTCACTTAAGATTTCTTGTGCTTTGCCAGGGTACATAAAAATGTGAAATGGCTAGTCCCCGAGACGGTCTCAAGCCTTCTGTCTCCCTTCTGTTCTCATTTCTGTAATTATAACAAATACATAAACTTGACAAACAATAGTTTAAAGTTGCAGCAGTGGAAGGCCCAGTGTTTGAATCCTGCCAACATTCTTTGCAGGGTGGCATCTGCACACTAGCACTTTTGTTCTTTTTGCAACAAGCAAGAATCTTTTCAGTGTGAAAAACTCAGCCTGTAGTTACTGCTGGTTTTGTTCGGAAAGAAAAAACGCGGTGTTGGTTTTTGTGTGTGTTCAGTTTTGTGTGTGTCTAGGGAGATGTGCAGTGGAGGCTGCATTTAACCTGCTAACAGGGTATTAAGATTCACTGGACCACACTGTGCAACCCTCACTCATGCTGGTGAGCACTCAGTACCCAAACAGTGCCACTGAAGTCAATGAGACTGTAATTTCTGATTATTCCAAGTCATATGATGTTCATTGCAATAGAAATGATCATAAAGAATCCCTTTCATTGTGAAGTCTAGGGCACTCTTCATGCAAGTGTTCACCAGCATGAGTGAGGATTGCACAAGGTAGCCAAGGATATGCTATTTTCAAAAAATATAACAGATCAGGATTTTCTGACAGGTTTAATATCTTGATAAAATCAGCATTAACAAGAGCATGTCACCTGAGCAAACCATACAGTGAATGTGGTTCTGCTTTGAATAGCTAATTTGTCTCCTGGGCATAGCTCCCAAGGAATGTATTTACCTCTTTGGAAATACTATCGGGTTACTAAGGGTTTGATGCTTTTACTGACTGGCTAGTAGGCTGGTGTGAACAAAGAATTTTACATCCTTGAGCTGCATTGGCTGCAAATGGTGATATTCAATTTTAAATGTCTCATAACTAATATATCACCCTTTAATGAAGCACCTGTGGAAACCCACATGAAAAGTAAATGATTCATGATGACAAGCTCTATTATAATTACTATGATGACTTCAAATAATACGGTAATGCAATGAAATACCACCATGTGAATAAAGGACTTCAAACTGTCAGTCTCAACTTCTACAGAGTTTGCTGGTTTGAAATTTATAAAGGACTAGTCAACCCATTCTGTATTTGAATTTTAAAGTAAAAACTCCAGTAAACTCAGCAAGCACATGTAATCTGAGAGGAGAAATCGTGTCAAAGTTAATCCTGGCTACACACACTGGTACAGGTTTAATATGCCATTACTAAAAAAAAATTGCAGCAGATAACAGCATGTGAAGTTACTGTTCTTGTAGCTTGAGAATCTGCCTTTGCCTGGTGCAAGAGTATGGTGACAATAAACACTTAGAATGCCTCTACACTGCACTGTTATTTCGAGATAACTAGTGTTATTTTGAAATAACAATGCGAGCATCTCCACAGCCATCCTGTTATTTCGAAATAATTTCAAATTAACAGACGGCTTATTCTGAAATCTGTAAACCTCATTCTGCGAGGAATAACGCCTATTCCGAAATAGCTATTTCAAAATAAGGCATGTATAGATGCTCCACTGCTGCTATTTCAAAATAGCCCCTCACCAAGGCCATTCTAAGTTATTCCTCCCCAGTGCCTCCTGGGGTTCTAAATTGAAATAGCACATCTACATTAGGGAAGCCTGCCTTGGACTAATTCTGAGGCTCCCCTGCAGTGTAGACATGCTATTTCGGAATAAACTATTTGAGAAAAACTATTCCAGACTATCTTATTTTGAAATAAGTGTTCAGTGTAGACATACCCATAGACACACCTGTCTATTGTTCTGAGAGTATTTGCCATGACATGGTAGAAGATTGGAACGAAGGTCTTGCCTGGCTTGCTCAACTGCCTGGGAACCTCTCCTTTTATTTTTAAAGTGAAGAAACATGAATGCAAACCTACTTGACACACACAATTCTTTGGGACAATTGTGTGGCTTTATGCCACTGACCACTCGGAAGGGAAGTTAAAGACAACCTCACAGCCAGTTCAGCTAGAATTGTTTGGCAGAGTCCAGAGTCCAGACACTACACTTCTCTTTTAGAGATGGTGTAGAGCGCACTCACTCTTCTTCTGAAACAAGGACTCAGAATGCGGCTATGATTCGTGTCTCCTTTTGCTCATTTTGGAAGGGTGGTGTCACCAGTGGCTATAGACTAGCATAGTGCCAGTGTGCCCCACTTTCAGTGTGGCTCGTTTAGCCCTCTGGAAAGAGAGGTGTGAGATACTAGCAATGCTTTGACCCTGGTGAGTGTTTGGAGGAGAAGAGATGACCTGTCAAGGTCCCCTCCAGCCTTATACTTCTATGACACTACAAAATCAGAACAATGGGAAATAGATACCAAGTCAACCTAGTTCAGTTCTATAATGAATGTATTTGTCAATACTAATTTTTTAAATACAAGGATGTTATTTGAATTGTTTAAAGATCACTTTTGCTATCTCACTGAAGATTCCCAGAAGTAGAAGGACTTTGAGGATGTCACTTTGATCTCCTTCATGCTCACCATCTGTCCTTAAAACAAGGTTGAATGGAACGTGCAATTCTATAATCAGAAACTGAATGGATAAACTAAGAGCTATTACAAAGAAAAAGTAACAGCATGTAAGTGGTACTAAATTAAGTACAAAATTATATTTTGTAATTAAAATTATTGATACCCAAAAATTAAAAGAAGGATAGTTTTCTCAATTAGCTTCTAGTCTCAGCAGACATCATTGCAGATAAATCACTGGAAAACAAAAGTTTACTTTGGACTGTTTTGAGAAATAATTGGTTAAAACTGAAAGCCTTGCTGATGTGACTATTTGTTAGTGCTCTTCATGCTGTATATTATTTATACCACAGACATTCAACTGGTCTTTGTAAGTGAATGATAAAAGGCTAGAAAACGTTCAGCACTCAAACGCCCAGTCCTGTTGACTGATTCTGAGACAGGAAAACCCTTGTAGTGATATTCAAGCAGATGAAATGAAAAGGATTATTTATCCCCAGACCTTAAATGTGAGTTAATTGCACTTGGTGGACTGCAAACAAGGTACTGTAAAGAAAACGCCGTAGTCACTGAAAGTACTTTACCACCTCTCCATGCGCTTTCACAGAATCTTTTATGAGGCTGAGAAAAAGTTAGGCTTTTAGATAGATGAATTTATAATACTAAAATTTAATGTGCTATAGTATTGAGATCCCATATTAAGATGAACATGTAAGCCCCTGAATCACAAGACTTGTCTTTTCAATAAGAGCACTTTGCTTAAGGCACTTCTTGCAGACAGAGACCTCCTCAGAATCTAGCTACAGGTCAGCCACCTCAAGCCAGAGTAGCCCTCCCACATCCCCCCACACTAGCTCCAGCAGTCAGTAGCTCAGTCAGTTTGCCCTTTCCTTACTCTCAAAGAAGCAAACAAACAATAAATCATATTCAAAATGAATGCGAAATATAAAAATGAAGCTATTTCTAAAGCATCTATTCCACAGACCCCACATAAGCTAGCCACAGCAACCACTCTTGACAGAACGCTTGCTGCTGTAGAAAAGCAATGTATAGCTATTTTTTCTTCAGTTTTGAACATATCTATTCACAAATAGATACTTGTGCTTTCAGAGACCTTGGTGCGATCAGTGCAGCCCCATATTCTGCCTTGAACTGCAAGTGACTGCTAGCGGGTGGCCTCCCACAAAAGATATTAACTGTCCAACACAGGCTCTTCAGTGGAACTCTCTCTTGGTTACTAAGACAACTCGTTGCACAGGGTGGCAGAGAGCCAGTGGAGGATTTACAGTTCGTGGAGCCCTGTGCTCATCTTCTTTTTTGGGCCCTTCCCCAGGGACCCAGCCATGAAAAAGAACATTCATTTTTCCTGCCCCTCCCATTTTTCATTCTTTTTTCTTCATCCTCCTTCTGTATTATACATAATCAGAAGTAAATGAAAATGAAGTGAGGTGCCTTGATTGTTTTTGTAGTCTAACTTTCTTTTCACAGACCACTTGAAAATTGCTGAAGGTCTCAGGTGGACCGCTTAATGATCTTTCCAAATATTGTTTGTACCATTAGCTAACTACTGTAAAGTGCTTTGGATAAGAGCTCTTTATTTAAAAAAAAAAAATAGTCTCCATGGCTGCAGAGAACAGCTTTAGGTGCCCCAGTGGCCCTGTGCTGGCTGGCCTGGAGAAGTGCGCAAAGACCCATATGTGCTCTACCTATAGGTGAGGAAAGGTACAGTTCCATCACCCATCTGAGTGCCCCGGGCTCTCCCTCCCCCGGCCACTCTCCCACTCACCCGCAGGCAGCTACCACTCACCAGGGGATGGCCAGCAGCACAAAAATGGGCTGGAAAGCTTCAGAGGAGCACTGGGTAGCCGCACAGTTGGCAGCCAGAGAAAAGCAGCGCTTTCCCACTTCAGGCGCTTTACCACTTTTCTCCCACCAGCTGTGTGGCTGCTGTATGCTCCTCTGAAGCCCTGCAGCCTGTGTTTGCGCTGCTTGCTGCCTTGATGACTCACCTGATGCTACAGCCTTCAGGTGAGCCTCCCTGCTCTCCTGCCCTCCCCACAGCCCTCTCTGCAGAGGGATTGCTCCCCGCCAGCAGAGCGGCCACCCCCTGCACAGGGGTGGTATCGGACCTGGTACTGTACTACCCGGCTCAGGGAGGCTCCATGTCATTGGGAGGGGGTCGTGTCAGGGCACAGTATGTTTAGCTGTAAAACCGCCTCTGCAGAAAGCAGCCATATTTGTCCACCTTTTCATGCCCAAGCAGCTGGAACAACCTTGTAAAATGGAGTATCTCCAAAGATATATTTCCAAGACTGAGGGGAAAAACAACTGAAAAAAGAGTAGGCAGTTTTTCAAAGGGACATTATTAAGGGCCCAAAAGCAAACTATTCCACTGCATAGGAAAAATAGAAAATATGGCAAAAGACCGCCTTGGCTTAACTAGGAGATCTTGCATGATCTAAAAATAAAAAAAGAGTCATATAAAAAATGGAAACTAGGACAAATTACAAAGGATGAATATAGGCAAATAATACAGGAATGCAGGGGCAAGATTAGAAAGGCAAAGGCACAAAACGAGCTCAAATTAACTACAGGCATAAAGGGAAACAAGAAGACATTCTATAAATATATTAAAAGCAAGAGGAACACCAAGGACAGGGTAGGCCCACTGCTCAGTGAGGAGGGAGAAGCAGTAACAGGAAACTTGGAAATGGCAGAGATGCTTAATGACTTCTTTGTTTCAGTCTTCACCGAGAAGTGTGATGAAGGAATGCCTAACATAGTGAATACTAGTGGGAAGGGAGTAGGTTTAGAAGATAAAATAAAAAAAGAACAAGTTAAAAATCATTTAGAAAAGTTAGATGTCTGCAAGTCACCAGGGCCTGATGAAATGCATCCTAGAATACTCAAGGAGCTGATAGAGGAGGTATCTGAGCATTTAGCTATCATCTTTGGAAAATCATGGAAGACAGGAGAGATTCCAGAAGACTGGAAAAGGGCAAATATAGTGCCCATCTATAAAAAGGGAAATAAGAACAACCCAGGAAACTACAGACCAGTCAGTTTAACTTCTGTGCCAGGAAAGATAATGGAGCAAGTAATTAAGGAAATCATCTGCAAACACTTGGAAGATAATAAGGTGATAGGGAACAGCCAGCATGGATTTGTAAAGAACAAATCATGTCAAACCAATCTGATAGCTTTCTTTGATAGGATAATGAGCCTTGTGGATAAGGGAGAAGTGGTGGATGTGGTATACCTAGACTTTAGTAAGGCATTTGATACGGTCTCGCATGATATTCTTATCAATAAATTAGGCAAATACAACTTAGATGGGGCTACTATAAGGTGGGTGCATAACTGGCTGGATAACCATTCTCAGAGAGTAGTTATTAACGGTTCACAATCCTGCTGGAAAGATATAACAAGGGGAGTTCCACAGGGGTCTGTTTTGGGACCGGGTCTTTTCAATATCTTCATCAACGATTTAGATATCGGCATAGAGAGTACTCTTATTTAGTTTGCAGATGCTACCAAGCTGGTAGGGGTTGCAAGTGCTTTGGAGGATAGGGCCATAATTCAAAATGATCTGGACAAATTGGAGAAATGGTCTGAGGTAAACAGGATGAAGTTTAATAAGGACAAATGCAAAGTGCTCCACTTAGGAAGGAACAATCAGTTTCACACATACAGAATGGGAAGCGACTGACTAGAAAGGAGTACGGCAGAAAGGGATCTAGGGGTTATAGTGGAATACAAGCTAAATATGAGTTAACAGTATGACGCTGTTGCAAAAAAAGCAAACATGATTCTAGGATGCATTAACAGGCATGTTGTGAGCAAGACACGGGAAGTCATTCTTCCGCTCTACCCTGCGCTGATTAGGCCTCAGTTGGAGTATTGTGTCCAGTTCTGGGCCCTACATTTCAAGAAAGATGGGGAGAAATTGGAGAAGGTCCAGAGCAGAGCAACAAGAATGATTAAAGGTCTAGAGACCATGACCTATGAAGTAAGACTGAAAGAACTGGGCTTGTTTAGTTTGGAAAAGAGAAGACTGAGTGGGGACACGATAGCGGTTTTCAGGTATCTAAAAGGGTGTCACAAGGAGGAGGGAGAAATATTGTTCTTCCTGGCCTCTGAGGATAGAACAAGAAGCAATGGGCTTAAACTGCAGCAAGGGAAGTGTAGGTTGGACATTAGGAAAATGTTCCTAACTGTCAGGGTGGTTAAACACTGGAATAAATTGCCCAGGGAGGTTGTAGAATCTCCATCTCTGGAGATATTTAAGAGCAGGTTGGATAGACATCTGTCAGGGATGGTCTAGACAGTATTGGGTCCTGCCATGAGGGCAGGGGACTGGACTCGATGACCTCTCGAGGTCCCTTCCAGTTCTAGTGTTCTATGATTCTATGATTCACAAAGGACCCGTAGAACTATCAGCGTTGGATTTTTAATAGTGCCTTCTGCATCATGAATAATCCAGCAGAGCCCGATGCCCCATCCTATTTTTGTGTGGCAATGGAATTTCCTATATTGATAAGTGCTGCTTTTAATTAGACCCAAACTATTTTTCCCTTGCTGCGTATGCGGTAGGTCATGTGAATTAAAAGTATTACCGTATTGGTGTCCTGCTAAGAGTGCAGAGAGGACACACTGCCCATTCAGCTGCTGCCTGAGGACAGTCGGAGCACCATACATTTTACACTTCTGAGTATGAAGTCCCTGTAGTTTCTTTTGCAGAGCTCTACATGACTTATTACAGAAGCCTATACTAGGTGCCTTACTGTACAGAACTTGATATATTTTTGCACAGTTCTCTCTTTAGGGCCACAGTAGTTACCCTAAGGATCTTGCCCAAACCCTAGGCCAGTGGTCACCAACCAGTAGATTGGGATCTACTGGTAGGTCTTAGAGTCTCTGACTGGTGATCTTGACTCGTTTGGCCAGGAAGCTATCAAGCTCTGGCACTTCAGTTGCCCTCCCCCCACTGTCATGCTGTTCCTGCTCTCCGCCTTGGAGCAGCCTCCCGAGGAGCCTCCTGCTCGCTGTGCAGGGTGTGGGGGGGGGCACGGATGTCAGGGTGTCCCTCCCCTGCCACTCCCTACCCTTTCTCCACACAGAGAAAGGGGATGGAGGTAGGGTTACCAGATGGCTTAAAAAAAAAAATACCAGACACACTTGATCTCAGACGGGGAGGGGGGACCGGCCGGGAATGGAGTGGGTCTATCCGGGAGGAGGGCGGGAGGGAAACCAGCCAGTGGGAAGCAGGGCTGGCCGGGGGGAAGGAGGGGCTCAGGGGCAGTGGGGCTGGCCAGGGGAGATTGGGGGTGGGGGTCGGGGGCAACAGGGCTGGCCAGGGAAGATGGGGGGGGACCGACTGGTGGGAAGCAGGGCTGCCTGGGAGGGAGGAGTGGGGAGTGGGGCTGGCCAGGTGGGGGAGCCGGGGGGAGAGAACTGGCCGACGGGCAGCGGGACTGACCCGGGTGCACACAGATCCCGGAGCACTGCCCAGCCCGCGCACGGTCCTGGCGAAGCACGATTGAGTCCGGCCCTGGGGATTCCATCCCATCCCGGCCCTGCCCCCACATCCCGCTCGCGTAGTTGCTTACTGCCTGGCTGGTAGACACACTCAGCGTGAGCATGTCTACCAGCCAGGCAGTTCACAACTACGTGCTGATACTCATAATAATAATAATAAAATGTACCTAATTAGAAAATACCGGACATTTTATATGTCCGGTATTTTCTCAATTTGTTTCCCGGACAGAACCTTCAAATACCAGCCTGTCCAGTTCAAAACCGGACACCTGGCAACCCTAGATGGAGGGAGCTTGGCAATACAAATCTCTGTCACTCGCATACACTGTGTGTGTCTCTGTCATTCTCACACATTCACACTGTACTTCACTCTCATCTCTTGACTAAGGATGTTAAGTATCATGTAATTGACGAATCAAGTAGTTGATGCATTTTTGCATTGACTATTCGATTAGTTGATAGGGCAGCACTGGCACTTTGAAATGCTGCAGCGGTGATTCAAAGGGGCAGCGCTGCACAGCTGATCCTGGGCTCTGCGCAGCACTGCCCCTTTAAAAATGCCGTTGTGGCATTTCAAAGGGGCAGTGCAGCACAGAGCCCAGGCTCCTCCCCTTGCTGCCTCTATCTGAGGCTGTAGAAGCTGTGGGCTCAGTGCCTGTAGATGAGGGGCAGCACATGGCACCATGGAGCTCTTGCTATACATGCCAGCTGCTTTCAGCAGTGGTGCAGGGCCAGGGCAGGAGTAAGCTTGCCTTAACTCCACTGCTCCACCACCTGGAAGACATCTCAGTGCCCAGCCAGAGCCTGCTTCCTGAATCCCTGTCCCAGCCCTGAACCTTCTTCTGTACCCAACCTCCTGCCCCAGATGTGAGGCCCTCTGCCCCCAAACTCCTTCCTAGAACTTGCACTCTGAAATCCCTCCTGGACCCCAATCCCCCACCCTGGGCTAAGCCCAGAGCCCTTCCCACAGTCTGAACCCGTTGGCTCCAGACCAGAGCCTGCATACCAAACCCCTACCACAGCCTGGTGAAAGTGAGTGAGGATAAGGGAAAAAGGGGGATGGAGTGAGCAGGGTGAGACCTCGGAGAAGGAGTGGAGCAGGGGCGGGGCCTCAAAGAAGGGGTGGAAAGGAAGTGGGACAAGGGTATTTGGGTTTGAGGTAGATCTTATATTGCACTTAAATTGAAAAAGTGATCTTGTGGTTAAAAAGGTTGGAGACCACTGCTCTAGGCTGACTGACAGGGCAATTTGCTATTAATGTCAATATTAATTGTCATGGAAAGTGTCATGAGGTGATCTAATCAGAGCTTGGGTTTCATGTTGGCTTAATATCTGCACATCCTGTCTATGAAGGTGAGTTATTGCATAAGGCGCAGTGCAGCTAAATTATTTTCTTTGGCTTAAAGAAATAATTCCTGCCAATATTTTAAATTAGTAGCATTTGCATTTTAATTATTCTGCATAATTTGTGCTCTCTCATAATAGCAGTACTATGTTTAATGAGTTTGTTAACCAGGCACTACCTTTGCTTGCAAAAACAAAATGGAAGTCTATGTTAATATTTTCATTTGCTCCTCCTTTAAGCACTGAATACCATGCCAGGACCACTTTATTTGATTATGCTATTTGTACTCATAAGTGGTGTGCTTATTAGTCTACACAAGGATATTCACTAAGGGTATGTCTAGACTACATGGCTCCGTCGACGTTTCACGAGGCATACCGGAGCAGTTGACAAAGTCTTCCCCTGTCGACCGCGCCGCGTCTAAACTGTGGCGCTGTGCCGGATCAGCTGATCGTCGGCACAGCGTGGCGGCCATTTTTATTTTAATGAAGCGGGGATTATTTAAATCCCCGCTTCTTTGACTATGCCGAGTAAACTATTTTACATGGCTCTGTTGACGGAGCCATGTAGTCTAGACATACCCTAAATGTGCACTTTATCCATCTTCTATTGTTGCTCTGCCCCCCTTCTTCGGACCCAAGTGGAGACAAAAGGAGCAGAGCATCCACATGAAAAGCCTTAGAATATATGGCTGGTTTACATGCAAAGCCTCTATCTCACTGCCATGCCACTCCCCAGATTTCTTAGTGGTGGTCATAGAGAGCAACTGGGACTCTGGGGTGTTAAGGTGAGCTATGCAATATGTACTGGGAAGAGAACAGGCGAATAAGGCTCAAATATTTTAAGCCAGATAATCAACTGGTGTCAATTCGTCCATGCTTACAATGTACATTTATGAGTAGGCCTCTCCATAGGCTGCTGTAGCAGCTTTCCAGATAGGATGATGATTATATCCATTGTTGGTACTTTACAGTCTCTGCACTGTTTCCAGAAATATAGATGAATGCTATTGATTTTTGTGGTGATAGAGAGGATTATGTCAAGCAATTTCAGCCAGGACTGATTCTGTGGACTGCAATGACAATGCCTTTTAAAGACAGGTGACCAATCAGCATTCAAGTTGGGAATGCGATGAATAAAGGCTGGGATTTTCAAAGAAACCCTATGGAGTTAGACATACACATCCTATTGAATTTTCAATGTCAAATCCCATACAGTGGCATGGTGCCTTTTTTGGCTTTGGAAGATTTCTGGTGGGTGTCACAAAGGTGAACAAGCTTGAAGAAGATCCCATGAAAGATGCTGAGACACAAATATCCCAGAAAAAACAGGAGGTATCATATAAATGGGTGTTAAGGACATAACCCTCTTGTGTGTACACTATTTAGAAGTACAGCTATACTACAATCAGAGTGACAACTGTAGCCCACAAGAACATACCCAAGCTAACTTTCATCCAGCGAGCTCAAATAACAGCAGCAGTAAAGCTTTGGCAGTCTAGACTGTACAAGCTTGCCCAAAAGAGACAGGGCTTTCTATAGTAGTCCCAGGAAAGAACCAGAAGGCTATTAGGAACAAAAGCAAAAGAGAGGGGTAAAGAGGACTGTCCCAGGCAAATCATAAAATATAATAGACATACCCCTATTATTGCAAAGCAGGCATTCTGGCAGTGTTATGGGAAGACAGGCACCAGCAGGCTCATCGTGCCACAGGCCAAACACAAGGGAAATTAGTATGAACATACTTTCCATTTTTGTTTGAAAATAAAGATTCAAAATCTGCATTGTGTGGTGCTGGAACAATTTCAAGGAAGGGGGCGGTGACAGCCATTTAACAAAACTGTAAATGATGGAAGCCACTTCAGGTCAAGGAATACCATTGCTCTCCCAAGACTCCTAATTCTAGCACCTCTGAATGTGGATGTACATATGCTTGAATATCAACTACTGTAACTTCTTGGTGAGAATAGCTGCACACTATATGCTAAACTGCTTTTAGGTGAGCTGGAAGAAGAACAAAGGGATGCTGAAACAAACGAATATAGCTCAGGGGAAGAGGTAGCCAAAGATATTGATCACCATGCAAAAAAGGTTACAGGAGGCAAACACAGTTTAATAAACCATGGAGAGGAGGGATGTGATTGAAGAATGGAAGTTGGGCTCCTTTTTCTGCGAGAGTTTGGCTTTGAAGAATAATGACCCGGGAAACCCAAGGCCCATTGTGTTTCTCCTTGCAATAAAGTCCTTGTTTATGTATCATTTATGTGCTTAGCAAGAATATTAACAAGCAACTATCATAAGAAATGGTGAAAGCCTGAGAAATTCAATCAGAAACAGGAAGAACCCCAACCTCCCCAATGTGCAAGCTCCAAACAACGAGCAACATGACTCCAACAAAAGGGAAAATTCTAAGTAATGCATTTGTGCAGTATAGAACATACTATTCAGTTATGACAAAGTTCATGTGTCCAAAATAAACACAGCTCAGTGGAGAATGGGAAATGTGTACGACATGGTGATAAAGCTGCCATCTGGTGCGCACCACTGGAAAAGACGTTGCCTTTGTTTATATCACAGCTTGTGTAAGAAACATTTTATAGTGCTGATAATGGGAAAGAAAAAATGTTATGGAAATGAACAATTTGTTAAGCCTCTCGAGCTCATCGTTTTGCTTATTGCCAAAACTCTGAACAAGAGAATTCCTATTATGTTTCTGACATTATGGGGTCATCAGGAAGAAATTCTGCACTTTTTGAGAGACAGAGTTCCCAATCACACTATTCACTTACTCACTAATGAGGCAGTTCCTTTCTGGGGGGAAATACTTCATATCAACAATAACTCCTCTTTCACTTTCCTTAACACATCTATGCAATAGAAATTGAGAAACACATGAACCTTCCTCAACAATTCATCTTATGCTAGACAACATAATTTAGCAGTGAGGAGGAATATGTTCAGCACTCTGGCACCAGTGCTGGTACACAGTGATGGGAAACTCTGATGTACTATAAATGTGACTAAACTCAGTCTATTTATTTATTAGATAAAATATTAAAACACTCATCAATTACACTTTATGTCCTTTGACGATGTAGCAGAGTACAAAGGCAGATCGGGGTACACGAAGGGTCCCTGTTGTCAGTCTAGGTTATGGCTTTGGCTTTAGCCTCATCGTCCCTGCTCCTTAAATCAAAGTAAAACTCTGCTTGTAAACAGATATTGAGGAGATTGGGAAGTCTCTAGTGACTCTATTACTTCACCACAATAATTTATTCTAGATGAGGATACTGTCATATATTATCCTTAAATTCATATTTCTTGTTACTTTGAAAATATTCAATCCAAGTGTACTTAGAAGGGAGGCTATGCAAACAAACACTTGTCTGGGATGGTTTACATTTACTTGGTCCTCCCTCAGTGCTAGAAGATTGACTAGTTGACCTCTCAAGTCTCTTGCTGCCCTATCTTTTTATGAGTCTATGTAACGAAAACCTGCAGAACTACAAAAATTTAAACTATTTAGATATTTATAATACTATCATTGCCACAGCATCTAGGTCAAAGAACACTTTCTTTTATACAGCTAACATTATTGATATAGGGAGTTACACTTGTATTGTCAAAGCTAGTAGAATAATAATGTATATTGAACAAATACTGCATAAGTAACAGAGGTTTTTAAAAAATCTCTCTCCCTCTCCCCCTCCCCCTCCCCCTCTCCCTCTATATGTATATATATATAGTTTTTCCTGCCAGACAACAGAATGTTCTTGGCAGGTGACATATCATCAGCATCAACAGGCTCTCTGAGCAAAGCAAAAATGGCCAGAGAAAGAGGGGTAGGCAAGTGTAGCAAGCAGAGGGTGCAGCCCCCTAGTGATTATATACCATATGTCTAACCTAGAATTAAAATGAAGATGACATTTTTCTATTGTTTCTTTCATTTCTCCCAAAGTAAAAGTAAATTTTATCTCTTTCACTTTTAAAAAATTATTTCATCTTATTTCCTCTATTTTTTTTAAACAATGGAGAGTGGATCTTACCTGTGTTCATACTTCTTTACTCTTAAACTGCTAACAATAACTTTTTGGAGTGTGTGTTAGGTCTGCCCATTTCAACATTGAGTTCACTGTGGGAGAATAACACACTTCATACTACTCCCATTTAAGTCAGTGGCAAAACTCATTTTACCTTTAATGGAAATCAAAATCTTTGAGCATGGTCCAGAGCCCACTGAATGACTTCTGTTGACTTCAGCAGGCTTCTGATTGGACATTTGGTGAAGGGTTTTCCAACATATGGAATGTGTCAACTTTATAGATTAATCTATTAGAGTTATCTCTGTTTTGAGGCATTTAACTATCTCAGTGGATAAAAATATTATTTATTCTTTCCAATAACTTGAGTGTTTTCAAAATTACCCACTCTCAGTTTACACTGCAGAACCCCTGACTGATCACTTGGCCTCCAAAAGATGATAGGCAGGCAGGTTCTTGGTTTAGGTCTTTCAGTGATATGAAGTTGTGTTATTTGGGCTAAGCGTCCATCCTTGTATATTTCTTTTTTTAATACGCTGATACACAGAGGAAATGCACCTATCTTTGCTCTGCAGCCAGTGCTGCAAGAATTTCTCTGCCAATGTAAGGAGAAGGTCTGCTGGCAAAATAGCCGCTGTATGAGTTATTTCTACTGGTGTTTGGCCGTATTCTATATACTTTGTACGTACTGCTGGACCTCAGACTTCACTCCCACACAACAGCAAATGTGTGTAATTAACTCTCAATAACTGAACTCTGGTTCTGTAAGTCATTTTATTTCCTACGTATGACCTTTTAAGTTGTCTCATGTAGAGGACTGAGTCATATGCAGGGTCCTTCTGCTGTGGAAAACATTTCACTGTTAGGCCTTCAGCTAAAGAGCACACATTAGGGCAAACCAAATTTGAAAATGGGTATGAAGTTTAAGCAAAATTTCTACAGTTAACAGGAGAAAAGTGCAAATGTTCATACTGAGACTACAAAATAACAGATCCCAAAATTAGCTTTTACCAAAATTAGATGTTGCAGAACATCGTAGTGTAGCAGAAAAGCGGAAGTTGCAGCCTGTCATTTGCAAGACTAAATCATACCCCTGAAAGGGGAGAAGAACAGCAGCAGGCTTTGGTGTGAGAGACCTTTAGTTTCTTCAGAAAGGCAGGATTTTTTTCTACCTTGGTGGATGGGCTAAACCAAAACTATTACCAGCAGGTGGAAACTAATATAGTGGCTTCACCACATAATATGGGTTCATTCAGTATCAAAACCTGATTGAGCCATGTGCTGTACAAAGTAGGTAAAAGATGATCCTTGCTTAAGATGAGTAACAAACCACCTGAAAAAACAGGAGACAAAGGGGGGGCAGAAAAAGGGGAAGAGAGAGAGAAAAAAACCACATTTATTATAATAAATTGTAAAATATGGAGAACCTACGCAACTCAGCAAGAGAAGTATCAGAAGTCCCCACTGGCCATTTAACTAGCTGCTACCAGTTGGTTGTTGACATTCTGCTAGAAGTGGGTCTTTAGGAGGATTTTGAAGAGGAGTGTCTCAAAGAGTGTTCTTTGCTGTGTAAGAAGACGCTACATTTGTTTCAGCTTTTAGATTATATGTCCCCCGGTGTCCAATCTGTTGGATTGCTGTACAGCAGCAGTTTTCTGTCTTATGTGCATGCAAATTACTTAGCACAGAGTGTGCTACCACAAATAACTTCATAATAATCCTACGAAGTTCTACCCTATTATTGGCACATAATGCTCAAATTCTTATGCAAAATTTCCCCAGACATTAATGGGAATTTCCCGAGTGAAGACTCAGGCTCTGGCTACATTAGAGAGCTTACAATGGTGCAGCTGCACTGCAAGTACAGATGCTCTAAAATGACAGGAGAGAGTTCTAGTTAATCCACAGCCAATAAGCAACGGTAGCTATGTCAGCAGGAGATGCGCTCCGGCCAACCTAGTGCTGTCCACACTTCTGCTTAGGTGGTTTCACTTACATTATTTAGGGGATGGCTTATCCACACCCCTGAGTGACATACATTTATATCAAACTAAGATATAGTGTAACTAAGATCTTACGCAGCACTCACAAATCCACTTAATTTTAAGGGCGTCTTTAAGTTTTCCCCTTATAATGTCAATTCCTGCTCATCTCTCATAGCTGGGTAAAAAAAATATAACGAGGAAACCAGACAGGTGCTTTCTTCTGAGATTCCTGTAATTTAATCTATTATTTATCATATCTGAGGGCCACTCCCCTCCAGCTGAAAAAGCATTATCCTTTTCAAAACTCAATGGCTCGTCTTGGCTAGAAAATAAAAATCTCAATCACCGTAAATCTTGGAGTTCACACTTTGTAGCCCATTGTGCAACCAGATCAGCTGCTATTGCTGCAGCCACAGCCTCACAAGCAGCTACTCAGAATTTACAATAAGGACTATTCCCCTGATATTTCAATTTATGTAAGATTATTGCTGCAACTGTTTACAAACACTTCTATCTTCAGGGTGTATACAATAAATTACTCTATTATTCCACTGGTGGTAACCTAAGGATATTTCTTCCACAGTAGTACAGTCATTGCCATATCAATGCAATTGGATCAACACCCAAATCAAAGAATATTCACTCTGTGACTGTGGCAAATAACTGTAACAAGTCACAACCCTAGTATTCACAGTCCTCATGATCATTGCAGAACAACTGAATTCTCAAACTCACAAAAATCCATGAGGGAGGCGTGTCCCATAAAGAAGGTCTACTCAAATTTGAAAGATCCTCACTTTACTTTTCATGATCTCCCCTCATTGAGCTCAATGAGTGGCTCCGTTGCTGTGCTCCTTGGGATTACTGGATTTCCGGTACAGGTATATAATGGGTTTCTTCTCAGAATCCACCAGATCTGTCTCTAACAGAGTCCTGTGGATTCCCCAACATCCCCTCATCCATCATGCCCACTCTTGCAGTCTCACATCCTGGCCATCATTCTTCTGGCAGAAGAGGGTTGGACAGGACTGCCTTTGGAACCCACGAATTACCCAGAACAATTACTACTGATTAAAGCAGGCCATGGCCTCTTTAACATGGACAAACGTGCTACCTTCATGTCCAGTCAAGGGAGTAGAAGGCTGGTAGCTAAAACCGGGTGTTCTACATAGTATTGCAGAGTAATCCCATTATGCCAATAATTCTTCCATTAATCCAATCGGAGAGTCTGGTTTGGGTGGAGTTGGTAAGTGTGCTGTCCTCTTGTCAGAAGAATTGTCTGTGTCTTGGTCACATACTGGGTTAGTTATGTTTTCAATGCAGTTTCCAAAAGAAAGTGTGAGTGAGGTCTCCAGTGATGCACACAACAGACTCATTGACTTCAACACCAATTGTAATGAAGAGCTGCAGAATTTATATATTAATTTTAATGTAGAAGCCTAGAGAGAAGAAATTGTTTACCTTGTGGAGCCTAATCACTGGATTTCTTGTTTGTTCTTCCTCCGTTTTCAGTTCTCCAATCTTTCTATTTTTTCCTGCCTGCTTCTATTGCATCAAAAAAGCACTCACACAGAAAAGGGCATGGCAGGACATGCCAGGAACAAGATTGCGTTCAGTCATGAGTCTTTGATCTTATGCACTGTTCAACTGTATATTATGCAGAAAGGTGCCAGCTCAGTACAAAACTAGACAGAGAAAAAAGACCAGTGGTTAGTTTTGTTCAGTGACTGAAGAATTACTGTAGGTCAATAATAAATGTCGTGTGAACGGTTTTCAATTGCTGATGTGCAGCTCAAAAACACTGAAGCTATGCAGAAGGAAGTCCCAATGGGTGGTAAATTGCTGCATCCAGATTTTTTTTCTTTTTGTCATACTGTGCATTTTTAGAGATGTACAAGAAATGAAATCTTCTAATAGCAGGAAGTATAAAAATTGCATTACAAGCTAAAATATGCTATTGAGTTTGCAAACTGAATACATACAAATATAGGGAGGGTATCACTGATAATTTTTAAGGTTCCTTCCCATAATCCTACCTCAGTATTGGGGAATGAACTAAATAAACTTTTAAGGTTCCTTTCAACCCTACAGTTCTATAATTTTATGTTTATTATTATCCACATCTCTGTTGGATACTTTGGAACTTTCTATACAGTATTGTCCTCTTTAGTTAAGCAGCTATTTCAGTATTTCTTTGCTCTCATGATTTTATGACCAAAAAAAAAAAAGATTACTCTTTCTTTGCACTCCAGAACTCAGCCACGTGTTCTATTCTGATAGATATAAAATTCTATTATGTTTGCTGAAAAAGAAAAGGAAATATACAATGAATTATGAACCATATGCTTTGATTTCCAGGGGGAAATTTTTCTTAGCAAATAAGCACAGCTCCACACATCACACTTGGGAACATGTTAGAATCATAGAATCATAGAACCATAGAGCTGAAAGAGACCTCAGGAGGTCATCAAGTCCAGCCCCCTGCTCTAGGCAGGACCAATCCCAATTAGATCAACCCAGTCAGGGCTTTGTCAAGCCGAGACTTAAATACCTCTAGGGATGGAGACTCCACTACTCCCCGAGGTAACCCATTCCAGTGTTTCACCACTCTCCTAGTGAAATAGTTTTTCCTAATATCCAACCTGGACCTCTCCCACCGCAACTTAAGACCATTGCTCCTTGTTCTGCCATCCGTCACTACTGAGAACAGCCTTTCTCCATCCTCTTTGGATCCTCCCTTCAGGAAGTTGAAGGCTGCTATCAAATCCCCCCTCACTCTTCGCTTCTGCAGACTAAACAGACCCAACTCCCTCAGCCTCTCCTCATAGGTCGTATGCTCCAGCCCCCTAATCATTTTGGTTGCCCTCCGCTGGACCCTCTCCAATGCGTCCACATCCTTTTTGTAGTGGGGGCCCCAGAACTGGACACAATACTCCAGATGTGGCCTACCCAGAGCCGAATAAAGGGGCATAATGACATCTCTGGATCTGCTGTCAATGCTCCTCTTAATGCAACCTAATATGCCATCACCTTCTTGGCTACAAGGGCGCACTGTTGACTCATATCCAGCTTCTCATCCACTGTAACCCCCAGGTCCTTTTCTGCAGAACTACTGCTTAGCTGGTTGGTCCCCAGCCTGTAACAATGCTTGGGATTCTTCCGTCCCAAGTGCAGGACTCTGCACTTGTCCTTGTTGAACCTCATCAGATTTCTTGTGGCCCAATCCTCCAATTTGTCTAAGTCACTCTGGACTCTATCCCTGCCCTCCAGCGTATCTACCTCTCCCTCTAGCTTAGTGTCATCCGCAAACTTGCTGAGGGTGCAATCCATCCCCTCACCCAGGTCATTAATAAAGATATTGAACAAAACCGGTCCCAGAACCGAACCTTGGGGCACTCCACTAGAAACCGACCTCCATCCTGACATCGAGCCGTTGATCACTACCCGCTGGGCCCGGACTTCTAGCCAGCTTTCTATCCACCTTACCGTCCATTTATCCAATCCACATTCCCTTAACTTGCTGGCAAGAATATTGTGGGAGACCGTATCAAAAGCCTTGCTAAAGTCAAGGTATATCACATCCACTGACTTTCCCATGTCCACAGAGCCAGTTACCTCATCATAGAAGCTAATCAGATTGGTCAGGCACGACTTGCCCTTTGTGAATCCATGCTGACTATTCCTAATCACTTTCCTCTCCTCCAAGTGCCTCAAAATGGATTCCTTAAGGATCCCTTCCATGATTTTACCAGGAACCGAGGTAAGACTGACCGGCCTATAGTTCCCTGGATCGTCCTTCTTGCCTTTTTTGAAGATGGGCACTACATTTGCCTTTTTCCAATCATTCGGGATCTCTCCCGATCTCCACGACTTTTCAAAGATAATGGCCAAAGGCTCCTCAATGACATTTGCCAACTCCCTCAGTACCCTCGGATGCATTAAGTCCGGACCCATGTACGTTGTGTATGTTGAAAACACCATTGTGATTTCTTTTCACTAAGGTTTATTAACTCCTTGTTATACTTATGTCACTACTGACATGGTGTCATCAATGAGTCAATGTTTATCTGTCTAAGTATTAATTTAACTCTTTATCTTATTAAAGGGCACCAAGAGCTTATAATGGGTATGCTTTTGTATTAGTAGAAATTAAATAAAAATATATAGTGTGACAGACCCACGCCAGGTCGCTGCTACACACTAATGGAGGGAAGACATGCTGGGGCTTGGGTGAACGACTTTCTCTTCCCTGAGTTAAAAAAAAAAAAGGCCACACTTAAGTGCAGCATAATCAGCCAGGCACCTGGAGTCAACTAGAGCTTGCTAGAAGCTACAGGCTAATCAGACACCTGCAGCCAATTAAGGCCTATGGAGCTGCTTTAAATGGTCTCTCCCCAGGCAAGAGGTGGGGGAGGAAAAGAGTGAAGGACTGGAAGTGCTGTGTGAGTAGAGGACTGATGAGCAGGTACCAAAGGAAAGGAAAGGAAAGGAAAGGTAATGGGAGGGCTTGTTTAGCCAAGTGGCCCAGGGAAAAGATGCCAGATTGAAATTGTAACTGTCTGTTGCCACTGCCTTAGGGTCCCTGGGCCAGAACCCAGAGTAGCGGGCAGGTCTGGGTTCCCCTCAAGCCTTCCCATAGCATCACAAAAATCTGCTCCTGAGAAGGGAGATCAGGATTCCAGCGGGGTGTTTACCCCAAACTTAGGAACTAGACTGTGAAGAGTACGGCTCAGTAGGCTGTTGGTCCTGCCTCTAGTAAAGAGAAAGAGGCTGTGTGGAGGGCCACAGCGAGCCCCTAAGGCTAACACTATTCACCAGTAGCATGAAACCCATGGGGAATGAATGGAGCTTTGCCACAATATACATATGCACACGCCAGCTGATTGGAACTGCATGGATGCCTTATGTCATTGAAGGGTGTATGGAGGAGATTGCTGGGTCCAATTCACATTGGATGAAATTTGCCCTGCACAAATAGCCTCCAGAATGACCAGTATGTATAACAATGATGTACGCAGTAAATAAAGCCTAAGGGGCCATTTTACAGGGGTCACCTTAACGATCACAAATATGCCAACATAATGGCAATTTTTCTGCATGTTAAAATACAGCTTTCAGTGTAAAATGCAAATAATTGACTACATTTGATAGAAGTTACAGTGAGTTAATGTATACATCTGTGGAATACAAAAAACAGGGGAAATTGCTTATTGCTGAAATATACTGGATCATAGCAGCAGTAAGGTACAGCAGTGAGGTGCTACCATTATCATTTCAGTGTTTGTTCCATATAATTGCAGAGTGATTGCAAACTTGCCCAGAGAAAGCTATTTGTCTTAGGAATTCTTGTAAATGACATTTTATTTAAAATAAAATATCTAGTCTAAGGGAAAACAGTCAGGGACTTTTCAGTGTCTATTGAAGCACACACAGCTTTTATTAGAATATGGTTAAAACATCGTAACTAGGATATTCCAGTGAAATAAATGCATTGTCTGGAGAGCATTCCAACCAGTGCCATTAATGCAATTCATCACATCAGCACTCATTCATCTGCTTAGACACAGATGATATTAAAAAATGAATCCTCAATTAGACCACATCCCCAATACTAGTCATTTATTCCCCAGTTCCCTTGCTGCCCCCTGTGTTCATTCTGCAGTATAACTGTCCATCCTACCAGACCTCCCCCTTTCCATTTTATAACAAACAATTGAATTCCAGACACATTCACATGTCCTGGCACAATCAAACCCTTACTTTGCTTTAAGTTATGATAAGAGGAAGGTGCATACCAAAATCAGTAGTCCTAGATCTTACTGTTTAGAAGGACTTCTTGAACCAATGGACTCTCAGAAGGACAGACAGACACCCATTTCTAAATATATATATTAAGATTAAGGGAGCCAAGGCAGCCCATGAGGCAGTCTGTCTCAGAGCCATATATTCTGGAAGTCGACTTCTCAGCAGTCTGCTAGGTGGGCCTGTTAAGGAGTTAGCCACGCATAGGAGCTAGAACTAAAGGTGAACTAAATGTCCCATCCTTTTTTGAAACTTGATACATTCTTGGCCAAAATGACTTCCTCTGGCAATTAGTTCCACAATCTAATCACACCTCATGTGAAAGAGTATTTCCTTGAATCAGTTTTGATTTTGCCACTTTTAAACTTCACTACATGTTCCCGTGTTCTTATATAAATAGGCAATCCTATCTCTAATGAAAAAATGTGACTTTTGGTAAAAGACATTTGGGATGGTAAAGCCAATTCTGGCCAGATTTTGTAAGTGAGGATAGGTAAGTGATATAGTCATTCAAAACACAATACTTCCCAATCACATACTCAGTGTAAATTGAAGCTTGTCTACTTCCCTAAGACTGACGTGTGATTCTATGCCGCCCTATTTTTATGGAAATATATTTTTGAATATTAATAACCATAACTTGAATATGCTTTATGCAAAACAGGTCAAGTAACCTAGCATTCAAGAGCTTGTGATCCCCTGAATGTGTATATTCCATTTGTGTGCACGTATTATACATGTATGTGAGGTTAGAAAGATGTAGTGTAAACATGCGTATTACTCTAGAATTTCTAGTAAAAGCCATTAGCGGTATTTAAACTTATTGGCTTGGTGCTCAAGACAATAATCTGTAAATGGTTTTGCTTTTCATGTAAGCCTAAACTGTGATTGTGTAACCACCCCCAAAGCAGATTTGAACCTGGGTCTTCTGGAGCTGACTATAAGAGCCTCTACCCTCTGAGCTAAAAGCCAGCTGGCTCCCAGCCCATCCTGTAGACGTCTCTTGATCTTAACTGTTGCTGTGGTCTAGGTGCCACTTACATTACTCAGTAACCACACTAGGTGTGTGGGTTACAGTTGCTCCTACAAAGACATGTCACCATGCCACTTGGTAATGGAGTCCATTTTGAATTTGGTATTTTTCCATTGGGGAGGATGAAACAAAGGTTTCCTGCCCTGAGGAAACTCTATTTAAGGAATGAGAAGCAATCAATGATTGTATTCTGCAGGTTTTTCAAACCATCTCCTGACCCTAAGATACACAAGAAGCTGTTAGACCCAGGCCAGAAAAAAGGTCAGCTCTAACTTGAAGGATTTTACCTGAGATAAGAACTAGGGTGAGAAATATGATTTGAAGCCACTTCTCCTAGTGTATTAGACTTAGATGGTATGTTTATTTTAGATTAGTAACTTGCTTCAAGCTGTATTCACATGCAGTCATTTAAATTCTACTTTTTATACTTAATAAAAATACTGTTGTTTATTATCAAACCCAGTGTAAATAATTGTTACCTAGGGGTATGGGAAGCAACAGCCTTGCATATTTCATTTCACTGAAAGAAAGAGAACTGTATAAGCCTTCTCCATGTAAAACTTTTAAACAGAATAAGACAGATTTACTGGGGGGTTTTGATCCCTTTTGAGGGCTTTGCTCCTGGATGCTGTCAAGTCCATATAGCTGAGCCCTCCCAGAGCTGTTATCAGTGTCTGTTACTCTGCTGGGAAGGCTGTTCCCCCAATTCTGTCCCTTTGCTGAGGGAGACAAGAGCTTCTGGCCCAGCAGGTCAGGGGAGTGGGATGCCCCAGAGAGGAAGTAGGCAGGCTCAGTGGTATGATCAGCACAGTGGGTGACAGTCTCAAGGGGATTCTGTGATCCAGCCTATCATCTGATGTTCTGGCATTTCAATCTATAGCCTTTTAAGTGGGGCAGTGGCACATATTTTACGCTGAGTACATGCCTGTCCATTGCCACAGGAAGTCATTGGAGGAACAAATAGAATTTCCAGATTAATGATCAACATCAAGTTCCACTTTATGACTGCTGTCTTGAGGCAAAACTGTAAGTAGATTTACAAAGAACTGGAAATGGAAAATATACATTTAGCTAATTAAATGAAAATTACATTTAACCAAATAATATGAGAGACATTGTTTGTCTTGACATCATACTGAGATACTACTGAGACACTGAATGTCTAGCCAATGAAATATCTGTTTCAAAGCAGCCTGGTAAGGAATGTATTCATCCAGGTGCAAATGCGAAAGGTACAATGAACTTACTCATGCATTTTCAAATGTTACGTCAGGTCATGTTTTGTTGTAGTGATGATTTGATCTAACAATGTGTTTGTATGAGATGGGAATGGGGGAGGTTGTGTGTGAAAGTAATAGGAATAGCGTATAAGGATGCATTGTCTATTATTCTATCAAATGGGTCCTGCACAGGAAAATGTTGACATCCACATATAGTTCAGAATGACATTTCACAACTGAATCGTATCATTTCCAGTTTGGAAAGGCTATGCATCACTTTTATTTAACGTTTCATTTAGCATTGTTATTCTTCTTTAAAATTGCCTTATGACTTTACGTAGGAGTTTATTATGCTGAGATAAGAAATCATATATGAAAGGGATATAGAGATCCTGGGGCTTATGCTCATTTTGATTACATGGAGACATAAACTTGCAAGCTATGGTTAATTGTATTTTCTGTAGTAAAGGAGGTGGAATCATAGTCTAAATAGTGATCATCATGCTTAAACCTTTAGAGCTACAGGGCAGCCATTTCAACTGAAAGTCTTTCAGTAAAACTTTTTAAAAACAGTGGTGTCATTCTGTTCTCATTTTTTGAGGTTTACAGGATCTTTCAAAAAAGCACCCCGTTTTTGAAAGAACCGCGTCTAGACCGCTGTTTCTATTTCGAAATAGCGCTTTTTTGAAAGAGCGCCATTACATGATTATGCAAATGAAGCATGGGATATTTAAATCCCAGCTTCTTTTGCAATTTCAAAGTGTCGAATTTACATCCCTCTATCAAAACAGGGATGTAGTCTAGACACACCCTGAATGTCTATGTTGAGTCTGGAGACATCACCAAAAGTATTTGAACAGACAGTGTAGTTGTGAGAGAGAGATGCTAGGTGGTTCTGTTTTGTTCGTCAGTGAAAAAAGATGTATGTTCATAAAGCCAAATATTAATTCCTAAATTATTTGGTTCTGCGCACATGGCTGCTGCCAGAGATTCAACGACCACAGCAGAAAGTAGCAGTAAGTGTCTCTGTCCAGTTCCTCATTTGAGATGAAAGGATGGAGGTTGTATGTGGTTCACAAATGTGACTCAGGAACATTAATAAAGTAGCTGAGTCCTGGAAATACATTGTAAACAAAGCTCACAAGCAAAGAAATTAAAAATTGAGAGCTATCAGAGAATAAAATACGGCTCTATCAGGGACTAGTGGAGGCCATTTCTGGCCTCCCTGCTGCCAGCCCTACTCCCTGACCTGCAGACCCAATGGGCTTCCCACCATCCCCTCCCCCCATGGCCCAGTTGGGCCACAAGCTGGCCTTCTTGGATCCTCCACACCCCCTACCCAGCCAGCATCATGCCAGAGTCCTTGGTCCCTTCTCTCCCTGCAGTGCACCGGGACTCTCTGGTCTGGCAACATCCATGGTACAGCTGGACCACAGATGTTGACAGACCAGAGAGTCCTGGTTCACTGAGATGAATCCTGTAGTACCCAACCATGCAAACTATTCCATGGTGCACTGATCATGAAAGAATATAGCACTCAAATGCATTGTACTCAGAGAGTCTTGTACATAGTTTGTTTATTTTACAGCAATCTATTAAAAGCATTTTTACTTAACTAGTCAATTTAAATTAACAGCCTCTATGTAATGACAATCACTTTGCTTACTGGCCTTTACACAAACCTCTAACTGACTACACAAGCTACTGAGAGATTACCACTGTCAAATTTTCTTATTTGGGAGAGAGGTACTTACACTTATCCTTAATCTGCATGTTACTTTATAATTATTGAACCACCATGTTATTCTCAGTCGGCGCTGCCAGGAACCCTTCTGCTTTCCACAAATAAACAGTAAATATTAGGAACCTGGGTTTGCACATTTTCACTCAAGTTGCACCCCTAAAGCAAATGAATGGAGCTAATTGAGCTGCCTTATTATTGCCATTATGCTCGCACCTAGCTAAGTTTAGCAGTAAGCAGTAAGTGAGAGATATAACAAACATTCCACAAAGCTAATTTAAAATGTAATTAGTTTTAGACACTGCTGAAACCAACAGGACACCGGTTTAGATGACAAATTGGTAGCTGTTTACAGGGGTGCTGGGACAATTTTTATAACGGGGGTGCTGAGAGCTACTCAACCAAACTTTAAACACTCTATATAATGGAAACTACTTCAAGCCAGGGGGTGCTGCAGCACCGCCCACACTTGTAGTTCCAGCACATATGGCTGTTTAAGTCACAGGATGAATGTAGTGGTTATGTGAACACTACTAACCATTTAACTACTTTAAATTGGCTATGTAGGGGCGTTGCAACAGCACAATAAGTACCAGATGATTACAGGATTATAGCCTTCCACACCACAATGCAGGAATTAAGGTTACACGCTAACTCATTTTGGATTTACTAAAAGTAATTACACAGTAATCTGCATGTAGTTACATAGTATTCAATAGTAAGCTTTATTAAATTACTATATAATTCAGGAATGGTTGAGTCTATTGTTGCCAGTAAAGTTAAAATTAACAGACGGCTATAGTGCACGTTGTTCAATGTTATAGTTTATACTTCTTAGTATCGGGACAAGCATAAGGCAGCAAAACCTAGAAAATCTCAGGAGACTCCATTCTTTCAATCCACAGAAAATGATTCCATATATCTCAAACCAACCTTCAATAACCATAGGGAGGGCAATCCTATTATTGACTCTTGTTTTCACTTCTTTTACTCTTCTCCCTAAACTTTTCCTCATCACCCTTTCTAAAATCTTTAAGTTTTTAAATACTGTTTGGTTTATTTTTGCCACTCTACCATAGCTGATTTTTTCGTGTGTGTGTGTGTGT
Organism: Pelochelys cantorii; assembly: GCA_032595735.1. Lineage (NCBI taxonomy): Eukaryota > Metazoa > Chordata > Testudines > Trionychidae > Pelochelys > Pelochelys cantorii. The sequence goes on along the minus strand of CM064329.1, from coordinate 81,899,641 downwards.
GTGTGTGTGTGTGCGCTCTACCATAGCTGATTTTTTCGTGTGTGTGTGTGTGTGTGTGTGTGTGCTCTACCATAGCTGATTTTTTCGTGTGTGTGTATGTGTGTGTGTGTGTGTGTGCTCTACCATAGCTGATTTTTTCGTGTGTGTGTGTGTGTGTGTGTGTGTGTGCTCTACCATAGCTGATTTTTTCGTGTGTGTGTGTGTGTGTGTGTATTTACTCTTCTCCTTTTCTTCTCTTCCTCCCGCCAGATTTTCACTTTCAGTATTTTTACTCCTGTTTCCAGCTAATTTATGGTCTCTGTTTAATTTTATTTTGTTCCTCTATTTCCTTCTGCTTGCTTTTCTTGTGCACCCTTTTTGCCTCTTGCCCTTTCTGCTGAGAGGCCTTTACATGCTACTGCAGTTCAAATTATTCTCCGAAAATAATCCCCCTCATACCTTCCATTGTCAAAGTCATCAGTCAGTCTTCTTACCTGGACCAGCTAGTCAGGTTCTCCTTTGTCTATTGAGCCTTGCAGGAACTTTCTCTTCAAAGCTCACTGCTGCTGCTTCTGCCAAAGCTAGTACTGTGCTCTTGTATCCAGGCTGATGCTGGGCAGCATTTCATCTAGTCCATCTCATTACATGAAGCAGTTCTGCAGATCAGGACAGGTGCTATATAACATCATCATCAAAGAGAACCAGAACAAGCAGCACAGATCAACAAACGGAGTAGTACTGGCCAAAACTTAGAATTTCCATTCTGCAGGAAATGCCAACATTTCTAAAACTCTTTCATTCCCAACTGGAATGAAAAGTCAACAATTTCCTGCAAAACACAGTTTTTGGAATTTTATTTTGACTCAGTCAGAATATTTAGTTTTGTTTTTCATATCTTTTTAAAAAAAAATTTTTCCACTTAATTTTAATATTAATTTTATATTATTTAAAGCTATATTGTCTAGGGAATAAAAGATTATATTCAAAACAAAAAGTCAGTCTGAAATGGAAAAATCAAACTCTTCTGTTCCTATAAGGTTGAAATGAAATATTTTGACCTTTTTGAAACACCTTTTATTTCAGTGAATCAGCATTTTCTGAAAGTAATTTTCCACCAGTTCTGCTACTGACTTATAAATCTGCCTCTGGGGTTTATCTTGCCTGTTTAGCTAGATTGAGGCCCAGCAAGGGAAATGTGATAATGGTGACAAGGATGCAGAAAACCCGTAGAAAGTCTTGCTGACTCAGTAGTAAGAGCACAATGTTCAATCACATACAACACAATGAAGTCTGGGAGAGTTTTTCTCTCTGCCTAGCTCCAAAGTGCTACAGGATGTGCACTTCCATACTGGAGATTGAAGTAAAATTTCTGGTCTCAGTCCTTTGCCCCGAGGACCAACAAGAGGACTGGAAATGCTTCTGAGTCCCCTGGGGCAGTGAGTCACCCAGCATTGCTCAATATCACCCTCTCTGGCTGGCTGGGGACCAGTGTTGAAAGATTCCATAAAGGGGACTACTCCATCTTCAGCAAGCAAAAAACAGAACAGGGAAGGGGGGGTCTGATGGATGTTAAACAGGGAACTGAAATGGAGGTTCCTCAAGGCTCCAGTATAGTAAAAATATCGCAGAAATAAGTGAAGAACTAGACTGCATTACTATTAGCCATAAAAATGTGCTAGACAGAGAAAACACAGGGCAAAGGCAGTGATTAATAGCACAGTTCAATACCAGTGATGACAATGCAATGCCCTGCTCTGCTCTCTTCTTTTTCTCTGTTATTTCACATCGCTTAACCCTCGGTTTCTTTTAAAGACACAGCACGAGATTCCTCCAGCATCAGTCCAGGCAGAGGGCTCTGACCCTGGGGAGACCTGTGAGTTGTCTGGTAGAAGGTTAGCACAGCTCACCCTATGGTGTGAGAGGGGACACCAATAGGATCCTGAAGAATGCATTGAGTTATTGCTCTCAGACTGATTGGCTCCTTTAAAAAGTGTTGGTGGGAGTTACAACTGTTTCCCTTTTCTACCTAGAGAGAACCCAAAGGTGAGTGGAAGTAATACCATCTGCTTGCCTCTGGATTGAATCTGGTGCCAGGAGAGTCAATAGGCTCATTAATATGCCTTTAAGTAGAGGCAACATCACAGTCTGTTATTCACCATATGACTTCCCTTCATGTTGCTGAAGCAGCAGGACAATTTCTTTTCAAATAGCAGAGAAGCAGACACTGGACCGAAATGTAGTAAGGAGCCACTATTTTTAGGCCACAGCACCACAGCTAGTTCTTCAGTACACATAGCTAGACTATGCTGTAGTAGCCTATTATTATTGCTTGTTTGCTTTGTCTTTTTAGATAAGCCTTTGGAGCAGGAATAGTCTGACTTGTGATTTTAATGCCTAACTTGGCATTAAATGGGCCTGATTTGTAAATGGGCCTGTAAATGGGCCTGATTTGCCAAGGGCAAATGCTCATTTCTTATGAAAATCAGGTCACTTGACTTCTCAAGTAGGGTGCCGAAAATCATGTGTTTGTTTTGAAAATTTAGGGGTGTATGTTCGTACTGAGCCTGACACAGTGGGACCCTAACCTGGTTGAGATCACTTACTGCTAACACAACATCATCAACAACAACAGGGGCACATTAGTGTTAGTATTTTCCTCTCCAGTTGTTGGTTTAAGCCCTAAAAAAGAAGTTTATATTTAAAAAAAACCTCACCTTTTATTTTATTTCACCTTTCCAGATTTGACCCCTTCTCTGTTTCTCACAGTTCCTAATAGAATTCTATGAAGTTCAGGTTCTATAGCCACTGAAAAAGTAATTGGATGAAAAAGTATATATTTTAAACATGCTTTCTAATCCACCTCCACATCTAACTGGGATGGGAGGAGGAGTGGGAGAGAAGAGAAGCTGTATACAGTAGCCTTCAAGTCTGAGAGTAAATTTCACTTCCTGGATCACTAACCACAGGCTGAAGGCTCAGACAAAAGAAAACAAAAGTCTGCACCATGTCAGAAAGGTCCTCTGAAAGGGAATCTCACAGTGAACAATTAAGTCTTATTGCAAAACTTGCTGGCACTGGAACAAGTCTGCTGGGCTAGTGCCTTCACACTACAGAGCAGCTTTCACGTGTTTAGAATTAAATGGGCAGCCTTCTAATGAACGTTCCCCTAAGGGCTGAAGATGATATTTGCATATGGACTTGGCATTCACTTCAGCCACTGCTGAGTCAGATGACTGGACAATTAAGTAATGCTAAGCAACAAGTACAGGCATCTAACACTATTACTTCACCTTAAAGATAAAGGCTGTTATTAATTAACAGCAAAGGCTATTACACTAAAGAAGAGTACGATTTCTCTTTATGCACACCGATATTGGGTCTTTCCAGAAATTCAGTTACATTTTATTAACGTGCAGGCAAAGGTTTCCAAAGTTATTTATGCCCTATTATATGAGAGTAATGCAAAGAGATGCACTTTATCCCCATTAAATTTTGCTCTGAAACAAACAAATCTTGAACCTGGTTCTAATTTATCCACTTCTGTCCTCCGGGGAGCTTTCTGCAGGTGTGTGACAAGGAGGCACTCATTGGATTGGCTGCCAGCTGAGAAGATCTATCAGCAGAATTCAGTAGTTGCTAGGGCCCAGCAGAAACCATGGAAGGGGAGGGGTAATTTGCCTCCATTCCTTCTTCCTCCTAATGTTGCCCCATTTTGGTGCTGTTCATCTCTCCCTCAGAGGCAGTCATAGTGGTATTCATTCCTTCTTTCTTCTCAGCTCTGAGTCAGGGGAAGAGACTGTGGCACTGTCTCAGAACAACCTTGCCACAGAACTGAGGCATGAATGAGCAGGGGACAAGTGATGTACAACAGATACACCGCAACCAGCCCCTCCACCAGCCCTAAAACAAGTTCTCCACTGTATTTCAAATGTCCATTACCTCACATTTTCAAATATTAAATAAAGAAACTCTCTAAAACAGTGAGAAAATAGTAAATGAGGGATACCCTGGGATTGCTGATGAACAACATGTGTGGACAAAAATAGGACCTAAGAAGCATTATGAAAATATGACTTGGCTGATCTTTTAAAACAGGCTGGAATATTCTTAAACTCCTTGTGAGTAAGTAGTCAGACTGGAGTTTAAACAGAACGTGCGTGCAGGAAATGGGTTATAAGAGTGTGCTGGCAAACATTAAGCATCAGCAACTCCCACAGGCATTATTTTGCTCAGGCCTTCACATTTATAGAGAAAACATACTGAAAGACCATCACAGCTGCACTGATAACTCTTGGATGGTCAGGAACACCAACTGGAAAGCCTTTAGTAGGCATCAATTATTAATATTCATAGGAAGAATACTGTTCGTTCTGTAATGCTATCTCAAACATTTCTGAAAAGACTATTTTCCATAATGTTTGTTGCATCCTATTGTTTCCATTCCAGTTCCAGGGTTGCCTTAGTCCCCTGTACTCCCACACACACTGAACCAAAGACAGCATGTCATCATGGAGGCCACTGTACTAGAATTCTTCTCGTGTATGGAAGGAGCCAATGAGGACTGGGTTGAGAGGAAGCACACATTGGAAAGGGTGGTGCACAACTAGTAATTGGTACAGCTACAGAAATCCCCTTGCCTCTCCAAGTGCTTGATGGCTGGGCTTGTCTCTCCCCAATTTATTGACCAAGCAAAGGGACATCCAATGCTCAGTGCAATGGCTTTTCTGTAACATGATGATTTTCGAATACTACAACCAAGCCACAGGTAATGGTTTAGGCACCAGTGAGCAGATGCCTGTTGATTCTTGTGCAAAACAGAACTCCACAAAAGCCTGATTCACAGGACAATCAGGGCCCCTACATTACTGCAAGCAGTGGTATCTCTCCACCACCCTCTGCTGCTGTCGACACTTATCAGGGTAGCAACTTAAATTGCTGCTTGGAGACAGCATCTATCGTCTGGCAGCTAACAGAGCCCTATAGGGAGGCTTTGCTACAGGGCGGAAGGGAACTAGGGGAGAAATGTGGGTGGGAAGAAAGAGCAGGGACCCTACGTATGGGGCTGTTGGTGCTGGGGAAAGCAGGTACCAGGGACTGTGGATGGTACTGTGAGGAAGTGGGCAGGAAATAGGCCTAAGGAGGAGTGCTGGCAGTGAAGGAAAGTAAGGATGCAGGTGGAAGGGTACTAAACCAATAGTGCTGACAGAATAGGTGGGCCCTGACTTTGGGCAGGTGGTCAATGAGATGGGTGGTCCATGAAAGGGGGGTAGCAACCATGGAGCCACCTCTTCCACTCTCCCTCCCCCAGCTAGCCTTGAAAGAGGGGGAGGATAGATGCTCTGGCACATACAAATATGTGCCCTGCACCCCCCACCCCCTTTGCTTCCCCTTGCTCCCCTACCAGGAATGGTGGTTAGGGAAGGGGCTTGCCAGTGCCAACCTGCCTGGTGCTCCAGGAGAGTGGGGTTGGAGGGCTTACCCTCCTCCACCAACCAGTGCTCCTAACAGGGGCATGGAGGCTTGCAAGCCTCCAAGCCCCCTTTCTCCTGTCAGGAGCGCTAGGAAGCAGAGCTAGGCAAGCCCTGGTGCCCCAACCCTTTTCCCCACTGGGAGTGCCAGGCAGCAAATGAGGCAAGCCTCCAACCTCACTGCCCTGGCCCAGCTAGAGCCCTGGGAGGAGAGGGGCAAGTCCCTGCAGTCCGGCAGAGGCAGAGCTGGTGGTGGGTGTGTCTGGATGCCGGTCCCAGCTATGCTCTGAACATGTGTTTATGGATTGGGGTTGTGGGGAACAGAGATGGTGAGGGGAAACTGAGAAACCGGGGGAGAAGGACAGGGGAAAAGGAATAGAGACCGGGAATGGGGGGACACAGATTCCATATAAAGAGAGGAAGCAATGGGAGGCAGAGATCCTGGCATGGAAGAGGTTGTGAAGGGGACTTGGCGGGAATCCCTGAAATAAAGGCTGTTGGAAGGGTTGCACACAGGGAGAGAATGGAAGAAGGCAAGATGCTTCTGTTGGTGCAATGCACTCAGCCAACACAATCGACAAAGTGTGTGTTCTTCTAGCTGCTAAACAGAATAAATAATATACGATTCCTAGCTCCTGATGAGTAGATCTCAAAGTGCTGCACAAAAGAGATCAGTATCATTCTCCCCATTTTATAAATGGAAAAACTGAAGCACAGAGCAATGACATGCCGAAGGTTACCAACTTGCAGAGCTGGGAATACAGCCCAGATCTCCAAAATCCCTGTGCTCTACCCATTAGGCAAAAAATGTCTCTTCTCCTTTTCCTCCTTTTGCAATGTGTCTATGCTTTCTCCTCCTCCTCAAGCAGTGAAGACCAAGAAGCTAATTAGTCAGATTTCTCTTTTCAAAAGGATAAGCCAAATGGGGCAAAGACTCTCCCTTCCCTTACTCCACACAGTGGAGTGAGTAGCCTGATCAAAAGTGCACCATCTGCACCTACTGCTCCTTTCCACTTGGCCACTGTGCAGCTAAAATCCACAGGAGTGAGTTATCTGCTTGAGATATTTGCAGTGATGCCTACTTCAATTTGATTGTCACATACGGTGACCAAGCTCCTGGCACACAGCAATGGTGGGGAATAACATCATTAGAAATGTTGCTAAGACATTGTGTGAGGACTGTGTAGTGTTTCCTTAAAATATTAGTTGTAAGACAAGTAGTCGTGGGGCTGGGAGATGTGCTAACATTTCTGCAATGAAGCAAGGATAGAGGCTGGCAGAGCAGTGGCAGGGGGTAATAATGTTTTTCTTAGTCTAATAAAGGTCCATGTACAGTGTTATAAGAGACTCAGATTCTTTATTATTATCACATGATACTCACTGCATACATATTACCCCACATCAGACTTTTTTCCCCGTGGTAGATCATTGCACTAGTAACTAGGTGCATCATGGCAGGTGTCTGTGCCCCTTTGAAATAACTAGTATAGTACAAAAAGCTTCAGAGGGGTAGCCAAGTTGGTCTGTATCAGGAAAAACTTTAAAAACAACAAATAGACTAGTAGCACCTTAAAGACTAACAAAACACGTAGATGGTGGTATGAGCTTTCGTTGGCGCAACCCACTTCTTCTGAGGAAGTGGGTTATGCCCACAAAAGCTCATGATACCATCTACATGTTTTGTTAGTCTTTAAGATGCTACTAGTCTATTTGTTGTTTTTTAAGTTTTGCCTAGTATAGTATAGTTAGAGCCATGGGGTCCAACACACCACCATTGGCCATATGTGGCTGTTTGGCTGGTTGAGTGTCTCTAGTTTGCTACAGCAGTACTCACTATAGTGGGCACTGTTTCACAACTGGTTGGACACCATGGAGTTAGAGACTACAGCCTGAACTACAGACTGTCTGCTCCAATATGCCAATTTTCAAAGACATGTCCTCAGATTTTAGAGTGAGCAGAAATGTCTTTCAATAGCACTCAACAAGCTCAACAGGCTATGGTGTGTCTCAAGGCTAAGTTTTAGGCATTTTGGTTGCAGAGAAAGTGGCTCAAAATCTAGAAGACAAATAACCCCACCCCAACTTCTTTTTTTTTTAATCTTTTAAGCCACTCACGATTTAAGGCACAGGTCTGAGTCATGTTTTTGAAGCTCTGGGGTTTGATTGCACTAAATGTGGATACACTGTAAGTCAATGTTAGCTGTTGGCTTTCAGTTTTCACCCTAAATTTTGTCTCCATTTAAAGCAGCAACTAGAAAGTTTTAAAATATTGACCTTCAAAAAATTGCCTCACTTTATTTTTGCCACTCTAGCCTCTTTTTCCTCAGGAAGAAGAGCTGGAGACATCCTGATGACAGAATTCTCGCTTCTCAGCCATTACTTGCTGAAACCTACAAGGCCTGCTTCAAAAAAAAAAAAAAATTAATAACTCGCTTCAGAAAACTTTTGACTCCTGAAGTTACTAGATTTCAAATTGAAGAAAAAGGCATTTTCACTCTTGTTTTATTTCTTATTCTTTGATCAGTTTTAATTATTATTATTTTAGAGGGCACTGTGTCTAATAAATTTCAGCTTGTGCAGTGACACAGGATCCAACTATGTGAACACTGGTGTCAGCCAGATTCCTCTTTTGATAATTTCTACTTCCTACTGTCATATGAAGAAGTAAAATTTTCCATTAAGTCATATTGTGCAGAAAAATTAAGGCTTAGTGAACATCCAGAAGGCCTGAAAGGCCACATGCAGAAAGCACCAACCTGGTAATTATTGCAATTTCCCTTTAAGATGTACTAGTACAGTAATTTGTATATGAAAGCACATTGGAAAAGAGGTGAGTGCTTCATTATACACTTGGAGTCACAGTGGCGCAACATTGAAACATAGACTTTAATGATAAACGTGAGCTGTAATTAACCACCACTTAGAGGGGAATAGGTTTAATAACATCTAGAAGAAATAAGACGAGTTGACTCTCTCAGATTAAGGAAGGGACAAGCTTAAAGAACCCTATTGAACACGGGGTTTGCACAGTGCAAACCTAGTTATTGTTTTGGTTTATTTTAAAATATTCCAAGTCAAATGACCTTCCAGGCCTGGATCCCCGGTTCAGCACTCGACTTACCTCATTGTTTTGAGGGAATGTTTTCCTCGGACTATGGAAAGTTTCCTCTCTCGTGCTGGACATGCTGCCTCAATCCATAGCAAATGGACATGTTTACCACAAGCACAAAGGAAACAAAATTCATCCCCCAAAAGTATTTCTCTTTCAAAAAAAATTTTAAACATTCATTCTTAATGTTTTCTACCAAAAGAATAATTTATTAAGCAGCCATGTGTCCTGAGTAGCAAATTATAAGACAGATGTAAAAATTACTTTCATTGTGTTATAAAGTTGTTTATGTTAATGCTCAAGATCAGAGGCATTTTTAGAAGTTTGTTTGCATAGGGAATATAACAGAAAGTTGCTGTGCCAAGAGTCAACTTTGAAATAGATGTAATGAATAGTTTACCTATTGTTCTTAAAGAATATCCGGCAGTATTTGTCTATATATACACACAGAAGATGACCTTCCTCTTTAGAGGCAATTTCCACTCATTATTTGCTAAGCTTATTATGGGTGTGCACCAAAAAGAGCACAAAAGCCTGATGCTTCTACTCACAAGTAAGCTTTACAGTTGGGCATTTCAACTGTGAAGGTATGAAAAAGTCTAATTTAACATTAAGGGTGTTTAAGTTACTATATGAAAACAAGGAGTAAATCACTAATAACGTTTTAAATGGTCTTTCATTAAACAGAAAGAATTGAGGGTCAAAAAGGAAGTTGCCATTTTAAGAACCTGATCATGAAGAGTGGGACAGAAAAGTTATTTCTGATTGGAATGCATGGGAAAGCAGGGGTTCTCACACCTGTTGAAGTAGGGCCTTTATTTGACCGTTTTAACCCAATTTCAAAAGAGAGAGCTTATCCTACAACAGTTTTGAACACTCCTAATTTTCCATGAATTTGAGTAGAAGCTCTATATTTCAGACTATGCCTTCAAAACATCAAACTGGAGCGCCTACTGAGAAGTGCTAAGTAGCTATTCACACTTATGGAGAGAGTGAAATAGCGAGAGATACTTGTTGCAGTTTACAGTGATGTTTACAGTTAAATCTACATTCAAAACACACAAGTTGGCACAGATCTTCTGGACTATTCCTGCTATGAGGTACAGCCAGGTAGAAATAGATGTAGTCATTGTCATGTTACACAAATACATACACAGCACTGTTGTATACTGAAAGTAGAGAGAGAGATAAGCCTAAGTGATAAACTTCCACAGTGTTCAGGGAAGAGAATGTCTTGAGATTGGATATTGTGGTTTAAAACTTTTAGATGAATAATGGGCAGGCATTCATATTTCAAGCTCATTTGTTCACTGGAGCAGTGGGAGGCAGGTGCATGGGTATTTGGTACAGAATTGCTATACCCTTAGGGTAAGCAGGTGTCTGTTATTCAGTTTATAAATTATATATTTCTAAATACTGTAGTTTAAGATATTCAAGTTGGTGCTTGAGGTCATTGTTTGTCTTTGTTTCCTGTGTGTTACTTGCAGCTGTGTTCCTTGAAGCTCATTGGCTAAAGCCCAGTTTTCCTCCATCTGGTCACAGAGCTTTTCTAATCCAAGCTGTGATCTGGGCCATCTCTCATTTCTTCTATTTTGTTTAACCACGTTACATGTGTCGATTTCTCCCATGAGCCACAGTGTGGTAAGGCATTTCCTTGCCCCTGTTGTCAGTGTTCTGAATAGATCTTTCTTTGTTTTGTCAATTTTTGGGAGTGGGATGAGGCAGTACATGAATCACAATGCCATGCAAAAAAACATTTGTAGGACAGGGTCCTTATTTTAAGCAGCTATATTGTTACACTTGATTACACCAGCGTCCCTTGAAAATAATTTTATTTCTTAGCTTTTTTTATTGGGTCCTACTGTAAACAATCATACCCATGGCCCCATCTTAACCTCTAAAAATTAAAAGCAGTTTAAGTGCTACAATTCTGGTGAAAAAAACAGATGGAAAATATCGTGTGACCTGTAGAAAGACCATGTTGTTTACAACAGCCCAGCTTCAAATAAGAGCTATATTTTTTCAGAACAAGGCTAAGTCTCATCTACAATCAGTCACAGTTTTCTCCAAATGATTCTATCACTTTATCTTTAGCAAGACTGCTGAAGCAATTGCACAGACATTTTTTATCGTTTTAAATTCATGTAAATAATAGCAGCTACAGAAAAACAGTGTTAAAGAGATAGCTGGGACCTGGTATGTGATATATTAAATTTTGGAAAGGGGCTAGAGTCCCAATTCATTTGATGATAGAAATTAAAGCCTTGAAATTTCCAGTTTTGTTGTGATCAAGTGAACAACAATGTACTTTTTTTAGACACATAGAAGATTCAATAAGCCTGTCAAAAAAAGTTTCTGTTATTTAACATATGCTTGAGGCAGGAGTTTAGCACTTAGGTTAGCCATGAGCATATATTTAATTATTTGTGTTACAAAATTTGATGGCCAAGAAATTTGCATTATCTTCCCAAAAAAGAATTGAGTAATAATGCTGGCAATTACTATATTGTTTTTAATTCATGGATTCAGAAGGACCATACTGTAGGCTGCAAAGACCATTATTATGAGGAATTTATAAATAAGACTTGGACTCAAATGATTATTGATCAAATTTTTTTCTTCCTTTAAAGAAAGTGGGGGGGAAGGGGATGAATGCAGAATCTAAAAAAGGTAAATAAAAAGAAATTTCTTGATTGTGTTCTAGGCAATGTTTTGTCGCATAAAAATAACTTATTCATAGTACTTGTGTTCACCTAATGTGAAGGAGGGAAGGTTGGAACTCATGCCTGTATTGATTGCAGCCCATCCCGGCCAAACACAGCATCATCTCTAGTTTGCAGAGGAAGAGTGTAATGAGATGCAATTGTGAGGACCACATTAAGGCTCTACAGATGTTTTGGATTGGTATGTGCGCCAGGAAGGCCACCAAAAACGTCTGAGTGCTGATTGAATGGGCACAGACAATCTGCAGCAGGGGAATCTTTGCAAGTTCGTAGCAGGTCTGGATACATGAGGTAATTGTGTGGAGACCAGCAGGCCCATCATCCTGTTAGCTTTAACGACAAAGAGCTGAGACAATTTGTAGAATGACTTAGTATGCTCCAGGTAAAAAACAAAGGTCCTCCGGGACCTCCAGCCACCTTTCTTGTTAGGTTTGGGACAGAACACAGTCACAAAGATGTCCTGGTTCACGTGGAAGAAAGAGACAACCTACAGCAGGAATGCCGAATGGAGCCGAAGCTGGATCTCATTCAAAGAAAACAGTGTATGAAGGCTCCAAGGTTAGAGCCACTGAGGGGGCTAGGGCCCTGCACCTGTGGATAGAGCTGCTCAATACCCCACAGGTACCGCATCAACATGTCATGCTGGAATACCATATCTCCCATCGGTCCGTGGAAGGCAGAGATTGTTGCAACATGGTGGTGGGTAGAGGGACCTGGTCCCACCCTGCTCCTCGAAGTTCCAGCCCAGGACCCTTAGCAGCAGTGAATGGTTCTGCCCAAAGGTCAGCAGGCATTAAAATTGCCAGGTGTCTGGTATTGGCCCCGTATCTGCAGTATCTGTCCGGTAAAAAAAACAGAAAATACTGGACATGTAAAATGTTCTTGGGACATTGCCGTGTTAGGGGGAGCGGGGAGTGTGGAGCGCTGGGATTTAAAGGCGCAGTGACCCTTTTTTTGGTGCTCAGCAAGTTTGGTCCTTTTTTTTCCCTCAATCAATTTTTCCCCTGCCATGTTTGCTATTTTTTGTGAAACTATCTGGCAACCCTAGTAGGCATCCTTTGGAAACATGCTGACTCTTGCTCCGGCAACAAAACCGGACTAAAGTCTGGTTACTCTGGGCTACTTCCTACCACAGTCTGGATGGGGGATTCCATTGTTCAAAGGCTCGCTCTCTCCTTGCTGTATACTGTGGAGAGCAGTCCCTGCAACTCTTCTCCAGAGCTGGTCTCCTCTGGGAGGCAGGATTGCTGCACAGTGGAGGTTCAGCTCTGGAGTTCAGCAGTAGCATGGAAGCACCTGGCTTTCAATCAGCTGATCTACAGGGCCCTCTCTTTATACTTTGTGCTCCCCCTCAGTACTTCCAGCCAGTGGTGTGAGGCAGGTTTGGTTCTGCCCATCAGGGGACTGGAGTGATTTCTCACTTCAGATCTGGAGAAAGGCCACTTTTCTGCACTATAATGCCTGATTCCCAGTCTGAATAGAGGAGCATAGGTGACTCGTGGTAGCAGGAAGTGCATTTCCCTCCTGTGCCTTGCCCAAAATTTTGATTGCTAAATATAGTGCTTCCAATGCCCCCTCTCTGTTCCTCTGGGTAGCCCTCCCTGCACCTCTCTTCCCTTGCGGACACTTGTCACCTATGTGGCTAAGAGGCCCAACCTGTTCAGCTGCAGCTCTGTCAAAGGATAGGCAAGCCATTTCCTCTCAGCTAATTCTGTTTCTCCAGGGATCACTCAACTGGGGAAACTGCTCATCCAGAGATGTTAGGGGAGGTGTCTCCACTCCCTGAAGTTCCCTCTGCCATAAGTACCAGTTAAGAAGATATATTCTCCCTCAAAAATCATTAAATGCTCTGCACCTCTGCAGCACAAGGAACTAGATTTGACCCATGGCTTGCATAATTTGCCAAGTGCTTTGCAATCTCCAATAGCAAGATCACTCACCGCCACCACAATTTTGCCTTGGGCCAATCTCCTCCCTCTGCTGTTCACCAAACATAGCAATCATAGAAGATCACAGCAGGTGACCGGACCCTGATCTGTCTGAATACGACTCAGTTGCTCTGCAGAAAGCTAACACATGATCCGTTTCTACTGTAGTGTTAAATACTGTGTCAGGTTACATTAAGCTACATTGCTGTTGTGGATAAAGTTGAGAAATGAGGTGGTAGATTTGTCATTCATAAAACTGAGCAAGCAAAGCACACTGCATAACAGAAGTATCTGTTTCAGTAGTGTGTGAGACTTCCCCACAAGAAACAATGCGACTATGCCATTATGCAATTCTGTTTCCTGCTGAATGAAAATGAGCATTCCTCAGAGAGACATGCTAGTTTACAGAGCAAAAACTGAAGTACTGTTATTATACTGCATCTAAACCCTAGAAAAGAGTAGTTAATTCCCATTGTTGGATCGCCTGGCAATACATACCCCAAAATTGCTCGCAACTGATAAATAACATTAATAATGAATGATCAATACAGGTTTGAGGGCAAATTAGTTTTTATTGAATTCACACCACTGTACCGTCTTTCCCTTTGGGTGGTTAAAATGCTGCCATCCCCAAGAGAATCTGTCACAGGATTGCACTTTAAAATGTGATTAGGGCCTATAGAAACCCTGCCAGTAGAGGCAGCCTGAGAGATGAACTTAATTGGTGCAATCTCTGAGCAGCTGGGCCCTGCTTCTTCCCCCATACCCTATCCAAAGCCATTCGCTTTTTAGAGTTGTAGTGGATGGCAATGGGCCTCCCAGCCAAATACAAGTTGCGGGTACTTTGCAGCATTGCAAGCAGGCAAACATTTCACTGCCAGGGAAGCAGCACTCTGAGCTATGTCAATAGAAGCTAATGTGTCCCAGGGGTGAATCAAGCTTTCTGTGTATCACATTACCCAAACTTAGATTTTTTTTTATCTTAATCAAAATGCAGTAAAGTTATCTAAGAGCAATAAATTTGCTGCTAACAATCTTCATTTTTAAAGATTCCACGATCAAGTGGAAACTGGCCACCCACAGAGACAGTTACCCAGTTCTCCTCAATACAGTGAAATGAATTCCCATGTATTACCAAGGAAGCAGAAGCTGTAAATTTTACTTTTAGTATGTGTGTATAAGCAAAGCTGTGACCAGAGGATGCCAGTGAGATCACTGCAGTTACAAGCTCAGACTGTAGAGAAAAGTGTCATCTTGCCTTGCTCTGCTACAATGCAAATATCAAGATGCCCCCTTTTTTGGTGGCATTACACTAGCAACTGCCTCCCCATACCCAATACCCAAACACACACACATTCAGTAACATGAAACATCATACTTCCTGGAGTTAGTTCATTTGTGTGACATTTGTACAGATAAATACCCAGGGCAGAATATTAATTATGTGTTCCCTCTCCTCCAAATTAAAAAGTGTCTCTCATTTACTAATTTTTGTTTATCTTTACTTCAAGAAAAATCAACAAAAAATATTAATTAGTATAGTAAGGTAACACAAATATATTTTCAATAATATTAGGAACATATTTTACGTAGATAATTAAAAAATATCAATCAATAAATAAAATGTGATTTTTCAACAACAATATAAATGAAGGAACATATAATAAATGACAAAATAATTCTAATAAAGTTACTTTACACACCTTTACTGGGACTTAGGTTAGCATGCATTGCGCTCTTCACTTTTGCAGCTTATTATTTTTGTTTATTGCATCTTTGCACCCCTGATTATGATGCGCCTGGGGCAAACGCCCTGCTTGCCCTGCCCTTGTTATGGTACTATATGGAAATACGAGTTAGAGACAGTGTAAAGAATATTGGAGACAAGGATTCTCATAAAGAGTATTCTGATTATGAGCAAGAGTTGCACAATCTTCTCCACCTATTTGCTTCTTAGTTAAACTAATTCAATTTTGTCATATCCTACAGAAGTTGCCACTTCTTGTAAAAGGATATAGACACTCTCAAACAGGCACTTTAAGAGAGAAATAAAAGACACGAAAGGCAAGAATGTCCTCATTTTACCATGTGCATATTGCTAACCACTTGGATAGGAAACATCAGGGTTTTATTTTATCTTTAAACTATTTCAAGGTTTATTTACAGATAATACGGCAATTAACAGACAATAAACTAATCCCAAATGTATTTTCCATTCACATTTTTGGAGAAGAGTAGGGCAGAGAGCTGGAAGGGGGTTATTATGTTTGCTGTAGTGAGAAACGGTGTTAGTTTGTTAGATTTACTGGGTAACATTTATTTATTCTACAACATGGGATAGTCTATTAGAGTAAACTATATACATGGGAATGTTAAGTGTGTGTAATGGCCACCAAAGTATATTGACATTCATATTTTTATAAGTATCACAACACTTTCCACCAGATTGAAGAGCAATATGAAACATATGTATATATGAAACATCTATAGTAAACCTACTTATGTTATGGGCATAGTTTACATATTAATGATAGGGGACTATCAAATTACTACTTTACAATGTTGCACAAAAGGGGACCAAAGTAGCTCATAACCCAGAGCATGGTCTTTGGGGTCAACTTTAGTTATTACACTTCTTTCAAGAAGAAAAACCAAAGGAGCAGTTCAAGTTCCACCAAGGTACCTTTGACTGAGTTTCACAGGCCGACAAGAATGCTACTGCTGCCTACTACACACTGAATCTCTGTGTGTCATCGGTCTTACTTACCTAGATGACCTCGTATCCCAGCCATTCACACTGAACTTTCAAGGCAAGAAAGGAGGGGGACCCTCTGTGTTTCCACAGAGTTCTGTTCCCTACAGTGTCTGCCTCTCCCCACACTGCCTATGTTCCTGGAGTTAAAGGACCCAGCACCCTTATTAAAAGGCCAGTCCTTGTACCGTATTTTACTCACATTACACAGCAGCTGGAAACACTTGTGCAAAAGAGGGCCACACAGACCACCTACAATACATTCAGCATTATTTAAATTAAAAGGAAGATTAAAGTTCTGTGCACAGTGTTAAATTACGTGTGGTTATGCTGCCATTGTTAGAAATCATGTTCCCCATTTTATGTAGCCTTTAGAACCAGGGCATTGCATATGAATATTATCCTTCAACAAAGAAAGTACTAGACACCAATCTTTAAAATCAATACAATAAATATGGAGCGGTACAAAGGCTGAGCACAAGCAGCACAGACGGATAACGAGCACTGACACATAATAAAGCCAAACCGATTCCTACTCTCCAGGGAGAGCAAGCCACGATGGAAAGATTAAATATTTCAATGAGTCATTTCCTATGTTAAGGAAATACGAGTGCACAGTCTAAAAGTGTAACAGTATTAGAATTCAGGGTGTGGCTTATCATCTTAGACTCAGTTCCGAGCATGAGCTATTGCACCTTGGCTGTGGAAACTGTCTGACATATCTTTAAAAATTGGAGTTGCTATGGCATTACTTAAAATGGCCAAGTTTTATCATTCCGACGTGTGCATTGGCTGTACTGAAAATCTGGGCTCAGGAGAGAGGTAGTTTGTACTATATTTAACTTCATATAATTAATTCACATGCTTCTCAAGTGCCCTTTACACTTTATCTGCTGAGTACACAATTACTCATGTGCCAGTGAGGATAAAGGTAACAAAGAGACATTAAAGCGAGAAAAATGCTGAGTTTAGTATTAGGTAAATACTGATCATCTCAAGACTCAGATTCTCTCAGAACTAGCCAAGATAACTCTATCCAACCACACAACAGAGGACTTCATAGCTCATGCCAACCTCACTCTGGAGAAGATTACAAAACTCCTCCTATAAAAAAACCCAAACATTCTTATGCTTCTGTCGAATAAGGTAAAATGGCCGTCAGTGTTTCAGAAGTTACATAATCTGACAGCCAAACTAAAATTTCCCAGAAAACTCCCAAATTGCAAATGTATTACAAATCTGCATCTGATCAAGGATTATAACAGTAAAATCCAGAAATGGAGAACTTAAAATGTTTTTGCAAGGCTGATTGCAAAATTGATTGGGATGGGAAACTTTCAGTAATTTTGTGCTCTGTAAGAATTAGTTAACTGTCCAAAATGACTCCTTTATTTTTGTGAGAAATATCATTTAATATTCCCATCCCAATAAAAAGCAACCCAATTCATCCATATCTTCTCTACAAGAGATATTTGAATACATGCTGTGGAAGGTTTGATATAGTCTATATCCATAGTCTTTCACTTCTGCAACCTCTCTCCCCTACAGTGGTCATCCCAATGTGCTACAACACTCATCAACAGTTAGTTGCCACACAGGGCTATGCAATTGGAGATATGGAAGTATTTACCTAGACTACAATGGGAAATCATTTCAGTATTTGGGCTCACCCTGCGACACATTTTGCAAATGTAGACTTTTAAGTGTAGATTTTCATATCTGTCTTTGTAATGGTGTGAAGTCACCACCACAGCACTTCCTGCTGGTCACACTGGGAAGTAGCTCAGTTTGCTGGAGAGCACTGCCTTCTGGCGTCTCATCTGTTGTTGCTCCGCTCCCTGCTCTACTCTCTCCACCCTCTGGCTCTGGGCCCAGGTTGCTCATTGAACTGAGGCTTCCTCTTCAGGACACTGCCCTCTGGCAGTGCCCACTACTCTCTTCTTGCCTCTTTCAGGGGTGTATGAGCATTGATACACTTGCCACTGTGGCCAACTGCAGTGTCAAAGTCTAGCCCCTTGCCTCGGGGCAAGCCACAGTCTGTGTAGTAGGGATGTTAAATTTAGATTAAATTGGATAATTGAATAGTTGATGCAATTTGCATCAACTATTCAATTAGTCGATAAGAGCGTCTCCGCCTTTAAAGTGTAGCAACAGCCACAGGGCACTGTGGGGAGCACGGGGCCAGCAAGAGACTCAAGCATTCCCCCACTAGACCTGTGCTCCCCACGGCATTTCAAAGTGGCAGCACTGCATGGAACCCGGGGTCAGCAGAGGAATCCCCAGCTGACCACAGGCTGCACGTGGTGCTGGCGATTTGAAATGCCACATGCAGCCGGGAGCCAGCTGGGGATTCCCATGCGCAGCCCGGGGCCAGTTGGTGAGTCCCGAGCTGGCCTTGGGCTGCACACGGTGTTTCAAAGTGTCAGACCCCAGGTTCCATGCGGCATTGCCTCGTTGAAAAACCCTTTTGTCTCCCCCCCCCACTGCCTCTTTTTGATAGAAGCAGCAAGGGAGGGGGGAAGTGACTAGTCTTCACATCCCCACTGTATAGGCCACACTTTACTTGTGGCTAGGTGCAGTGCAAGAGGGATCCTCTGGCAGCAGCCTTGTCCTGCTCTCCTTCATTCCCCTTAACTGCCTTCAGTGTTCCCTAGATATCTAGCACCTTCTCAGCCTGGGAGGTATTGGCAGCATTTAAAGGTAAATGTAATTAATTGGTTGCCTCAAGGTAACAGAGACAAAAGCCTGCTTACATTTTTTTCCCCTCTAGAAAGAAACATAGGAACAGCCTGATTCCACATGTAAACTCATCCTAGCCTGTTTTCTCTTTACCCAATCAACTCACACAAAAATGCACAATTTTGTGGAATAATGAAATATTTAGGTTGTTTAAGCCTTGCCTGTTTTAATTCAGTTTTTTAATAGGAGCTACAATAAAAATCTGTAGCATTCTATTACAAGCATCAGACCTATCTATCAGTCATAGCACACTGCATCTAGACTACATTCCTCTTTCAAAGGAGGAATGTAAATGAAGGAAATCGAAAATGCAAATGAAGCGCAGTTTTACAAATCTCATGCTTCATTTGCATAATCGTGTCCGTTTTTTCAAAAAAGTTTTTTTTCCCCCGAAAAAAAGCAGCCTAGACACGGTTCTTTCAGAAAAAAACCTTTTTCGAAAGAACTCTGTAAACCTCATTTTTTCAGGAATAAGGGTTCTTAAAAGTTTTGCCAGCCATTTATTCTTCCCAAAGTTGTTTTAAGATTACACCATCACATTTTCTCCAAAATTAATCTGGAAAAAACAAACACATTTCCCCTTGTGGGGGAAGAATAAAAAAGTATATCACCCACATACCAAAGAAAATCTTTATAAAATGTTTTAGAGAAAAAGCTAACTTAGGTTTTTATTCTTAAATGCTGTGTAGTCACAGAAAACATTCACAGGGTTGGGGAGTCCCCTTGCCTCCTCATTACAGGAAAAATGAAACAATCTTTGGACTACAGGAAATAACACAAGTTTTAGAAAATCCCAGTGGTATGAGTGAAAATATTTCAGAAGGGTCTACAAGCCCTCTAAATGATCATAAAAAAGCAACAGATGTTCACTCCCCCTCCCCAAAGCTTATTGGAAAGCTCATGTATTCCAAGAGACCATTTATTTATGAAGGCATAGTTTAATACTCATAAACAGAGTAATAGATATATAAGGAAAGAGATGCTGCATATGCCTTCTACCTGCCTAAAAGAAAGCAGAGAACCCCCACTGTATATGTAAAAATAATGGAAAAGTAAAGCTCTTTGAGTACAAAAATATTTTAGGATGTAAAACAGAATCCAGAAAATAAAGCTAGTCTAATACTTCTAGTTCTTTGCGGGAGACACTGTTTCTTTGCCATACTTCGTACAATACTTAGCACAATGATTTTCAACTGGTGGTCCGTAGACCCTGGGGGTCAACAAACTTGTATTCAAGGGGTCCACAAAAAGTTATCAACACTATAGTACAGTGGTTTTACATCTGTAGTCCGCAGGCCCACAGGGGCCTGCAGACTATATTCAAGACTTTCAAAGAGATCTCTACATTCTTTGGAAATTTTGGGGGACTCTGCAAACAAAAATTATGAAAACCACTGGTCTAATAAAATGGGGCCCTGACTTTTACGTACTGTCAAATTTTTTTAAAATGGTCATTAAAAATTAATTAATTCTGGCACTAATTCACTGATCCCCCATATTCCACCTAAGTGCCTAAAATCACTAAGATCCTTAAAGTGAATTACTGATAGGCTTCAGTGGGATTATTGCCCTACTTAGTGAGAAGGATGGTAAACTTGGTTCTCTATCCTGACCCACTGAAATCAATGGGAGCTGTCATTAACTTAAATGGATGAACCATGAACTTGGCTGCATATAGGAAACAAAATATCTGAAATAGGGTAAGATTTTATCATCAAAGTTTTAACTATATAGTACTTTAGTGAGATGTCCTATTGCTAACTCCATTACTTTTACAAAATATGTCCTAATATATTACAGAATCACAAAAATTTAGGGCTGGAAAAGACCTCAAGAGTTACATCATCCCCACATGCTGAGGCAGGGTTAAGTAGACTTTGACCATTCCAGACAGGTGTTTGTCTAACCTGTTCTGAAGAACCAGCACTGATGTGGTATCATGGCTCACCTGAGCAAGTGGAGCATCTTGCAAAACAAACTCCCATATTCCACCGCCAGTTAATTAACTTCAACTCAGTATGGCACACCTGGGCCTTATGTTCCACAAAGTAATTAAAAGTCTTTTACTTACTTAAACATAAAGTTACATTCAGAATAAGGCTCAGACAGACCAGGCTTTTGGGGCTAAGACAAAGAAGACCCACCTTCCCCTATTCTGGATTCACACTTAACTGGCCCCCCAACAGAAGAAGCCAGTCAGCCTGCTAGGTCCTGATAGGCTTCTGCCTGCTCTCTGCCACCCTAGCTATTAGAGGACCAAGTCTTACTATTTCCACCAGCAGCCAATCTGGGATGCCTGTCTACGCAACCTAGGGTTGCCAAGTGTCCGATATTGGCCCAGACAGTACGGGATTTGTGGCCTCTGTCCGGTAAAAAAAACCCAGAAAATACTGGACATGTAAAATGTCTGATATTTTCTGTTTTTCTCGGATGGAAGGCGGCATGGGACATTCTTCCCCTGATGCATCTGGCGGGGGCAGGAGGAGAGCGGGGATTTAAAGGCACAGTGACCCTTTTTGTTTTGCACAGGGTTTGTGGGGGGTTTTTTTTGGCTCAACAACTTTGGCCCGTTTTATTTATTTATTTATTTTTGCTCAACAAGTTTGGTTCCCCCCTCCTTCTTTTCCCCACCATGTTCGGTATTTTTTATGAAAGTATCTGGCAACCCTAATACTGCAACCTCTCAAGGTCTGAATTCACACCCCTCTCTTCTTAAAGCACAGCTTCAGAGGGCAGGGCACCCCAAGGCAGCAGGACTGTGGCAGGTATGCCCGTGACACTGGGATTTTACAACCACCCTAGAAACCTGTTCCAGTGCTTGTGAAACATCAAATATTATAGTTGAAAGCAAACTACTGTGGGGAGGATAACAAACAAAATGTATTTTATGATGTTATGTCCTTAACTTACCATATACAGTAGACTTCCAATAACCTGGAACCTTTGGGACCTAGGTGGTGCCGGATTATCGGACTATCAGGAGGTACTATAAAATAGTTTTATACACACACACACACACACACACACACACACACACGTTATATACTGTATATAAAAAGTGTTTTTAACCCTTTTTATTGTAGCACAAGCACTGTCCAGCATCACACAATGCCAGTGGCAGACTGACTCGGTCACGTCCAATTTCGCTCGGTTCAGCTGCTGCCACTGCTGCCTTGTGACTCGTTTTTTGCAGAAGCTCACTCACTAGGCTCTTGCCATTTTGATGCCGGACTATCGGGAGTACCGTACAATTGGATGCCGGACTATTGGAGTTTTACGGTATATTGTTTTATGGTCAAAATACTGCCTTTCCTATGTAGCCTTTCAATAATACTCAAACTTTAGTAATTAATCCCAATCTCATGTGAATTACCATGGTTCAACGCAGAGCCGACTTATCCATTAGGCACAGTAGGCACAGTGCCTAGGGCCCACAATACTTTTAGGGGCCCACAAAAATGTTTTAATTTCTTTTAAAATCAGAAGAAAAAAAATGAACTTTTAGGGTCAAAGAAAATGTTTTAATTTTTTTCCTCACATAAAAAAAAATGAAACTTTTAGGGCCCACGAAAAGCTATTAAATTTTGCCTAAAACAGAAAAAAAATAAAATGTTGAAGTATTTGAAGTTATATCAAAAATAATTCTTAATATTTTTTTTAATGGAGGAAGGGGCCCACGAAGGCAAAAGTGCCTAGGGCCCACGGAAGTCATAATGCGGCCCTGGTTCAACGTACAGTCATTTCAGCAGAGTTCCAGACTAATCATCAATATGTATAATCAAAGAAATATGTGCAAGTATCTACATAATATAAAAGCTATAGTTGTGGCTCAACAGATACTTAGATTCATTTGCAGAGACAGAAATAGGAAGAAGATTCTTTTATCCATTAGTGACAATGGGGCATGTAATGCAAATTTGTTTTGATTTCAGTCTAGTTTTGCGTATGGTTTCCCTTATGCCTTACAAGTATGCTTCACAAGTCACTTTGTGCGTTATCAGTTTTTTAAACAGTCGATGCCACTCTTTATTAAAAAAAAAATCTAGTTTCACCCACTATAGTCAACATTAAACAGCATTTACAAATATGCACAGGGCAATCCTTCCATGAAGGCATTTAATTAAAATAATTTTGCATATTCTGTTAGATACTATGTTTATGAGTTTTCCCAGTACACTGGGGTAAAATGTAGTTAACAGAACAGAATTAAAGATAGCTTAACAACAGCAAGAGTAAAACCGAGTATTTTCTTAAAAAAAGGACATTATAAAAACTAACTTGATCCCTCAGACGAACCCAGTATATGAAGAGACAGAAAAGAAAAACAAATAGCTTTTTAACTTAATTCTGATTCCCTATCCAATCCTAGTCCTCAACTAGAAATGTCAGTAGTCACTCACAAATTTGAGAATGCTAATTTTGAATACTAAATTTGGCAAACCTGATATAAAATTTTTTAAAGTTTAAAACAGTTTTAGAAAATCAAGCTTCTGAGAGTTAATGTCCTACTGTACTATGGGGATGACAGCCATAAAAATTATTATAAACGTAAACATATGTAGATAAAATAATACTACTATGGTGGGTGTGACAGAAATGCCTATGCAGAGATAAAACTTCTTACCAAACCAACAAGGCTAACAGTTACCAATGAAGCAACAAGAAGAAGAACATTTTAAAGGTTTAATTTTTATGAACTATATTACGAGACAATTGCAAATGATTGGGTTTGTGTTTGAATCAAAGGTACATCCAAAAGCTAGAATTGACATGGCTACTGAAACAGATCAACTGTGATTTTACTTCTCTGCACTTTTTTCAAATACATAAAGAAAAGCTAAGTTACAATTTACTAAAGTCCACTAATTTAGTAAATTTACATTTACTAAAGTCTGAGATTCAATGAACAACGCATGAAAAATTCTTTAACTTACATTTTAAGTGTGCATCTTTTAAGGCTCTAAGAATGTCAAATTCCATTTTATGTCAGATCATTTCAAGAGGAGAAAAAGCACCCTGAACGATGGCATAAACTAAGGGCAAAATCCTGGCCCCAGTGAAGTAAAAGGCAAAACATCTGTAACGATACATATTTGAATGGTGTGGGGTAGTTTAAATATACATGCAAACTTCTATTTGTAAATGAAAGCCAGTGCCACAGAATCATGTGCTTTTAAATCCATAAAAATCACCCACCCCAACAGAAAAATAAAAATCACAGAACACAATAAAATATAAAAAAGACCTTGCAGTTTGAAGATCATATCTTAGTTTGCTTTGACTGTTACATCTTTAGCTTACATATTCAGATCCTTCATAGTTACTTTGATTTGGGAACACATTTCTATAAGCCATCATGACATTAATTCATTTTTGTCATTTATTTCCTTTGGCAAACTGAATTCAAATATGATCTGTGGTTTACAAGAAGACCTTGTTTTTACCTAGTTTTCTTCTTTTCTATCTGGGTTCAACATAACAAAAAGCAGGCAAGTAAATTTGCCTAGTTCATTATTCCATAAGCAGGAAATTATCTCTTAACCGGATACAAACCAATAGGGAAGAAACTTGCTTTTGATCCACTAGGAAAAATCATTACTGTATATGTAGACATATCATATTGTTTTTTATGCTGAAGTGTAAATGCACACAAATATAGGGCAGTTGCATAGTTTTCAGTTTGCTAATGAAATCTTTGATGGTTTGCCTAGTTTAAGGTCATGTTTATAATTTGACAAGAGGCCTGAATAAAAACTATACTAGCACGAATTGCAGAGGCCCTTATTTTTTATGCAGTTGTGTGGCACCAATTATAATCCTCAAAACGCCGTGGTTCACTTTTGAGTCTCTCTTCCTGGATGAAAATGGCACATTATATTCTAGGACTGGAGTTTCCATAGACCAATCGTCCATCTTAAAATGGAGGGAAATGCATTGCTGAATGATGCATTTTGTTCTGGTTGTTCAAAGATATTAAAAATCAGCAGGTGACTAAATAAAAATTTCAGGTACCATCCCAGTTTTCTTCTGAATCTTTCAATCCATTGAATGTAACCAAATGATAATGTCATGACAAATATAAAATAAAATACTTTTAAACTCAGGAAATGAACTTTAAAACAATTTTCTTACTAATACAATATATAATTAATATTTATGTATTTCTGCTTGTTCCCCTACTGCTGACACCATCAAGTCTCTTCATTGTTAAGTTCTAATCACAGGTACTAGAGATGGGCACTTCATGTTGGAGGAGTTGGCAATCTCTTTACTATTTCATTAGCTATCCTTAGATAGGCTTTAGCCTGTAAAAACAAAAAAACATATCCATCAATTTTTGTTTTCTCCTGAAAGCATGAGAAATGTAAAAATGTCAATGTTCTTGCACAAACATTCAGAGAAGTATTTCAATGTTGCCTTTTTGTTGTTGAAATAAAATCATAACTAAAACTTATATGCTATACAGCATCAAGGAAAATTCAACTCCAAACATACTTAGTAATTTTTTAAAATTCCAGCCCAAACTTCAGTTGAGCAATGTACTCTGCCCAGCAAGCAGTGCTTGTATTCTTCCAGGAAACACAAAGTTTACAGTGAGAACTCTTTCATCCCTGGCAGAAAAATGTTATTCTCAAGTTCCTCTGTTCTGTCAAGTTGGTTGAGGTGCTGCATACACAATTTCAAATTTCAGATAAATAAATAAAATACCAAAAAGCCGAGTGAATGACATCCTTATACACTGTGGTGCACTCAGAAGAATCTTACATAGAGTCAGCAGGGATGAAATGGAGATGGTCTTATTATATATACCAAGGTCCTTTTCCATTAACAAATTTAAAAGCCAACAGAGTCAGGTTCATTAACTGACAAGAAAGTGATCACAGATAGATAGACTAAGTCCAGAAGAACCAACAGTCTGACCTCTAGCATAGCACAGACCACAGAGTTGGACTCAGTAATCCCTGTATGAGGTTCAATAATTGCTAGCTGAAGTATAGCGTATCTTTTAGAAAGATGTTCAGCCTTGGTTTAAAGATTTCAAACAACAGAGAACCTACCAGACGTCTTGGTAAATTGTTCTAGAGATTTGACCTTGACTATTTAAAATCTGCATCTTATTTCCACTTTGAATTCTTCAAGCCACTGGATCTTATTATGCCTTTGTCTTCTAGCAGAGAGATCTCTGCTACTTAACTATCTTCTCCCCATTTAGATACTTATAGGCAGTGATCAAGTGACCTCTTACTTTTTTCACAATGAACATCTTTTCTGGCCCATCCTACGCTCCACTATAATGGGAATTTTGCAGACAACGTCTTGCCTGTTTTGTTAGAAAATAAAGATATCACTAGAAGGATCAACAGTATGCTACTCTTCCTGATATCTCTCTTCCCACCACCAACATGCTTCCCATTCCTGGAGGTTACTCTCAGCTTCTCCATCCTTTCTGCCATTGCCAGCCCCACTTTACCACCATGATATCAAGTATACCTCTTGTAACCTAAATGTTCAGGTATCCATAGACTGGCCCTCAAGTTTGGAGTACTTAAGGAATGTAAGATCAAGACCTTTATAAATAGTACACAAGGTGCATAGAATATAATCATAACTGAACAAATGATAGGTCCCAGTGCTATAAAGAAAAAGGCACATGATTAACTTTATTCATATAAACAATCTCAGTGAAGTCAATAGGATTACTTACAAGAGAAGAAGTGGACTGTGCCCACAAAAGCTCATGATACCATCTACATCAGTAGTTCCCAACCTTTTCACTAATGTGGACCCCCCAATCACCCCTCCAAACCGTTCATGGACCCCCATCAAAGCCAATTCTAGCCACAGTTCTAGGAGTCAGCGAAGTATTTTCTCACTTTTCATTTACTTTTCGTTTCTGTTTGATTAGAGTTCCACTTGTGGATGCTTCACTCTGCTCATCTGTCTCCTTTCTCTTCAGTGAGCCTGATTTCAGCCACAGACTCATGTTGAACATATGGCTAACATTTGTATGCTTCTAACCATCGTGATCATTTTGTCACACAAAGGCGCCACAACATAGATTTTCAGACTGCAATTAATAACATTATTAGAAGATATTTAATTTTAAAATAATAATTGATTGTAACTTTACAATTTATTTACAACTTATTTTCTATGATCATTTTTATTTATCTTTTATTTTTTTCCATAGACCCCCAGCAACACCCTCGCGGACCCCAGATTGGGAACCACTGATCTACATTTTTGTTAGGTCTCTAAGGTGCTGCAAGACCATTTGTTGTTTTTTAAGTTTTTCCAGTTACAGACTAACTCGGCTACCCCTTTGAAGCTTACAAGAGGAAAGTTATCACTTACCCAAATCTTTGCATCATCAGCCTCAAATGCAGTAGCAATGTGCTGACAATGCTGACTTGTTTAAAATAATAACTACCAGGATGAACAACAATATTTCCTATTCTTCAGTTTAGCTCGGGAGCCGTTTTTTCTTTTGAAGGCAATTTAAAACATTAACACTGCCTATGAAAGAGATCCAAAAATATAGTTCTAATAATATAATTATAGTTTACATTTTTTTCAGAAGGCTAGCACCATTGCCATCTCATATTTCCTCCATACACCCATTCTGTCGAGATAGTTTCTATGAGTACTGGGTAATGCAACTGGATAATGCAACTGGAACATTAGCAGACTTCTCTACAACCATTCATTCATCTACCAATTTGTGCACTTATAAAGCAGTGCTAAATTAAGGTGACAAATAGTTAACTGAAAAAACTCTGTAAGAGAGTCTAAAAGATTTACTTCTGTTTAATCATTCCTACCATATAGGAAATAACTCTTGCGCTATGAGTTTCTTGACATTCTTCAACACATTTATAGAATATAGTTCTACACTAGTGTGATAAGCTTATCCCATTTATACAATTATTTCATTTAAAACAATAAGCTATTTTTAAAAATAAAATCCCAAATTATTAGAGATACAATCCTGTTTACTATTTAGAACTATACATGCAGTAAAAATTCTTACTTTACTGAATGAAGTGTTGAGATCTTTAACCAGAGAATGATTTAGGGTAATTTAATTATCACCAAAACCAGCCACCACAACTGACCTTTATAATCCCCAAAATACAGTACAGAAGTATGGAGACACACAGTTATGATGCATTATTTTTCATATAATTATGATGTAACCCCACAAACCAAAGCTTTAATAAATTAATTTTCCACAAAGTAGTTAGAAGCAATCTGCTATCACTAAGTGAAACAGAATGAAATGAAAACGTATTAAAAAAAACTTCCGTTCACTAAGGGTATGTCTAGATTACATGCCTCTGCCGACAGAGGCATGTAAAATAGGCTACCCGACATAGTCAATGAAGCCGGGATTTAAATATCCCCGGCTTCATTAAAATAAAAATGGCCACCGCGCTGTGCCGGCTCAGCTGATCATCGGCACAGCGTGGCAGTCAAGATGCGGATCGGTCGACAGGGAATGCCTTTGTCGACCGCTCCTGTAAACCTTGTTTCACGAGGCATAAGGGAACGGTCAACAAAGGCGTTCCCTGTCGACCGATCCGCGTCTTGACTGCCACGCTGTGCCGACGATCAGCTGAGCCGGCACAGCGCGGTGGCCATTTTTATTTTAATGAAGCCGGGGATATTTAAATCCCGGCTTCACTGACTATGTTGGGTAGCCTATTTTACATGCCTCTGTCGGCAGAGGCATGTAGTCTAGACATACCCTAAGAAGCACAAAGAGGAGGTATGTCATGGACTTAAGATCTTTTATGTTAGATATAAGCTACCAGAATAATAAAGTCCCATTGCTGCACCACATTAGTTAAACCTTCGCTTCTCAAAAAAATCCATATAAAAGATTAGGAGCAATTCTACTCCAATTTATGCACAATATGCATATAAAACTCAATGCACTGCAGAAATGGTGTTTCTACTTCCAGAACAGGAGGAGGGAAGAGGCAGGCCACAGTGTCCCAATAAAGGTCAACTATATATTCCTTTGCAGGCTGTGATGTATAATTTTCAAGGCTTTGAAACCCAACTAATTTCTGAAACTGAGTGTTTTGGAGCCTGGTCAAGGTAAAAAAAAAGCAAACGAAGATCTTCCCACACTCAGGATTTTCAGTAGCTCCCCCCCCTTTTTTTGTAAGCAAAATAGATACTTCATTTGTGCAACCAAAGCAAGAATGTGTCCAACAGCAAGATTTTTCTAGAGATCATTTTCTTCTTTTTCCACAAGAAGCAGGTAGCTCAAAGAGGCAGCTATCTTTGACTTATCCAAACACAACGTTGTGATGAGGAGACGTGCCTATCCAGCCATCTGGCCCAGCCATAAGGCTCTGCACTTATTATGTGCAGCTGTGGTCTTCCCCTCTGCACAGGGAGAGGGTATCTCTCTGCTAACCATGTGAATGAGACTGTGAAGAGAAGAAGTTTTTCAATACTTATATATTGCGCGGACTGGGAATTCTTACTGATGAGAAGAAATTTGATGTAAATGGCATTACTGAAATTCAGTGGAATGACTCACATGATTGAAGTGTTAAAATCACTGGTTGTAACTGTTCAGGAAAGACAAAAAAGGAAGGTGGCACTTTATATTAACATCGTTACCTATTTTAGAGTTACTGATAACTAAGTCCTCATCTACACTGGGACTTTATTTTGAAATAACCCCTCCCCTCAAGGGTCCAGTTTATAAGCGGAGCATCCATACTACCATGCCCATAATTTCAAAATAACAGACCACAGAATTAAAAATCTGTACTCCTGCTTTTCATCAGGAGTAATGCTAATTCCGAAATAGTTATTTTGAAATAACTGTAGTGCGGATGGTCCCGTGCTGCTGTTTTGAAATAATTAGTCCCCAGAGTAAACTGAACTAATTACTCCCTAGTGCTTCTTGGGGCTCCAAGTGCAAGACAGCACACCCACATTAACAGAGCCTGCCTCAGACTAATTCCGATGCTTCCCCATAGTGTGGACACACTAGTTTGAATTTGTTAAATTAGGAGTTAAGGTGACTTTACTAATTTTGAAAGTTTCCTAGTGTAGACATGGCCTCAGAGCCCCAGTGTCTCTAATGCATATCGATCAATGTGCAAACTAACAAAGCCCAAGAGGGTGTATGGCTGCAGGCCTGTTACTGACCACTAAGTCAAATCAGAGAACAGGATGACTTAATCTTTCAACGTGTATCTGCAATGTGTAGAAAGTAAAACTGTGTTGTGATGGAAGTCTTCAATTTAGGAGACGTATGCTGGAGGTCTCATGGAGCCAATCATAAAAGAGCAATAGATTTTCTAAAGATGATAGATGATAAAATGTCTAACACAGAAGGTATTGCACCCAACACAACATAACTCTGTTTTGGGTCTCATCAGACCTGCCGAGGAGGCAACTGCCCCATGGCCTGGCAATACAAGAGGGCCTAGAGCTCCCAGAAGCAGCAGCTGCTACTGTGACAGTGACCAGAGTCCAGAACCCTTTAAATTCCTGCCCAAGCACTGTACAGCACGCTCCGGGCAGCACTGAGGACTGCTTGGGGAAGGCTAAGAGATCTTAAAAAACAGCTGTCAATGGAGAAACAGCATTTAACAGGGGCATTTCTAGTGGAGTTCTACAGGATTGGTACTAGTCAACATTTTTGTCAACCATCTGGAAAGAAATATAAAAAATTACTGCTGATAAAATTTGTGGAGGACACAGATAGAAAGAATGGTAAATAATGATGGGGACATGGGAGCCATATGCATGACCTGGATCGCTTAAATGACGTCCTGTGACAGGGTCAGGCCAAAGGGGTACAAGAGAGCAATGGAAGGGAGGTATATTAGCCTTAGATTGAGTACATTTCTGTTCCCAGCATGAACGGGCAGGAGTTAGTCCAGAACCAGCAGGAACCTGGCAGAATCAATCAAGGCAGTTAAGCACCCAGAGTTAATTAAGTGGGCTTCCAGAGTTAAGTGAGCCAATAGAGCTTCTCTGCAGTTAGTTAGCATGTGCAGAGTTGAGAAGACAAAAGAAGCTACAGAGGATCTGGGTGGAGCGGGCACAGGCAGATGTTAGGAGGAAGAGCATGTGAGGGGGAAGTAGCCCAGGCATTGTGTCATTATCTTGCAGCTGGAGTTGCAGACTTTTACAGACAGCTGGCTTTTACAGGGCCCTAGGCTGGAACCCAGAGTAGAGGGTGGGCCTGAGTTCCTGCCTCCACCCACCTCCCTGCTCACTTCCTCATTTACACTCAGGGAAAAGACTGGATGGAAAAAAGAAAGGGGTTTACCCAGCCCTGTATCATTCGGGAGGTCCACCAAAACTACGGAGTTTGGTTTCCCTTTGTACCTCATGCTGGCCAATAATGAGAGTAGCTCAACAAACAGCAAGCTGATGCCCTAGGCATGGTGCTTAAATTGAGGTCTGCTGTGAGCCTCTGAGACAAGCAATCCACCTGAAAACACAGGACCCATCAGGTTTGAGAAGGAGCTCTGTCACAATCCATTCAAACAAAATACAGCCAAATGAAATTTTATCTATTTAGAATACGGAATGCAGGTTGTAGTCCCAGGATGGTAGACTGTATATTAAAAGGCTGTGACTCTTTGAAGGATTAAGAGTCATAATGAACAAGCCACTCAAAACGAGCTTCCAGTGTGATGCTGTGTCAAAAAGGGCTAATGTGATGCTTGGATGTAAGAACAGGAGAGTAGTGAAAATGAGCAAGCAGGTGATTTTTATTTCTGTATTGGCACTAGTGAAATACTGGAATACTGCATCCATTTCTGGGCCCCACATTTTTAAAAGGTTGTTGGAAGACTGAGCAGGGTGAAGAGAAGGGTCACAACAATGATTCAAAGGCGAAAGAAAACTGATTACAGTGACAGACTCAATGAGCTCAATTGGTTTAGGTTTTGAGAGACTTAAAGAGATTATTAATCTCTTTAACTTCCCAAAAAGCAGCGTGAGAGGTGACTTGATTACAGTGTGTAAGTACCTTCACAGGGAGAAAATACCAGGTACTGAAGGATTTTTTAATCTAGCAGAGAAGGGCAAAAAACCAAGTGGTTGGAAGCTGACACCAGACAAATTCAAATTATAAATCAGGCCCAAATTTTGCACAGGGATTAGCTACCAGAAAAAAATAACTACCAATGGAGCAGTGTACTCTCTATCTTTTGATGTCTCCAAATCAAGCCTGAACGCCTTTTTGAAAGATATGCTTTAGCCCAACACAAATTATGCTTAAGTCAAGCAAAAATTATTGGACACAATTACAATGGTAAGTGGGTGAAATGTAATGTCCTGTTGTATAAAGGTGGTCAAACTAAGTGATCTTATGGTCCCTTCTGACCTTAAACTCCTTAAATCTATGACCGACAGGACAGGGTATACACATCTTATCACTCGGAGAAACGTGTGACGTATGTAAAAAGGTTTTGAGGTGAATGTGTGTATTCCAGTGTGCCTTTAGTCCCTTTAAAACCAGGAGTGATAGATACATGGCAGGACTTGAAGCAAGCATCTGACCCACAGGAAGACAGATGGAAGGCCCCAGCCTCTTATACAGGGGCTGGCAGCAAATGGGAAAATCTCAAGGTAACGGAAGCTCAAGTGTGGAGCTCTCCACGGCAGCCAATAAAGGGCTATCAAGGAGAAGGACTTGCCTTCCCCACTTTCCACCTGTGCAAAGCAGGGAAGGCCTAGTATGCAGTGTTTTGTTTTATCCTGAGCTCCCCCCCCCCCCCCCGCCATCTTTTGTTTATTAATAACCCAACCCTGAGCAAAAGGATCTGGTTCTAAACTCTAACATTTTGGCTTCATTTGAGCTTCTCCAGCTGATACTGATTTATAGGGTGGCCAGAAAGTTTGTGCAGAACACAGATACATAGCTCACAGCTCTGACTGAAACATAAAACTGTAGGTCACTTTTTAACAACACATTTCAGTTTTAAATTTCCTACATCAAGGTTAGAGAATAGTTTAATTAGGTGATTTGACCTAGACTTGTTTTTTCTGAAGGCATTAAAAAGATGAATTTTTTAGATCGGTGAGCAATTCAGTCTTTTATCCAAGGCTAATAAAATGGCAGTAACACAAACAACATGTGGGAAAGGTCTAAACAGGATCTCAAATGATCAATACTCCCTTCATTACACAAACTCAACTTTACATACATTGAACTTTTTCTCCTATTCATGATCTTTTTAATGTGCCATCTGTAGACTTGAATAATACTGATGAGTTCAACTGTTTACTCTATCATTACTAAGCAACAGAAGATGGCTTGCAATCAAAACAGAAGTTTTTTTTCTTTTTGGGTGGAAATGGCATGGAGAGAGAAACATGATTTCGAGTTCTTATATATCACTTACAACCACTTTCATATTAATACAATATTATTGTAATTTAGAAATTATAGTTCTTCATTTGTTATTTGTAGGCTCTCTAATAGGAATTAGTTTATAGTCAGTCCATCTTTCTGAAACTCCCTCCTTTTGCTTTGTGGAGCTGAGGGGAGATGAGCATAAAAAGAGATGAAAATGCCTTGAAAACATTAAGGGAGAGTGTGTAAGTGGAACGTACATAGCACAGCTGCATGTGAAGAGTGTTGAGGAGTTGTCACGACCTACAAACAAACACACACACACACACACACACACACACACACACACACACACACACACACACACACACACACACACACACACACACACACACCCCCCTCGAAAATTGATTGAAAAGTGGAATTCCAGCTTTAGATTTTGTTAACTAACCACAGTCACTAATCACTCTTTGGGGAGATTCATACAGGGATGGTGAGCAGATAAATGGCAACAATGTTCCTAAATCAGTAGAAATTGGGTGCCAAGTATAGAGGGTTTTCTTTGGGCAAAGGAGTGAAATTTCCTCCGTGTCTGACTTATGTGTAAATGAAAGTCACACGCAGGGGTCAATTTGAACAGCTAGCCACAATTTTACTAGCTTAACAATGGAGAGGGGCACTATCTACCTACCCTGTCTTGCATTTTATGCATTTAACTGGGTCCATTGCAGAATTACACGCTCCCACCATATGCTCAAAATGGACCCCCTTTAATTTACCCTGATCAATTTACAGTCCTCATGCCCTCCCCCACAAAGGGAAAGAGTGTCAAAGCAGACCTTAATCTGAAAAGACTTCAGGTCTACCCTTCTCCTTTCAGACAACAGCTATTAGCTGTATCCCAAGTTTCATTTACCTCTGGGAGTTGACTTTTTTTAGCCTCTATCTGCACTGTCACATTAGGGGTGGCAGCAATTAGTGTGGTTACATCTTCATCCTACAGTCTGTTAGGTATTTCATGCCTAATCCAGTTCTTAAAATCTCCAAGCCAAATGCCAGACCCTCTGTCCAACAAGGGCATTCCATCATATTTAATAAGTTCAATCACATGACCGGGGGCGGGGGGGAAGAGAAAAAAAATGGGTGGGGAAGAGGCAGTAGTTTTTTTTAAATATCAAAGGGAAAGCTGAGCAGTAAAGCTACTGGACAGTCCCTACGGGAAAGAATCAATGGACACAAATCAGATATCCGTAAAGGGAACATACAGAAACCTGTTGGTAAATACCTATAGGATCTATATAGAGCATTCCTAAAACTGAAATATCCACCTGGAAAAATGCAAAAACAGATTGTCAAAGCCAAAAAGGTACCCAGACATGAACTACTTCAAGATCCAAAAGAGAAAACAACAGAATTGCACTTGTCATTACCTAGAGTCCACAATTTAAACCCCTCCAACGCATTATCCACAATCTACAACCTATCTTGGAAAATGATCCCTCACTCTCAGAGGCCTTGGGGGAAAAGGACAATTCTCGCTTACAGATAACCCCCCAACCTGAAACAAATTCTTTCTGGTAACCATGCTATACAGCTACCTAATAAGCATCCAGGAATCCAGCCCTGCAATCAGCCCCGGTGCCAACTCTGCCCACGTAGTTATACAAGCGAATTCATAACTGGAGCCAACCACATACGCTACCAAATCAGAGGCTCATTTAACTGCACATCCAGTAATGTGATCTATGCCATTAAATGCCAGCAATGCCCCACTGCAATATATACTGGACAAACTGGACAGTCCCTACGGGAAAGAATCAATGGACACAAATCAGATATCCGTAAAGGGAACATACAGAAACCTGTTGGTAAACACTATAATCTGCCTGGTCACTCATTAAGAGATCTTCAAGTTGCTGTTTTGTTACAGACTAATTCCACAAGCCAAATACACAGGGAAGGGTTGGAACTACAGTTCACTCACAAGTTTAATTCTCAGTCCAATGGTCTGAATCGAGATCCAGACAATGAAGGTGCCAATGGTTCTCTGTCTGTGTAGAATCTGGTGTTAGTACTCTTCCTCTCTAATTGCCTATTAATGGTTCTTATCTGCTTCTTTTAACTATCCAGTCTTTAGGTGCTTACAGACTATCAGTTTTGCCTCTTACATAATGCTCGGCTTCCCATTTGATATTTATATACCCACTGCCTCTCCTCCTTCCCCGCTCCTTTTACCTCCTTCCCTATTTATTTTTGGTTCTGGACATCCAAGACTCCAGGCATCTGAAGAACTGGGCTGTGCCCACGAAAGCTCATACCACCATCTACATGTTTTTTTAGTCTTTAAAGTGCTACCAAAATTTGACAGATTGGGATCCAAATGTCTTCTCCATTACCGCAGTAAATGGTACCTACTCAATAGTTACCAAGGCCATGAATAGAGGGCCTTGCTTCTGCACCCATATGGCTATCACAAGCTCTTTTGCTGGACATAACTGTTCATACATGCATTCACTTAGCTCTTCTATGGTCTCTTTTCTGGATTGATAGGGTTGTAAATACCTACATTTGCAAGGCACTGTTCCTCATTAAAGTTGCGTATCTACCAATTGCAATGCACTCTCAAGCTGTCTTCTTGATGCCAGCACACCTTCACTAACTGTAAAGGCACTGAAAACAGCACTAACAAATATAGCTTTAAAAACAGCCACATGCATCCCATTGTAGGTAAAACTTCCAATCACTGAAACAAATTCTGTATGGTTATGAAATGTATCCTGTCTCCTTCTCCTCAGGACCATCCTTTCAAAAGATTCCTTAGTAAGAATTTTCTACATGTATTAGTAAATCCTGCCAGCATGCAACAGGATTGTAGATCTGAATTCAAATCTCTCTAATGAATCAAGCAGGTAAGATATAAATCCACATGTCTACCTCCCAGGTGAGTGCATTAATCACTAGGCTATAGAGCTATTCTCACTCATTCTCACTGGCTCAATGAATATTTATACACAATGGAATAGCTTCAACAAGACAGGCAGAGTGAAACACCCCAAAATAATCTATAGTCTGGGGGCTAGGCTTCTCACTTGAGAAAGGGCAATATCTAGCAGGGATTCCAACCTAGGTCTATCACTTCCCAAGCAAGTGTCCTAAGCGTCGGCCTACAGTTTTGAAGCGACATGGATGGATGGATCGACACACTTTCCCTTTCTTACTTTGCTTATGCTGAAAAAAAAAGTTTTCTGTCAGTTTCAGAATCTTATGAATATATTCCACATCCGCAGGTGTGGGAGCCTCGGCATCCCTGGGGGTGTGGGGAGGGTGGGGAGGAAGAAGCGGGTGGGGGAGAAGGAGTGGGAGGAGGAGCGGTAGCTGGGGAGGCAGCAGGGGCTGGAGCAGGAGGAGGCAGCAAGCTCGGCCCCAGGGTCGATGACCACCTGGGGGGCACGGACCATCCTGCCCCCCTGGATGCGGTCAACGGCATCAAAATAGGGGCAGGGGTCTGGGTCTGCCCCGATTGGGAGATGCCCCCTGTGGCCCTGGCATATACCTGCCACAGCTCCTTTATTTTCATGCGAACCTGCTCCTGGGTTCGCATGTGGCCTTTGGTGGCCAGGCTGGCAGCCATCCGCCTGTAAACGGTTGCGTTCCTCCGTTTAGTGTGGAGATTATGGACATTGGAGGCATCCCCCAAACCTGAATTAGGTCCCTGCTCTCTGCACTGGACCAGGCAGGCTCCTGGGAGCTGGCAGACTGGTCCTGGGGAGCAGTGGAGGGCTGGCTGGCACTGGCTGCCTAGCTCATGCTGGGGCCGGTGCAGTGACTGCTGGCTCTGGGCTGGCAGGCTTGGAGCTGGTGTAACCGCCACTGGGCAGGTTTGAACCTGGGACCTCGGGAGCTGAGTATAGGAGCCTCTTCCCTCTGAGCTAAAAGCCAGCTGGCTCCCAGCCCATGCTGTAGAGGTCTCTTGATCTTAGCTGTTGCTGTGGTCTAGATGCCACTTGCATTACTCAGTAACTACACTAGGGCTATGTCTACACTCATGGTTGCTTGCACAAATACGGCCGTTCTTGCGCAAGAATCTGCAGAGCGTCCACACTGCCTGCCCGCTCTTGCACAAGGAAATTTACAGTACGGCGTGATTAGAGAGGGCTCCTTGCGCAAGAGGGCAGTGTGGACGCTCGGCAGGGGTTTCTTGCACAAGAAAGCCCTATGGCTAAAATGGCCATCAGAGCTTTCTTGCGCAAGAGAGCGTCCACACTGCCATGGGCGCTCTTGCGCAAAAGCACAGCTCGCACATGGCGGGTTGGACGTTTTCTTGCGCAAGACTTCTTGCACAAGAACACTTGCGCAAGATGTTCTTGCGCAAGAAGCCGCCAGCGTAGACAAAGCCTAAGTGTGTGGATTACACTGGCACAGGCACTGTGGCCAGAGTCTACCCCTTTGAAGACTCCAGGGAGGGGGGGGAGGGAGAGGAGTTTTCTTGGTTTTGCCCAGAGTGGCCACCAGGGCACCCTGGGAAGGTCTCGAGGCCCCCTATTTCGAAATAAGCATCTACACAGTGCTTATTTTGAAACAGCAATTTCGAAATTGGTGCTATTCCTCGTGGAATGAGGTTTACCAATTTCGAAATAAGCCCTCTGCTATTTCAATTTAATTTCGAAATAGCGGTTTGGCTGTGTAGACGCTGGTAAAGTTATTTTGAAATAATGGCTGTTATTTCAAAATAACTTTGCTGTGTAGACATACCCTCCCTATAGCCCACTTTTTTTCCCCAGCTATCTACTATTTCAGCTCTATAATACTATTTCATTGATAAATGTTCACTAAGGAAAGCAGAACAGATTTGTTAGTATTTCTAAATTTAAGGACAAGAAGGGAGATAATTTCAACAGTGCAATTCATATTGTCCTCTATCTGAAAAATATTTTTTTTCATGCATGAATAACTGCAATTTTAGTTCATTTGAGAAACATGGTGATGGATGTCATGTATTAAAGATCAGAATCTGACCTCATCAGAACTCTCTCACCATCATTTATGTGCTGTGAATTTTATATTTTTAAAGAAAGAAATAACAGAGACATAGAAGTTCTCTTTCATTCAAATGTGAACAAGCCAGGAGACAGAAAGGAAATTTTAAATTGCACATAGAGATTAGTGGCTTTTTTACTTCTTTGTCAGGGGAAGTGATTATCTTACCAAGACAATAAGAAAGAGTAAAACAAGTTTTCCTCTACTGAGGCACAGTATTTGTTAAAAATTTATATATTCATATTTAACTTGATGTCGATAATGGAATATACTTATTTCCCCTGACTCCACCTTAATGCCATTAACAATACAAGGATGGGCAAGATTTAGTAGCCAGATGAGAAACAAACTCACACAGTCCATCTACAGAATTTTACTGTATTTCTCTTTTAATGGGAAAGTACTCCTTGAAAAGGTGCCAGCTTGATGATTGGAGACTGAAGACTCATCTATTGACAGAACATCACCCAGTCATTTTACAGATCAACAGTGGTACAGCCTTTATCCTAGACTAGAGAAGGTGTTGCATTCTGTTAGTAGTCTTATAAGGTATTTTGATCCAACTTCTCTCTTAAAATTAACTAGTACAACAATATTTGGACTTTGCTACTAATAATCTCCACAATGTTGGTCTCCATATGAGAAGAGCACTGCTGTGATTAGGGATGTAAAATCCCAATTAATCAGTTAACCTGTTAAACGTTAGGTTAACCTAGCTTTTAACTGGGTAAATGACCAAATGGGGTACAGCCCCAGGGGCAGCAGGGCACTGGTTAACCAGTTATCAGTACACATCCCTAATTGTGATAGGCACTATACAAATGAGATAGTAGACAATCCCTGCCTTTAGGAGCTTCCCATCCAAATACAGGAGACAGGGACAGGGTAGGGAAAGATGTACTAGGCAGAAAATTACTATATTGTCAACATGTATGACAATACCTTATGCACAAAACTACTTTTCTGGAAAGTCAAGCCTGTTTTATTCCCACCTTCTCAACAGACCCAAAGTTTCTTTTGGCAATAAAAAGTTATGGTGAATTCAGAAAAAGACACCCCATTTCCTCTTGTACACAAATTCCTCCACTTCCTACTGACAATATTCTCGGTTTTATTAATGTGCAGGTTCTAGCTCCACAGATCTTTTGGCAGAACTAACCTTCCCCTTTGATCCTCTCATGGCTCAACTACCAAAGGATTAACAGCCTGTTTTAGAAGACCTATGTTAATAGTTAAATCTCATGTGGCCTGACACTGACCCTTCCTCCTCATGGCATGCAAGCATCTGGACTGAGTCTTTTGCTACTGAGATTATGGTTCAGACTAATTAAACAAAAATGTTCATGAGGAGAAAAAGATAACAAGGGAAAACCACATGTTCCAAAACTAATGTACAACAAATGTACATAGATTAAATCAATTTTCAGGATTTATTTCCTTATGTTAACAAGAAGGTTTTGCCTTCTGAAAATAACAGAGACTTTTCTCTCCTCCCTTCCCATCCTTCAAGTGTTTCATTTTTGTTGTGTTTTTTGTTTATGCTTTTGTTCTTTAAGTGCATAGCACTAAACTTACCGTGTCACTTTGAGGCTGAGAGACAACAATAGGCTGGCCAGCATCACATGTCTCTCTTATATTCATATGCAATGGAACGTCTCCTGTATTAAAAATACCAAAATGCATTTATGTGAAAACTTAATATTTCATAAGTACATTTCATTAATCTAGCCCTGAAGCAACTTGAAATAAAAATCCAATAAAAATAAAAATCTTTGAATTACTTAATCTAAAAAAATTAGCGTTTAAAATGAAAATTAGCTGCAGCAGAGTTCCACATGTCCACAATCGTTAGTACCGAATATATTTCTAATGTATTCACTTTCTGGAAAAAGAGCAGATTGCTTTGCAGTAATTTGTTATGACAGGAAGTTAACATCCTTGCTTGCTGAAGATGCAGAAAAGTTCAAGAGGAGACATTTCTATGGTTACTCTGGCCTCAACATCTGCCCAGTTTTCCAGTGGGGAGAGACTGGAGGCAGAAAGGTGAATGCCCAGATAGAACAGCAGGCTCACATGCTGCCAGGTGGTTAGAAGTGTTATAACAAATCACTTTACTTAGAATCATTTAAACTAGTGATATTAAATTCTTGGAAATAAACTTTCGGAGAATATTCTCGGGAATGTTCTTGAGAATATTCTCCAATGCGAGAATTTTTGAGAATTTTCTCTTAAATACTTGTTAAATAGTTTTTAAAGAATTTTACTATTTATGATAATGTCTTTCTTTAATAAAACTTCAAGAATTATGAACGTTTCCAATTGTTAAAATGAAAATTCGGGAAAGTAAAGAAAAAAAACACAGAGGTTTAAATTACTAGAACTTTTATTACAAATCTTCTGTTGCAGGATACAACTATTTTTAACTTTCTAGATTGAATATAAGTCTAATCAGAATCTGCACTTTCCGAATCTGACCCATATATTTCTCTCTCTTCTTCCTCCTCATACATATCCTCTTCTTCGACGTCTTCTTCATTCTCTTCAGCATCATCAATTTCTTCTTCCTCATTTCTCTGGTTCTGTTTCCTTTTTTCTCTTGGGGATTTCAACGGAGCATCATTTGGGTTTTTAAGAAGCTTTATATTATGGGCTATGAATGTCAGCTTGCCTGCCCTTTCTTGTGTTAACTTGTTTCTTTTTGCATTATGAATGATACTGTAAGTACTGAAACTTCTTTCAGTTGCTGCCGTTGTTGGTGGTATATTCAATATGTTGATCGCTGCTGTCCCTAATTTTGATCCATAGCAAATACCTTTCCACTATGTTACTGCATCTACTGAGCCAGCTGATTTTGTTACATATGATTTTCCAAAAAAACCTTCTTTAGCATGATACTCTGCAAGCTCTGCAATGACTTTTGCTGAGTGATCAGTGCCATACATTCTTGTGACTAATTTTTCGATGAATTCAGTTCCTTGTATTTGTTCATTTCTAGTAAGGCACTCACCATATCTTTTCTTTTTTCAAAACTTTTCATCACATACTGTTTGGTAAGTGGACTTTCGGGAAGTAGCCTATCAAAATGATTGCTTAATTCCCTGAAACATTCAGAAACTTCGCTCATTTTTGGCTGGTCAGATTCAAGCAGCGTAATCCATTTAACAACAGGACTTATCAGTTCATGCAGTTTTTGGACCCGTACCCAAAATACATCTTCATCCAGGATTGAATTCCTGGTACATTTGCTCAGTTTAGTCTGTAAATCTTCGTGGACAGCAAGGCATTTTAAGACATTTTTTTATTTCAATAACCTTTTCAAACAATATACAATGGAACCCCACCTAGTTTTAACTGGCAATTTAAGTGCACACATTTGATTTTTCTCTTTTTGAAATACAGTAAAATGAGCTCGTAAAACTTGCGATTTGTTAATTTCCTTCACAATAGTTTTACAGGTAGCTTCAGTTTCTTGAACAGATTTTAAGTTACTGATGTCACCAATTAACAAATTTAGTATATGAGCAGCACAAGTGCACATAGCAATGTGATTGCATTTTTCGTTAAGCATTGATAAGGATTTCACCATTGCTGCAGCATTATCAGTGACAATGGCACCAAATTTTTCAGTACCTATTTCTGTCATTATTTCTTCCATACAAAATGCCATATACTCAGCAGTATGGCGTTCAACATCGGTTGCCACTGTCTTATAAAACACTGGTTGGGGTGCTGATATAATAAAATGTATAACAGAATCATTTCTTCGGTTGCTCCAAGCATCACACTGCAGTGCAAGAGAAGAGGCTTCAGCAATTTTTGTTTTTATAAGAGCATCAACACGTTGATATTCAGCTTCCAAAAGTTTGCTAGAAAGTGTGTACTTGGATGGCATCTTGTAAGATGGTCTTAATTTTTTCATGAAAGTAATCCAATCTTCATTTTCAACCAGTGAAAGAGGTGATCCCAATGAGAATATAGCTCGTGCAAAAAATTGATCCAAAACTTTGTTTTCAGTTTCATTCATAGAATTAAAGTAGCAACTTATAGAGTGAGACACCTTGGCTGAACTAGATGTGGAAGGTGGTGATGTAAATTCACTAGCACTATCACAGTGTTCTATAGATGTTGATGCAGTTGGTGGTTGAGGTGATCTGCTTCTGGACTCTTGAGAATTTTGTTGCCTTTTCCTTGATGGAAGCAGGAGTCTTCAAACAACTGGAAATATGCTCTCTCATCCTTGTCGCATTTCTGATGTATTCAGCCTTGCAGTACTTACATTCATATAACAGTTACATGTCTTTAACTGTTTTATGAAGGAAATAATCCCACACATCACTTTTAGGATTAGTTCTTCTTTTCATACTGATGAAAACACAATTACACCTTTCACAAAAGAGCATAAATGTGTTATTGCCTCTTTATATACTTTTTGTGATGCTTCCAGAAAGTTCCATAACAGTCAGAATTCCTGACTTAATAATGTTCTAAAAAGTTCCATAACATTCTGGAACGTTCTATAACGTTCTCAAACTATCTTGAATGATCAAGAAAGCTCTTTAACATTCAGGGTGTTCTAAAAGTTGAATACAACATATTATTTCAAGAGGAAATGAAAAATTAGAAAATTCTCAAAAATTCTCGGGAAATAATCTTTTGGAGAATATTCTCAGAATATTCTCATTCTCGGAGAATATTCTCCAGAGAATATTCTCACCTCACATCACTAATTTAAACTATACATTACTGTAGTCTCAACGCTCTTTATTTTACAATAGGAGATGGATACCAAGGATTTTGTACCTGATTTA
The DNA here is from genome assembly GCA_032595735.1 of Pelochelys cantorii. Classification (NCBI taxonomy): domain Eukaryota; kingdom Metazoa; phylum Chordata; order Testudines; family Trionychidae; genus Pelochelys; species Pelochelys cantorii. The sequence continues at coordinate 81,856,754 of CM064329.1, read as the reverse complement.
GGATTTTTAGATCATACAGAAGAAGGGATTATTAGTTTCTTTAATAAAACAATACTTTGTAAAGTACTTTGGAAATAATACTGTCTGTGTCAATTAACAATAAGGATTTCTGTGGCACCTTAAAGTATAACATGCACTGAAGTGGAAATTACAAAAAGTCAGGAATATATGTGTACTAGTGCAGTAGTCACCAACTAGTGGATCGGGATCTACCAGTATATCTTGGAGCCTCTGACAGGTGATGCTGAATGGTTTGGCCAGGAAGCTATCAAGTGCTAACACTTCAGCTGCCCCTCCACCCAGTCATACTGCTCTGCCCTCTGCATTGGAGCTTCCCCCTGGGAGGCGCCTGCTTGTTGTGCAGGGTGTGGGCGGGAGACGGTGGGGACACTGATGTCAGGAGGTCTCTCCTCCCCACACTCCTGTATCCAATCTCCACATCGACACGGATGGAGAGAGCTTGTCAATGCAAATCTCTGTCACTCACACACACACTGTGTGTATTTCTGTCATACTCACAAACACGCACTGTCCTTCACTCTCATCTCCCGACCCAACACATATGAGGGGGGTTGTTGTTACTTCTGTTATTGCTTGCAAAGTGTGTTATTTTTGGTTTTGACTGGTCTGTGCATTTCATAATTTTCATTTCTCTCTTACGCTTAAATTTAATTCTTTGAGTAGTGAGTTCTAAAACGCCAAACCTGTCGTGACTGGAGTAATTATCCCTGTGGTAACTGCTGCTCCTGGAAGTGGCTGGCATGTCCCTGCAGCCCCTGAGAAAGACACAGGGGGTTTCCACATGCTGACCTTGCCTGCAGACACCACTCCTGCAGCTCCCATTGATCAATAACGGGGAACTGTAGTCAGTAGAAGCTGTGGGCTCAGTACCTATAGTTGAGGGGCAGCACATGGCACCATGGAGCCATTGCTGCACGTGCCAGCTGCTTTCAGAAGTGGTGCAGAGCCAGGGCAGGAGTAAGCCTGCCTTAACCCCACTGCTCCACCACCCGGAAGTCATCTCAGTTAAATAGTGACCAGCCAGAGACTGCTTCTTGAACCCTTCTTCCAGCCCTAAACCTCCTCCTACACCCCACCTCCTGCCCCAGATGCGAGTCCCCCTGCACCAAAACTCCTTCCTAGAGTTTGCACCCTGAACCCCCTCCTGTACCCCAATTCCCCACCCTGGGCTAAGCCTGAAGCCCCTCTCATACTCCAAACTCCTTAGCCAAAGACCAGAGCCTGCACCACAAACCCTACCCCAGTCTGGTAAAAGTGAGTGAGGTTTGGGGAAGAAGGGGGATGGAGTAAATAGGGTGAGGCCTTGAAGAAGGGGTGGGGCAGGGGTAGGGCCTCAAAGAAGGGGCAGGAAGGAAGTGGGGCAAAGCAATTTGGGTTTGAGGTAGATCTTATATTGCACTTAAATTGAAAAAGTGATCTTGAGGTTAAATAAGTTGGAGACCACTGTAGTAGTGTATCAAAAGAAGGGAGTTACCTATCAAGTATAGGACCAGTGATAATGAAGTCAGTTTAGTTGGGGTGGATGTGGTTCATTCCCAGCAGCTGATATGGAGGTGTGAATACCAAGAGAGGCAAAATTGCCTTTCTAGTGAGATAACCATTCTGAGTCCTTATTCAATCCTAATTTGATTGAGTTAAATTTGTAAATGAATTGCAGCTCTACTGTTGCTCTTTGTAGTCTGGTTTTGAAGTTTTTTGTAGAAGGATGGTTACTTTTAAATCTATTAGTGAGTATCCAGGCAGGTTCAAGTGCTCTCCTGCTGGTGTATGCACACTACCTTTCTTGATGTCTTATTTGTGTCCATTTATCCTTCGGCGCAGAGACTATTCAAGATACACGGCAGAAGGGCATTGCCACATGATGGCATATATCACGTTAATAGACATGCAGCTGAATAACCCCGATGGTGTGGCTTATGTGGTTAGGTCGTGTGATAAGTGTCACTTACATAGATATGTGGACAGAGTTGGCAACAGCGTTCATTTCAGGGATAGGTTCCTGGATATCTGTATCTGAGGTGTGGTGTGTTGCTGTTGGAAAGGATTTACTTCAGGTTGGGGAAGCTGTCTGTAGGAGAGGACTGGCCTGTCTCCCAAGACCTGTAAGAGCAAGGGATCACTTTCCAGGATAGGTTGTACATTGTCAATGATGCGCTGGAGGGATTTTAGCTGGGGGATGCAGGTGATAACACTGGTCTAAAATTTTTTAGAAGTCGTCTGCTTCAGAGATAAAATGTGCTATTTATTATGTATTTTGATGTGCTGAATTCAAATATGACAATTAAAACAACTGATTGGCTACTGTTTCCAAGATATTTAAGTTTTTACATTTTACATCTATGTATATTGTGTAGATAGTAGAGTTTTAATAATAAATTGTAAACCTAGATCTTTTCATGTGTTTATGGTTGCTTTACATGATAATATTTCACCTGTCCTGTATATGTAACACTTTAAAAATCAGCAAAAGGGTTATATAAATAACATGTATTATGAAACAAAAGGCAAAAAAACTATTATGTACATAGTTTAGTCCTATTCAGTGTCTACTCGGTGCTTCTTGGCTTGTCTCTTGTATTCATTAAATGGAGCACCTTCCATGAAGAAGAATGGGACAAGATCCTTTTGACGGTCACGGAACATGGAAACCCTAACATCACCTGCCAGGAGATTCCACTGGCGTAGTCTGGAGCCCAACAGCTCTGCCTTACTCTTGGGGAGTTCCAAATCCCTGACAAGATCATTCAGTTCACCTTGTGTTATGAGGTGTGGGTCAGAGGAGGAGGATGGGAGAAAATGTGGGTCCTGTGACATTGATGGTTCAGGACCAGAAATTTCATCCTCTTCCTCGTCTGACTCAAGTGAGAATGATTCTGGTGCATCAGGAACCGGCAGTCCTTCTCTGTGGGGTACTGGGCGTATAGCTGATGGAATGTTTGGATAATGCACGGTCCACTTTTTCTTCTTTGACACACCTTTCCCAATTGTAGGCATCATGCAGAATAACAATTGCTGGTATGATCTGTTGGCTCTCTCCAAATCATTGGCACTGCAAAAGGCATAGATTTCCTTTTCCTGTTCAATCACTGGCGAAGATTTGTTGCACAAGTGTTGCAGCATATGTGTGGGGCCCGCCTCTTGTCCCGATCGCCAATTTTGCAGCCAAAATAAAGGTGATAGGCTTTCTTAACCACAGTGGTTATACTGCGCTTTTGTGATGCAAAAGTCACTTCACCACAAACATAGCAGAAGTTATCTGCACTGTTCACATAAGTACGAGGCATCTCTGCTCACTTTGGCTAAACAAAAATGTGTCCCTTTGCAAAATCAAACACTGACAAATAAGAGAGCACGACACTGTATGATTTCTAGAGTTGATATAGGGCAATTTGTTCAGCAGAGTGATGTAAGCTTCGTTATGATTGCATCATCCATGACTTCTAGGAATAACATGACGCAATTCATATCATGTATGATGCAATACCGGCTTCAGATTGCATCATTCATTGTTTTGCCTAAAAAGCAAGTACTGTCCAAACCCAGTCATAGATTTATTCATAGATCCAGTCAAAGATGTATTTTAGTCATTTCTGGTTTAAATTGAGATCCCTTCCCTTTATAACTCACTTATCCTCCGCCATTCCCAAGTCAAGGGTCGTATATACTGACCCGGTAGCATATCTTGAAAACTAGAGCCAATCAACAATTTTAAGCATCATTTTCGTTCTCAGTGACCCAGAATTAGTAAAGTTTGACTACATTTATTTCAGAAGCATTTTGGCTGTAGAGCAGTGTAACCAGTCTGTTATTATCTTCGTTGAGCCTGCCCTGTAGTAGGTGACTTCTGGGAAGTCATCTGGCTCTATAAATCCATTTTTTCCACTTCCCTAAGTGGAAGCTTTAAGAATGCTTGATAAAGATTGTGTAGGTGTTTGTCTCTGTCTGAGGGACTGGAGCAGATAAGGTTGTATCTTGGGCTTGGCTGTAGACAATCGATCATGTGCTGTGTCCTAGATGCAAGCTAAAGGCATTTAGGTAAGAATAGCGGTCAGTAGACTTCTGATAGAGGGTGGTGTTATGTGGCCATCATTTATTTGTACTGTAGTGTCCAGGAAATGGATCTCTTGTGTGGACTGATCCAGGCTAAGATTGATGGTGGGATAGAAATTGTTGAAATGCTAGAATTCAAGGGCCTCTTTCCCATGGATTCATATGATGAAGTCATCAATGTGTATCAATATTTATCCTCCAGAGCACCTGGGTTCTGGGCCATGAGGAGCACATTGTCAATATATGCCAACAGGATTACCCACAAATGTGTCTCTCTGAGCACTAATTTTATAATCTATTAGAAGGACAGCTATGTGAACAGCCCTGGTTTGGCTGCAGGTTTGCTTCACAACAGATGAATGGGCAACATTATGACATTCAGTGTTGGGCTTAATTCACAAATGCTTGAATTGGAAGCAATAATTTGAACAACTAATTGCATCAAGCAAAGAAAAAGGCCTGGTATTGTGTAGGCAGCTCAATGAAGACCTTTGTTCAATATGGACAAAAATAAAAATGTTAGAATATACAAGAAATAGGACAGAATGGAGAATAATACAGAAATTATGTTTCCTTATAAAAATCAACAGTACAATCTCATTTGAAATATTGTGTTTAGTTCGTGTCACTACTTTTAAAAAACAAGTAAATGAAAGAGAAAGATCCCAGAATTGGGGATAATTAGTGATAGATTATCGCTCATCTGAAAAATGACAAGATTTGGACTAGTTCCTTTAATGAGAAGATGAAGAAATTTCTAAATCAACTGCTATTCCTAAATGTCCCTTAATCCGCGTGGAACAAGGTTTACAGGGACGTCGGAACAGAGCACCTGTTATTTTGAAATAACGGGCGTGATGTCAAGACAATAGCTATTTCGTGATACTGGAAGTATCCTGCAATAAGCATGAGGTGTAGACGTACCCTAATAAAATATCCTTGGTTGGTCCGTGTCAACTGCATCATGAGACTGAGCCAGCTAACATAGGGTGATCCAGGTTTTATTGCAGTGTAAACATGAACTTGAGGCCAAGGACTTAGGAGGATTCAAAAGAGGAAAAGACATTTATATGGATAACAAAAACACACCCAAGAGCTTTAGAAAGTACACTATAATATAAACCTGTGGTGTCCACACAGTTCTAAATCAGTAGCCAACCGGCCAAATGCCACACATGGCTAGCATGTTGTACACCATGGCTATAGACCCTTAGAACTTTTGGTCACAAGTCAAATTCTAACTATTGGACATTGGAAGGAGATATTCCCTATGTGCAGATTACCTCATAACTGACTGTTGCAGGTTTTCTTCCTTTGAAACATTTGGTACTGGCCATTGTTGGAGACAGGACATATACTGGTTTGAACCTGTATGGTAATTCCTATGCTTCTATGTACAATATAAACTACCTTCGTCTTTTACAGCAATATATTCATGCTGTATATGGGGAGGCTAGGGAACAGTATATTTGTATCCACTCCTCTTCAAACCTTGTCATCCCTGGACAACAAATTCCTTGGCTCCACCCTGGTTTCCCCTCCCTGGCCAACTATACCCATTGTGGGGGCAACAAAAGTCACGTATGGGGACCAATGGCTGAACAAGCATTACTCTGCACTGCTTGTGCACTGCTGATGAAAGATTTGCATCCACGTGTGTAACCCAGGGCTGAAGCAACCCCCTTTGACTCTGATCTCCATGTGAAACGCTTCCACCACACCACCAAAAGACCCTTAATGTGTGCCTTCAGTTCTGAATTCCATTCCTATTTTAGATTTGTATCAGACCTTGATGTTTTCATGCAGATTTAAAATGAACTTTCTGGTTCATTTTAATGATAAGCTGTGGAATATTATTGACATAATTACAGTAACACTTGGAGATACATCATTAGCATGTACAATTATCTCATTTACCAACTTAAATATGCTTTTATATTTTATAATCTCTTCCTGATCTCTCAGGTTTAAACATACCTTTTTGAAAAATAGCAAACAATTAATCCACATTTTAAAATTATATGTATTCCACATTAAATCAATAATATGTCAAAGATTTTTATTTTGAGTTACTTATGGGTTAAGATAAATTTTCTTTTGAAACCACATTTTGCAATCCAGTTTATTCCTGAAATCCCATGTAACAATTAAATACATAATTGAAGTGATCTAATCACAATTAAACTCGGTCAGTGTAAATATAACTGACCTCGGATAATGAGTGCGAGTGATTCAAACAAAATGTGAAGTACTTACTCACCATGCAAAACACAACAATTCAATATTCTATATGCAGATACAAAAATAATGGGTGTAATGAACTGCTGTTCAAATTACATGATTTCTCACATATATAAAAAACCATATTCCTGTTCCTAATGGAGTCAACTGGACTGTCACTTCAGTAGTAAGAGTTTAGGTCCTAAACATCAATTCATACGTGTTACTAAATTTCACCATAATGAACAGTACACTTTATTATTTAACAATGATATAATTTGACAAATAATATTATATGTTGCATGCTGTATAATACATAGATATCAGAACAGTCCATGTTCTTAAGAATTTACAATCTAGAAAACAGTCAAGATCTCCAAGATCCAGACACTTGCTCTCCCCACTTACGGTCCTTACATATGAAAATACCAGTCATATTCAACCCAAACTACCAAATCTAGCCAGCATTCCATTAAAAGGAAAAAAAACCTCAAGGATTATTGACAGCACAAAAACTGTAATGATACTCAATAATTTAAGTTTGTTACTGCACCAATTTTTTCTGTTTGACCATTGTAACATTTGACATTGGAACACCGCAGTGCAGTCCCACTCTTTTTTTTTTCCAAGCAGAACTTTCCTTATGCATTTCAGTAATCTCTCCATCAAAAACAAAAATGATGTCAGTATTCTTACCTAAAACATCTAGTCCAAGAGTTTTTGCTAGATCTCTTACACCATTTGCTCCAAAAATATGGGTTTCGTGTTTACATTTTGGACACCGGAAAACACTCATATTTTGGACAAGCCCCAAAACCTGTTACGTAAAAAAAATTCAAATCTGGTATATTACATCTATCCACATATGGCATTAGCAAATAGATCTCAAACAAGTTATCTTAAAAGCATTAGTTTATAATGAATAGACCGTGTTAAACAATGTCACCACAACTCCTAGATTCCTGGCTCATCAACAAAGTAATTTAACTAGATTTTATTTGATCTGCATTTTATACATTTTATACTAACTTCATATTCACTGCAAGATTGTGGCCTTTCCAATCAAGATTATCAAGCACATTTGTTACAAAACATTTATTATGCTATCTATACTGCACTACTTAACTTACAAACACCACTTTAGGACACTTCAGTGGTTATAAATAATAGTTATATCATAAAACTTTGAACCCTGGAGGTTTTATGTGTTGTGTTTTACAGCCTTGTAGTTTACAGTTTCATTTCATGAACTGTGACAAGACATGAGACAGGATGGGTGCAATAATATTTTTTATTGGACCAACTTCTGAAGTTGCTCCAATAAGGGGATCAGAGTCATAAGGTTTTGCATGTGAGGGTGATGTAGGGGGGGTGTTGGGGCGCAGAGTGAGAGTTTGAGTTAAAGGAGTTCAGTGGTGGGAGTTCAGTGGTCTGGATATGGGGGGCTCCAGATGCCAGATCAATGGGGTAGGGTTAAAGTTTGGAGGGCTTACGGGTTTTTTATCTAGATGCACAGGGGTTGGGTGGATCAAGAAGGAGCTCCCCATACAGTGAACATTCTACCTACAGCTGAGGAGTAATGGGGGCAGGAAGCAGGGAAGGATACTGAACTTCCTGCAGCTGGCGGGTGGTCTGACAGCCCAGCCACTCCTTGTAGGATAAGAGAAAGTTCTGTCCTCTCCTGCCTCCAGCCCAGTCACAACTAGCAGCTGATTCCAGCTCAGCATAGGATGGTGTCCCCAGTTCTGTGGTGATTTACCTCTTGGTCAGCTGCTCTGGGGTCCTGAAACAATGTAGCTGAACTGCTAGAGAATGGTGCATGACTGCTCCTGCAGCTTCCCTTTGCTTCCCTGTCAGAAAGCCATTTTTCTGAGGGGAAGCAAAGAAATATTAATTCTGCATATGCATAGTTCCTCCAAAAGTAAACAGAAGGTGCAAAATTCCCCCAAGAATAAATAGAAGGTATTATCTCCAACAGCTGATCTCTCTAGTCTAATATCATGGGACCAATACAGCTAACTTTATACTGTATTACAAGAAGTGTCACAGTGTCATAAAAAAAAAAAAAAAAAAAAAGCTTTTTTTATATTTAGCTGGAAAATGTCTTCAAAAAGTAACCCAGATTTCCTAGTCTCTCTGAAGAAGAGAGAGACATTTAAAGATCAAACAATAAAATTATAAGCAAAGCTAAAACTGTGGGACAAAAAACTAACACAGTTGTCTTCCTTGCAGAAATATGAAGAAAGTTCACCAACCTGAACACGAAATCTACTCTTCCATGTTTTAGAATGATGCTAAGGATAACACCAATCATATTTTGTTTACCTATCTAACAAAGTTAAGTACTAGGGATGACCAGGAATTCAGCAAATCTGCCAGGAATAAATTACAGAAAACCTGCACAATGATAGCCTCATGTTGCACAGTCAACTGTTATATATTTTATTTCTATAAGCAGGTCACCTAAACATAAGCGCCAAAATTTCCAGAATTCTGAGTGAAAATTCAAGATACAGATGACCTTTGAAAATTTCCCCTTGAATGGGTAAAGTTCAGCAGCTAAATAAAGGGACCTGGTTTTCAGAAATGTTAATCATCGTCAGTTCCCAGTGAAGTTAAAGGGAGCTGCAGGGGTTCAGCGCCACTAAAAATTATCATCAAATTACTTAGATTGCTATCTACACTATGCACCAACCCTTTGTCACCCAAGTTTGAAAACACTGGCTAATGTAAAGAATATATTACAAGAAATACAAATGGGTAAACATGTTCTTTTTCCTCTATGGCACATAACTAAGTTCAATGTACAATCAAATACAACTAAACACTTTTAAAAAATAAAGTGAGTAAGCTTTGATGTATTGGTTTTCTGTACCCGCATTTGCTATTCCATGCCAACATATGAAAAAATCAAGCGTTACCATTTAGAGGTTTCTGAGGATTTATATCAGTTCAGGTTTTATTCTCAGTTCTTCAGCTGGGAATGAATACAGCTGTTGCATAAGAACATGAGAATGGCCATACTGGTTTCAGACCAAAGGTCCATCTAGCTCAGTATCCTGTCTGCCGACAGTGGCCAGTGCCAGGTGCCCCAGAGGGGGTGGACCAAATACAATGATCAAGCAATTTGTCTCCTGCCATCCTTCTCCAGCCTTTGACAAACGGAGGCCAGGGCACCATTCCTTACCCCCTGGCTAATAGCCTTTTATGGACCTAACCTCCATGAATTTATCTAGCTCTTTTTAAAACTCTGTTATAGTTCTTGCAGGGGCAGCCCAATCAATTTCTAATGGGAGGCACAAGGAAGGAGAAAGAAAGAGACAATGTTTTATAGAGCTCTTTGTAGCAAATGTTCTGTTGATGAGCTCCTAAAGGAGCGATATCATAACATCAGGATTTCAATGTGTGTATAAATTGGAAACTGAAAGATACCTAAGTAGGATGATCTTTTGAGATCTGTGGAACATCTCCTGGGGGATGAAGAGAAGAGACTAAGATGATTTATCCAATTAAGTCTTTTAATTAAGATACAAGAGGCCTATTCCTCACACCAGAACAAAGAAACTTTGCATCTGTCCTACAAGCACACACATCCATTTTCAGGACCTAGCTTTTTAAATATTTGTAGTTCTCTTAGAGTACATGAACACGACACACTTCTTTTGGTGGCGTTTAAAGTACCTACCTACTTAGCCACCAAAGGACAGATATAAATTACAGTGTAGCGAGTGAGGCAAGGCTTAGGCAAACAAAGATATGCCTGAAGAGTGCGGGTATGTACACAAGTACATCCAACATGCTCTCTACTCGCCCAACCTATGCCTCCCTTTCTGCAGAAGCCCTTCCCTATTGAAGGAAAATTGTTGGGGGTGGGGGAGTAGAGGTGAAGGTATGAGGAATTGCACTGCTGGAGCCATTCCCCACAGCAGGGAAAGAGTGTGAAAGCAGGGATCCTCCCATCTGCGCAACCCTTTTCAACTGCCGACAGCTGCACACTTGGATACAGCCTCCTTTTTCGATGCAGGGAGCAGCCATGTCACCGGTGGCATGTAGTGCAAATGTAACCATAAAGTAATTATTTTTTTTTTAAATCAAGAGAACACATGACCACAGAAAAAGTGAAGTAGTCTTACCATGTTTTGTTTCAATATTTTATAGCTGTTTTGTATAACTGTTTCATTCATCCTCTGATGACACAACACAGCCAGAAAAGTAACTGTGTCACAACTTCAGTAACACAATGTTGCTGAGGTGTAATTGTATCCTCCATGCTAAACCAGTCATTTCTAATCTTTTTTCTTTTTTACTTCAGCTAGTCTTACTGAAAGCAAATGACTGGCTACGTCTAGACTACACTGATCTATCGGAAAAAGGTACGCAATTTGTGTACCTTTTTCTGATAGTTATTTCTGAAGAGTCTTTTACGAAATTTAGCCCGTCTACACTGGGCCAAATTTCGGAAAAGTCTCCTCTTTCAGAAGACCCCTTCTTCCTTGTGGAAAGAGGAAGACAGGGCTTCCAAAAGAGCGCATCTGCTCTTCCGCAAAAAAAAGCGGAAGAGTAGACGCATTCCCTGGATGTGGTGGAGTTCTTCCAAAGGTATCCTGGAAAAACACTGTAATGTAGACATAGCCTCTGTGATGCTGGTAAACAAGGTTCCAGATCTTGCAGTCTGTAGCATAAGCTGAGCACTGAAATTCATAGCTAGAAACTAGTCCAGCTCACCTATATGTTAATGTTCTTCAAGATAGGTGTTGGTGACTAAATACATCTTTACAAGTCTATAAAATGATTACAAGTTGCTGCACGCACTAATGTTACTAGAAATGTCTGTATTCCATGCTATAGGGTAAAATATGCCTTTTTTTTAAATAAATGAAAAAATGCCTCCTCTCAACCTGTTAACTAAAATGGGAAGAGGTGCTCCCCCTCCCACACACACACATACAGGAGGCCTGTCAAAATTCAATGGGTGATCACAGAACAAAAAAGTTTTAATTGTTTCATTCTACCATAGAGAAGTCCATGCAAAAGGCTTCCCCCCGTTGGTTTGAATGTTGGAAGAGGCAAGTAAAAATAGATAACATGAAGTTTTTTCATCTCTTGGCAAGTCTGGACTCTTAAAACACCTGGCGATAAGATATAAAAAGCTCCCTGGAGTGGACATGGCTCACTCCTAAGAAGACATTCAAAAGTGACAGATGACTATATCTCTGTCACTTTTTGATTCACAGACTGAAACTCAAACAAGCACAGTCTTTCGTGTACAAATCGATCTGGGGTAAGTAACTGAACTCTTGAGACAAGAAGCAACCTAAATACATTGTGATTTTTGGTGAAAGTGACCATTTATTACTAAGCCCAGCTTGCCTGGGTGGCAAGATTAACTGAAGAACCCAAGAGAACTGTTTGTGATTCTATGGTAAGACTGTTACAGTGATCTAGGAGTTCATATTTGTTACTGGTTGGTGAAATATAATTATAGTCCATAGCACCAGGTTGACGTGTCTGCCTTGCTATTGACAAGTTTGCCCTGATTGTGAGCCGCTCAAGGTGATGACACAGATGCACGGTTCCTTAATGCCTGCACACCCATTTTTACATTGCTTCTGCATTACTCTTGTGTATACTAAATGCACACATGGGTCCTTCTGAATATCAGCAGAACTTCGGAATACTAGACTGTTCAATCTCCATGTGTATTCCACTAGGCTTTTTTTCCCCTCTCATTTAGGATTCTATGTTCCAATTTATATAATTATTAACTAAGCTGTTACTATTTTATTATTTGGATTATTATAATACCTGGGAGCCATAATTATAGACTAGAAATCCCTTGTGCTAGGCACTGAACTAACACAGTTTGCCCCATATAGTTTACATTCTAAGTGTAAAACAAGAAACAACAGATGGATACAGACAGTTGGGGAAATACAAAGAAACACAGAGATAATGCTTGATAGGATGTTTGTCAGCACACCAGAAGCCTAACTTGTCACATTTTTTGTAAGCATCACAGAAAGGGAACATTTTAAGGAGGTTTTAGAAGGAAAAAAAGTAGTTTTGTGGATGGTCATAGGAAGCTCTTCACAAACATGCAAAAAAGCATGGGAGAAAGCACAAAGATGTTTGAAAATTTAACAACCAAGCGTATCAAACATAATTTTCACATTAATTTTAACGTGGGTTAACAATTCCTTCTGGTTGAAATTTGTTCTTCAAAGTACTGGTGTAAGACAAACCAATATAGTAAAATCTTACTATATGTTTTAGAAATGTGTGTCTGTCTCTCTGTCCATGTGCGAGTCCATTTGTTCAAGAACTCCTCCTAAATAGCAAGAACGAGGACTACCAAATTTGGTATGCAGCTTCTTCTTATAATAACTTAAAGCAAGGTAAGGTTTTGATTGTACCAGAATAATGGGATGTGCACGGAATTTGATTGTTTCTCATAAAATGGAAAGGAAGGGTTCCAGCAGGATGGAGTTATACTGCAGAATGACCAGCAAGGGGCCAGAGCTGGGAATTGGGACTGCTACAATTCCATTATGGGAGGGCAGGGGTAGAGAAAGTGACCGCTATCTACTATATATTTCAGAGAGTTTGTCTGTTTATTGGTCTGCTTGTCTGTCTGTCTGTTCCCTAACTGGGGAACATGTACTGCTCCCCCCGATGTACCAGCTGCAGCAAGCCATGGACAGATGCTTCTCACCTGACCTCAAGCTGCTGCAGTGAGAGAGGGTGGAGTTTGGCTTCTCTCCCTAAGGCAGCCTGTATACTGAATCCCTCACCCCCAGTCCCACTCTAGAACAATTATTTAAATGAAGAAAAACAAAAGTTATTTGAGGTAAGAACCCAAGCAGCGCCTGGTAAACATTCTCGTTGGAAATCAAATGATTTAATAAATTTGAACAGCAGCAGCTCAAAAGATAGATTTTGCAATGTTGTAGGTTTTTTGTGCATTACACTTTTAAAAATTAAAGAAGTTAGATGTTTTTCTTTCAGATCAAATTTGTCAGTTCATTAGTTCACATTATGCATTAATCAAATGACTATTTTTAAAATGCTATTATGATTTAGTAGATGTTTTTATCACTCGAATGTATTTGTTAATAGGCATATTGCTACATATATACAGAAAGAAAGATAGTGAGACTACACTATTATCCTCAAAGTTTTTAAATCTACAGATTGAGAGTAATAAGTCCTCCTAATGAAGACTGCAATAGCTCTCATTTCCCTGTTCAAAAGTTACAAAGGGGCCATTACAGTCTACACATAATATCCCGTAAGTATGTATGAATCTAATTCCATTCCCTAGCCTTTTGTGAGCTTAGCCTCATAGTAAATTCTTTGGCAAATCTAGTTCACAAACAATAGAGAACTTAGGGTGAATAAAATTCCTTTCAGAAATGGGCCTGCCTTGCGAAATGGCAGGAAAGGATAACTTCATGGTATTTCATCAATATAATTGTCATATGCTAGAGAGACGCCAATGGAGAAATAATGAGGAATAAAAAACCTGGCACCTGTAACTCAAACTCTTCATCTCAAACAATCCTTATGCACCTTTCCAAGTTCTGTTAATCTTTTGATAACACCACTATGGGGCATCCCTTCCAACTGGATACTCAGGTCAGGTACGGTTATCCATTTTCTGCCTCTCTCAAGAAGTCAGAAGTTAGGATTGTTCTTTTTTCCAGAAATGTACAATACAAATGTACAATACAGCAATATCCAAGAAACACTTTGACATCCAAGATGGTATAAAAGAAAACTAAGTATGTTCAGAAAATCGAAAGAAGATTAAAACAGCAGCTAAATGACAGCAAAACGTGCATAGCTCTAAACGCATATCTGGAGTCACCTAAGGTGGTCAAAAGCTTTTTAGTTATAGGACATAAAATTAGAGAATGAAAGCCTTTCATTACTTTTTTTGAGATCTTGAGGGAAATCCTGGCTTTACTGCTATCAGTGGGACTTTTGCCATTGACTTCAAATGGGGCCAGGATCCTCCATTTTGGTGATGTTTCAATGGTCCAGGATGTCAGAATGTTAGCCAGGTCAGCATTTCTACTTCTCAGGTTGTCCAATTCATTGTCAGTAATCACCCATGTGCCTGCTCTTGCTCAGCAACCCTCTTCCCTGCCCCCAGCCACAGAACCCTGCCCCCACTGGCACCCTGTACCCTGATGCAGAAACCTGTCCCCACTGGCACTCTGTCCCCTGCTGCAGAAACCTGTCCCCTGCCCTCCTGACACCCTGTTCCCTCTCCTCTGCCCCCAGCCGCAAAACCCTGCCCCGACTGGCACCCAGCACCCACTAGCACTCTTCCCCAGTACCACGTCCCCCGCTCCCACCAGCACAGTTGGGGCCACATTAGTGAGGCTTGGGGGGGGGGGGGTTTGGAGGAGGTTTTTTTTTGCATCTCACTTGTGTGTCCCCAACTGACTTTTCTGTGGATCAGTGATCCCTGACTCAAAACAGATTCCTTGCCCTTCTCATAAATAAAGACAATGCAGAAACTTTTTGTGTTTGACATAGTATTTTATTTAAAAATGAAGCCTGGCCAAAAAACCCCGAATTGGGGCCAAGTCCCCATCTGGCCACAGCATCAGAACACTCCTGCACTCCCCCTTCCCCCAGACCCTAGATCTGAGCCTATCATACACTGGAACCTCCTGCCCTGAGCCCCTCACATACTCCAACCCAAATTTCTGAACCCTCACATCCACAAGCCTGTGGCTTGCTTAGTACCCCAACCCTACATCTGACCGCAAAACTGCCCCGCCTGGAGCCCCCTCCCTGAACCAGCGTCCCCTTCTCCACCTCCTCCTGCATCCAGATTTCCTCCCAAAGCTTGCACCTCTCACCCCTTCCCACACCCAAATCCCTCATTCCCACCCCAAAGCCCACACATCCTGTCTCAACCCAGTGAGAGTACGGCTAGACTGCAGGAGTTTTTCAGGATTCCAGAGATATCCCAGAAAAACTCTTCTGCATCCAGGGATGCATTTGTTCTTCCACTTTTTTTAGTGGAAGAGCAAACATGCTCTTTCGGTCACTCCTATATTCCTCTATCCACAAGGAATAAGTCTAGACAGGCCAAATGCTAGAAAAACCTCTTCCTACAGAAGAATTGAAAAAAAAAAAGCAGCAGTATAAGGATTGGGGATAGCAAGTGATGGAGAGGAGGAGAATAGAGCGGGCGGGGCTTCAAGGAAGGAGCAGGGCAGTAGATCTTGGCTTGTTTTGTCATTTAAAAAGTGATCTTGGGTGTAAAAAGGTTGGAGACCACTGCTTTAGA
This sequence comes from Pelochelys cantorii, assembly GCA_032595735.1. Taxonomy (NCBI): domain Eukaryota; kingdom Metazoa; phylum Chordata; order Testudines; family Trionychidae; genus Pelochelys; species Pelochelys cantorii. The sequence goes on along the minus strand of CM064329.1, from coordinate 81,841,156 downwards.
AGAAAATAGACCTTAGGTGCTTTCTCCTGTACAACAGCCAACTGTCCCACCAACCTGAATTAGGGATGTGAAAGATTAACTGGTAGGGGCTAGAGCATCACATTTAACTGGTTAACCAAGTAAACAGGATTTTATATCCCTAATCTGAATATCCTAAACGAGAATCTCAGCTTTTATTAAAAACAAACAAGTTAGTCCTTTTACTTTCAGAGATAGTCTTGAAAACACAAACCACCAGACACTGCTCACTAAAATTCAAAGTGCATCACTGATTTTTCCTAAAGATTTCCAGTGTATTCATGGATTTCCCCACCAGCTGCCCTGTGCTGGCCTTTGGGGTTCATGAAAACCATAGCCACAGATTCTTCCATTTAGGGTAGATTCCAAAAATTCACAGCTATGGAAGACAGTGTCACATTGTATCAGCTCCAGAGCAACAGAGACAGGCATGCTTCCTGCCAGCTGGATGCCAGTAGTTAAACTGGCTCCTCTGCCCACAACAAGTCTGAGAGCTGCCCGCAGGAGCTAGAGTTCAAGGTGATAAGAGAGCACATGATCTTCTAATGGAGAAGTCTTGCTTTGTAATTCAGACTCCAACACTGATACACCTCTTTAGCCTTGGTCAAGTCATTTTATCTCTCTGTTTTTAGCATCTGATGTGTCAACAGTGGATAATACAATGGACGTCCTTATCTCACTTGGGGGACAATCAGTCAATATTTGTAAAAAACAGCATATGTGTGATAAAATATACCAGAATGCGTGCAAAATCTTTCAAGGGCTTTGTGTTGGGTAGCCAAGAGACCGTCAACTTCTATGGAAAGCTGCCCCTTACTAAACATTAGAATGGCAATGCTGGGTCAGATCAAAGGTCCATCTAGTCTAGTATTCCGTCTTCCAATGGTGGCCAGTGTCAGGTGCTACAGAAGGTACTGATAGAAAAGGTAATCAAGTGAGCTATCCCGTGTTACCCCTTCAATGTCAACTCCTTTTACACTTTTGATTTTACATTTTAAAGTTAAATTTAAAAATTAATTCAATGAAAAAATTACAAGGCTATAATTAAAAGGTTCATAGACTCATGATACACAGGACATTTGGAGTCAAAGCTGTGACTGTACGAAGTCAAAGCTCTGCATTCGTCTCTCTAGAGGCGTCTTTATTGTGCACCACCCCCTCACCCAGATTCCATTGAGTCCCCAGGGAGTGACCTGTCCCAAAATCCGCTCCGGTCCTTCTCGCACCGGATGGTCATGCCTCGAGCACTAGGGGCGTGGGGTAGGGGGACTCAGGCCCGCCCACTCTCCCAAGTCCCGGCCCAGGGCCCTAAGGCAGGGAGACTACTCCCTGTCCAGCGGGTGGGGTAGTAACCCCTAAACTCACCCGCTCTCGGGTTCTACGGCCCCGCCCTGGGCCACTTCCTACCCCACCACCTTCATTCCCCCGTTCCCGACAACCCCGGGGTCTGAGTTACCTCACTCGGTGTTGGGCCTCCTCTCCTTTGAGTCCCTGTCCTGCCCCCCTTAGGTCCTTCTTCGGGCCTCTATTTCAATGCCCCGCCGTCCTGGCAGGTGATGTCATCGCCTGGCGCCATCGGGCCATCACGCTCGGCCCTGATGTCTTCACCCAGTGCCCCGAGATCGGGTCACACGGCAGTGACGTCATCCACCCGCGCCGGCCGGCTTGCCCGACCGGCGTTCTTGGCACTGGGGTCTGGTCGGGCTTGAGCATCCCCTTCCCGTGGCCCCTGCGCGACTGCTCCTGCAGCTTCTCCGCAGGCCGCCTTGCCTCATAGTCCCTTCTCCTGGGCCCCTCCTGAGTGCAGGGTTGTGGCACCCCGCCACAGTTACCCTATCAATTTTCCCAAAATGCCTATAGCTATTACTGAAGTTTCCAAACTTTGTATGATCTCAAATATTTGTGCCATCACTTACGCAGCAGCAACTAATTAGAATAAGGTAAATTAAAGACAGAGGCAGACCTCAGCTGTTTCACTGATCTGCATTAAAATCAGTTTCTCCGTTTACTGTAACGTTTAACTGTGTTTAATATTTTTGTACCTCTTTCCTGAGTTCTCTCTTAACAGTAATTTACATTTCATAGGCCTGATCTTAACCACCCTAGATCATGCTCCCTTTTGTGGTATTGAACTCAGTGGGAGTTGAAAGAATTCAGCACCTCGTAAAATTTGCTCCTCTACAGTAATCAGCCACAAAATAATCTTAGCAAGATAGGTTTATATCAGGCTAGATCCCCACAGAGAATGATGACTGACATTAACAGTAATGAAACTCAGTGGTACATCTAGTGAGTAATAATTGTTTCTTGTACTTGAGTAAGGCAAACCTTTGAAGATGCCAGACTGTTTTTTTTTCCCCTTAAAAATTAAAGTAATTCAGGACATGCACAAGCGCTAAGGAGGAGAAGAGAGAGACAACACAGGGGAAATTAAATCAACAGTGTGCAAATGCCTGATCATCATATTACAGTGGTCTCCGACCTTTTTAAGCACAAGATCACTTTTTGAATTTAAGTGCAATCCAAGATCTACCTCAAACCCAAATACCCTTGCTGGGCCTCCTTTTACCCCTTCTCCCCTGCCCACTCCATCCTCCCTCCTTCCCCCACGCTCCCTCACTTTCACCAGGCTGGGACAGAGGATTGGGGTGCACGCTTTGGTCTTGGATTAAGGGATTTAGAGTGTGAAAGGGGCTCTGAGCTGAGCTTGGGGCAGGCAGTTGGAGTGCAGGGGGGGATTCTGGGTGCAGGCTCTGGTAGGACATTTAGATGCAGGAGTGCTCAGGGCTGGGGCAGGGGCTTGGAGTGCTGGAAGGGGTTCATGACTGGCATAGAGTTTCAGGATGTGGGCTCCAGCTGGGCACTGTTTATCTCAGGTGGCTCCTGAGTGGTGGTGCAGTGGGGCTAAAGCAGCCTCACCCTTGTCCTGGCTCTGCACCACTTCCAAAAGCAGCCAGCAAACTTCATCCCAAGTCCTGTTGCGTCCCCTCTCTGCTCTGTGGAGACAGGATACAGAGTGGGAGAGGGGCACCTTGACATGAGCACCGCTCCTCTCCCTCCCCTGCCCTGCACAGAAAGCAGAAGGGTCCTGAGGGCACAGCTCCAAGGCAAAAGGCAGGAGATGCACAACAGTGTGGGGAGGATCAGCTGACGTGCCGGCCCTTGATAGCCTCTTGGCCAAACCAGTCAGGATCACCTTTCACAGGCTCAAAGGTCTACCAGTAGATCCCGATCTACTGGTTGGTGACCACTATCATATTACAATACACATACCGTACACAGGTAAAGACATGATGATCAAAACACGTATATATGCCACATACATTTTTAGCCTCGAGTGCCATTAGTCATCTGAGAACAACTTTTTTATTTTTGTATAGGGGTTTACCTACAGATCCATATTAATTCTTGTTCCCCAAAACTATTGCTTCTACAAATCCACACTATAGGACCTGACAAGCTGGTCACATGGCCACAGAAACTTTTAAAAAGTAAATGGCAAAGGTACAAATATTACACACACACTCACAATCCCTTCATCTTAAGATTTGAGCTCCAAAGCAGAGGGCTGGGGAAAGGCTCTCTGTGGATCTATTGAAGAACATTTAAAAAAGGAGGTTTAAAACAAACAGTAGGAAGTTTTTCTTCACTCAGCGCACAGTCAACCTGTGGAATTCCTTGCCAGAGGATGTGGTGAAGGCTAGGACTTTAACAGGGTTCAAAAAAGAGCTAGATAGATTCATGGAGATTAGGTCCATCACTGGGTATTAGTCAGGATGGGTCGGAAGGTGTCCCTAGCCTCTCTTTCTCTGGAGGTGGGTGACAGGGGAGGGATCACGTGAGGATTACCTGTTGTGTCCCCTCCCTCCGGGGCATCTGGTATTGGCCACTGTCGGCAGACAGGATACAGGGCTGGATGGACCGTTGGTCTGACCCAGTATGGCTGTTCTTATATTCTTATAAGATTTACTGTGTTAAGTAGCCTGTTTATCACCATTATGACACAGCCTCTATAGGACCATTCTGTAGAAGGCAAGCTAATGTGATGTTTAACTGGTTAACTGATTTAAGTGACGGCAAGTGGGGGATGGCTGCTCCAGCTCAGCTAGGCTGGAGCACCCACCCTGCCCACCACAGCTGGTCTGGAGCAGCCTCCTCACGCTTCCTTCCTCCTCCACCGCAGGCAGGAGTTGCTCAAGCTCAGCTGGAACAATCCCTGCCTGGTCCAGCAAGCTGGAGAACCCCTGTCTACAACAGGCTGCATGGGGCTGGAGTAGTTCCCTGCCCATAGCTCCAGCCCTCACTGGTTAAATGGAGCCAGTATGCATCACCCATTACGAGCGATGCTTACTGGCTAACCTTTCACGTACCTAATTCTGATGGAAGCCTCTGCACATTACTGCAAAATAAATATTAAACTAACAACTTTACACACATCAGACTATCAGATTCATCTTAGAACAGCTAATGTTTGGGAGCGGGGGGACACAAATTTTAAGAGAGCTCTAGAATTTGTCGTATTTCACATTGGAACCAGCCTAAAAGGTAATCATAGAAGACTGAAAGCTGCTCCATGCTACTGAAGACATCCTCATCACGTCAAGCAATAACAAGTTTGTGATGGGGTGTCCACTCCACACAAGACAGAACTGACTGTTAAAACAGAAAGCTAATTGATGATGAAGCCTAGCTGGGTGGGGGCTGGCTGAACTTGTATAAAGACAACCAATTGAGACTACAAGGTGGCTGCAGGGGAAGAAGTCTGCAGTCACTCCCTGTAAGAAGGGAGGGATGTTTGGCGGTACAAAGTCTGGGAAGAAGTCAAGAGAGAAGTAGCCAACAGTTACTCCCCAAAAGGAGAGAGTTTCGGCCAGTAAACCCAGGGACATACCAGAAAATAGAGACGGAAAACAGGAAGGAGTCCAGAGAAACAATGACAAGATCTTGGAGCAAGCAAACCATAGTTATTGAAAAGAGGGTACCTGGACTGGAACCTGAAGTAATGGGCAGGCCTGGGTTACCCTACCAAACACAGGGAAATTGCATGGGATGTGATCTTGGAGGAGAAGACTATCTACAAAAGGGGAGGACAATATAGTGAACTGACTGGACTACTACGTCATGAAGAAGGATCATTGTGAGTCCTAGAGAACAGGAGGGTATGTTTTGACAAATACCCGGGTAAAGACAGGTGCATCCTGGAGGTGAATGCCTGGCTGCGAAGATAGTGTCGCCAGGAGGGCTTTGGCTTCCTCGACCACGGGATGCCATTCGAGGAAGGACTGCTAGGCGGAGATGGTGTTCACCTTCCAAGGAGAGGGAAGACCCTATTTGGACACAGACTGGCTAACCTAGTGAGGAGGGCTTTAAACTAGGTTAGACAGGGACAGGTGAGCAAAGCCCACGGGTAAGTGAAGAACATGGAGACCCGGGAGACAGGTCGGAAATGGGAGGGAGCATGGACTATAATGACAGAGAGAGAGAAGGGTCAGGGCAAAACTGGGAAGCAAGATCAATCAGTATCTTAGATACCTATATACAAATACAAGAAGTATGAGTAATAAGCAGGAAGAACTGGAAGTGCTAATAAATACAACTATGACATTGTTGGCATCACAGAAACTTGGTGGAATAATACACGATTGAAATGTTGGGATGGAAGGGTACAGCTTGCTCAGAAAGGACAGACAGGGAAAAACAGGAGGCAGTGTTGCCTTATATATTAAAAATGTACATACTTGGACTGAGGTGAAGATGGACGTAGGAGACGGAAGTGTTGAGAGTCTCTGGGTTAGGTTAAAAGGGATAAAAAACAAGGGTGATGTCATGCTAGGAGTCTACTACAGGCCACCTACCCAGGCGGAAGAGGTGGATGAGGCTTTTTTTAAACAACTAAACAAAATCATCCAAAGCCCAAGATTTGGTGGTGATGAGGGACTTCGACTATCCAGATATATGTTGGGAAAATAACACAGCAGGGCACAGACTATCCAATAAGTTCTTGGACTGCATTGGTGACAACTTTTTATTTCAGAAGGTTGAAAAAGCTACCAGGGGGGAAGCTGTTCTAGATTTGATTTTAACAAATAGGGAGGAACTGGTGGAGAATTTGAAATTGGAAGGCAGCTTGGGTGAAAGTGGGTCCCATGGGAATCAAGACTGAGGGGAAAAACAACTGAGGTGAGTTGGCAGTTTTTCAAAGGAACATTGTTAAGGGCCCAAAACCAAGCTATTCCGCTGCGTAGGAAAGATAGAAAATATGGCAAAAGACCACGTTGGCTTAACCACGAGATCTTGTATGATCTAAAAATAAAAAAGGAGTCCTATAAAAAATGGAAAGTAGGACAAATTACAAAGGATGAATATAGGCAAAGAACACAGGAGTGCAGGGGCAAGATTAGCAAGGCAAAGGCACAAAATGAGCTCAAACTACCTACAGGAATGAAGGAAAACAAGAGGACTTTTATAAATACATTAGAAGCAAGAGGAAGACCAAGGACAGGGTAGGCCCACTGCTCAGTGAGGAGGGAGAAACAGTAACAGGAAACTTGGAAATGGCAGAGATGCTTAATGACTTCTTTGTTTCGGTCTTCACCGAGAAGTCTGAAGGAATGCCTAACATAGTGAATGCTAGTTGGAAGGGGGTAGGTTTAGAAGATAAAAAAACAAAAAACAAGTTAAAAATTACTTAGAAAAGTTAGATGCCTGCAAGTCACCAGGGCCTGATGAAATGCATCCTAGAATACTCAAGGAGTGATAAAGGAGGTATCTGAGCCTCTAGCTATCATCTTTGGAAAATCATGGGAGACAGGAGAGATTCCAGAAGACTAGAAAAGGGCAAATATAGTGCCCATCTATAAAAAGGGAAAGAAGAACAACCCAGGAAACTACAGACCAGTTCCTGTGCCAGGAAAGATAATGGAGCAAGTAATTAAGGAAATCATCTGCAAACACTTGGAAGATAATAAGGTGATAGGGAACAGCCAGCATGGATTTGTAAAGAACCAATCATGTCAAACCAATCTGATAGCTTTCTTTGATAGGATAACGAGTCTTGTGGATAAGGGAGAAGCGGTGGATGTGGTATACCTAGACTTTAGTAAGGCGTTTGATACGGTCTCGCATGATATTTTTAATCAATAAACTAGGCAAATACAACTTAGATGGGGCTACTATAAGGTGGGTGCATAACTGGCTGGATAACCATACTCAGAGAGTAGTTATTAATGGTTCTCAATCCTGCTGGAAAGATATAACAAGTGGGGTTCTGCAGGGGTCTGTTTTGGGACCGGCTCTGTTCAATATCTTCATCAACGATTTAGATATTGGCATTGAAAGTACGCTTATTAAGTTTGCAGATGATACCAAGCTGGGAGGGGTTGCGACTGCTTTGGAGGATAGGGTCATAATTCAAAATGATCTGGACAAATTGGAGAAATGGTCTGAGGTAAACAAGATGAAGTTTAATAAAGACAAATGCAAAGTGCTCCACTTAGGAAGGAACAATCAGTTTCACACATACAGAATGGGAAGCAACTGTCTTGGAAGGAGTACGGCAGAAAGGGATCTAGGGGTTATAGTGGACCACAAGCTAAATATGAGTTAACAGTGTGACGCTGTTGCAAAAAAAGCAAACATGATTCTGGGATGCATTAACAGGTGTGTTGTGAGCAAGACACGAGAAGTCATTCTTCTGCTCTACTCTGCGCTGGTTAGGCCTCAGTTGGAGTATTGTGTCCAGTGCTGGGCACCGCATTTCAAGAAAGATGTGGAGAAATTGGAGAGGGTCCAGAGAAGAGCAACAAGAATGATTAAAGGTCGAGAGAACGTGACCAATGAAGGAAGGCTGAAACTACTGGGTTTGTTTAGTTTAGAAAAGAGAAGATTCAGGGGGGACATGATAGCAGTGTTCAGGTATCTGAAAGGGTGTCATAAGGAAAAGGGAGAAAACTTGTTCATCTTGGCCTCTGAGGATAGAACAAGAAGCAATGGGCTTAAACTGCAGCAAGGGAGGTTTAGGTTGGATGTTAGGAAAACGTTCCTAACTGTCAGGGTGGTTAAACACTGGAATAAATTGCCCAAGGAGGTTGTGGAATCTCCATCTGTGGAGATCTATGATTCTAACAGCTGTCAGAAGAAGGGGCATCAGACGTGATTGGAGCTTCATCTCCAAGAACAGCCAAAAAGAGGTGCCCAATGTTGAATAAACCTCATAACAGTGCTAACCATCTGAAATGATGTCTTAAGGACTGTAATTTTACTTTGTTATTTTAGTATACCAAAAATGGTCCCCAAGCCTGAGCCCAGTTTAACTCTATAGCCGAAACCACAAAACATATTCCACTTTGAAGTGTTTCTCTAATTAGTAACATGAAAATCCCAAGGGAAAATAACTTTTTTGTGAAAACCACTACCTAATCATCTGCAAAGGAATATAGTGTATATAAAGAGTGGATAAATAATGTACACAGAAGGTTGATTTATAATCCAAGCTATTGGAGACTAATTGGTCATTTTATTTTAAAGGCACAATACTGTTTTGTGCCTTCAGTTAGATGCCAGAACAGATTCTTTCCATCATCCTGTTAAGGCAAGTAAGCAGGTTTCTACTTTTTATATCACAGCATAGAGAAAGTTTTTAAGTCTTATACTAGACTTTGTGAAATGCAATAGTTTATTTCCTAAATTCACCTGTGTCCACAATTTAGAAATGTTTCACTCTTTGGAAGTATTCAATATATTTATCTGTAACTACTTACAGGCACATGGACTTTTCGAAACATCTCGGCTCCTTTGAGCGCATCCAGTAAAGCAATGTCTTGTGGAGTAGAAACAATCACTGCCCCTAGGAACAGAAAATGTCAAATTAGATTTAAAACTTACACTGTAAATGAAACTACAAAGCTGATTTTGGAATACTCTACTTCACTGAAAATAATTTGCTTCTTTATACACATAGAATATATGTTAAATATGATATTTACGACTTTAGTTTTAGACTATAAATGACCGGATCCCAAGATCTCAAACTATGGTATGGAGAGCTAAAAATAATTAGCTGTTTTTACTATTTTTCTATGTGGACAATCACTGTGGTTTCTATATTACTGGGTGGGAAAGAGATTGGCATAAAGAAAGAGAGATACTCCATGAAACAATGTGTACATAAAAATGCGGTCCACTCTTTGAAAAAGTTTGAGAACCTTTGGATTAACAGCAGCAATGGCCTATAAGTCATAAGGCAGACAAGCTGCACCAGCCTACTAGCTTTGTGGTCGGGTTATGCCAATTGAGACAAGTGATCTAGGGGCATAAGCCTGCAATCTCTACACTAGGAAAAGTTGAATCCTTGAGTTCCATTTCTGGTATGAACACGACTGCTTGCATGAGTAAGAGCCTGTATGCTTTAAGCACTAGATTTGAAAGTGGCAAAGAGTGACTAATTGCTCATGTAGGCAGTTAGGATATTCAAGATCTATCTCCAGGTTAGTTGAATAACAATGGAAACACTGGCTATCAGTCAGAAACATATAAATATCCCTTAGAGAAGTGATCGCCAACCTTTTTAATCATGAGATCACTTTCTGAATTTAAGTGCAATCCAGGATCTACCTCAAACCCAAATACCCTTGCCCCGCCTCCTTTCTACCCCTTCTCCAAGGCTCCACCCCTGCTCACTCCATCCTCCCTCCCCCATCCTCACTCACTTTTATCAGACTGGGGGCAGGGGTTTGGGGTGCAGGAGGGGTTCAGTACTGGGGCCAGCGTTTGGAATGAGGGCTCCAGCTAGGCATCACGTACCACAGGTGACTTCTGGGTGGTGGTGAAGCAGGCTAAGGCAGGCTCACTTCTACCCTGGCCCTGCACCACTGCCAAAAGCAGCCAGCAAACTCTCTCCATCCCTGCCCACGCCTGCTCTGTGAAGATAGGGTACAGGGTGGAGGGAGGGGCACCCCCTCCTCTTCTTCCCATGCCCTGAACAGCAAGCAGAGGCTGCCAGAGGTGGGGAGCTCTAAGGCAGAGGGCAGGAGCAGCACAGAAGTGCTGAGAGGAGCAGATGAAGTACTGGCACTTGATAGTGTCCCAGCCAAATCTCTCAGGATCACCTGTCAAAGGTTCTAAGATCTACTGGAAGATCCCGATCTACTGGTTGGTGACCACTGCCTTAGAGCCTAGCAATAGGATTTGCCTGGGAGTACAATTTAAAGCATTTTATTGAAGTCATTATCAAGGCTGCTGGTTACTATATTATAACGAGCCAATTAGCCCGTCATAAGACGGGATTTTCAGGTCTCTCCTCCACGTCGGTCTTCTCTCCTGAGTCTCCAGTCTCCGGTTTCTCTCTCTCTCCTCCTCCTCCTACTGCCTCCCCCTCTCTCTCTCTCAGCTCTCCTCCACCTCCTGCCTCTCCCTCTGTCTCTCTTTCTTTTCTCCTCCCCCTCCTGCCTCTCACTCGGGGGACCGCGGAGCCCAAACGGTCGCTCGCGCCACTTGCTCCCACGCGGTGGCCCGGCTGAGCGGTGCAGAAGTCAGCCAAGCGCCATGGCGGGAGGCAACAGCACCGCCCAGAGGGAACAGCCAGCATTTCAGCGTTACAGAGTCACAGACATTGGGCTACTATATATATATGATATACTGTCCTACCCTACTGTCCCTTGATTAACAGATTCTGCATTAATATTGTAAACACCACCTTTTGTACAGGCCTTCCTGTCAAAGTCCAAGACATGTTCCAAAAAACTTGGACTTATAGCGAAACAACTGAAAGCAGGGAATTTTTTCGCGTGGCTGAATTCCATTTGTGCAAATTGTTTTGTTTTGTTTTTGCACAATTTAAGAGCAGAGAATGGGAGGACTTATAATGCATCAGTTCCTACACGTGTCAATGACTTTAATGTGGAATGGATGTATACCAGGGCGACTTATAGCCGGGGTGTCCTGTATTTGCTTTTAACAGTAACTCCTGCATCGCACAAATGTTTTAAGGTAAAAAGCACTACGATGAACGTCTGGATTAAGAATGTCCTCATAATTTTCTCCATTCCAAAAAGAAGAATGCAGTGTGAAAAGTCCCTGTTTGGGGAATTTTTTTATTATAACTTCGCAAATAGCACCAAGTCTCTCCTATATTTGTTACCACAATGCTCTTATATAATCATATTGACCTGAAACCGCATGAAATATATGCCAGAGTTCACACTTAAACAAATTAAAAGTTACAATTTACACATACAAAATAATGTAAATGGGGCAAAATAACACTATGTACAAGTCCAAATTGAAAAAGATATGCAATTTGCTAAACAAATATATATTTCCTATTGTATTGTGATGCTATTATTCTCCAGTAATTCCCAATTTTTTATTCACTTTTAAAATTTTAACTTCTAAAATATTATTGCATATTCATGAATACACTTTAGTTGCACAAGTATTAATAAAATGTTTTCCATTGAAACCATGACAAGAGGCACGTCTTCATTCCAACATTGTGGTATGTGAACAGCTCAACATTTCATGTGTCACATATTTGTGCTCTTTGTGAAAATTAACATTAATAAGCTTTTTATATTCAAATATGCCAATAAAATTAATTTAAAGACACACACAGGAAAAAACAATTACTGTGTAATCAAATGAAGAAACTAAAATTGTCCTTGTTACAGATAGCAAAAGCAATACATTCCTAAAGGAGAAAAATAGACTGCTAAATTTGTATGGGCTTCACTCCGTAACTGTTGCTAGCCGCTCCCATCTACCCACTACCTCTCCCCGCCCACAATTTTTTTCCTTCTCCCCCCTCTTCCTCCTTCCCCCATTTATTCTTGGTTCTGGACATCCAACACTCTGGTCATCTGAAGAAGTAGGCTGTGCCCACAAAAGCTCATGATACCATCTACGTGTTTTGTTATACTTAAAAGTGCTACCAGACTGTTTGTTGTTTTTTAAGTTTTTCATTATATTTTTGTTATTTTTCAGATAAATCTGATCAGATTAGGGATGAGCTGTTTCTGTGGTAGCAGAGCAAGCAACCAAGGGCTTTATCTTCTGTGCTAGAGTTTCATCTGGTGATGTTCACTGAGGTACTGGAGGTGTGGAGAAAACTCAGTTGACAACCTGGCTTTGGATCCACGTCCTTCTTGTTTGCTGAAGGCTAGTGAGAAAGTTCTTGGTCCTCTACCTATGTGGACTGTCAATACTTGTGATAGAGGGCAGGCTGCCTGTTGTTTGAGAGAAGCATTAGTGTTTAGTCAGTTTTTGAGTTCACTCAAAAAGTCATTGTTTGATGGTGACACTGTAATTCTTGGCAAGATTCAGATATTCCCTTTTTGGGTAAGATAGTGGTGAGAAAGCTGTAAGTGAGAACTCTCACAGTACCTAAATTCCTTTGATCTCTTTGACTCCTGTCAATCTGTTTACAGACCTGGCTAGGGCACAGGATACGCACCGAATGGCAATGGAAGAAAATCAAGTGTCCTTGCTGGTATTATCACATCTACAAGATGACTTTGATACTGTTGATCATGAAGTGTTATCATCTCACCAGAGGACCTTAGTGGGAGAGAACAGGGCTTCCATTCAGTAACTTCATTTTTTTCTCATAGAGAGCTCTCGGTGAATAATAGCCGTCATTTGTTCCTATTCCTGAAGAGCTCTTAGGCGTGTGGTACAACATAGTACCATTCTGTCAACCATCATGTTCAACATACATATGGAGCTGTTGAAGGAGACAGAGGGAGCAGTATTTCAGTATGCTGATGGCACTGAACTGCAGCACTCTCTCTCATTCAACTCTGACTGTAGTTCTATGTCTCAGCCAATATCTAGTTGAGTTTGAGTCATATAAGAGCGCTCAACCCACACAAGATGAAGGCCAAAGTCGTGGACTGGGTAAAGCAGTAAGAGGAGATAGGTACAACAATTCCCTTTGATTGAGGGAATCTATCCACCATTAGTTAAGAGGGGGTACCTCTAGACTACAGAGCTTTTCCAGGATACCACAGGAATCCCGGAAAAGCTCTGCCACATCCAAGGAACCCATCTGCTTTTCCAAAAATAATGTCAGAAAAGCAGACACATTTTGTCAGCATCCCTGTAAACCTTCACGAGGAAGAAGTGATGTTCCAAAAGAGGGTTTTTTTCCCCGACATCTTTCCCTGTGTAGACGGGCCAAATGTCGGAAAGGCCTCTTTCAGAAGAAAAGCAGAAAAAGATACGCAAATTGCGGATTATTTCCAGATTAAATCAAAATTTGAACTTTCTCCTTTGATGGACTATCATGCTTTTAAAAAGGCACAACTTCTGGGAAACTCACATGCCAAGGGATGGAATTGTGGTGAAGGAGGGCTAATTTCCACAAAAAGAACATACATTTGATTTGTAAAAGACAACACAGCACAAAGATCAGCTTCAATTACCTTCAAAAACCACCTTGATACTCAGTATGTTTTAAAGCATTTATTTGGTCACTCTCTAAGGAAATAATTAACGATAAGTATGCAGTACTATCAGTCATATGGGTTTCTCTTCTCCTTTTGCAATGTTCAAACCAACAGTACTCTTGTTTTATCTTCCCATACATAGTAAGTGTCTACAAATGTAGCCATTGCGGCTGTCCTAATCCTTATCACGTATTTATGCCTTTGTTGCTAAAGCCTAGCGAGAACCCCAGATAGCAAATACAATTTATTGTGCTGCTTCTTCCAATACTATAGATACTATTTTCCAGGACTGAAAAAGTTCATTGAAGTCTGACTTCAACCCGTACCTGAAATACGTGTTAAATCAATTTGTATGCACAGAAAAGATAAATTTAAATCTATAATGAAAAAGTTGAGCCATTCATGCATTAAACTGTACTAAAATTTCAATTTATAATGTCTGCTGTGGACAGCACTGCAATACTAAGAGTATCCAAAAATTAGATAACCCTGGGCAAATATCTGCATTCTTCAACAATGAACTGCAATATTTTTGATAACAGAAACAATTTTTTTAGTATATGAACTATGCCTTAACGAGTAAAACAAAAAATATTAGATAGTCACATCAATGAGGATTATAGATCTATCCTCTACTTAAAATCAACCTGTAACTACAAGGAATTTCTTTACTGCAATTATATAAAAACGGGAATGCACATATGGTAAAAAGCATGATATTAACATAAATTCACGTGGCTGTTTGAATCAACCTGTAAGAATCTTACACAACAAACCCGACTTCTTAAAAAACAAACCAAACAAGGTTGCCTCTCATTGGTGAGGATGACCGTTGGAGGAGAAAGTAAAGGTAGTGAACAGATTAAAAGATATGAAAATGGCCACCCTGCCATTTTAAGCAGGATGGTATATGGCTGGCTGGCCAAATGAAGAGAAAAATGCTTTATGATGGGAGGTGGGGTGAAAACTGCTACTAAAAGGAGTCAAGCTTTGTCACTGATTTATACCCTAGGACTGCAAGATTTAAGAGGCAGCCCTGCCCCTGAAGCCTCCCTTTTACACAGAGCAGGCTGGAGCAGGACACACCCTTCCTGCCCTTTAGGTGGTAAAACAATAGGCTTGGTTAAGCTCTACTTTGGGCATTCCTCTAGCCACCCCCTTTTTAGGGGAGCTGGAAAGGAATTTTTCCCCTTACCACCATAATTGGCTTGGGTGCGGTTTGGATTTTTTGCCCCTCCCACAGTGGGTTAAGGAAGGGCTCTGTTCATGCACGGCATGAAGGGTTGCAGGTTATACGTCACAATTCATTATTTAAGTGTAGGGAGGATGTCCAGTACAGATACTCCATAGGGAAGGGATACAGTGACTAGATAAATGGCTTGGGAAATGACTTAAAAAGAGACATTAATTAAAGGAGCAAATGGGGAGCAGTTGGAGACTCTTGTGATTGCTATGGCATGGAGCCACCCTCCTCCCCATTCTTGTAGTCCACCTTAATCCTCCTACAGGAGGGATGGATGGTAAGGTCTCGGAAATGGTTTAAATGTAAGAGAGATCCAGAGATTGTACAAATGGGTAAATGCAAAATTATCTTCTGAACTGAAACTGCATGCACAAATGTGACTTGCTCCTGTTTGGTAAATTCTGATAGAGCCACATTTCTAAAAGGATTTTGTTTATTCCTCTTCCCAATGAACCAGTGAACAGAAGCCTTGCTATGGAGCTTGTTCTTTCTGCTGGTTCAAAGCAAGACACAACTTAAAAATCATACCTTTTTCTCCCTTAAGGTATCTTAGAGACATCAATTGCAATTTCATTTCAAATCTTACTTGAAATTCTTCAATTTTATCACTTTTTTTTTTATTATGTGAATTTCTGGGCAGACTGAGCAGGTTATTTGCACATCTGTGACTTGGTGTATGAGCAGTAGCATGATGACATATGAAGAGTATCTACTCTGGAAGCCACATACTCTCCTCAGTTTGTCTCTGTACAAAGAGATGTAAATCTGAGTAAATATATTAGCTTGCCAATGATTATATCACTGCTAATAAAACATTTTACTAGTGTATACTTCCTGCTTCTATTAAGTATTATAATCTGTAAACAGACCCAGCCAAAAGGTTTGAGGGGCCCAAGGCAGGATGCTGAGAGCAGGGCCCCAGGCATGGCTGGTGAATAGTGAATACTCAGCAGCATGGGACCCAAGGCATTTGCCTTGCTCGCCTTCCCCTAGGGCTGGGCCTGTTTGTAAACTATGGTTGATCCACTCCAAACTCTACAGAGTAGAAAGTGGAATGACATTGGTGCTACCTATCCTACATCTGTTCTACCAGAGGAGAGAGACGGTCAACTCCAATGTCATCAATCTGTCACATTTCACTACCAGTAATTCCCCTTTCATTTAAATAAAGGGAGGAAAGATAGGCACTCTCATGTAGTTTAAAATCAAGATTGATCATTCAGACTACCTAGAAGAAAGGCCTTAGGTCCTTCTTTCTCTCAGAGATCCAATCCTTGCAGTCCTTGTAGCCTTCACCACCCAATGGAGAGATAATCTTCCTAAACAGATCTCTTCGTTATAATCAAATTGTATATTATGGATGCGAAACCTACTTATCTTTCTATATATATTCTTTTGGATCCAATTTATTCTGGATTTCAGATTACTTTATGCAATATAAATAAATGTGTATGTGAAGCTGGGCTACAGGATATAATATATGAAGGATTCACCTTAATTAGTTTGCAGCAAATGGCTTCCAATTTGATATTGAGCACAAAAATCTCCAGCTTCACTAGAATACAGCCATACCAGGAAATCAGCAGGCTACTCAAAGCATGTGTATTCGAGATAAAATGGTGAGGCACCCTCGTCTGCACATTCTGCAAATTGATGGTGGAATGTGAGAACAATGAACAGTTAAGGAGGAAAACAAACATGAAGGTAGGGCAATTAATGATTTCCACTCTAAAATGACCCAGGGAACTGCAATATAATTCCTTACTGGAAGGTAGATTAGTGGCAGAAGAAAGAAGTTTTTACTAAACAAGAAAATAATTCAGTTTTACCTAGCCACACCTTGGTCAATAGCTTTGTTGAAGAATTACAGATAATAAGGAAAGTTATAGGTTAAAGAATTATGCTAAGTAACTGGTCTCTTGACTGGAATGTGGAGCACAGTGATAAAAAATCACCATGGTTTCCTAATCACCACCCCTTTAAGTAAACAATAGCAGACAATTGCCACCATTTGCTTCCTCCAATCAAAAGAATGAGAGGATGATTTTTTGCTAATATCATGTGAACTAGAGTGAAAAGATATATTTCATTCTTTCATTTCTTACCTGTCATTTGGGTATTGCTTCAATGTCCTCCTGTTTGACTGACAGGATTATCTATATATAATGTGTCAGTCCTTACCCTATCACCAAAAAGTTGTAACCTTCATCTTCTCATTTTTCATCTAGGCAACCCTAAAAATAATCAACCATTGCCAGTATAATTTTTTCCTGATTGTGGGGACAATTGCATGATAATGTGCATGGGTTTCATGCAGTCAAATCCCTCTACTCCAAGTATCTTTCAAGAAAGCTTGAAAGTTTCCATACACTGCCTGTTCCAAGAAAGCCATACACAGAATGGAGAATATATAATACAAATACTACATCTCACATGTACACATCTGCAAACTGCACCACATATAAACTTCATGCAAATTACATTTGAGATTATACATCTAAATGCAGGAAATTAAGCTCTATGTAATGACCTTGTGAGAAAGGACAAAAAATTATAAAATTAATAAAATTATATGACTAGCAAGACCACAATGCATGCTATTCTCAAGAGAAATACAAAGTCCAAGAAAATTAGAGAAGTAACTGATAATGGGGCAACAACAGATTTTTTTTTCTTTAAAAAATGAAAGAGAACACCCAAGTAAGAAAGAATAAATTGCTGTATAGAAGAGAACCAGAATATTGCATGGAACTCCACTAGAGTTCATCTAGAAGACCCATTTCTCACTGGGTATCGGGGTGCCATTTCAGATTTTGGGGGAAGATCTGTGCATGCTGTGACGGGGTGGGGTAGGGAGTTAGACTATGGTGGGGGGAGGGCGGAGGAGAGAGGCTTCAGCAGTGTTACTAGGCTTACTCAGTACAAGCCAAGCACCAAATAGAGGGGGAGAAATAACCCCACCCAACCTCCCCGCACGACACACATCATCACTATCCAGGGACTACCAAGATGCTGGAAAACTCTATTTTTTTGGCAGACAACTTAACAGTTAGCTGACAGGGGAACTGTATCTAATTCCTACATAAAATAAAGAAAATGAAATAAATAAATATTGAAATAAATATTAGACCCACTCAGCTCTAATACTAACATATCCTGACATCTTGTGGAATGTCACTTAAGGGACACTGGTTAGCCTTAGCATTTTAATGTATATTCTTACTTTGTTACTAACTCTGTGGAAAGAGAGTCAGAGCCCATCAGGACTCCTGGGCTATGTCTAGACTACACGGTTTTTTCGAAAAAAGTAGCCTTTTTTCGAAAAAAACTTCACCTGCATCTAGACTGCCATTGCATTTTCGAAATTAAATTGAAAGAATGCAGAGGTTTTTTCGACAGAGGTAAACCTCATTTTACGAAGAAGAATGCCTTTTTTCGAAAGAACTCTTTCGAAAAAAGGCATTCTTGAACGCAAACAGGACTTTTTCGAAAGAAAGCGTCCAGATTGCCTGGGTGATCTCTTTCGAAAAAGCAATCCGCTTTTTCGAAAGTCTTGTGGATATCTATATGATCTCTTTCGAAAGAGGCTTGTAGTCTAGACATACCCTGGGCTCTTCCTTAGCTCTGGAAGGGGAGTGGGGTCTATTGGGTTACAGCAAGAAGGCAGATACACTTCAGCTCTGTATAAAAATATCAGAATGGCCATACTGGATCAGACCAGTGGTCCATCTAGCCCAGTATCTTGTCTTCCAACAGTGGTCAATGCCAGGTGCTTCAGAAGAAGCAAACAGAAGAGGCAATCATTATGATTCATCCCGTCACCCATTTCTAGCATCTGGCAAACAGAAGCTAGGGACACCATCCTTGCCCATTCTGGCTACTAGCCATTGACGGGCCTATCCTCTTTCAACTTATTTTGTTCTTATTGGAACCCTGTTATGGTTTGGGCCTTTCCACCATCTCCTGGCAAAGAGTTCAACAAGCTGATTGTGAACAAATAATTTATTTTGTTTGTTTTAAATCTGCTGCCTATAAATTTAATTGTGTCAGCTTCTTGTGTTATGTTAGTGAAGGAATAAATAACATTTCCTTATTCTATTTTTCCACGCCATTCATAATTTTCTCAACATCTAGCATATTTTCGCCCCCCTTTAGTCATTTCTTTGCCAAGCTGACAAGTCCCAGTCTTGTTAATTTCTCCTTATATGGAAGCTGTTCCTTACCCCTAATCATTTCTGTTGCCTTATCTGTACTTTGTCCAAATACAATATATCTTTTTTTCAGATGGGGTGACAAGATCTGCATACAGTATTCAAGATGTGGACATACAATGACTTTATATAGAGGCAATACGGTACTGTGTCTTATTAGCTATTCCTTTCTTAATGATTCCCAATATTCAGTTAGCTTTTTAGATTGCCATTGCACAATGAGCAGATGTTTTCAGGGAACTATCCACAATGATTTCAAGATCTCTTTCTTGAGTCGTGGCAGCTATTTTAGACCTCATCATTTTTTAATGTATAGTTGGGATTATATTTTTCATGTGAATTAGTTCGCACTTATCAATACTGAATTCCATCTGCCCTCATGATGCTCAATCACCCAGTTTTGTGAGATCCTTTTGTAACTTTTTGCAGTCAGCTTTGGGTTAGTCCCTGTTCACCTCTTCTTCAAAAAATGTCTAAGTTTAACAGCAGTGATTTAAATGCAAATCCCAGCAGCACACCACTCATTACTACTCTTCCACCCCTCCACCCCCACAGATCTTTTAAGTGGAGTACTTAGAAATGTTTTCATGAATGATCTAATGATCCTTCAATTACGAATGACCAGTCTTTTGTTATTCTTAATACCCTGCCTCCCTCTTTTTTATAACAAAGTCCCTGCCCCAGAGGGAAAGCTGAAAACACCTCAAACTCTGTTGTAATTAAGAACTGCCACTGGAACGAGGGCATGCAGTTTAAGCAGATCTCAAGTATGAAATCCAGGGGTTCCAACCTTGGGGGATGGTGGGACAGGGACTACTGCCTCTCAATCCCCCATAAATGGCACCTTTGCTGGGTATGTCTTTACTGCAAAGAAAAATCTATGGCACAGAGACTCAGAGACAAGGTCAACTGATTTGGATCATAGGGCTCAGGTCGTAGGGCTAAACAAACAATGCAGAGTAGGAACATCTAGGTTGTTATTTTTAGCTCCATAATCCAAGCCCTGCAAGCCCAAATAAACTGACCTGTGCACTCAGACTCAGAGCCGTGAGTTTTCTTTGCATTGTAGATATATTCAATGTTGTCTGTCTTCTTGCTCTCAAAGCTATAAATGGAATCAAAGCATATTAAAGAATAAAAAGTCTGGCAAGCAGATAAGTTGACAGAATGGTAAACATAAAAGCAGAAATCATAATGCTTATAAGGAGTCCATCTAGCCAGACTGAAAAATATACAACGTATGTCAGAAAGGAAAATCTGAAGAGCAGAATCAAGCTCCATAAATTACCATAATCAATCTAAGCTATGAAGACCGAAGGAACGATAAATCTAATCAATCTTTGTCTGCTATGTTCACTTTTAGCAGAAGCACAATAACCTTATTATTACACTGTATTTCAATCAGGCAAGGTTCAACTTCAGTAAACACTCTCTACATAAATAATTATTGGAAATGACAAATGGGACTGTTACTGTGTATTGCCCACTTAACTTGAGAAAGCTAATAGGGAAAAAATAAAAGCTTGAGTTAACCCCAGTTTTTGTTTAATGCCCACTCATACCCCAACCCCACTATGTTAAAATAAAACCCAGCCATTTCAGAATTTAGATTTAAATGCCAGTCTTTAGGCTGACCCATAGTTATGAAAGCTTAATTTCATAAGAACATACATATCATCAGCCTCCACCAGTTTTAAAGATGGCAGAGAGAGATTTGTCAACAATTTTTATTTCCTTAGAAAGTTTGAAGACCTGAATATTTTTGCTGGTTTTGAAAAAAAATTCTTTTTTTTTTAAAGACACGTTAGAAAAGATGATTGTCCATACTCTTCTTTTATTGAGAAAGCCTCTATGAACATGTGGAGAATAAGTAGGTTTATAAGAGTCAAAAGAATGGTGGAAATGACTGTTTCAACAGTGCTTCTGAGTCTGCAATCTGTTACACTAGTGTAAATTTTTACATTGGCATAAAACTGCTACAACAGGCAGGAAAAAGGAGCACTGTTTTGTTTATACTTGTTTAATTCAAAGGATTGGCAAATATAATTAACTCTAACACTGAAGGATTTCTTCTAAAACCCTCACTTTGTCAGTTAACGGTGTATAGAGTTTCCTGCGAGTAAGGGGACTGTCTATATAGTAAATTGGAACCTAAATAACGCAACAGATTATTATGCATACTTTTAGTTATTTTTCTGTTCAAGTCTGTGTGTGAACACACATGTTCCAGAAAACAAAAGTGTTCTATTTCAAAATAATTTAATTCAGTAAAAAAAAAGGTTTTCTAAAAAAGGTAATTAATAATAAAAAAAAGTAAAATGGAAAATAGTTATTTTCAATATGTAATAAAACATTTATTCCAGGATGAAAATAAGTACACCAAAATGACTGTTCTTGATTAATTATTTAGTAAAGGCTATTCTGATAAACTTCCAAGTGTAGACAAACCCTACCTTATGCTCTTAAACAGCTTTCAGATCTTACAAGCATTACTGTCAAAGGAAAACCTATGTGTCTCAGATCATCATTAGCAAGCCGAAGTCATAAGTTTTTATATGCCAACTGTTTTTGACTTATCAAAAGTTTTTTTCTTTCATACAATTCATTTATTCTCATATCCTTTTTTTCAAACACCATTTCAGGTAAAGCATGCAAAGCATGCTCAGCATACAATACCCTGATTGCACACTACATTCAGTGGTGATATAAGGTACTAAAAAACTGTGAACTCAGTTGATTTTTCTGACGTACAGACTGAAATATTTCTGCACGAGCTTAGGCAAGTAGTTGACAAATACGTTTGTTAGAAAGAATAGCCACGTAAAATACAGTTTTTAGAAGTGTATCATAAAATTTCATGTTCATTAGCTTTTCTAAAGAGCTTTGGGCACAAGTGAAATAATCAAAACATTGGTATTCCATACTATTATTTCTATTTGTTACTGCTTAAAAAGCAAAGTAGGAGGAAGGAGCACCAAAGGAAATGGATGTATGTAAGCATACGCAAGCTTGTCTGCTTGTAACTTTGCTGTCAACAGAATGGAAGCATTACAAGACAGTACCATATTATTTTCCTTGGTAAGAACATATTTACTTGATAGCAGCAAGAGTACTGGAGAGACTTATGTAACAACTGCCATTGACACTGAGTTACTGTATCTTCCAGGAAACGTATTTTAAGATTCCACTCTCTGTTTTACTTCAAATACTAACTGTGGTATGTAACCTATCACTGAAATCAGCTAGATAACTAGAAGTTAGCTAATGTAATGCTGCCTTTTCAAAAGGTATGTCTAGACTATGTGCTTCTTTCGAAAGAAGCTTTTTTGAAAGTATCTTCCAAAAACCTTCTTTCAAAATAGAGCGTCTAGACTACTTACAGCGGATTGAAAAAGCGATCCACTTTTTCGAAAGAGAGTGTCCAGACTGCGTGGATGCTCTATCGAAAAAAGGGAATCAGGAAACACTTCTGGCAGGGCATGGGGGCAGCATTTACTTCCGGGTGCTGCTACATGCCCTTTGCAGAGACACGTGCTTAAAGGGACCCCCCTGGACAGCCATTTCTCTGGTGCTGCAGCTGGCTTGCCTACTTCTCAGAGGGACAGCAAAGCTGCTGCAGTGTGTGCTGTGACTGCCCTGCTTTCTGGGATGCCACAGCAGTTTGGTTTTGTGTCGGTTTTTCTGGATTTGAATCTTTTTTTTTTTTTTTTTTTTTTTGTCATGGAGCCAGAGCTACCCCTGGGCAGGCGATGGCCCCACGCTATCATGCTGCAAATTCTGTTGCACCTCCATGACACCATCATGATGCTCCTGCCCCTTCTGGACTCAGAACCCAGCCTTGAGCCCCTTGCCCAGGTGGCAGCACCACTAGCCTTGCCACCGAACTTATTAGCAAACAGGCGATTTTGGAGGCTGGACACCAGTTCTGACTGGTGGAACTGTCTCGTCATGGAGCAGTGGGACGACCAGCATTGGCTCTGAAACTTCCATACGTGGAAGGCCACATTCCAGGAGCTGTGTGTCTGGCTCGCCCCTGTTCTACAACGGCATGACACCCACTTGCAGCCCGCCATCCCCCTGGAGAAGCGGGTCGCTATTGCCCTGTGGAAGCTGCCCCCCCCCACCAGCTACCACTCAGTGGGACACCAGTTTGGCGTGGGGAGATCTACTATCAGGGCTGTCTTGATGGAGTTAAGTTACTCTCGAGGGACAGTCCATGGGGGAGGAGGGGACGGAAAAGGGCAGGGGGAGTGAGGGATGGGGTGGGAGTGGGAGGAGCCCTCCTGGCCTCACCCTGCCCTGATGCGGGGGGAAGGGGCACCTGAGGGGCGGGGCTCCTGGGGTCTTGGAGGGGAGGGGTGGAGAACCACATCTCAAGGGCTCACACACCCCCTCTAATTTCCTATTTTGTGTGTTTCTATTTGTCCCTTTCTGCAGGTGGTGAGGGCCATCAATGCGGAGCTGCTGCACAGGACTGTCTGCCTCGGAGACCTGGACACCATCATGGCCCGATTTGCGGAGCTAGGATTCCCGAACTGCGGTACAGTGCTCGATAGGACTCACATCCCGATCTGCACACTGTCCCATCGACCAGCCCAGTACATAAACAGAAAGGGCTACTTCTCCATAGTGCTGCAGGCCCTGGTTGACCACCGGGGACACTTTACGGACATTTGCGTCGGGTGGTCGGGCCAGGGACAAGATGCCCGCATCTTCCCTAACTCCTACCTGTACCGCAGGCTGCAGGCTGGAACATTCTTCCCACAGTGCAACTTTGCGGTTGGGGATGTGCAGATGCCAATGTGTATCGTGGCCGACGCGGCCTAACTCCTTATGCCCTGGCTCATGAAGCCCTACACTGGCCACCTGGAAGCGAGCAGGAAACAATTTAACTCGCACCTGAACAGGGCTCGCTTGCAGGTGGAATGGCCTTCGGGCGTCTGAAGGGGAGGTTTAGGTGCCTGCTCACTTGCCTCGACATGGGGGAACACAACAACCTGGTGGAGTAGAAAGGGGAAGCCTTCCTCCCAAGGTGGGGGCTTCCATGCACCCAGCTGGGTGGTGGGACAGGTGTGGCTCGCCCCCCCCCCCCGGATGGCTGGTCCGGCTGTGGAGGACAAGAGGGAGAAGTAGTCAGTCATGCATGCTCACGCTGTCCCTGAGGACATGCCCTCCTGGAGAGCACTGAGTACCTGTTCTAGGGACATGGGATGCTGATGTTCTCACAGCAAGCCCTGGTGTGGCCTGGCCAGCAGCCCTGGCCTCACAGGGGCCCAGAGGTGTACAGGGCACCATCCTGGCCCCCCGCCCCCTAATGGCCAAGCAGCACAGAGAAGTGTCTGGCCACAGTTGGTTCCCACGGGTTGCAGAGGGGCCTGGAGTAGCCTGGCCCTCCCAGGGCCCCCAACCCATATACCTGCACCTGGCAGCACTGTCTGCAGGAGCAGGTGGTGCCTCACACACATGTGGGGGTAGAACATCCCTCCCTGGGGTCGGACATGTATGGGGCCCCCCCAGGCTGTGATCAGCATGACACGTCACAGTTGCGCACTATCCCCTGTTAACCTCCTCTCCTGCACTGTGTGTTGCGACTTCACAGCACTCACCTGATGTTCCCTCCCCAGTGTCCGAAGACATCTGAGAGGCCTCCTGTGCTCTGGGGGACTAGCTCCAGGGTGAGGGTCACCAAGCTCCTGGCATCCTCCTCCTCATCCGGGAGCTGCTGGTCCTCAGGGTTGTCACCCTGGAGCTGTGGCCGCTGCTGCACAGGTGTCTCCACCCCAGACTCCACAACTGTCCCTGGAGACAGGGGTTCCCCACCCCGCAGGATTCGATCCAGCTCCTCATAGTAAGCACAGTAATGTGGTGCTTCCCTGGAGTGGGAGCTGCGATCACGGGCCCTCACATACCCGTGCCGCAGTTCCTTGACCTTGGCTCTGATTTGGTCTAGGGTGCAGGGGTGGTGGCCTTTCTTTGCTAAACCATCAGCCATTTGGCCATAAATATCTGCATTCCTCCACTTGGACTGCAGGGCCTGCAGAGACTCCTCCTCGGTCCACAGCTCCAAGAGGGACTTTATCTCTGGGCCAGACCATGATGGTGCCCAGTGTTTGCTGCCCCTTGCTTGGTCCTAGGATGCGTCTCTGGAAGGGCCAGGGGAGTCTCTGGGGGCTTGTGCCTGTGACATGGCTCTGTTTTGCAGTACCAGGGACAGCTGTGTGGTCAGGGTCCTACTGGGAGCTGGCTTCCTGCCACAATGCTTCTCCTGGCTGCCTGTGGCTTTAAAACATGGCTGCTAGCAGGAACAATAGAGATGTTTAGTGGAGATGGAGTGTCCACCAGGAGGCCTTTTTTTTCCAAAATAAAAGACTCCCCCATGTCTACACACGCCTTTTTTGGAAAGATCTCTTTCAAAAAAGGCATTATTCCTTGGAAAACAAGGTTTACCGCTGTCAAAAAAACCGCTGCATTCTTTCAATTTAATTTCAAGAGAATGCAGCGGCAGTCTAGACACAGGTGAAGTTTTTTCAAAAAAAAAGGCCACTCTGTAGTCTAGACATACCCAAAAAGACCCCAAAGGCAATACTGGCAATTATTGGCCAGTAAGCCTAACAACAAATTGGTGGAACAAATTGGTGGAAACTACAGTAAACAAATTGGTGGAAACTACAATTATTGGCCAGTAAGCCTAACAACAAATTGGTGGAAACTACAGTAAAAAACAGAATTATCAGAGACAGAGGTGAACATAATTTGTTGGGGAAGAGTCAACATGGTTTTAAAGGGAACTCATGTCTCAGCAATCTATTAGAATTCTTTGAGGAAGTCAGCAACCATGTGGACAAGGATGATCTAGATCAGGGCTACTCAACTTTGGAAGCCCCAAATGATACTCACAGCACATGCCGAGGGCTGCAACTTAAGTGTGATTGAATATACACACGCAAATATATATGCAAACATATGCAAATAGCTTTTTCGCACTGATGGGCATGAATACAAAAATTACAGCAAAACTACACAACACGCAGGCCCCATTTAAGTCAATTCTGCTGATACTAATAAAATGCAATATTTACCAGATTTCCACTCATATGACAGCACTTTTAGTGAGCAATTGACAGTCCAGGAATTTAACTACTAAAATGCATATCAACAGAAGACCATTATATTGACTACTTTTTTGTTTTGGCTTCACAACTGTCCAGGAATTTAACTACTAAAATGCATATCAACAGAAGACCATTATATTGACTACTTTTTTGTTTTGGCTTCACAACTGTCCAGGAATTTAACTACTAAAACACATATCAACCCAAACTGCACCGTAAACACAAACCACACCGCAGGCCGCAACCAAACGGGCCGCGGGCTGCATGTGGCCCGTGAACCGTGTGTTGAGTAGCCCTGATCTAGATGATGATAATATACTTGGACTTTCAGAAAGCCCCTTCACAAAAAAGAAGAACAAAGAACTACCCAATGACATTAATAGGCAGTATGTTTAAAACAAACATAAGGAAGTACTTCTTCATATGATGCAAAGTTAATCTTTGGAACTCATTGCCGGGGATGTT
Source organism: Pelochelys cantorii (assembly GCA_032595735.1). NCBI lineage: Eukaryota > Metazoa > Chordata > Testudines > Trionychidae > Pelochelys > Pelochelys cantorii. The sequence goes on along the minus strand of CM064329.1, from coordinate 81,814,665 downwards.
GGAAAAAACAGAAGTATAACTGGGTTCAAAACTGGGTTAGATAAGTTAATGGAGGATGGGTCCATTAATGGCTAAACTTAAAAAACAACAAATGGTCTGGTAGCACTTTAAAGACTAACAAAACATGTAGATGGTATCATGAGCTTTCATGGGCACAGCCCACTTCTTCAGATGACCGGAATTTTAATGGCTGTTAGCCAAGATGGTCAAGGATGCCACTCCAAGTTCTGGGTGTCCCTAAAACTCTGAGTAATAGAAGCTGGATGACGGTCAATGGATCATTTTATCATTGCCCTGTTCTGTTTAGTCCCTCTGAAGCATCTGGAACCAGTCACTGTTTGAAGACAGGATACTGGATTATATGAACCACTGGCCTGAAATAGTATGGCCATTTTTATGTTCTTCTGTTTTAAATTTCTGTCATTCATTCTGTACACTGCTGATAGTGATCTCTGTAAAAGCATATGAGATGGACAAACTTACAACTTCTCATTTGAGGCCTGATTCTGTGAGGAATGCCTTTGTCTTTTCAAAGGCAGAATCTTTAACTCCCATTGCAGTCAGTGGGATTTGTGGACCTTACTATGTCAGAGTTGACCAATACTGTTTTAAAATCTCCAGCTAAAATTCAAATTCAGAACACCCTGGAAAGAAGGATCCATTAGTGTGTTAAAACACTGAGTTTGCCTAATTAGGCTTTGTGCATTAAGAAGATTGCTTGACTTGTAACTTAAAAAAAAAAAAAATCAAGACAAACTTTTTTTTTTTTTTTTTTTTTTTTACTGTATTAGCATTCATATGCCACAATGGAACACAGCAGGGAATGTATTTTCTAATATTAACTCTGCATCCATCAAATTATAATGCAATTGATTTTTTCCCAGAGCATTGATTTGTTCAACTTTCCTATCTTTGTATGCCTGTTAATGTTTAAAACTAAATATTGTCTCTCTGCTGGCATTTTAAAGACTGTTTATACTTTTCATCAGCATTCAGAAAATAATTTCATATTATGTTTCTACACATTTCTAGTATTTTCAACTGTCATTTTCTAAAAGATTTTTCTATTGCTATGAAGAACTGAACATACTGAAATCTTGGGAAGAGTCTAACAAGAAGTGTACCTGCGACTGGAATATTCTGCGACACTGATAAGTGTACATCTCCTGTTCCGGGCGGCATGTCAATTACTAAATAGTCCAGCTGACCCCAGTCTACCTGGAAAAGATTGCAAATGCATTTAAAAAAAAAAAAGGAATTGCACCTTCTGAGAAACAGTCTGAAACTAAACTTGGTACAATAAATGCACCCAAAGTACACCTCAGGAGACTGCTATTGTTAATACCTTCTAATCTTGCTTTGAGCAAGCAATCAAAACAGATTTTAACTATTTGTAAATTTGTTGGCTACTTGAAGCAATGACCATAGCTTTGCCCTTCTTATGAACCATGATCTTCTTTGACATCTTTGCCACAAAATTTAATCACAATCTCATTATGTTAATTTACAGGTGTCAGCAATGCTCACTCATGTAACAAAAGTGGCAAGTGTTATGTAAATCTCAAGTCAAACTACTACTTCTTATAATAGTATTCCTTACCAATTATTTTAATTAATTTAAAAAATATTTTCTCATTGTTTATAACTCCTTAGATGTTTTAAACTGTCCATAAATTGCTTTAGCATTTTTTTCCTGATTTGTCATTTCAATTATTTCATGCATGAAGAGCTATCAATACTGTATTTTTTTTTTACCAAGGGAAAAATAAAAGTGAAGTACAGTATTTGTAAAACAAAATCAGAGAAGATATTTATACAGATTTAGCATCTACATAAGAAACACAAAGACTATACAGGTTAGATTTGTTGCCCAAATCTGGCACAAGTGGATGGAAAGTGAGAGGGTGGAGTGTTTCTGACAACACGCACATTGGTCATGGAATGACCTTTTGGTGTATTTCTGACTGACATCTACATGTGTAAGATAAAGCCTGCAGCTGCTCTAATTTAGGAAAACACCTCGCAAATAACCGGATTTGCCTAGTCTTTTTATTTTACATACTGAATCACATCAGTAGCATCACATGAAGTGCAAAAACCTGTCAAATTACCATTGTGTCCCATTTCCTGTTGTTTAGTACTGCTCTTTATCAGTAATGCTTGGACTGCTGTTTTCAATGTGTCCTTGTATATCTTGTGAGGACAATAAGTTAGTTGCTACAGGCAGATCATGACTGCGGTTATGACCTATGCTCCTATTTCAGGTTGGACTTTTCACGAAGAACTTTTCCTTCCTTTGTAGCCATGTAGCTAAAATGTAGTATTATGCAAAATAACGTGCCTCAGTGTACTCTGCCAGTGTACTCTGTAAAAGCAGAAAGAACTTTTACATTACCATTGGTAAAGGTGCACCAGCCAGAATATTGTATCCAAAGCTAATTCCAAATCAGAAATAATTTCTTATAACTTTGTTTTAAATTTTACAATTAGTATTGTAAAGTAAGTAAAAGGCTATAATAATTGTTTAATTGTAATTTAATATTCTTGTTTGAATGTGCATATTGCTTCTCTGTTACAAAGAAATTAACCTTGTTGTGTAAATAAGGAATGTGCGTGTAAAAAATAAGTATAAAGGCCACCAAACCAATGTTTTTAAAGAAGGAGAGGGACCGATGAGAGGCGCCAAAAATTACTGCATATCAAAAAAGGGCAAATTGGCAACCCCAAACACACACACACACACACACACACACACACACAGGCAAGAATTTACTAATTAAAACAAAATATTCGTAATCAAAACCAGTTTAGCATAAAAACACAAAAAAGCAAAAAACTCCGAACAATGAACATCCATCAAAAAACAGAATAATAACGCAAAACTTACTAATTCCAAAAACTTCTATATAAAAAAAAAAAGCTGCCTTGCCATCCTTTTTGGTAAAGTCCTTGTGCACACCAAAGCCTAAGAACTTTGCCTAACAACACACGGTGGCCCTAGCCCCTCACCTAGCGCTCTCAGGGCTGTGCCAGCCTAACCCTCCTCGGTTCCTTTGCATCGAATATAGAGAGTATAGACTCTCACCTGGATGCAATGCAATAGTATAGTGGTTTGTAAACTTTTATAGAGGGCCTAACAGCAGCTCCACAAATGTCCAATAAAAAAATATCACTTAGAAATGTGATTAGCTTTACCTGGACTCTTGTAAAATGTGCTTGCACCTTTTGGAATACACAAATCTGTGCCATTTCATATTCTGTTGTGATATAGGAAGATATCTATCTAGAGATTATCTGTAGTGAAACTTCCTGCACATAAAACAAATCAGTTGAGGACCAGAAAGTTTTAGTCCTATCCAGGTAAAAAGTTAGACTTTGCCTGACATCCAATATTTGAGGACACTATTCATGTGGGATTGAATGTGACTTCGGGAAGGATACAAGTAGACATAACATTTCTTTAAAGTGAAACTGAGATACCACTTCAGATAAAAACTCAGGGTGTCACCGCAAGATTTCTTTGGTTTTAGAAAATTGCATATAAAGTAGGGATGTTAGGGTGCATCTACCTTGCACCACTACACCAGTGCGTATCTTACTTCAATCTTATTTCAAAATATCTTACTTCATAATTTAATGCTGTCTACACAGCACCAAATTTTGAAATAACTCGCTATTCCGAAACGTCTCTTACTCCTCATGGAATGAGGTTTACAGGGACATCAGAATAGCCTGTTATATTTTGAAATAATGGGCTTGATGTGAAGACGCAGGATAGCTATTTCAGGATACTCTACCATGAAATTCAAAAATACCCCAGGCTCAGTAGAAGAATGTTCCATTGTTCGTGTTGTGTGCCATAGATTTGAATTCCAGCATTTAAACATTCACTCCAATTGCCTTGACTGCGTTAGATATAGCTATATTGAGAGATGGCAGGATTGGTTGATGTAGCTTGACAGAGTTGTTACTGGGATGTGACAAAGGAGGTTTGCTAGCTAGAGAGACAGATTATACTCATCTAAAAATGCTTCTGCAGGTATAGCTTACACAAGTTCCCTGAGAGTCATAAGCTATACTGGGGCTTTTACCAACATCACTACAAATAGACCAAATCCCTAAGTGATATAGGTAAACACAGATTAGGCCAATACTTCCTTTGTTTAATTCATGGTGGGGGAACCTTTTTTTGGTCTGGGGGTTGCTGACCCACAGAAATATCCGTTGGGGGCTGCACACAAGTGAGAAGAAGGAAAAAAAAAAACCCTCACTGATACAGTGCCCTGACTGAGGAGAAAGACTCTCTCTACATTCCCTTTGCACACCAGAGCCTGGGGGGGCCTAAGAATGTTAAGTATCGATTAATTTACTAGTTGAGTAGTCAATGTAATTTCCATTGACTATTTGACTAGTTGTTAAGGAAAGGAGCTTTAAGCACTCACTTCTGGCTCAGGCTGCGTCTGAGCATAACTCCCAGCTGCCGCTCTGCACTCTTAAAGGGACAGAGAGGAGATGGTGTGCAAAGGCGCCGGCTCATTCTCTTGTGCCCCACCGGGTCTCAGGAAAACCCTCACGCTGCCCCTCTTCATTTTTTTAAAGGGACACAGCAGTGGCAGCCAGCTTGTGCTGACACAGACAAGTGGACAGGCTGCCACTGTTGCGTCCCTTTAAAAAATTCAGAGTGACAGCATGAGGGTTGTCCTGAGACCCGACAGGGGACCAGAGAATGAGCCTGGGTCTTTGCACACCGGCTCTTCTCTGTCCCTTTACGAGTGCAGGGGGCTGCGTGTGACTGAGTAGTCAATAGTGCTACCTGATAAGCTCCTGCTTATCGGGTAGTCGACTACTCGACTACTCCTTCACATCCCTGGGGGGGCCAGCCTACTAGTTTTTGTGTGTTCCAGCTCCATGGTAGGACATCAGGGAGGCTGGAGTGCCAGCACAGGCTTCCCAATGCGAGGGGGTGAGGGGGAGCACTGAGCCTCGGAGCTGCATCCAGCCCCCGGGCCTGAGGTTACCCACCCCTGGTTTAATTAAATCAGTCTGTGTTAAATGCAAAACATGTTATGATAAACTTTAAATGTAACCCCACAGTAATGTAATTTATTTAACTAATATAAAATAAAATCCTGGTTTTGTGCATTTTTTATAAAATTCCAATTTTCAATTATATAGAACTTGACACAAAACACAAATAAAAATGAGTGTGCTAGTAAATAAGTAGAAATCATTCACCATTTTCCTGTAAAAATTAAGCATTTAAATAGATTTAATTGGTATGTAATAGCTTAAGTAAATGTGTACAGATATAGAGGATCCTCCTGATTACCAAAAAGAATTATCAATTTGGTATAAAGGAAGTATACCCATCTTGCGGAAAAAAGGGGGTTTTGCACAAAAAGAAAACGTCCACACTGCTTGTTTTTGCACAAAAACCCTAGCGAAAAAAGGTATTGGCAGAAAATATGCAAATGATATCGCGACTCATGCAAATGAGTCCCTCATTAGCATATTTTTCGCCAAGAAAACTTGTAGTGTAGACGTAGCCTTTAGGTTTATGCCAGTAGAAGTTGAACCTCTCTAGCCCAGCACTCTTGAGTCCAGCAACGTTCATGGTCTGACATAATTTTAGTTAGCTAGATGTCCATTTATCATGGGTGTGGACAAATTTCCTGCAGTTCCATAAAGTTTGTTTATAGCTACCAGTCCTGGCTTTCAGTTTTCTGTGCTACCATTTAACTCTAATTTATCTTTAAATGTCTTTTAATAGCCCAGTAAGTAGTGGAGGAGTTGGTAATGCTGCTAGACAATATTTACCTCCCATGGTTTGACACAGGTCAGGTCCTGGAGGTGCCGGACTAGAGAGGATCAATGTGTATATCTTATTTTGCTTCTGGGGAGGCTGGAATAAGCTATACCAGCTAATGTGCAGTTTTGGCAACAATAAGCTCCATCCACACTTGTAGCAGTCCTTGCCTTAATTGCGGGTAAGTGAAGGCAATGTCTCAAACAAATCCTCTAGACAAGGGCAACAGTGTGGTAATATTTAGCAAGTCTGATGTGTTTTGCGTGGAACAGATTCAGTGTTTGAGAGTAGGCCAAGTGGTAGATAGCCTCCGTTTCCCCTATGCTTGACCTAAGCTCAAATTTTGCTTTAGCAAATTCAAGATGTTCAACTGTATGCTATAATGCTCACATCCTCTGTATGCTATAATGCTCACATCCTCTATTTCCAGTGCCCTGTAAGAAAAGAGTACTAATACATGTGTTATAGGCATGTTGAGGCAACACTCAAAAAAAGGCATTGTTAAGACTAAGTTGCAGAAGTGGGGGTGCAGAGAGGGATGTAGATCCCACCCGGAAGGACAAAGCCCCCCAACCTTGGGGTCACATGGGGGTCAGGGAGATGGCTCAGACTCTTCAAGAGGAGCATGGCCCCCCCAGATGTAGGCACACATGAGAGGATAATGTGGACCTGATACCCCAAATGCCACTTCCTCCCATTTTCCCTACATCCTCCCTTCCTAATACCCCCGGCCTGAGCATTCACACAACTCCTCCCTACTATCCCCACTCATTTGCCATCACTCCTCCCCATCTCCATTTATCTGCCGCCCCCTATTCCTACTTACTTCTCTGTCCTCAGCCTCCTTCCCCACCCTGCAATCTCCTAACTCACACCTGTAGCACTGTGCCCACAAATACCTACATTCTTCCTTTCCACTCCGACTTCCTATACTCCCTAGCTCTGCAGCAAAAATGTTAGAATCTAAAAATGCTATCAGCACTTCATGTTAGGAGACTGTACATCAGGAAACTTTTGATTTAAGCATATTCAATTCCATTATTCTGGAAAAACAATTACATTACCTTGTCTTTCATTTTCCCTCCAGTTAATCAATGCTAATTGATTAATCAATGCTGGTGCTCTGCTACAATATTTCCCCAGGTGGCCAAGTGGCAACATGCCCAGTAATCGTGCTCACATATCTGCACAAAGCATATGTAATTTATCATCTTTCAGAAAAATAGTTAGAACCTCTTCTAAATTAGCTGTAAAAATTAATAGGGCAAAGTTCCCAGAACAGAGGTGTTGATGGTAGCAACATGTCTTCATATTATCATCAGATGCAAGGATGTAGCTCAAGGCCATTGACTAAAGCATGTCCCCTTGAATTAACCACTTACTATGACAAAAGGCTGCCTGTAAAAACCTTCCATGAACACTTTAATCCCTTTTTGGCTCATGAGTTTTGGTACATGCTATTCTTGACATCCAAACTCTAAGATCAAGTACTTCTTCAATAATGGTTCCCCAAAGGGGCCATAGGTTCCATGCATTAAGTGATAATGATGTCAGATCCACAGCTAATGCCCTATGAAAAAAGGGGGGTTGAAGGGGCTACATCTTGGAAACAATTTTTCTGAAAAGATCCCATATTTGAACCACTAACACTGCCCAGGACCCCATGAGGCATAGAAAAGTTAATGATAATCCAACAATGAATGTACTCCACCCTAAGTATGCAAATAAATTTAGTGAAGAAAGATGGCAATATGCCTTTGCTAGCAATCTTCATGGAAGATTTTAGTGAACTTCAGTTATTTTACATAAAACCATTAATTATATCTCAACCCTATAGAAAAACCCGATTGGAACCAAAAGTGAGCATTGTATAAGGATGACTTGATCTTGGAAGACTTCCATTTTATATTTTTGACATCTAAATCTTGCTTGCTCTTAAAACCAGAAAAGATTATGCATTCTCAAGCGCATACGCATTGGTTGGCTGTTCAGAAATTGTTTTACTGTTAAATTAAAATTCAGGTAATTGTAAAGATGAAAACTGAAAGGCAAAGGAGGTCAATAAAAGAAAAGGATAGTAAACCTACTGCAGGATTCCTAGAAAAAGCATCCATATCTAAGCTTACCAATTTATCTGCCACATATAATGCTGGCTATACTGTGTTTCAATGTATATACTTCTGAAATGAAAAAGGCAAAACATAAGAGAAGAATGAATGTAACAAATAAACCGGAATTTACTGATGACTATATTGAAAACAATTCCTTTATTCTGAACTACACATTTTAGTTACTATTTCCTGATTACTTTTCAGCTACCCTGTGCTCTAGTGAGCAAGTGAATTTGGCAATGCATTTTCAAAGCTGTACCTCAGTGAGCACATGTCTTACTATTCTTTAGCCTAAGGGTGGGTAATAATTTTTTTGGGGGGGGGGCACTCCAAGAATTTTGCAAGTGGCCTATTGCCGCACTTTTCTATGATATTAATGGAGGAGGTGCACGGTCTGGGATGGAAGTTGGGTGCAGAATGGAGCTTGAGATAAGGGATTGGAATGCAGGAGGCGGTGTGGGAAGTAGGAGGGAGTTTGAGTCAAGGAAGGGGTTGTGTCCTGGGGCAGGGGACCGAGATGCAAGAGGAGGTGCAGGGATTTGTGTTGTAACCAGGGGTGGGGGATTAGGGTGCAAAGTCTGGGAGGAGGTTATGACCTGAAGGAGTATAGGAGGGGGTGTAGGGTCCTGGAGGGGGGTATGGGTGCGGGAGCAGGGTGCGGAGGGTTTGGGTCACATAGGGTAGGGATGCAGGAGGAAGACAGAGGGTTGAGGGGAAAGAGGAACTGGGGTGCCCAATGCAGGCTTTGGGAGGGAGGCCCTTACCTGGGAAGCTCTCTGACAGCTGCCCAGCTGATTCCTCAGTCAGGGTCTCTGCCTTCTATGCCCCTGCACCAACTGCTCCCTGATCATGAGGGGAAGGACAGAAAGAGCAAACAGCTGCAGCTACCACTACCTGCTGCCTTTCTGAAATGGTGTCCTTGACCTGAACCCAGGGTCAAGCTGGACGTCAGGAACTTGGGTGAGCAGGGTATCAGGAGTCCAAGGGAGGGGCAGGACATAGGCAAGGCTCAATGCAGGCCAACTGCACAGAAGATAACCCAGGATAAGGTTCAGTGGTGGGCATGAGCACTGAAAAGCCAATGAGCTGCCAACTTCTACTCATAGACAGCTGCATTCAGCAATGTTAAATACAGACTTAGCCTCTGTATCTGGATCCTTTAGGCTGAAAACTACTTCTGCGGGTCTGTTATTGTTATATAAACACACATAATCAGGACTGATTGACAAATTCCCTTTAACAAAACATCTGGCCCCTAGATAAGAGTGTGTGTGGGGGGGGGGAGGAGGGGTGGAAATCTATAGCTACTAAACCTCTCCTTCCCAAGCCTTCTTAATATGTGACCAACACAGACTATATATCTCACACACACACACTTTTCTGAATTGTCCTGACATAATTCCCTGATAGGTGGAAGTTTTGTTTTTTTTTAATACAGCAATTAAACTGTGGAAAAAGTGTTAAATATTCCCATTATGAATTGGTTTTCAAACAGCATTGCTAGGCAACAGTAAAATACACTGTTTGATGCATATTTCAATTAAATTATTATGCTGTATTTATTTTGACAATTAAACAAGCTTCCCTCACATTTTTCTTCTGAAATTAGAGATAAACTACATGCATTACAAGAGCAGTGCACAATTATGGTTTTTATGAGCCAGAGGACACTGTTACAGTGGCAGTGCTGGAGGCATTATGCCCTATAGATCTGTGGAGAACATGGGAAGGGCAATCTCTTATTACATCTGTTCAAGAGGTGCAGCTAGCACTCCCTCCAGTAGAGTTGTTATGTCCAAGGGTCACAGCCATGTCCCTACTATTGCCCAGGGCAGAAACTACTCCCTCTGGACTGCTTCAGCTGCTACTGGCATTGCTAGTCACCCCTTCATGCTCACCACTAAGCGCTCTGTAGGGAATTAAGAGAAAACAAAACAAGATAGCAACGCCCCAAAAGCTGTAGATGGTGAAACAGGGGAGAAGAACATTGGGTGGGGGGGGGGGGGAGAAGGAGGAGGAGAAAGGAGAAACTTTAGTTCTGTAGAATTTTATTCTGCTCAAGTTCTCAGAACCCTCTTTTCCAATTTGGAGTTGGGGCAGATCTAGGACAAGGGTGGGCAATAATTTTTGGTCGGGGGCCACTCCAAGATTTTGGAAAGTGGTCAAGGGCCGCACTTTTCTGTGGAGGAGATGGGAGGGGGGGTCTAAGATGGCAGTTGGGTGCAGAAGGGCACACAGGGTAAGAGACTGAGGTGCAGGAGACAATGTGAGGTCTAAGAGGAAGTTTGGATGCAAGAGAGAGTTGTGATCTGGGTCAGGGGACTGGGATGTAGGGTAAGGCAGAATGGGTGCAAGAGAAGATTCTGGACTGGGGGAGGGGCTCTGGGAGGAAGTGCAAAGTCTCAGAGGGATTTGTGACCTGGCAGAAGGAGAAAAGGGGGTTCAGAATGCAGACGGTTAGGCGGGTCATCTGGGAATGGGGTGCATGAGAGGATTCTGGCCTGGGAGAGGAGTGTAGAAGGGGTTACAGGGTCTAGGAGGGAGTTGTGACCTGGGGCAGTGGAATACTGAGGGTCTGGATGGTGACCTGTGGGAGAGGCAGGAGTGCTAAAGGCAGGCTCTGGCTGGGAGGCACTTACCCAAGTGTCTCCCGGCCAGCAGCCCTGCAGTACCCCCAAGGCAGGCTGGACTCCCTGCCTGCTGCAGTCCCAGACCACTCAATACTGCAGGCTGCTTCCTCCATGTGGCTCTCAGCTTCAGGAAAGGGAAGAGGCTTCCACTGCACCCGTCCCTAAGCCAATCTCTCAACTCTTATTGGCCAGTTGTTTCCAGCCAACAGAACCAGTCCAACCAAACTCAAACACAAAGATAATACAATACAGTAAAACTCTTAACTGAATGCTAATCACCCAAAACAGTTCTTTGAACTCACTCCCTGTGAATCTTATTGTTTCTTTGGGATGCTGGGGCTAATAGGGATGGGTTCACAAAGGAACATTGTGATGGGAAGCTGTTTAGAGTTTTTATTTTACTCAAACATTTTCTGGTATGGCATCATTGCAGCTTCAATTTCCCTTTTAACTTTTAGGTTTTGTTCCATCAAGGGATCACTCAAACATTTGCTTAGCGAGTTGTTTGCATCTGAAGAGAGCCAGTATTTCTAAATTTAAATTGGGTTTTTCTCTCTTCTTGTCTTTCCTCTTCATATTCACTATTTAATCACGATTTCAGCTAGGTCCCCATTAGTTAATTCCTCTGAATGCGACTATCAGTTTTTCTACCTGTGTTTCCTCCATATCCTCAAAACCCTCTCCTCGAACATCACAATCCTTTTGATTTCTTCATTGACAAGCGGGAGATCAGTGATATCATTTGACAGATTCCTTCCACAACTTCCTCAAACAAGCATCGATAGTTCATTATTTTATTTCATTTATGTTAGCGATGCAGTTAGCCATGTTGTAGTTCTTCCAGCACTTCCTGACATCAAGTATTTCATCAACTTCCAGTGCATTACAAATCTGAGCACAGATGTGCATGCTGTAGTGGGCTTTAAAAGTAGCAATCACACCCTGGTCAAAAGGCTGGATGAAGGAAGTTGTGTTAGGTAGCACGACAATAACTTCCATGTCAGGATGAGAAAATTGCAGAGTGGTTTGTGGGTGGCCTGGCACACTGTCCAAGATGAGTAGCACTTTGAAAGACAGCCCATTGGACCTCAGTATTTTTCTACCTCTCAGACAAAACAGTTGTGGAACCAGTCCAAAAATACATCAGCCAAGGTTTGTGACCCAAACCTTTCTGTTTGACCCGAAAAAAAAAATGACAAGCTGTGCTCATTCTTTCCCTTTAATGCCCTGATGTTCAATGCACAATAGAGCAACATAAGTTTCACCATGCAGTTTCCTGGACCATTAGCACAAATAAGAAGGACTACCCTGTTTTTTGCTATTTTGAAGTCCTTTCTTCCTTGAATAGGTATGTTCTTGCAGGTATCCTTTTCCAAAATAAGGAAGTTTCATCTGCATTGAAAATGTATTGGGACACATAACCCTTATCCTCAATAGTTTTAAGAAGCTGAGGGGATAATCTCATGCTATTTTATGATCTGCTGAGTAGGGATGTTAGCACGTAGTCAGCTACACGATTAACTGCTACGCCTGGGCTTATCGGTTAATCGTAAGGACTACATGTACACCCCTGCCCTTGCTGCCTCTCTATCACCATCTCCTATAGAGCTGCCTCTCCCACCTGCACTGCTGCCTCTGACAGAAAGGCAGCATCGCAGGGCGGGAGCCAGTACATGCAGGAAGTGGTTTTCAAGATGCCTCCCCACGTATGTCGACTCCCACGGAACCACCTGTCCCCCCATGCAGTGAATGAAAATGCACTGTCATATCTTGCCGTCCTCACCACCTGATGCTTGCTCAAAGTGCTTCCACAAACGGAAAGCCTTTTCTTGAATTACAGCCCCATTCACAGGTGCTCATTTCTGTGGCACGTCTTCTAATGCCTTTGCCATTTTCTCAGTTATGGGATCAGGAATCGCCTTTTTTCCCTTTTTAAGCTTCTTGACCTTTGTGTGCATTGCTCGATTTTCTTTTTGGTGCCTTAATAAAGGGTGTGAGGTAACTTGGTGACCATAAATATTTATTTATTTATTTATTTATTTACTAGAATGCACTGAAAAAGCGTCAGCAGCAGCGTCAGCATGCAGCGTCAGCATGCTGCATATGTGCTTGGGCTGGTGTGACGCAGCGCAGCATACCATAAATATACAAAAATATGAACAGTAAAAACACAGAAGGTGAGGGCTTCCTGTATATCTTTTAATAGAAAGATTTCTAGTACTATAATTATTAAAGTCTCAAAAAAAAATAAGAATGTGAAAGTTTCAATCTGAAACTGGAACATGAAATCAGAAGACAGACTTTTTGAAATCCACTAGTGCTATTTCTTAGACATTATTAAAATGGAATATGCAACCAAGTATGATACAATATGTTCATTTGTATTCAAATCCTGTTTACTGTCAATATTTTACCAAATCAATGGCCTTTAGTACTCATGTTCCCAATGAGTTCTACCAAATGTGTCTATGTCCACTACTACTTGTGGACAACTAAATGTGCTCAGATGAATGACGCATTATAGTCAGGGACCTCCCTTTGCAAGCAAATTGGATGGTAATGACAAACATCTGCCTTGTAACAAGTGGTATCTTTGCATGTGAAGAAACATTTGCCAATTTAATACATACACCATATCAAACATTTCATTTTGGAAATAGAACTGCACTTTGCATGTATGTAGCATTTATATTTTTTGAAAAAAATTAACTTGACATTTATTGTTAAAGCAATGTAATTCTCACGTACTTTTGTGCATTTTCCCTTCCTCTGAAATATCTGAATGCTGCTATGTAAATTGCTTTAATCTCTTTGTGTGACAAATTATAATCAAAATCCCAGCTATTCATAATATAAATTCCAAGTAAGTATTCTAAACAGCAAGTTTAATATGAGACAGAGCATGAGTTCCAGTCAAGAACTGCTGTAGGCACAGATTTGGCAGCCTTCGATCAGCTATCAAAGCTTGGAACACCAGAATTTAGAGCAGTACTATAAGGTTCATCTTGAGGCTAAAGTATATTCCCCCTCTGGATCCCAACTTCTCAGCAAATACAGCATACAAATAATTATGTAAAAGTAAATGGTAAATATGGCAACCGAGCGAGGAAGTCAGGAAACTATCCTCATGACCACATACATACGGCTGCTCACATCTCTTTAACATCTTTTAGTTCACAATTAAGCAATACCAAAAGGCAATTTTTCAAGGAAATCTTTTTAGAATCCCACCTACGCCTACACTGAAGATTACATAAATTATTTTATGATTTAACTAAGGCTTTGGAACATAGTCCTACATGACATACTCATAAGCAAACTAGGAAAATATTGCCTAGATGACATTACCATCAACACGTAACTGTTGAAATAGTAATTATCACTGTTTCACTGTCAAACAGGAAAGACATATCAAGTGAGGTCACTCAATGGTCAGTCCTGGGTACAGTATTATTAAATATTTTCACTAATTACATGGATAATTACACCAAGTTGGGAGAAGTGGCAAGCATTTTAAGGACAGGATTATAAATCAAAATTATCTTGTCAAATTGCCAAAAAAAAGCCAACAACAATTTACCCAACGTTGCTTGGGTCCTTAACTCAATTTTTGTTTTTTTGGGGGGGAGGGGCTTGGGATTTTTTTTTTGGAAAATAGAATAAAAATGCACATGCTTCATTTAAATCATTGCTGTGGGGTTGGGGATGAAGGGTTCACTATGCAGGCTGCTCCAGGGAGAGAGGACTACCCCAGCCCCCTCTCACTGCAGCAGCTTGGGGTCAAGTGTGAAGTGCCTCTCCATAGCTGCTGGAGTTCCAGAAGGCAAAGTCAGAGGGAGAAGGGGTCAGGTCCAAGTTAGGGATGTTACATATTGGTTAACTGAATAGTTAAGTAACCTCGTGAATTCTTATCGGTTTGTCGACTATTCTATAGTCCCAGGGCGGGGCCAGCGCCAGTGCGCTCCATCCCCACCCCCAAGGAGCCCCCTGCTGCTCCGCACTGCTGCCTCTGTATCAGAGACAGCAGCACGGGCTGCCAGGCAGGAGCTGGTCCACAAGGGAAGCCAGTTTAAAAACTAGCTCCCCTCAGGGACCGGCTGCCTGTCGCCCTGTGCTGCTGCCTCTGATACAGAGACAGCAGTGTGGGGTGGCAGTAGCCCTTGTCTAGGTTGGGTCTGAGTTCCCAGACCCTGCGTGAGCCAGAACTGAACCAGGCTACCTGCCTGCCTGGCTGTTAATACACTTTAAATGCAGACCCGTCGCAAGCCAGGACTGAGCCAGTCTGCTGGCCAGACTGCTAAAAAGTTTACTGGCAAGGGTGAAGGGAGGGAAGTGCATGTAGTCTATAGCATTAATCTATAACCTTTTGCTTATCAGTTAATCTACTACACTATTACATCCCTCGTCCCAGTTTGTCTGCCCTCTGTGCTTGTCAGCCAGAATGAGGAATGTTACAAACTCTGCACTTCCCCCCCACTCCCTGATGAAGAGCAACAGCCAACAATGTTCCCATACAATTTGGGAGGGGAGAGACTGCAGCCCCCTGCCCTCCGTAAAGGGCGCCTGGGGGAGTGGGAGGCCTGGGACTGGGGCAGTCATGGATGTGGGGAAGGAATGGAGGGTGCCACCAGCCAGAGCCCTTTCACCTACCCCTTTACCTTGCTTTAAGTTATTATAAAATAAATGTATACCAAATTCAGTGGTCCTAGCTCTTACCCTTTAGCAAGAGCTCTTGAACAGACAGACAGACAAAACACACAGGCAGACGGACAGACTCTTTCAAATATATAGTAGATTTTGATGGATAATATGCATCTTTTCTATATTTATCTATTCAATTTTTTACAGCTTCAAGAAATTATGCAGAGTGTCAGGAAATAGTGAGATCACACAATATTTACTTAATTACATTGTTGTTGTAATTCAAAAAGTTAAAGCTTTATAGTCATTAAAACACAAATTGTCAACATCATGTCAAAACATGCAATATAAAGCCTTAAATCAAACTCTAATTACTTCTCAAGCAGCATTTTTCTTACTTTGACCAATTGTAAATTTTGATCATTATCAATGGAAACTTTTTTCTTGTTGGTCCATGTGTGCATGGTGAAAAAAACATTTCCCAACAAAAATCTAATCCTTCTAAGCCTATTCACAAGGCTGTCTCTGTTATCGATGCCAAAAACTCCTGAGGTTCTGAACACTGATATTGAGGATATAAACATCCAAACCACAAGTTTCCAATTTTATATATTTTATTAATAAGAAGAATGCATAAAATATATATAGAAATCAAATTAGAAGAAATTAATATCAAATCGTACAGTTACATTTAATCATCTCGCTGATTAATCCATATTAAGTAAAATAACATTATTTACAAACTTTGTCAAATAGCTAAATAAGAATGCTGACTTACTAAGTTATCAGCCTCAAAAAGCAACGTGATATTATCAACGACAATACCAAAGGTAGTTGTTAAAGGAAATCTTCTTTGGAGTCCCATGTAAGCATACATATACAATGGGCACACAAAATATTTTATATTTTGAGAGATGTTTCTCACAGGTATATAACTGGTAATATTACTGACACTGTCAGAAATGATTAAAAAGGAAGAAACATTTTAAGTCCACTTATTATACGCATTGATACTACAGTATTGGCACTCAAGTATAAAGCTTCCCAGTAGAAATCAAGATTCCAGGTTCTTTGAACAAGTCATTTAACTTTTCTGAGCATGAGTTTATTAACCCTTGATGCTGTTGCAAAAAAAGCAAACATGATTCTGGGATGCATTAACAGGTGTGTTGTGAGCAAGACATGAGAAGTCATTCTTCCGCCCTTAACAATGTCCCTTTGAAAAACTGCCAACTCTCCTCAGCTGTTTTTCCCCTCAGTCTTGATTCCCATGGAACCTTACCTATCAGCTCTCTGAGCTTACCAAAATCTGCCTTCTTGAAATCCATTGTCTCTATTTTGCTGTTCTCCCTTCTACCCTTCCTTAGAATTGTGAACTCTATGATTTCATGATCACTTTCACCCAAGCTGCCTTCCACTTTCAAATTCTCAACCAGTTCCTCCCTATTTGTTAGGATCAAATCTAGAACAGCTTCCCCCCGGTAGCTTTTTCAACCTTCTGAAATAAAAAGTTGTCTCCAATGCAGTCCAAGAACTTATTGGATAGTCTGTGCCCCACTGTGTTAGTTTCCCAACATATATCTGGATAGTTGAAGTCCCCCATCACCACCAAATCTTTTTAATTTAACTGTCAGGATAGTCAAACACTGGAATAAATTGCCCAGAGAGGTTGTGGAATCTCCATCTCTGGAGATATTTAAGAGTAGGTTAGATAAATGTCTATCAGGGATGGTCTAGACAGTATTTGGTCCTGCCATGAGGGCAGGGGACTGGACTCAATGACCTCTCGAGGTCTCTTCCAGTCCTAGTATTCTATGATTCTAACCCATAAAATGAATATACTAATATATTTATTTTGGAGATACTGAGAATGTTCATTTGATGCCTATAAGGCATCAAACTGATTTTAAATAATAGTTGAGTCTAAAAACTACTTAAAATTCCATGGTTTAAAATTCTACATATCTAACGTAAAAGGTTTGTTCAGCTTTATCAGGAGCGAGTATAAGACTATGGCATGAACCCTCACAGGAACTATGAACCATTACAAGAAATCACATCTTCCTTTCCAAGTGCTTTGATCTTACTTTCCTTATTACAGACACACAGCACAGGGTATGTGTGATAATAAAATATCCTACCAGAACTAACTATAAATTTTCCCTCTGAAGAGAAGAGTGAACAAACCACAAATGATAGACATTAATCATGCCATGTATTGCTCTCTTGGAAAACACTTGTACATAGTTCCCCAAGTTTAATTTTCACCACCAAATTTTAAACAATCATTGAATAAACAAGAATCAAACAGTCCTTACTATGTCAGCGTAGTTAGATGTCTTTGAACTGACCTAGAGCACAGCAATGAATACCACCCACGGAACAGAAGTCTCAGCTACCCTACTGAATTACAGACCAATTTCAATTCCAGAAGATGCTTATTTAAGAGACAAGGGATTAACAGTTGAGCTACTGATTTGTTGAGAGATGCTCAGTCAGGGCCTGATCCACAGTTCACTGATGTCAATAGGATTTTTTCCATTAACTTCAACAGGTTTTAAATCAAGTCCTCAGAGAGGAACAATTGCACAGACATTTCCCAGCACAGAATAGGGGAAAGATGGGCAATGAAAAGGCAAAGATCAAAGAGTCAAGAAAAAGAAACATTTTAATATTATCTATAAATTTACATCCAAAATTTTTTCACCTTAAGCAACACAGTATGTGCTGAATGTCCTCATTAGCCCGACTATTACGAGTCCTGTACCATGGGACAGTCAATCTGTGAAAGGTTATCTGCTCAGCTCTACACATGTGAATGACTAGTTGCTTCCCCTCCCCTTGCTGCCTCTATCAGAAAGAGGCATCAAAAGGGGGAGGAGGGGAGAAGAATGAATGGGGTACTTTAAAGCTGCAGCGCCATTTGGAGCCTGGGGTCAACTGGGGACTCCCCTGCTGACCCTGGGCTCCATGCAGCGCTGCCACTTTGCAAGGACACAAGGAGCACGGGGCCAGCAGAGGACTGCTTGAGTCCCTAGTTGACCCCATGCTCCCCACAGCACTTTCACCTTTCAAGTGTAGCAACAGCAACACTTCAAAGGTGGAGGTGCCCTTACTGACTAATTGAATACTCGATTAGCCAACTGATCTAAATTTAACATTCCTACTCAGCTCCCTGTTGTGCCAGTAGAGAAATATATTTGCATTCACCCGTAACTTACATGTACAAACAGGGCGATCCCTTTCATTAGCAGGTACAGCACAATACAGATATTGGTTGCAAATACAAAGTTTTTGTGGACAAGTAATACCCCGAGTTATGAATTTGGACCAATACATTAGAAACTACATTAGCTTTTTCAATTTACCATTAGTGTGCTGAGGGCCCGTTGCTAAACTGAGGAACCATCGCTGTATTTTCTTTTGGTGCTTAATCTCCCAAGATTTTTGCTTTATTATTTGTTATACATACCTTTGCTCTGTAAAAAATGGCACGTCTCAACAGAAAAAAAATCATTTCAAAATAGGCAACCATTTAGTTTAATAAAATAGATAAATTCCAAAGGTATTGATCTGCTGCTATAATAAATTTTCATTTTAAAAAATGATGGTGATGGCGGAGAACATTGTCACAGAAGAAAGGTCTCCTACTACTAGATTAATAACACAGCAAACACAAGATATTTATTTTCAAAGCATGTTGATGCAATAGAACATCAAATATATGCTCACAGTACTATTGAATGTTTGCCTTTTTATTGGGTTAATAACTACCTTCTGTATTTCAACTACTCAGTGAATAGTTTATTCATTTCAGAAGCAAACTAGTTTTATAAACAAATTTTTGTGAGTGACTTAGTTTTTTTAAAATAAGCTAAATCAGGAAACAGATGCGTTGTATCCCTTCCTCATTTCAGATTTTGACTGTTTATTATATAGTGTTGCCTTTACATTGTTTCAAGGTTTAAAGAAAATTTCTGATGTATATCTGACTTTTAAATTCTTGATCAGTGTATCTGATATTTATGCAATTTTTTGCTGCCATTGTGATCAAGAACATAGAGAACTTTATGAAAGCATTGAATAAGCCAGAACCAGGTAATTTGCTTGATTGGCCTCTATTTCTGAATTCAGAAACAACCTGAACAATCTTTAAATATTTGGGATATTTGTTTTAAAAAATTATTTTCCTTTAGAAAAATCTACTTTTGGTGAGCTTGGATTTGCTTCATTTTTTGTTCTTTCCACCACATCAATCCCAATTTTTGTGAACGTCAAATACGGTCTCAGGGTTCCAGAAACTCAGTCCATGTTGTTCCGTTGCACTTGCCAATATTCAAACAATCTGGCCATCACCCTTCTCTCACTATATTCAGATGGATAGCACTCATGAGAATAACTCATTAAAGCTGTATCTGCAGCATCTGCACACTGAATTTCCAAAAAGTATGGTAAATTTCATCATCTTGGTTTTGTTTAATTTTCTGATGGTAATGCTATTTCCTGACCCATACCCTTCAGGGACATGTCTCTCTATATTGCACTCTCTTGATAATTATGTACCCAGCATTGTAGAAAGGTCTGAAGGTGTTATGGCATATCCATGACTTTCTTTCATTAAGCACAGCCCAATTGGTCTCTTTTTCTATGCTTCCTTCCAGTTGCAATTAGAGCTTTGTGTACTTTTATTCAAGAAATGTCAACTAAATTTCTAATCTTGCTAAGGAGGATGTCCCTGGATATGGGGCACTGTCGGCCTAAAAGAAAAGGACTGATACCTCAAATATGACTGAATGTGCCACAGAAAGCTAGAGAGAAGAGGACAGGTTTAATGTGCTTCCAGCAGCACTATTTAGCAAACAGTTTAATGTGCTTCCAGCAACACTATTTAGCAAACAGCTGACATGCTCATGGTAGCTCTGTTAGCAAAATAGGTATGCCTCTTTAGCAAATATTGAAACATATGCTTAAATCCATCTCTCTTTAGGAGAGGACTTAAGCACATGTTTAGCTTCTGCTTCAGGGGGGGATTCAGCCACAAGCTTAAGAGCTTTGCAGATGGAGGATGGACTTAAATGCCTTGCCG
Source organism: Pelochelys cantorii (assembly GCA_032595735.1). Lineage (NCBI taxonomy): Eukaryota > Metazoa > Chordata > Testudines > Trionychidae > Pelochelys > Pelochelys cantorii. Next base: position 81,794,391 of record CM064329.1, on the reverse strand, counting down.
AATCGGAATATTTATATGGTCCACTCAAGACTCTCCTTTGGTTAACGACCACTCTAACCCAGAAAAACTAATTGTAGCTGTAAGTGGTCATTTTGGAAAACTGTAGCAGTCTGTATTATCTTCACACCCAGCCATCAGATGCATGCAAAGGCCGCCCCACGCCAAAAAAAAACCAAACCAAAACAAAAAAAAGCCATGAAATTTGCCAGTCTTGGGGCATGAACTAATGAAGATTGTTAAATATGGGCCACCATCAACTTATGTTATATTGGCTGTGGCAGCCATTTTAATAGCATTATAAAACACAAGAATAGAAGCTGGCACAAACCCTACTATATCAAGTTTGACAAGACGAAATTTAAAATGGCTGAGAAAATAAAACTTGGAGAAAGATATTGACTGTCTTTAACTGTAGAAGAAATAGATACATCTAAGTGACCAAAACAAAGGACATCCAGAAAAAAAAGGTTTTCTCTCTGACATGAACATACCCTCAGAAGGACTCCTTGAAGTTTATAGCTCAATAGTTGAGTCTGCAAGCATATCATTCAGCTGTACGAGTAGTGCTTGCTTGAAAAATTAGGTGCACGGGCCTTATGGTATATCTACCCAGCAAAGAAAAACTTGCAGCTGACACATATGAACCAACTTGGGCTCAAGTAGCTCAGCTGTTTCATTGCTATGAAGGCTTCGGGGCTAGGAATGAAGCCCAGACTCTAGGACCCTGTAAGGTGGGAGCAATCCCAGAACTCAGGTTCCAGCCAGAATCCAGAAGTTTACACAGTAATGGAACAACCCTGAAGCCCAAGCTCTGTGAATCTGAGTCAGTTGGCACAAGCCAATTGCAGGTTTCCCTTTGCTGTGTAGACATACCCTCTGTAATCCAAGAAGCAAAGTATCACATGAGACGTCTGTTCAGGTTTCTTCTCCCTGACTTTGTAGAGACACCAAAGCAACAAAATCAATAGTATCACATAGCTTGCCTTAAGTGAACTGACAGCATATACTAAACATGCAAGACTGAATGAAGTTGGCTCCAGATGTTCGAAAGAGCAAACCTCATGAGGCGCTATACTAATGATGTGAAAATGTGGATAATTGGCTAATTGAGTAGTCGATGGAATTTCCATCAGCTAGTAGATTAGTCGGGGGAGAGGTGATCGCTACCCCTGCTGTGGCACTACAGTTCAAATGTAGTAGGAGCCAGGCTGTCTGGCAGCTCTTACTAAGCATTCCCCGTTTGTGCCAGCCCGAGGAACTAACGCTGCTGTGGCTCTCCACCAGGCTCTTACTACATTTAAAAAGCAGAGGTGCAGCATTTGGGACCAGGCGTGAGCCAGGAATCGATTCCCAGCTTGCGCCTAGTCCACACTGTGCCTCTGCCCTCCCCTGCCCCTCCACAGGTGGGGGGGGGCTTTTAAATCATCTCCCCCCTGCGCCGACTCCTGTACCCCCCTCCTGCTGCCTCTGATAGAGGCAGCAAAGGGTGGGGGAAGCAACTAGTAGAGTATTGACTCAACTATGTGGTAAGCCTAGGCTTATCAGGTAGTTGACTAGTATACTAGTAGCTTACATCCTCACTCTATACAGCTAGATTAGAACAGCTGGGGTGATATTGGTTGGGCACATCCACAGCACTCAACTAAAATCCAGTATCCTTTCACACATTCCAGATCTCCAAGCACAAAGGAGGACATGATGGGCTCCTTGCCTTCAATTAGGATATTTCCTCCAAAGAGCATGTGAGGAAGACTGTGATGAACAAGCACCTCACCTGTCCCAAACAGCAAACATTATTTGAAGAGGTGTGTTAAAAATGAAGTCACAATTTACTGGATTGTTTGACCCAGGATGCCGTGCAAAGTCTGTGCCTGAGCCATTAGTGACACTGATGTTGCTGATATTGGATGGGCCAAACATGACGAACCAAGCCAGAACAAGTTTAATTTAATCGTTTTACCTTTATTTTGACAGAACTATTGCAGTGAATCACCACCATCTGTTGACATGAATGACAAAGTATCTCAACAGAGTTTGAGAAACAACTTTACCAGTCTATGTTGTTTTGACACTTCATGCACAGACATGAAAAGTAACCTAGTAGATACCTTTTTTAATATTTGGATATTTCATTTCCTACTACAGATTGTTGGACATCTCTACCAGCATAAGAATGAGACACGATCCTTTTTGTTGTCTCAGATGAGAAAACTACACCTGGAAAAGAAATCTGACCTGATCGGTATTTTGGAGCATCGTGTTCCATTGCAAGATACGGCTCAAGCAGTCAAGCTATAATTTTTGATGAAGCAGCTCTTGTGAACATGTTCAAATCTGCTTCTAAAAACATAACTGATGACTATGCTATGAATAATTTTCATTCCATACCTTGAGACACAGATGCACTATTACAAAAGAATGAGTATAGCGTGAAATGTTCACACTGCTAATAGTCTCAGCGCACAGAACAGGAGCATTAAAGGAAAGGAAGTCAAGATGCACGCCAAACCTTATATCCCTTTACCACTAAACTTCCTAGAGCCTCTGCACATAAGTGAAAATGAAAATGGACTCTCACTTCCTTAAAGTATATTTCAAAGTCGGCAGTAGAAAGCAAAGTAGTAACCACACCAGATGATCAAGATGAATTGGTGGCCCTACACATGGTAAGACCAGCCTTTCCTCGTGCAACCATAAGTAAACAGATACCAGAATAAGACTGGATGCTGCTGATGCATTTGGTTGAGGAGATACTGATGTTGTCATGTGCACAACTGACACAGATGTGGCACTCTTCATTATTACAGATGTATCTCTGAACTGTGCATTGCATTTGGGACCAGCTGACATTAATGGTAACTGCTCATGACATAACTTCTTCAGTTGGCTAAATTAAAATCAAAGGTTTTACCAGTGTCTCATGTCCACGCTGGTTGAGAGACAGTGTCTGCCTTTGCTGGAAAAAGAAATAAGTCTTCATGGGAACCCAGGAAGCACTAGAAGCAATCTCTGCTTCCATGGATTTGTCTGATGCACTCAGCCTATAGATGGTGGACCTATGTCTCCATTGCAATGCTTTCTTGTGCTTTCATAAGACAGGACAATTGGACAAATGCTGCTGATGAGCACCAAGAGACTTTTGGAATCCCTCCCACCAAATACAGCAAATTGCAAACAAAGCAGGACATTTCCAGGGTCAGGCTCTTATATACAAAGAACAAACCATGTCAATATGTGGAAAAACAAATTGTGTCAAACCAATCTGATAGCTTTCTTTGATAGCATATCAAGCATTGTGGAGAAGCAGTGGACGTGGTATACCTAGACTTTAGTAAGGCATTTGACACGGTCTCACATAACCTTCTTATCAATAAACTAAGAAAAGGCAACCTAGATGGGAGTACTATAAGGTGGGTGTACAACTGGCTAAACAACTGAGAGTAGTTGTTAACGGTTCACAATCATGCTGGAAGGGCATAACAAGTGGGGTTCCACATGAGGTCTGTTTTGAGACTGGTTCTGTTCAATATTTTCATCAACGATTTAGATATTGGCGTAGAGCGTACGCTTATTAAGTTTGCAGATGCAACCCCTCCCAACTTGGTATCAACTGCCTTGGAGGATCATAATTCAAAATGATCTGGACAAACTGGAGAAATGGTCTGAGGTAAATAGGATGAAATGTAATGAGGACAAATGCAAAGTACTCCACTTAGAAAGGAACAATCAGTTTCACACATACCGTACGGGAAGTGATTGTCTAGGAAGGAATACTACTGAAAGGGATTATGGGGTCATAGTGGACGACAAGTTAACCATGACTCAACAGTGTGACACTTTGGCAAAAAAAGCAAACATTATTCTGGAAAGCATTAACAGGAGTATTCTTATGAGCAAGACATAAGTTATTCTTTCGCTCTATTCTGAGCTGATTAGGCCTCAATTGGAGCGTTGTGTTCAGTTCTACGCACCACATTTCAAGAAAGATATGGAAAAATTGGAGGAGGTCCAGAGAAGAACAACAAAAATGAATAAACGTTTAGAAAACATGACCTATGAGGGAAGACTGAAAGAACTGGGCTTGTTTAGTTTAGAAAAGACAAGATGGAGCGTGGACATGATGGTGGTTTTCAAGTATCTAAGGGTATGTCTACACTTGCCCCCTAGTTCGGACTAGGGAGGCAAATGAAGCATACCGAAGTTGTTAATGAAGCGCGGGATTTAAATATCCCGCCTTGATTAGCATATTCGCAGCCGGCCGCCATTTTAAAATGCCGGTCGCCCGATTTAACTTGCCGCGTGTCGACGTGGTAGTCCTATCCAAAACCCTTCCCTCGAATTAACTGTTACTCCTCATTGCATTTTAAAATGGCGACCGGCCACGAATATGCTAATCAAGCGCGGGATATTTAAATCCGCGCTTTATTAGCAACTTCGGTATGCTTCATTTGCCTCCCTAGTCCGAACTAGGGGGCAATTGTAGACATACCCTAAAAGTGTGTTACAAGGAGGAGGGAGAAAAATTGTTCTCCTTGGCCTCTGATGATAGGACAAGAAGCTGTGGGCTTAAACTGCAGCAAGGGGGGTTTAGGTTGGACATTAGGAAAAATTTCCTGCCGGTCAAGGTGGTTAAACACTGGAATAAGTTTCCTGGAGGGCTGTGGAATCTCCATCACTAGAGATATTTAAGAGTAGGTTAGACAGACACCTGTCAGGGATGATCTAGACAGTGCTTGTTCCTGTCATGAAGGCAGGGGACTGGATTCAATGACCTCGAGGTCCCTTCCAGTTGTATGGTTCTATATGCTCCTGAGCTCCCCTCTCCCAAGGAACAAAGATGGATTCAGTGCACCAACAGTCAACCATGGACAACCCTCCTAGAAATAAATGAAGGTCATGAACTCCTCAGACAAGGGTGAGGAACCGAAGGCTTGGGGACCAGATAAGGCCCCCGACTTGCCTGGATCTGGCCCCCGAGGCATGGGGCTCCCCCCTAGCATTGGGTAGCTGAAGCTGGCACTCCAGCTCCCTCTGCCATTCTACCACAGGGCTAGAGCACATACAAAACAAATCTACTAGCCTGGGCCCTCCCTAGACTCTGGTGTGCAAGGAAAACGTGGGGAGTGTCTTGCTCCTTCTCAGTCGAGGGACATATCAGTGATGGTGTGGTTTTCCTTTTTGCTTCTCATTTGTGAGTGGCCTCCAAATAGTTTTTGTGTGGTTCTGTGGCCCGACCCAAAAAAGGTTCCCCATTCCTGTCCTAAGATGTGGTTGCAAAATGGGGTGCCAGGCAAAGTTCAAGTATGTCAAGGAAGCACGGGGTTGCATTGGTCTGTGCCACGACAGAGGACAATGTGATGTTTCAGTATACTGAAGACTATGGAAGGCTTTGTTTCTTAGTTTGTTTTAGGCTGCGTGTTTATGTAAGCTGTCATTTCAATCTTTCTGAGAGACAACAGCATCCTCTTATGCACAGATCAAAATCTAAAATATTGCTATTAGCAAACAAAAATGTAACTTTCCACTCATGAATGTACTGTGTTCTCTCTCTACATATATATACACAAAAGTTTTTCCTGCCAGACAACAGAATGTCATCACGCTCTCACACCAGAATGACATCACCACACTATCTGGCTGCAAAAGCAAAAGCAGCCAGAGAGAGAAGGGTTGGAAAGCATAGCGAGTATACTGCAACCCACTAGTTTTTATAATTAATAGTTTAGTAAATACTCTTTAGTGTCATGCTACAGAGCATATTAATTCTTAAGATGTATGTATCATCTCAAGCTATTAGAAATCATTGCTTTAATTTTTAGGACATGGAAGACAATAGACATTTATGCCCCAAAATAAAAGCTCACTGGGATGGTTTAATACCATAAACAGTCAGTATTAGAAAAACACATCAAAAGCAAAAATGCATTCAGAATGTAAAATGGCCAACACTATTATGGCAAGAATTAGCTATGGCCAAATGGCTGAAAATCTTTAATGGATCATCCCATAAGATTCTGCCAAATTTCATGTTTATCATAAATCCAGAATTCTTTCATAAATCTGATTCGTTACCAGTAAATCCAGACAAATACTACTTCATTTTGCATCTGTTTTGTTTTATGCAAATAAGGAGGGACTCATTTACACTTGTTTCATTTTGCACCAGAGATGAGACTCTGTGGGTACGTCTACACTACAGCGTCATCTTGAAATATCTAATTTAGAAATAGTTATAAGATATTTCGAAATAACGCGTCTACACACAAAATGCATTTCGGAATAGCATTTGGCCATTTCGAAATAGCGCGTCCACACTGAGAGGACGCTGAATCGCATTTAAGGCCAGCCAGAACCAGGTCCAGCTGGGTATCAGATCAGGAGTTAGCCTCAGGCAGCAGCCACACAAGATATCTGAGGCCTGTGTTTAAAGGGACCCCCCCCGGACAGCCAGTTCTCAGCTTTCCCTGCTTGCTTGCCTACCTCGCTGAGGGACAGCAAAGCATTTTGTCTCTGCATGCTCTGGTTGCCCTCACTCGGGATACCACAGCACTCTGCAACATGGAGCCAGAGTTGCCCCTGGGGACTCTGGTGCTTCTCATGGACGTGTTGCTGCAAGCCTGGCTGCACTTTCTGCAGGCTGCCATCCGGGAGGTCCATTGAGGGGCTGTCAGTAGCCAGGAGGCCCTGCAGGAGAGCTTCCACCCTGAGGAGCACTAAGAGCCTCCCTTGTCTGCCCCACTGGGGGCTCGTGCCTCATTCCTCCCTCACATCCTTCCATTACCCCTCCCTAACTCCCCTTCCTGATGTCAAATAAAATACACGTATTTTCATGAACGCAAACTCTCTTTATTAACAAAACTGGGAGTTGGGGGAAATGAAACTCTGGTGAGACTGGGAAAAGGAGGCAGGAGAGGGGAGGAGAGAGGGTGGTAGAGGGGAGGGGGAAACCTGGGAGGAGGGAGCTGGAAGGGGGAAGCAAGGGGAAGAAGGAGGAGGGGAAGCTCAGGGTTGGGGGTCTCACTGGACCAACTTGATTTTCATGCAAAGCTGCTCCTGGGTTTGCATGTGGCCTTTGGTGGCCAGGCTGGCAGCTATCCTGCCATAGATGGCCACGTTCCCCCATCTAGTGCGGAGATCATGGACATTGGGGGCATCCCCCCAAACCTGAATAAGGTCCATGATCTCCGCCCTGGACCAGGAAGACGCCCGCCTTCTCCGGCCCCTGGCAGGCTCCTGGGAGCTGGCAGAAGCTCCGAGGGAGCGGTGGAGGGCGGGCTGCCTCACGTTTTGGGACAACTGCGTCAGGGCAGTGACTGCTGGCTCTAGGCTGGCAGGCTTGGAGCTGGCACAGGCATTGAGGCCAGAGTCTATCCCTTTAAGGGCTCCGGGGGGGGGGGGGAGGGAGAGGAGTGTTCTTGGTTGAGGCCAGAGTGGCCACCAAGGCACCCTGGGAAGGGCTGAAGGCCCCCTATTTCGAAATAAGTGTCGACACAGCACTTATTTCAAAATAGCAATTTTGAAATTGGCATTATTCCTCGTGGAATGAGATTTACCAATTTCGAAATAAGCCCTCCGCTATTTGGATTTAATTTCGAAATAGCAGTTGGCTTGTGTAGACGCTAGGAAAGTTATTTCGAAATAACAGCTGTTGTGTGTAGACATACCCTGCTGGAATACTTACGCAGCCTATTCCCACATCAGTAGCTCCACAAGTAGACCAAGAAATGTTTGCTGTAAGTATGTTTTTATTCTCTGAAGTTTAAAACACTCCCCTACTAATACCTAAAATAAATTTACAGCAATTTTTTCCAATTCAATAATATGTTGGCTCATGTTCTTGTTTTCTCTTGGCTTTTCTATTTCTTTTATGATTGCTCATTCTATTCACACACTATAATCTCTTTACACATTGGCTACTTCTGCTACTAAATAAAGCAACAGGAATCCATGTAAATCCTACTACTTTCATTATGTAAGGAACAAAAGAAGAGAAAAAACAGGTGTTACAGCTCCCATAAAAAGAGAGAGAAAAAAGCAAGCGTATGTCCATTCATCCATATTCACCCTAATAAGAACCCTCAGAAGATCTGCGCCAGGGATACACAGAATTCAACTGAAGGTACAGATAATTGGACTTCCTTGCTCCATAATGAACAGGAAAAAGAGGAAAGGGGAGCATCTATCTCTTTCCCCTCCTCTCCCCACCTTTACGGTTGCAGCACATCCTCAAAACTATGTTTAATACTAGACTGCGAGAAACGTATTTCTCTTACCATTCTACATACTGATCAGGAATGGTTTGGCCAGTTTTGTGAGCACAAAGCAGTCACTGAAATGCTAATGTTAGTGAATGTTACACACGCAACTTTTGCGAAAGACAGTTTTCTAAAGCTATAAAGATCAGGGACGTGATCCAAAATCCAGTGAAATCAATGTATAGGCTCATACAGATTTCAGTGGGCTTTGAATTACACTCTAGAGCTGTGACACTCAATTACATCTGCTAGTGAACCAATCTGAGAATTTTACAGAAAGACAAGAGCCATTTGCACTGAAGGCTAACAAAATAAAATTTTAAAAGCCTTCAACTGCCAATAAACATTTTAATTGCAATGTAAGTATTGTTTATAATGTACTGTTCATATCTTTTAACAAAATTTATAAATCAATATCGATGACCTCTGGCAAGCTTCAAGAAGAGTGGTTTGTAGGTGGTCAGGGCAAGGCACATGCACTGATGAAGATACTTATCTGCCAGGCAATTGCAGTGTTGGATTTTTAGAATATTCATGGAAGAAAACCCAGATTTGAAAAGGTACGATGAACTGAACATAGTTAAAAGATATATGGCTAGATTCTAGCTATTTTCAAACTGGTCAGCATATTGAAAACAATAATCACAAAGTCCCATTTCACTGAATTTTTCCTTCAAGACATCTGATTTCTGGAGCCTTACAATTTCTAACAGAATGGCACCTTCATAAATTGGATCAAGATGACAACAAATAGAACACAAGCAAATTAAAAGCAAATCCTTTGGAATTTTAAAATTCTCAAATCACTTTTTAAATGTTTTGATCAGATTGTTTAGGAATGATTGCATCATTTTCACTGACATTTCATCTATAGCAACACCACACAAAGTGGAGAAGTATAACATGTTTTCTTTTAAGTCAGTTTAAAAAAAAAAGAAAGACTTAGCAGTCCGAGACAGTATCAAACACTCCCTGTTCCACGGCAGTAAGGTCTAGCAGCCAGAGTTCGTATCAATAGCTCCCTGTTCCAGAGCAGTAAGGCCTGGTGGCCCGAGTGTATAGTCACAGATGCAAAGTCCCTTGGGGATGAATGGGGTGGGGTAGGCGGACCAAGGCCCCTCTCTCCACCAGTTTCCTGCACAGGGCCCTATCAGTGATAGGTGTGTCCCACCCTTTAGCTTGGCAGGGGATCTATGCGCAACACGCTGTGCTCTCAGAGTTTTTACCTCCCCACCCTGGGCTACTTCCTACCAGCCTTCCTGACATCAGCTTCCTCTCCAGTCATATTCAGGTTGAGAGCTTCTCTGGCCATTCCCCGCTGACTGACCTCCATGGCTCAGTCCTCCCATACCTCTTCCTGCAGAGCTCTGGCAACAGCTCCGCTACCTTTATACCTGTCCTCCAGCTGGAGCATGCCCAGCAGGGCAGTGGGGGTGTGACTATCAGCCAGGTAGCCTGGGTTCACTCTTTCTTGCCCAGTGTGCGGTTGGTACACCCTGTCACAGTACCAAGTCAACTTATCATGCAGAAAAGTCTCGTAAATGAGGCATAGAAATGTATTAAATTAAGAGTGTATTGCTGATAAACATGAAACAAAACCTTTCACTTTCCCTGTCACAGTGGGACCTCCATCTATAACAAGCAAGTTTACCTTTTGCAAATCTAAACCATTTTATTTCCAAAAAAAGCCTTTTACCTTTTCAATAATGCTCCCTCCTACGGTGGAAGTTTCTAATAGCATTGTGCACAAACATTCTTCCTTGAAAATTTCACCATCATAAAATCTAACAAACAGGGATAGCTAGGCAGTGTCACTTAAATCACTTTACTTTTTCCACTGCAACAGGCACGTTTGGTGTTCAAATTGGAAAACAGTGATGACAAACAATCACAGATTATCTCCAGTCTTTGCACTGGCATGGAATCAAGCTAACTTGACCAATGTAGTTCACAATGTCATCTTTGTTTTTATCTCTGGCAAAAAGCTACTTCAGCATTTCCAACATACACTCCTCACAATCTTAGGATCCAAGAAAGGCTTTTAGCTAGTACCAACTTTATCTGAAGATAAGCAGCTGTTGTTTTTTCCTGTACAGTCAGTAATGTTGTTAGAATGACATTTACAGTATGATATGAAGAATTCAGGTTTTCAATTTCGTCATCCCTTGCACCACTGTCAGGCACATTGAAGTTACTATGCTTTAATTCAATTCAAAGATCATGCATTTAAATGAAATGGCACAACAAAATGGGAATCCAATTTGAGTTAAAAGCTCAGTTTTCACTGTCAGCTTTGAGATGGTTACTCCCTCTCCCATTTGTATTTGGCTCCATTTCCATCACTAAATGAAAAGCAGGTGGCTTCATAGTACAATCATAGATGATGCTATCGCAACAACATAAGATCCAGTAAGCAATGCTTAATTTGTACAGAAGTTTGCCAGGGCTGAGCACCAGAACCTCTTTCATTACAATTTAAGCACTGCCAGAAAGTTACTAAGAAATTCATAGGCAAATAATTGGCAGTGCATCACTGTTCATGAATTTATTTATAAATACTTTTTAAAAAGTGAGCTGATGGGCCATAAAGGAAACCTTGGGAGGCCACAGTCAACCCATGAGCCATTTATTGAGTATTATCAGTGATCCTTCAAGGTTGAGGATGATCTCTTTCATGAGTTTTATTTTCATGGTCTCCTTAAATGACTGAGGAGTCCAATCCTTGAGTCCGATCCTTGAGCTCTTTGGCAGACATTGCATGTGGTGTTGGAAGACAGAGTTGGGGCATGAGTGTTCCAAGATGCTTGTTCTTCTTGTCTTTTCTGGCTTTTTTCTTCAGTCAAGGCAAGGTGGTTTTCCTCAGAAAGTGGAAATGCCCTCTAACAAATCTTTGCCAGTTATTTCTATCCTAGGCTGTTGTCTCCCAGTGTGAGGTGTCAATGTCACATCTCTTAAGTTTATCTTGAGAGTATCTTTAAAGCATTTCTTCTGGCCTCCCTGTTTTCCTTTCTCCTTTGGAAAGTTTTCAATGCAGCAGTCGTTTTGGTGAACATGCATCAGACAATGCCAGACAATGTATACACAATGCCTGCTCTACCTCAGCTGGTGCTGGGTAATCCGGGGCTCATCACTGAAAACGTTGGCTTCGATGAGGACATTGACATTAGTGCAACGATCCTTCCACTCCATGTTGAGGCATTTCTGAAAAAAGTGCTGGTGCTAGCATACCAGGTTTTCCATGCGTATTCTGCAGGTCATCCAAGTCCCACGGCTATAGACAAGAGTTGGAATTAGTTAAAGAGTAGTATGTGTTCTGATATTTTGATGGTTGAATACCTAGCAAGACAGTCTGCCATAGGAGAGGCTGGCACAGCAGATACTGAACTGAATCTCAACATCTGTGTCCGCCTTGTGAGAGAGATGGCTGCCAAGGTAGGCAAATTATTCTACATTTTCTAGTTCTTTGTTGTCAACATACTTTTTTTTTTGTTGATGACTGATTAAGGACTAGTTGGTGGAGAATTTTCATTTTGCCCATGTTCAGAGCTAGCCCTAGGCTTTTGTAAGCTTGAGAGAAACCACGAAGGACCATTTGTAGATCCTCCTTTGAGTGGACAACTACAGAACAGTTATCTATGTACTGGAGTTTCATTATTGTTGCAAGCATGACTTTTGTTATGGCACAAAGATAAGAGAAGTTGAAGATGTTGCTGTCAGTCCAATATTGGATGCCAAAACCCTGTGGTAGATGGTCTTGTATTAATGTTTTCATAGCTACTAAGAAAATGGAGAGAAGGGTGGGTGTCAGTACACAACCTTGTTTTACTTACACCAGTTAAGATGGCAAAGGGCTCACATATAGAACCAATGCACAGGATACAGGCAGTCATCTGGTCATGGAGGAGTATTACAACTGTGATAAACTTCCTTAGGCAGACCAACTTTGACATGAGTTTCCACAGAGCCTCGCTGTTGATAGAATCCAAGGCCACATACAGTCGGGATGTTAAAATGTGAGGTTTTCTGTAAACATGTAACTGCTGAAATTTTCTTGCAACAGCGCAGGGAGAGGCAGGTGGCTCTGCGAAAGCAGGTACACTCAGGGAGCTGGCTTCTCTGCCTGCTTCCCCCTGTTCCCCCCACCCTTGGTGTGCTGCCTCTGATAACGGGGGGGGGCGGGGGAGGAGGGGGAAGGTTTGTGTGTAACTGTGAAGGTTAACTGATGAGCCCAGGTTCATCCGTTAACTATTTAATCATGTACGCAAACACATCCCTAATATATAGCCCCTGGTGCTCTTGACATTTTTCCTTTATGTACCTGGCTGAGAAAACCATGTTAGTGGTGCCTTGTGATGGTCTGAAGCACACTGGGCCTCTGGAAGTACTTTCTCTGCAAGAGGAAAAAAGCAATTCAGTAAGTTCTAACAAGAATCTTGCAAGCAATGGAGAGAAGGGCAATGCTTTAATAGCCTGAAAATGGCGATGACGTTAGTATAACCCACACACCTTCTGGGTGTGGTGTACTGTCCCATCTAATGGCACCAAGACCACTTACAAAGAAAATAATGAATCTGTTCTACAGCCTTAGCTGAGAGCCATCTGGCTTTTAGCTGATGCAGTATGGGCTCATGCACTAAGCTCCAGTGGTCCCAGGTTCAATCACATTAGCATTATGTAAGTTAACAAGGATTTTTCAGGAGCAGCAAATCAAACTTGTTAGTCAGTGTTTCTCCCCCCACTTTCAATACTTATATAAAGTATTTAATACACAAATCTCACCTTTGCTGAAAAAAGCACTTATATATATGTAAACGAAAAAGCTATGTGCAGTGAATGAAGTCTGTAGTGTTCAGTTTTTATATTTGTTTGCATAAAAACCAATAAAAAGGCACCAAGTCACTACAGATGCTACTCTTTTACTGCTCTAAAGAAAAAAAGAGTAAGTTCAGAGAGCCCAACTTTCATCTGGGCTGACAACTTGTATAAGAACTTCTAGCACAAGACAATTCAAACGGGGAAGTCAAACTGGAAAAATAAATAGTCGGCGTTTATTATGGAAATATTGGCAGAGCTTTCGTTATAATGATACTTGGTGAGACTGCTATATTTTAGAATTGTATATACAACACAGGAAGTATGAGGATTAAGTAAAATATAAAAATGTCTCTGTAGTTTATAACGTAAAGGGAGCTCTATGTGAGTCTATAAAAATCTGACAGAAATAAAATGTGATTTGAAAGAAAAAGAAACTCAATGAAGTGGAGGAACAATAGTCTGGAGATCTGCATCCCATTATTACATCAACTCTGCCTCAATCTTACCATCTGTAAAACAGAGAAAATATGTGGATGATGCAGAGACACAAACTATTATAACAAGAAGCAGAAATTAACAAAATGAAACATTAAGAAATGGGCACATAGCAATATATACTTAAGTTATCAAAAATGGAAAAAGAATGAAAGAATATGTTGAAGTACAAAAAACATTAACCTACTTCACTCTGACCACCTGTCCCCTGAACTTTCTGTCAACCTAGTCCAGAGCTAGCCAACCCATGGTTCACAAGCCGCATGCAGCTCTTCACCGCAGAAAGTGTGGCTCGCAACGCATACTCCGTGGCTCGTGAAGCCGCCAATGTGCTTTACAAAGGGCTCCCGGTGCTCACCAGGTGTAGGGGAGCCATCCAGCGTGGTGAAGCAAAATGGCTCCAGCAAGATGGCACCAGCCGACGGGAGCCTGATGTGGCCAAAAAGCCAAACCAGAGGTTTATTTCTTTTGCTCGACCAAAAAGCTAGGGCTTTTTTTTTTTTGGCTTGACAACTTTATTCCCTCGGCTCTTTGTGCTACGTACACCACTATTTTGGCTCTTCGCCTGTAACACGTTGGCCACCCCGACCTAGCTTATGTTGCTGGGAATTGAACACCATAGGTTGACAGAAAACCTCTTTCTTACACTGTCGGACTAGATACCAGCTGGTGCCAAGGTCCACAAATGCACAGCTTGAAACTAGTCAGGCTTACCAGTGTGGTAGCAATATCAAAACAGATATTAAGAGTTATAACAATATGCTTAGACTTTATGGAAGGCTTGTAAGATGCTGGATGTATTAATCTTACTTATAACATATTTATCCCATATTATAAAGGTAATGTTTAAAGTGTTTGCTCTGTAACTATAAAAATGTTTAAGACTAAATACCCCACAGTCAGGGGAGAAGCCTTATCGAGTGTGCAATATTTGTTCACTCCAAGAGGTATTATCTTTTGCTCAGGAGGAAGGACTACTGAACCCAAATGGGCTACTGTGGAACAAAGATTCTGTTTACTGGTCCCCATCCTCATCCCATCAACTTGAATGCTGAGGCGGGGGGAGGATAAAAATCCCTGACAAGGAGAAACTGGATCTTTCATACTTGTTGGGACTTTCAGGGGCAAACAATCCTAAACATAAGCAAGAGAGCCCTATGCTGCGTGGCACAGGTCAGCCTTAAAGGGCATACAGCTATGACAGAAGCTTCTGTTAGCTTTTTAAAATCCAATAATACAGAAACTCATTTGTGTAAGTATGTTTCCTGTTTTAACCTTGTAAATGACTCATTTCTTTCTTAGTTAATAAATCTTGAGTTAGTTTATTACAGGATTGTCTATAGCTGTTGTCCTTGGGTTGAGATCTGAGTACAGTGGACCAGTGATCTCTGGTGCTTTGGGACTGGGAGTAAACTGAATATTGGTGTGATTTTGGGTGGCAAGATAGACTGAAACTTCTACTGAGACAGTCTATGACTCCAATGTAAGACTCTTAGGGTATGTCTACACTAGCTCGTTAGTTCGAGGAATGAGGAGTAACAGTAGTTCGAATTAGGATCTTTAGTTCGAACTACCTAGTCCGTGCCGCATGTAGCTGCGGGCACGGAGTTCGGACTAAGGGGGATTTAAAAATGGCGGAGCCCGGGAACATGCAAATGAAGCCCGGGATATTTAAATCCTGGGCTTCATATGCAACTCCGGTTGCCCTCATTTGCCTACCTAGCTCGAACTAACGAGCTAGTGTAGACATACCCTTACAGTGAGTCCTCACAGCAACTACACACTTGTGGCTGGCATGTGCCAGCTGGCTTAGACTCAAAGGGCTCAGACTACAGAGCTCTTTCACTGTGTGACAGCGCGTGGGCGCCCTGCCACTGGGCAGGCACCGCGACAGGGAATCACGGCCGCCTGGCCCCTCCCCCGCGCGGCGCATGCTCATGCCAGACGCTGGGCGCTTTAAACGCCGGCAGCGTGGCAGGGGAAGGGGGGAGAAAACCACCCTCGGGAGCGCCGGGCGGAGGGGAGCCGGACGCAGAGGAGGAGCCCCCCCTCCAGCAGGACGAGGAGCCAGAGGATCAACCTCCGGGGGGGGAGACACCCAACCCTCCGACCAGGGGAAGAGCAGCCAGCGGCTGAGCGACTGGCTGAGGCGGCATCCCCCAGGGAAATAGACGGCATCTCGTCGGGAGACGCCAGAGACACAGGTACCCAGGATTGAGCAATGGGGAGGAGGTGATAGGAAGGAGCCCAGGATGAGCTAAGCCCACGCGGTTGGAGAGTTTCAGAGCGGAATCCCTCTCCAGCCTTAGGGGGTCAGCGTTCCCCAATCTTTAGGGCCCTGGGCTGGGACCCGGAGGCAAGGGCGGGCCCGGGTCTCCCTACCCTTTCTCCCCGCCCCCCTTGTTCCGCGAAAGGGCGGAATCTCCAAGGAGCAATGTAGTGACCTGACAGTGACTCGATCCCCGGGACTCCGCAGCAGGACCCTTAGACCGGAGGGCTGAACCCTCCAAGGGCCCCTGGGGTAGACCGCATCTCTAGAGAGAGGTGGGAAGGTTTAAAGGACTAGTGGAGAACCAAGCACGCCCAGGGGACAGGGAAGCGTCAGGCGGGAGCCTTGGCCCCCAGCGTCCCTTCTGGCCTCGCTCCCGGTGGGCCAGAGGAAAAGGGCAGTGTTGCCTGGAGGGGGTTAGGGGAGCCTCCGTGGCGCGCCCCCCGACACACTGCTATGCACAGTAACCTCCAGTAAACTCTGGAGAATTTTAAATCCTGGGCACAGGCTGGAGCTCAGGGTGTAGAAACCTAAGAGGTGGAAGGGTCCCAGAGCTCAGGCTTCAGCCTGAGCTGGAAAACCTACACAGCAAGGAAACAGCCATGTAGTCCAAGCCCCACAAGCCCAAGCTGGTTGGCATGAGCCTGTCACAGGTTTTCCTCTGCCACGTAGACATATCCTCATCGTGCTTTTGGAGTTCTCACTTGTTGCTGAGTTGGCAAAATCTAATTATAGAACATACACACCGTTTGGCATTTCTTTCTGGCATTTTGACTGTCTGCCCTGAGGATGGCACTCATGGTTGTGAGCTAAGGATGTTAAGAGGCAGGTAATCCACTAATCATGTAGTCGATAAAATTTGTATTGACTACACAATTAGTCGATAAGGGAAGGTGCTCAGTCCTAGTTCGCACAGGGTCCTGGAGCCACCTTTGTTGCACCCTGCAGTTTAAATACAGTAAGAACCGGATGCACAGGTAGCCCAGTTCCTACTACATTTAAACTGCTGAGGTGAAGAGGGGGTAGGTTCTGGACCTGGCATGAGCTGGGACTCAGCCGCGACTGCTCAGTCCCAACTAGCACCAAGTCCAGCAGCCTCTGCCCACAGCGGGAAGCTGGGAGCCCCCATGGACAGGGGCTGCTGCCACAGCAGCCTCTGTCTGTCGTGAACCTCGAACCACTGCAGGCAGAGGCAGCAGCGTGGGGCAGAGAGGAGCAGCACTAGCTCCTATTTCCTCTTCCCCACTTGCTGCCTCTGATACAGAAAAGGGGGGGAGCGAATAGTTGACTCAGCTATATACATATTGTGAACCACTCCAGAGAGCATAATATCTTTCCATCAATGTAGCAAGCATCTTCCCTACAGTGCAACAGCAGCATAGTTGCAGCCATATGGCTATAGCACCTGGAGTGTAGGTATGACGTTAGCTTGTTGCCTTTTGTCTTTGCTCCCAATTTACTCATGGCTCACTTGAACCTCTATTCTAAAATAAAATCTGTAAGATTTCTTTTCATTTGTTTTAGAATCATAACTGATATGGCTGAAAATAACTTCTTAGAGCATCTAGTCCAGATCCTTTATGAACAAGATCAAGACTTTGTATTAGTCTTCCCTCCCTTTCTTCCAGTCTCTATTTAATGCTTCTGGCAAAGGTTTTTCAGTGTTTCCTACATCCCATGTTCTGATACCCAATGACTTTTGTTAAGAAATGCTTTGCCTGATATGCATTGTACTTTTTATTTTTCTCTTTCACTACTCCTTTCTTTAATTTAAGGTGCCCCCCTAATGGTACTTGTCTTGTAACCATTATGAGACCTGTAGTACCTAATATCTCTAATAAAAATGTAAAATGCAGCATCATTGGGAAGGAAATAACTGGAAAATAATGATGGCAAGAGACATAAAGGTGATAGTAGAGAGTACGTTAGAAACTTTTCACTGCAAAAAATATTAGGATGAGGAGGGATTGCATACATATTGCTTCTCAAAAGGGGGAGAGGGTGATAATCCCTTTCTGTATCATTTAGGTGAGGCCACACCTAAAACAGATTACTGAAGAAAAATATGACAAACAGATATTATATGTCTATTATAGTGTTACCCCTTTTTGACTCAAGTCAATTTGGTGATCTAGTGGGTTGTGGTAATCTGGAGAAGTTGATGATGGAGTGAGGTATGCGATCTTCTTTGTTTTCAAAGAAAATAGAACGTTTTGTTGAGCGGAACACAGTAGAAATCCAACAACTTTGAGAGAGTTCCTATGCTCCAATTACAAGCCTCTTTCAGGCAACTCTTTATAATTTTTTTCTGAGAGTCACACTACCAAGTTTTCTGTGGATAGGTCTGGGACTGCTTTTTTCTTTCTGTATATTCTCTTGTATGTTCTGCCATTCTTCAGGGAAACTCCTTAGGTCACAGGGCTCAGCTTCTGTTCAGTCCTTATCAGAGGCCTGTATTTTGGACAGTGGTTCCTGTCTGTTTCAGCTATCTGGTTCCTCAAAACAATTTGGCTATTTCTTGAACTTATCTTGAATGAAGGATGGTGATTATCTTGCATCAGTTCTAATTAGGTTTTGCCTAGCCCCCAGCATAATGATACATGTGCACTTGTAAAACAGTGCACGGCCATAACATGTTTAGACAATAAAAAAAAAAAAAAAATCAGAATGATTGCTATGTAGCTGGTGCACTTCTATCAGCCAGTCATGACGATCAGTACTGTCTCATTGTTTCCTTGTACATTCATGTTTGTCTGTATCTTTTTGATGTCTCTTCTTTCTTAATTAGATTGTAAGATTTAATATTTTTAGGTAGTGATTATTTTTCTGGTGTTAGTTTGTACAGTGCCTAGAACAATGGTATCCTGGACCAAGATAGGGCTTCCTAGGTGCTATTATAATAAACTATTTTTATTAGTGAATTTATTTGTAAAATTTCTGAGTAATGCCAGACTTGCACGAAATAAGTATTTTCATTGTATACAATAGTGATTCCCAAAGTGGGGTCCAACGACCACTGGGGATCCGCCATGGGTTATGCGAGGGTCTATCCTGTGAGCTAGCGCCTGGACCAGTGTTCTGGCAGTGTTGCTGTTAGGGATGTTAAAATGTGGGTAACTCGGTCACCATGTAACCACTGAAAAATTTCAGCAGTTTCACCAACCCGCAGTGCAGGGTGCCAGTAGGCTCCCCAGAAGCTGGTGTGTGCTGGGAGTTGACTTTTAAGCTGCTTCCTTGAACGTACTGACTCCTGCCTGTTGTCCCACTTAAGAGGCAGCAGCATGGCGTGGCAGCCGGCTCCCCACATGTACTGGCTCCCACCTGCTGCCCCACGCCAGAGACAGCAGTGTGGGATGGCAGCGGGCTCCTGTGGAGCAGGACTGGGAGTCTCATGTAACCATTTGGGTAATCAATTTATCTGTTTAAATGGTGACACTATTACATCCCTAGTTGCTGTATGGAGGACGTCATTTTATTCTCAAAATGTTGTCCTCTGCATGGCTGATATCTCATCCATGGTGCATGAGAAGTTATTCTGGAAGGGACATTCCTTTGCTGATGGAAGCATTCTGGTGGCCCTGGAAATAAAAGGGGACTTAGACATTTAGCCAGATGCCAAAGCTATTCTGGGCAGAAAAGAGGTTAGGGACCACTGTTACAGATCAAATAGTAACTAAGGGCTTCATAAAAATATTGACCAATAGCCATACATCAACATAACTGAAAAATGTAATAGCTATAACTGCAGTGGTTTATTACTGTAGGGGAAAAATCAAGTGAACTCCAGTATAGTAAGCAACAGAACTTTGAACATCAAATTATTATTCATGTTGGCATTCTGCTGTTTTAACATTATTACCAGTCATAGTTTTGTTGACACATGATCAAAATATTTCAGTCACAGAGTATTCCGTATAACATAAAAGTAGTCATGCAATATTTTTGGTTACTCATAACTTACAATAGTAATCTGAGTCTAATTACTACAAGCATCCAATTCTTCAGTGTTGTCATAGCATCAAGTGAAATGCTAAGTTCTTGCTTACTCTATTCCAGGGCAGTACCAGTAATATATATATTTGAAAAGCCATTCAAAATGTTTTTGGCATCACACTTGTACAACATTAAAATTTATGTCTTTTGCCATCACTGTTTTCCAGTTATTTCCTTCCCAATGATGCTGCATTTTACATTTTTATTAGAGATATTATGTACTACAGGTCTCATAACTGTTACAAAACAAGTACCACTAGGGTGGCACCTTAAATGAAAGAAAGGGGTAGTGAAAGAGAAAAATAAAAAGTACAATGCATATTAGGCGAAACATTTTTTAACAGAAGTAATTGAATCAAAACATGGGATGTAGGAAACACACTGAAAAACCTTTGCCAGAAGCATTAAATAGAAAAAAGGGAGGGAAGACTGTAACACAAAGTCTTGCTCTCGTTCATAGAGGATCTGGACTAGATGCTCCAAGTTATTTTCAGCCATATCAATTATGATTCTAAACAGATATAACATGAAGGGAATTTAAGGGGTATATGACCACCCGTTCCTAATTTAATGTCATAGTTCATGTAAAACAAAGTACTGTTGCCCAAAAGAATTGGCAAGTTCTACAAACATCATGTGTTTCAAACACTGTTTGTAATTCTTCCTATCTTCAGCTGACTAGAATAATTTTACTTATGTAGCTCCCTGATTATACATCTCTTTCTTCCTTCTTTCACTCTCTCTTGCTCCTTTATTACTGGATAGAGCAGGGTGTGACAGAATGGAATCTGTCTGCAACAAATTATAAACTCCACTTTGTATTCTAGCTTCAGTTTGGTATTATAATACCTCTCATTTTTCCATCAGTAGTTTTGAACATGCTTCATCTCCTATATATCTGAGAGTGTTAGTCTGTCTGTTCAACAACTCCCCATAAATGGTAAGAGCTAGGACTACCAAAAATCAGTATGCTGTCTCCTCTTACGATAACTTAAATCAAGATAAGGGTTTGGCTGTGCCAGAAAAATGGGATTGTTTCACATAAAATCGTACAGAAAACAGACAAAATCACCATGCATGTGAAAGGGTTAGGCTGGGGGCTTCCCCCTCCCCCCAACCTGCTAGGCGCTCTTTAGGGAGGGTGGGTAGACTAAAGCTCCCCTCCCCGATTCATATGGGACCATTTCTGGCTGTTCCCCTTCATCAGGGAGCAAGGGGAAAGTACTCAGTTTGCTGTATTCCTCACTCTTGCTGAGGTCAAGTGTGGGTCCAAGGTCACAAAAGAAGTCTAGGACAAAGCAGGGAATTGAACCCATGTTTCCAAAGTCATAGGAAAGTGCCTACAGCCATCCTATCTATCTACTGAACTCTACATTCCATTTTGTGCTATGTGCAGTAAACAATCTAACCATCCCTGAAGTGAGCCTATTATAGCATCATAGAACCCTAGAACTGGAAGGGACCCTGAGAGGCCATCAAGTCCAGTTCCCTGCCCTCATGACAGGACCAACCAAGCACTGTCTAGATAATCCCTGACAGATGTCGGTCTAACCTGCTTTTAAATACCCCTCTAGGCAATTTATTTCAGTGTTTAACCACCCTGACAGGCAGGAAGTTTTTCCTGATGTCAAAACTAAACCTCCCTTGCTGCAATTTAAGCCCACTGCTTCTTGTCCTATCCTCAGAGGCCCAGGAGAACAATTTTTCTCCCTCCTCCTTATAACACCCTTTAGAAACTTGAAAACCGCTATCATGTCCTCTCTGAGTCTTCTCCTCTCCAAAAACTAAACAAGCCCAGTTCTTTGAGTCTTCCCTCATAGCTCATGTTTTCTAGACCTTCAGTCATTTTTGTTGCTCTTCTCTCGACCTTCTCCAATTTCTCCACATCTTTCTTGAAATGAGGTGCCCAGAACTGGACAGAATACTTCAACTGAGGCCCAATCAGAATACTCCGAGGCCCAGTCAAGTGGAAGAAGGACTTTTCATGTCTTGCTCACAATACTCATATTAAAGCATCCCGGAATCATGTTTGCTCCTTTTTTTTTTTTCTGGCAACAGTGTCACACTATTGACTCATGTTTAACTTTAACCTGTCTACCACTATGACCCAAAAATCCCTTTCAACAGTACTCCTCCCTAGACAGTCACTTCCCATTCTGAATGTGCGAAACTGATTGTTCCTTCCGAAGAGATTTATATTGTGCATTTGTCCTTATTAAACTTCATCCTGTTTACCTCAAACCATTTCTTTAATTTGTCCAGATCATTTTGAATTTTGACCCTATCCTCCAAACCACTTGCAACCACTCCCAGCTTGGTATCATCTGCAAACTTAATAATCATACTGTCTATGCCACCATCTAAATCACTGATGAAGATACTGAACAGAACCGGTCCCAAAACAGACCCTCACAGAACCCTACTTGTTATGCCCTTCCACCATGATTGTGAACCATTAATAACTACTCTCTGAGAATGGTTATCCAGCCAGTTATGCACCCACCTTATAGTAGCCCCATCTAGGTTGCATTTTTCTAGTTTATTGATAAGAAGGTCATGCGAGACCGTGTCAAATGCCTTACTAAAGATTACGTATACCATGTCCTCACTCCTTCCTTATCCACATGACTCGTTATCCTATCAAAGAAAGCTATCAAATTGGTTTGACACAATTTGTTCTTTACAAACCCATGCTGTCTGTTTCACCTTATTTTCTTCCAGATGTTTGCAGATGAATTCCTTAATTACTTGCTCCATTATCTTCCCATGCAGAGAAGTTAAACTGACTGGTCTGTAGTTTCCTGAGTGGTTCTTGTTTCCCTTTTTATAGATGGTGATTTCAAATGATTTTTTCAGAGATGTTAGCTAAAGGGTTTCTGTGAGGTTTGATATTTACAAAGAATTTTGGAATATGTGATGCAGAATGCTATATACAGTAATTGCTGTGTATTATTAGGTTTCTTCAAGTAACAAAATATACTTTACAAAAATAAAAATTGCACACCTGTGAATTTTAGAGATTCAAAAATGGGGGAGAGAGAAGGTGGTTAAGTACCATCAATTCTGTTGTCATCCACAAATAATGAATTAGCATCCTATACCTTTTGATGCCTCACTGGAATTTCTGAAGTGCTGAACAGGTCCTACAGAACAGATTTATTTGTACATATAAAAAAAGGAACAAGAGCTTCCTTAATGTACTTAATGCTGCAAAGGTATATACTGGAATGCATCAATAGGCTTTACACTTACACAAAGTTCATAGACTTTGACCTTAAAAATAGGTAATACTGTTTAATTTTTTTATCATCATTTTCAATGAACTTTTTCTATTTGATGCAATAAACTGCATTAGCAGTCTGAACTGCATGACTTAATTATCTCAGAAACTTTACTTAATATTTTATCTCCTTGTCTGAATGTCTGGGAGCTCCTTAAAATCAATATATTATACTATAACCCTAGATTAAGAGAGCAATTTGGCTTGTTTATCTGTAGCTGAAGGGGGAGAATGAGCTATGCCTTGAGGCCCTATTCTGAACTACTAAGAGATTAAGTGTGAATATAAACAACTAGAAAAATTTTGATCTGCTTCAAAGGATCAAATCTCTGAGTAAAATATAATAGTCCTGTTCAACAACAGTTAATGACTAAAACTGATCACTGACAGATTCGGAGATTTCAAGTCCTACAGGGAGAGATTTAAGGGCTCCTTAATATCACACTATAATTTCCAATATATGTTAGAACACTGCTGTATTTAGTAATAAATATGGGATGTTGGGTTCTTCTCTAATTTAGGTGCCCCCACTACAGTTCTATCAGTCCTGCAGTTAAACCAACTTCAAGACTGACTGGTAATCCTATGAATAGGGAAATTTACAACTTCTTAAATATAGTAAAATAACATCTGTCAAGTTGGATAATTTATTAATCATTTGCTAAAAACTACCTGTGCACTGGAACCTACTGGTGCTTCCTGTGATCTATGAGTTTTTCTTCCTGGAAAGGAAGTCAACAATTTCTTTTTATCAGGATTAATGGGAGCTTCGTCCACATACAAGAAAATTCTTGGGGGAAAAAATAGCTGTTTAAACCTTCCTCATTCAAAAACAAAATTCCATTGTCAGGGAAATCACTAATGCCCTCATAGTCAAAGGACTATGTCTCATTCCTACTGGGAAGCATCTGCTGGAGTGCAACTGATTCTTTAGTTGCTAAGTAACAACCAACTCATTATATGCCATTATCAGCACCCTAGAAAAAGGAAACTGGCATCTGCTTCCCGTTTGGGGACACCAATGATTGGAATAATAGCAATGAAGTGACTGCCAAAAATCCTTGGTCTCCCAGGGTCTGGTATGTGAATACAGCACGTGCTGATTTCAGCACCATGTAAGTTATAGGTTCTGTAGCTTTTGTCATCTTGACGAACACAGCACGCCAGGGGAATGGAATCACCTGCCCCAGTCCTTGGCATATTAGTAATGCAGAAAATACCCTCCCCTTAAATTTTTAGATAATGCAGGGCTTATCTGACTGGGGAAATGTTTACCACAAAGACCTATTGTGAAGTCTGTACTAGAAACAGAGGGGAATTCACCAGCACTAGGGTGGGAACAGGCTGGGAATTAAATGATCTGGAGAAACTTGCTGAGGTCAAGACGACCTCTAGCAATTGCCTAGCTGTCTTTTTAAAATCACTAAAATAGATGTCAACAGTGAGCAATGTGGGCCACTATGCAAAAGCCCAAACATGTAAGCTTAACGCAGTATTAATTAATTAAAAGAACATCACACTTCCATTCACACTGAGAAGGGAAAAGAATCTGTCAAGAAACAAAAAAGCCACTCAACTCCATATGCCAAAGCCAGAAAATTAATTCATTGCCTAATGATGTATTTGCATTACAGAGACAATATCTAATGATTTTCATGTAATATATACATGACTACCTACCACCCAGAGTGTTTTGATACTGTAAATAAATAAGCATGTGAGCAAGTAGACCCTAAAGACGTGCATCATTCCTTGTATTCATATTCAAATATCTAAATCTGGTTTAGTCAAACCTGAAAACACCACAATTAAAAAAAAAAAAATAGTATAAAACCCACTAAGAACCATAAGGAAACATACAAACAGTAGAGCTGAATACTTTAAACATGCATAACCCATAGCATAGCCTTGTCTGAGAAGCATACTGAAATGCAGCAAGTTTTACTTTTTCCCTTTCCAAATGCTTGAGTTCCATTCTATAATTCTCGATGATGCTGAAAGCCAACTATAGTTAAGTTGAAGCCACTACTTTAATTTTTTCCAATAAACAATGTATAGGAACCAAACAAGAGACTCTCCAGAGAGATTTTATATCTTAGTAGAAGTCAAGTCCCAGATCTTAACATCCATTCAGGAAAATTTTTCACTGATGGCATTACGACTACTCACAAGCATTAAGTTGACCATATGTTCAAGAAACTGAAAGAATCGTGGCCATTATGAATACTGCTCCTACGCTGGATCATTGTTCACACGTGTCCATTTCCACATTAGTGATAGCTGATGTATTAATCCTGCAACTTTCAACTGAACATAAAGGTATAGATTTTAAAATAACAGTTAAGCATGTAACTCCTACCAAGTTTCTAACAGCATTAAGTGCCATTTAAGTTTTTCCAATTTCCCCTTTAAGAAGAAATTAAAATTACTACTATGAAGTATTTTCACTGTTGCTCGGATGCATCTGAACAACAGCAACTAAACACCAATGCAAACCACTAACTCCTGGAAAACACATATTTGACACATCATGAATGGTGCAATACACGTTGTACACTATGGGCATTTCTTTCAAAAAATCACTCCAACTAGAGCTCAAAGTTCAACAGACATTTTTTCTACCAAGCAATCAAAAAACAACTTACCTGCCTCAACAATTTCTCTACAGCTGACATTACCATAAGTCCTCTCCACACAACTGGCGCACTCTCTTCTACCAAGAAACCCATAGACATACTGAAACAGTCAAGCAAAAAATGATCTTTCAAACATGATACAAAAAATTATCCAAAAATCAATCTGGAAAATAGTTTGACTTAAAACAAAACCTATACTCACCATGCAATGCCATAGTTCTTAAGAGGTCTCATTAAGTTTTCTACAATAGAAACAAAATTAATTGATTTTTTACATTCATAAAATATAAACTTATTGTTTTCAAAGTTACAGTCTAACTCGGCTATCTCTCAGTCTTCTTACTGAGTTTGTTTTTCATTCAAATCAGCAGTATTAGCTGCCTGATCCTCTTTCGGTGTTTTATAAATATATCCACATTTTCAAAGTAGTAATTTGCATGATCATGAATTCTCAGGCTCAACCCTTTCTTAGAAACTCAGGCTAAGTATACACTACAGACTTACATCGGTGTAACTTTGCTGCTCAAGTGTGTGGATTAACTCTCCCGTCAGCTTGGTAACATCTTCACTTAAAGCACTACAGCAGTGCACCTTTTAAAATATAGTCTGCCTATAATCACTGCTAGCTTAGGCTTCAGATGGCTATCCCAGATTATTAAAAAGTCTAATACCTTTATGAGAGGGCATAAGTTACAAACTCAACCAAGCGTTCTGTGACGCTGTATGCAAAAAGAGAGATCAAGTTCTCTCAAGGGGTTTGCCCAGGGTGCCATGTGAAGGATCATTTATGTATTATGAACAATACTTCCTTCTAAGAAAACCTGTATGATTAATTTATCACAAGCTGTATACAGTGAAAACAGCATATCTAGTGTATAAGAAATAGTAAAGATGTGAATATAGAGGAAGATGCAACACCATGGTGTGACCCTGATGTCCCTTGGCAAAGGTTCCCTCTTTTCTTTTCAAACAACTCTCATCTCAAATCTGACAACAGCATACAGCTCTTAGGGTATTCAGTCATAACGGTAACATGTAAGTTCATCATCTCTCAAGACGAGGGATGTAAGCAACTAGTCAACTATCTGACAAGCATATGCTTATCGGGTAGCTGACTAGTAACTTGACTAGCCCCCGGCCCCCGCTGCTTCTATCAGAGAGACGTAGCAAGGGGGGAGGGTGGAGCAGGAGCTGGTGCTGGGGGGAGTTGTCTAAAAGACGGTTCCCCCATCACCATCTCTGCGGGGGGTGGGTGCAGGTGAAGCAGAGGCACAGTGGGGAAACAGCTCGAGCCAGGTCCCGACTGCTGCACCTCTGCCTTGGAAACGACAAGAGCTCTTACTACATTTAAAAGGCAGAGGTGCAGCCGGGATAGCAAGCGCGCCACTTCCCCCTCATCAACTAATCAAGTAGTTGATGGAAATTCCATCAACTACTCAATTAGCTGATTAATCGAAATTTAACATCCATACTCAAGACTCAAACATTTTGAGATGTGTGTACATGTATTATTCAAAAAATACTTTGCAGACTTGGATATAAGAAGCTTCACAGGGTAGCCGAGTTAGTCTGTACAGAAAAAAAACAACAAATGGTCTGGTTGCACTTTATAGACTAACAAAACATGTAGATGGTATCATGAGCTTTCGTGGGCACAGCCCACTTCTTCAGATGACCGGAGTTATGAGTTCAGGATGTGCAGACCCAAAATAAATAGGAGAGGGGAAGGGGAGGGAGGAGGGGGAAAAAAAGGAGGGGGGTGGAATACAGGGAGCTAGACGAAATCAGTAAGTATCTGAAGATTGGGTAGTTAAAACAAAGCAGATAAGAATCGAAGTCAATTGATAGTATCCTTCCTGACACAGAAGTCTACACAAAGAGCTGTTTGCACCTTCATCGGCTGTTAAGCTGGTAGTGCCCCAACCAACCTTCATCACAACTGAGTCCATTAGCATGTGAATTGAATTTGCGGATGAATTCTAATTCCAATGTTTCTCTGTGTATCTGGCTAGTAGAACTGGTTTGTGACAAGACAGCTATTTGAAGATCTTTTAAACAGTGATTAGGAAGACTGAAGTGTTCCTCGATAGGTTTCTGTAAGTTTCCTTTACGTATATCTGATTTGTGTCCATTGATTCTTTCCCGCAGACACTGTCCAGTTTGTCCAATAAATATAGCAGTGGGGCACTGCTGGCATAGATCAAATCACTGGATGTGCAGTCAAATGACCTTTTGATTTGATAGCTTATGTTGTTGGCTCCAGTGATGAATTCGCTAGTATAGATATGCGGGAAGAGTTGGTATCATGTTTGGTTGCAGGGCTGGGTTCCTGGATGCTTATGATGTGGTTACCAGACCATTTGTTGGTTGTTGGTTTTTTTGGATATAAGAGTTAGTCACCACGGGATAATGTCCATTTGAGCAG
This sequence comes from Pelochelys cantorii, assembly GCA_032595735.1. Classification (NCBI taxonomy): domain Eukaryota; kingdom Metazoa; phylum Chordata; order Testudines; family Trionychidae; genus Pelochelys; species Pelochelys cantorii. Next base: position 81,766,223 of record CM064329.1, on the reverse strand, counting down.
GAGAAAGTTGGCACTACTCCCTGGTTAGACCGTTACGTAATTCAAGTCTTGAGTGTGTAGCCGTGCTCCATCTGAAGTCTATCATTGGAAAATCATCAGAGACAATCACAAACTGAAACCTCTTGAAGATCGAAAGGAACACTATTACAAATGTAAGTGAAGACCAAGTCCTCAAGACATACCTGTGATACAGGCTATGTCTTGAGAACGGGTCTATGAAAAGCACCTGATAAAAGAATGTGAACAGATATAACACACTTAAGAAAGAGAATTGGTTTCCTATAAATAGGTCTAGATATCAAAAGAACACAGCAATTTTATTTTTACTATACCAAATGCCATTTTTCCCTAACCCATTTGGGAAATAAATAAGCCCTGGTCTTGAAATTAGCTCCAAAATCACCTTTGTACCTGCAAGGAGCTTCACTGGCTTCAAAAGGCATTCCATGCAGGCATACAGGTCTGCCTACACAGATCCCATGGTGGTATCAGCGCCATACTCTGATGCGTGTTTGCCTCCTCTGCTCAATTTTAAGTATTACATGTCCCACATTTGAGCATCACAACCTTTAATGTATTTATCCTTACAAGTCTCTTGTGAGGTAAGGATGCACTATTTCAGGACAGGACCACCAAGGAAAATAATACACCACCTCTGGTCATCATCTGCAGCCTCAGCAAAAACGCCTGCAGTGCATTATTGGCAACCTACAACCTATCCTGGGAAAAGATCCTTCACTCTCACAGAGTGAGACAGGCAAGTCCTTGTCTACAGATAACTCCAACTGAAATAAAAACTCACCAGCAATCACACAACACACCACAGAAACACTTACCCAGGAATTTATCCCTGCAACAAACTTCATTGCCAACAATGTCCATGTATCTATACAAGCAACACTATCATAGGACCTAATCACATAAGCCACACCATCAGGAGCTCATTCACCTGCACATCCACTAATGTGAAACAAGCTATCAAGTGCCAGCAGTGCTCCTCTGCCACGTATATCAGCCAAACTGGAAAGTCTCTGTGCCAAAGAATAAATGGACACAAATCAGGAAAGTTAACATACATCAAACTGTGGAAGAACACTTCAATCTCTGTGGACATTTCAGTAATTGATTTGAAAGTAGCTATCCTCCTCCAAAAGAATTTCAAAAAACCCCTTACAAAGGGAAACAACTGGAGTTAATTCGCAATTTTAATACAATCAATGTAGGAATGAATAAGGAACTTAACTGGTTAATCCATTACAAAGGCAATTTCCCCTCTTTCGATATTCATCTCTCCACATCAACTGCTGTGAATAAGACACTTCGCCCTGACTTGATTAGCTGCATTAAAACAAATAACCTCTTTCTTTTGCTGTTCTACATATACATACCGCACTTCTGGAGTGAAGGTTACAATTCATCTGATGAAATTGATTTTACCCATGAAAGCTTATGTCTTAATGAATCAGTTAGTTTCTAAGGTGCCACAAGATTCCTCATTATTATCCCCATGTTATAAACAGGAAACTGAGCCACAGAGAAACTATGGGTATATCTACACAGCAAAGTTATTTCGAAATAACAGCCATTATTTCTAAATAACTTTACTAGCGTCCACACAGCCAAACCGCTATTTCAAAATTAATTCAAAATAACGGAGAGCTTATTTCGAATTTGGTAAAACTCATTCCACGAGGAATAACGCCAAATTCGAAGTAGCTATTTCAAAATAAGTGCTGTGTAGACACTTATATCGAAATAGGGGGCCAACAGCCTTCCCAGGGTGCCTTGGTGGCCACTCCAGCCTCAACCAAGAACACTCCTCTCCCTCTCCCCTCCCCGGAGCCCTTAAAGGGGTTGACTCTGGCCACAGTGCCTGTGCCAGCTCCAAGCCTGCCAGCCCAGAGCCAGCAGTCACTGCCCCTGACCTAGTGGCCCCAAAACATGAGCCAGCAAGCCACTGGCAGCCAGCCCTCCACCGCTCCCCAGGAGTAGTCTGCCAGCTCCCAGGAGCCTGCCAGGGCGCGGAGAAGGCGGGCACCTTCCTGGTCCAGGGAGGAGATCATGGACCTTATTCAGGTTTGGGGGAAGATGCCCCCAACGTCCATGATCTCCGCACGAGATGGAGGAACGCGGCCGTCTATGGCAGGATAGCTGTAAGCCTGGCCACCAAAGGCCACAGGCGAACCCAGGAGCAACTTTGCACGAAAATCAAGGTGGTCTGGCGAGACTCCCAACCCTGAGCTTTCCCCTCCCCCTTCTTCCCCTTGCTTCCCCCTTATAGCTCCCTCCTCCCAGGTTTCCCCCTCCCCTCTACCACCTCCTTTCCCCAGTCTCACCAGAGTTTCATTCTCCCCCCCACCACCAGTTTTGTTAAATAAAGAGAGTTTGTATGTACGAAAATACTTGTATTTTATTTGACATCAGGAAGGGGGGTTAGGGAGGGTAAGTGGAAGGACATGAGGGAGGAATGAGGCACAAGCCCCCAGTGGGGCAGACCAGGGAGGCTCTTAGTTCTCCTCAGGGCGGAAGCTCTCCTGCAGGGCCTCCTGGCTACTGACAGTCCCCCAATGGACCTCCCAGATGGCAGTCTGCAGAAAGTGCAGCCAGGCTTGCAGCAACGCGTCCAAGAGACGCACCAGAGTGCCCAGGGGCAGGTCTGGCTCCATGTTGCAGAGTGCTGTGATGTCCCGAGTGAGGGCAACCAGAGCACGCAGGGACAAAATCCTTTGCTGTCCCTCATCGAGGTAGGCAAGCAAGCAGGGAAACCTTAGAACCGGCTGTCTGGGGGGGGTCCCTTTAAGCACAGGTCTCAGATACCTTGTGTGGCTGCTTCCTGAGGCTAACTCCTGACCTGATACCCTGCCAGAACCAGTTCTGGCCGGCTTTAAATGCGATTCAGCGTCCTCTCAGTGTGGATGCACTGTTTCGAAATAGCAAAACTCTATTTCGAAATGCATTTTGTGTCTAGACACGTTATTTCAAAATAAGCTATTTCAAAATAACACTGTAGTGTAGACATACCCTATGTGACTTGTCCAAGATCAGACAGGAGGTCTGTGGTGAAGCAGACTTGACCCATTTTTTTTAAATCTCTCATACTTCCACTCATAACGAAATATTTCAAAATAAGTTGATTATAAATAAACATTAAGAAATGTGGTTAGTTTTGTTCCTTTACTAAAGTTATTTAACATTTTTCTTTGGTGAGAAGAAAACAAAGCCTGAGCATAAAGAATAATAAACGATTATCAGAAATGCAGTAACTATGGTTCTATGTCCCTATCTCTTTTCTTTTAAGTCTCCAATCAGTATTTTTAATGCTTAAAACTAGCTATATTTAACAATAGATTTAACATTGTATTCATGACTAAAAGTACAAATTCCTCAACCACAGCATTTTATTTAAATTAAAATCATGCAGTAACTCCTCTGTATCTGCATTTAGAAGTATGTATGAGTCAACAGTGTGACGCTGTTGGAAAAAAAAAAAAAAAAAAAAGCAAACATGATTCCAGGATGCATTAACAGGTGTGTTGTGAGCAAGACATGAGAAGTCATTCTTCCGCTCTACTCTGCGCTGATTAGGCCTCAGTTGGAGAATTGTGTCCAGTTCTGGGCGCCACATTTCAAGAAAGATGTGGAGAAATTGGAGAAGGTCCAGTGAAGAGCAACAAGAATGATTAAAGGTCTAGAGAACATGACCTGTGAAGGAAGACTGAAAGAATTGGGCTTGTTTAGTTTGGAAAAGAGAAGATTGAGAGGGGACATGATAGTAGTGTTCAGGTATCTAAAAGGGTGTCACAAGGAGGAGGGAGAAAACTTGTTCTTCCTGGCCTCTGAGGATAGAACAAGAAGCAATGGGCTTAAACTGCAGCAAGGGAGGTTTAGGTTGGACATTAGGAAAAAGTTCCTAACTGTCAGGGTGGCTAAACACTGGAATAAATTGCCCAGGGAGCTTGTGGAATCTCCATCTCTGGAGATATTTAAGAGTAGGTTAGATAAATGTCTATCAGGGATGGTCTAGACAGAACTGGGTCCTGCCACGAGGGAGGGGATTTGACTCGATGACCTCTCGAGGTCCCTTCCAGTCCTAGTATTCTATGATTAGAAGGATTGTAGCAGCTTAGTATTCGTTCAAAGTTTACATTGAAGCTTAGAAATCTATTGCACTGTGAACAAGAGCTTTCTTTAGAGCTCATCGTTAGCTGAGTTTATCACGACATAGGTCATCATGTACCAACCTCCTCCCATCATCACGATGTCTCATCACCCAAAACACAAACTCTCTTGCTGCAAGATAGACTATGTCATTGACACAGTGTCAGTCAGGGAGTGAATGACATATTGCAGCATATATATGCTGTATTCTGTTACATGAAAACAATGCTGATTATACAAGTCATATTTAGTTAATATATTGTCTGTATAGGCAATTGGGAATAGCTTTTAAACTGTGTCCATTGGTAAAATCTTGGAACAATTTTGTATCAGGATTTTTAGAATGTATGATGTGGTCCTACAGTTAATGTAGAATCTTCCCCCACCATCTTAATTAGGATACCAGTTTCTACAACACTTACATTAATCACAGGGACATCTGAGAATAAGTGAGAAATATGTACTTGCTGCTTTTCAGGCTGATAATGGAATTTCCAGTTATGTTTCAAGACTGACAGCATGTCATGTTTTACCACAGAGGATTTTGGGCCAGGTCAAGGATCTGAAGACTCCAAACTATGAGAAACCAAACACGAAGAACTACAAAGGGCTGAAGAAAACAGACATAAGGCTGTGAAAATGAAAGGAACATTTGACATCTTGGGACACAACTAAAAGAAAAGAGTTTTGACAAGTTGAAGAAAAGTAAAAAAAGACAAGAGACAGAAAACAATGCGGATTTGTGAAGCCATTAATACGGAAAAAGAAAAAAGGGGGGAGGGAATATCACAGGCTTCAACACAATGTTTGTTCAGGTGAAGCAACCTGAAAAGCCCAGATTCAAGTCATAATAGTGCTTGCCTCTGATTTATCTTATCTTTTGTGGGAAGAATAAAAACTAAAGTCCTTGGTCACAGATTCCTAGTCTGAGAGCGACACCAAGACCTTTGCGGGCATTAGGGATGTTAAAATTCGTTTAATCAACTAATCGAACAGACAATGGAATTTCCATCGACTGTTCATTTAGTTGATAAGGGCACTTCTGCTTTGAAATGTAGCAAGAGCCCTCCCAGCTGTTGCTACATTTCAAAGGTGGAAGTGCCGCGCAGTGTTCCACCTTTAAAATGTACAAGAGCCCCCGGAGGGGCTCTTGTGCATTTCAAAGACTGAAACACCGTATGGAGTCTGGGGCCATTAGGGGACTCTGAGTCCCCCGTTGGCCCCAGGTTGCATGCGGCACTTCCGCTTTGAAATGTACACAAGCCCCAGCGGGGATTCTCGTACATTTTTAAGATGGAACACTGCTTATGCGCCCCTGCCCCCTCTCACAGGCTGGGGGGAACCGGCTTTTAAGCCAACTCCCCGCAGCACCCCTCTCCTCCCCCTCCCTTGCTGTCTCTTTCTAATAGAGGCAACGCGGGGGGAGGGGGGGTAAGCGACTAGTCGACTAGCGTGTTGACTATCCGATAAGCTTTTGCTTGCTAGTCACTTACATCCGTAGTGGGCGTGCCTCAGTGTTTCCAGCCTGCTAACGGCACATTCTACTTGATGCTAGAGAGTGCTGCTCTCTGAAAATGGCCCAATGGTCTCCATGGCAACATGCATGAACTCATGCCATCACTAAATATTTTTTTCCTATTAAACTGAACAGAACTGAAGGTAAAAACAGAAGATCTGGAGCAAGTTACAGAAAGCAAAATCATAAACTAAGGAAAACATGAGATAATCAGAACACAAAAACAGAAAGGCAAAATAGAAAAAGTGGCAAAGTAGGCTGCAGCAAGGACATGGCACAAAAGGGCATAGCAGGCGTCAGTCAACTGCAGAGGTGAGAAGTGCCGCACCCAAAGGTTATTTATCATTCAGTTACAAATTTTAACAATCCAACCATCACTTTAGTTGTGTAATGGGGCAGCTGCCCTGCAATGGCCTACTTCCTTGAGAAAGGGCTGGGGCTGTGGAGTCAGCACCTGCAGCATATAGCAGCCAATTAGGGCCCAGGTGAGGGCTGAATAAATAAAGGCTCCTGGAGAGGAGGAAAGAGACACACTTGCTCCAGCTGTGAAGCAGGAGGGACCTGGCTGCCAGGGAAGTTACAGGGACTTCTTGAGACAGTACTGTTGGGGAAGGGCATACAGAGGTGGGGAGCTCTGATCACGCAAACGCCAAGGCTAAGGTCTTGCTCTCAAGACCTAAGGGTACTAGGGCTGCACAGAGGCAGCTAGTGCAGCAGGTCCACACCCCTTGCCAATGAGTAGTGACCATTTCAGACTGCAGTTTTCCCCTGATGCTGGGGCTAGATGATGACTAACAGTGGGTCACTGAGGCAAGTTGGGTACAGAGGACTTGGGGTTCCCTGGGAGGGAGGACCTCAGAGTGCAGGGGCACTACCACAGAACAGTACCCCAAGGGAAGGGCACAGTAGGCAGGATGGACTCAGGGGGCTGGGATTTGATCATCATTTAGATGAATCATGTATTAGACATAAGACAAGCTGAAACGTAAGAACCTGAAGGCAGAAACGTCGGCTGAAGCCTGCAAGAGTATAGCTAACTATTTTAGGCCTTGAAGACAAGAAATAGTGACAGAAGTAATCAGCAAGTAACTTTATGTCCTAAAATTATGGGAAGAGAGGTATCAAGTGATAATAATCGAGAAGATTAATATTAGATAAACAATAATACTACGAAGGCATATCTGTCTCCAACATGAGTCTTAATCACAAGAGAGGTTATACATCAATACTAAGTAGAATAAATTGAATTAATATACCTTATAAAAAATTGGGGCCCCTTACATTTTTAAGAGACACAGACCAATACAAGAGGGTTGACACTTTATGGGCATGTGCACAACATATGTATAGCTAAAAATCACATTATAAAAAATAATCACATTGTAAACATTTTCAGAATGGGAAATTTAAGATCCCGAAAGAAGATTCTGGCAGGAACCATCCTTCTACTGACAATCAAGCCATGAGACACCCATCAGATCCTAATACTATTGTTAATTGTGCATAGTAGGTATGTGAAGGCTTAACTGGTTAACTAGTAAGCATCACACAAGTGATGCTTACTGGTTATGATTAACCAGCAGCCTGCCAGCCTGCAGTCAACCACACCCATTTAAGCAGTTAACTGGTTAAACATAACTTTTAACCCGTTAACTGATAAAACTTTATTTAACATTCCTAGTACATCGGTCTGCACAGAGTTTCTATATGCCTGGATGGTAATTTTTTGCAACTTTTATTACAGTTCTAAAACTGACAATATTGTACACATGAATGCATGTGTGGTCACTATCCTTCATCTTTGTGTGTTCCTACAGACTTTAACTCTAAAATAAGTAGCAAAGGTCACTTTTACTCTAAGCTTGAAACTGTAACCATCAGTGCTGAATCCACATTGGTTTACCACCACATTATGAAATTCAATGTAAATAAATAAAAGGCTATAGTATGAAATCTGCTAACTCTCTACAAACACAGAAATATTTTTAATTTAAAATCACATTTTAAACAATAATTCTCAGACACATTGTGTGTGACCACTGCTGAATCCAGTGAAAATTTTGAAGCATTTTTTTCCTAATATGAGCAGCACAGGAGCTTCTTATGTTTCTTTAACCATTTGAGTAAGACTATGTAAGTAAGTCAAACTGCTCATCTTCAGTTTCCTAGTGGTACACTACCATATAATCCCTAAATGAAGTCTAAAGAAGTTATGAAAGGTTAATAATTTTATGAAATAACTGGCTCATTTTTACATTTCATTTTAAGATTTTTTCCCATTAGCAAACAGTAACAAACCATCAACTCAAATCACCACAAAACACAGAAAAGCTTTAAAAAAGCACACACAAAAAAGCCCTTCCACTTTACAACACAGCTCTTTTCTTCATCAACTCCTATTGCATTTATTTTCTGGGAATGAAGAGCAATTAATTCTGAACCCATCAATTCAATTTTAAAGAGAGTTACAAATAAAAGCAGGAAAAAAAACAGCTGCTTGCTGTAAGATGATGATTCCAAAGCAGGTCTGGCTTAAGTGAGAGAAAAAAGTGTTCTGGATTTAATCATGTATTGGTTACATACATTTCAAAGTATTGTCAATGTATCGATTTTGACTAAAAGCACAAAGATGGGTGAGTTCTCTCAAGCCACCACCCTCTATCAAGGGTGTCTTCCCTCAGATCATCAAAATGATTCTCAAAATAGCCTTTAAGTCTTTGTGGATCCACAGCCTTCTTCTACCTGTACCTAGCCAGAAGACAGAGTGTTATCCCAGTAAGCTGATTTGGCTACTGTGACCTACAAATTAGTGATCACAATGACTCATATCTAAGAGAAATGACAATGACCCCCACTTGATTCAAGATGCAGCATCCTACCTACTCAACAGCAGATGATCTCTATGTGCTATACACAATCAAATTCAAGGTTTTTGTCCCAATATTCAAAAACCATTTACTGGATTAGCCTACATTACTTGAGGAACTGACTAACTGTATCCTAGAACTGGAAGGGACCTCAAGAAGCTTAAGTAGTCTAGATCCATACACTCGTGGGGGGAGGGGCTATTTTTATCTAGACCATCCTTGACAAGTGTTTGTCTAACCTCCTCTAAAAAATGTCCCATCAGAGATTTCACAACCTCCCGAGGAAATTTATTCCAGTGCTTAACCACCCTTACAGGAAGTTTGTCTTCCGGTCCAACCTAAAATCTCTCTGGTTGCAATTTAACCCCATTGTCCTTTTAATTTCTGAGACTAACAATTTTTCTCCCTTCTCCTTGTACAACCTTTTTTGTACTTGAAAGCTATTATGTCCCCATACATGAACCCTGTTATTTTTTTTCAATTTTGCCTCATAGGTCATGTTTTGTAGATTTTTAATCATTTCTGTAGCTCCTCTCTGGACTTTTCCAGTTTGTCCACATCTTTCCTGAAATATGGTGCCCAGAAATGGACAATATTGCAGTGGATGCCTAATCAGCGTGGAACCTCCTAATACATCCCAGAATGGTGGTGGTTTTTTGGTTTTTTGCATTACACTGTTGACTCATTCAACTTTGTGATGCCTAGATCTCTTCCAGCAGTACTTCTTCCTAGGCGGTCATTTCCCATGTTGCATATTAGCAACAAACTGCTTCTTCCTAAGTGAAATACTTTACATTTGTCCTTATTGAATTTCATTCTATTTACTTCAGACCATTTCTCCAGTTTGTCCATATAGGATCAAAATTCAAAACTATCCTCCCAAACACTTGCAACCCACTCCCAGCTTGGTATCAACTGCGAACTTTGTAGTTTATTTTATCATCTAAATCACTGATGAAGATATTGAATCCAATCGGACCCAGAAGAGATCCCTACAGAACCCCACTCATTGTGCCCGTCCAACAAGACTGTGGACCATGGATAACTACTCTCTGGGAATGGTTATCCAACCAGTTATGCATCCACTGTGGAGTTGTTCCATTTATGTTGTATTTCCCTAGCTTGTTTTAGGGATGTTAGTGACCTGCAGACTAGTCGACTATCCGATAAGCAAATACTTATTTGATAGTCAAGTAGCCAATTGACTAGTTCCCGCCCGCCCTCCCATCTTCCTCCCCTCCACGCTGCCTCTATCAGAGAGAGTCAGCAAGGCGGGGGGGAGCAGGAGCCGGGGCTGGGGGGAAGCAGCTTTAAGCCAGTTCCTCCCAGCACTGTGTCTGCGGGGGGCAGAGGAGGCAGAGGCATAGTGGAGAAACAGCACAAGTTTCTGGTTCCCACGGCCAGTGCTTCTGCTTTTGAAATGTACAAGAGCCCTCCAGGGCTCTTGTACATTCCGAAAAACTGAAGTGCTGCAGGGAGCATGAAGTGAGTGGGGACTCAAGCAGTCCCCGCTCACCCCATGCTCTCTGCAGCACTCCCCGCCACTTGCTGCCTCTATGAGAGGCAGCGGGGGGGGGGGGGGGGGGAACAGCACAGGAGCCAGTGCTTTGCGGAGGCAGCTTAAAAGCCAGCTCCCCCCAGCACCATCTCTGGGGTGCCACTGCCCGCTCCCCCTCTGCCTCTCACAGAGGCAGCAGAGTGGGATAGGGGACACTACTAGGAAACAGCCCCTGTTCACAGGGTTCCCAGCGGGGGAGCTGGGTTCCTGTGGACAGGGGCTGTTGCCACCAAGCAGCCCCTGTACATGACCAGCCCTGGCCACTATGAACAGGGGCTGGTGGACTCAGTGTGAGTCGGCATAGAGCAGTCCCAGCTCACACCAATTGCTGCACCTCGGCATTTTAAATATAGTACGAGTCTACTGGCTTTTACTACATTTAAAATGCAGGTCAGCAGCACAGGTGCTCCGGAGCCATCTCCTGGAACTACCTCCACTGCAGCTCTGCACAGCAGCGCTTATTGACTAATTGTATAGTTAATACAAATTGTATCAACTATACGATTAGCCAGATAATAGCATTTTAAAATCCTTAGTTTGTTTATGAGAAGGTCAGGTGAGACACAATTCCAAAAGCCTTATTTAAGTCAAGATATACCACATCTATTGCTTCCCCCCATCCACAAGGCTTGCAATGCTGTTTAAGAACACTATCAGGTTGGTTTGACACAATTTATTCTTGACAAATCAATGCTGACTCTTACTTAATCACCTTATCATCATCTAGATGTTTGCAAATTAATTGCTTATTTATTTGTTTCATTATATTTCCAGGTACAGATGTTAACGTATCCATAAAGGTCCATAATTCCTTGGGAGGCCATTATTTCCCTTTTTATAGACTGGCACTTCCCTCTATACAGTTACAGCTGCCCCGGGCAGCTAATGTACTAGAAAGGTTAACAACAATGCTGAGAATTGCAAGGACAGCAGATAATGCTTACCTACGACTAGACTGTAATTCTGAAACTCACTTCTAGAACACAACATATGTCATACACAAAGATACAATCAACAGAAGAAAATGAAACTGTCAAAAATGTCTAACAGAAGTAACAATATCTACCAAAATCTACAGATAGTTTTTAACAAGTTTCAACATTCAGAGTTCAATTGTGAATGACCCCATTTAAGTGGGTGTTTATTCTGACAAAGACAACATGAAAATTGTTTAATTACAACATGAAAGAAAAGGGTGATCCAATTACAGACTGTGACAATCTACCACAAGCAGCCTCATATTTTGAGCATCATCACTAGGAAAAATCTGGGTTGTGAACCGAGGTTCAGAAAGTACCACCACTTTTTATTTCCCAATGTGATTTCTTTTTTTACATCTTAAGATGTACGCTGATTCCTGCTCTACTATATCCTGGCCAGTGTGGCTCTCTCTGGTCTATAAGTATCTACATGGGAAACAAATATTTAATAATTGCCTCTTCAACCTAGCATAGAAAGGTATAACACAATCCAATGACTGGAAATTGAAACTATATAAATTCAGACAAGAAATAAGGTGTAAAATTTTAACAATGGAGAGTAATCATTGAAACAACCTCTCAAAGCTCCCTCACTGACAATTTTTAAATCAATTTTCATTTTAAACATGCTCTAGGAATTATTTTATGAAAATTGTATGGTCTGTGCTATACAGGAAGTCAGACTAGATGTCACACTGATCCCCTAAGCTCTTAGAATCTATGAGTCACTCTTCAATATTTAGAAGAAGCTGCATTCTTTTGCTAGTCTTTAAAATTGCTGCTTTATATTAGGGATGTGAATGTTTACCCACTTAACCAGTTCATCAGTAAGCCCCCCCCTTAACAAGTGAAGATTACCGGTTAAGGATAACTGGTGGGGGCTAGAGCAGCCCTTGCTTGCCGCAGGCCAGAGTGCTCTACAGGCAGGGGTTGTTGCTTCGGCATCCCAGCAGGAGCAGTCCCCTACCTGTGGAGGGACCGGGCACCACGCAGGCAGGGGCTGCTTCGGCATCCCATCCAGAGCGGCCTCTGTCTGCAGCAGGCCCAGTCACCGCACAGGCAGCGGCTGCTTGAACAGGGATGCTGGCACAACTCCTGCCTATATGGCACCTGGGCCTGCTGCAGAGGCAGGGGCTGCGCCAGCCCGGCCGGTGCAGCCTATGCCTGCAGCTGCGGGATGAGGGCCACTCCAGCCAGGCTGGAGTTGCCCCCTACACTCTCCCCTTTAATCAGTTAACTGGTTTAACAATATGTTTAATCGGTTAATCTATTCAATGGGATTTTACATCTCTATTTTATATACAAATAGTTTAAAGCATCACTGTAGCCAGCAAGAGTAAGTCTAAGGTCCGACATTGGGTTCTCAAAGTACAAAATACGCCACACAGGTATCTGTCAAACACAAGTAGTTTATTTCCTGACAGCAAACAGCTGTGCCCCATAAATGGAAGAATATAACAAAGAAGCGGCATATCTTACATCCCTTTCTGCAAGCCTGGAACCCCGGGTAGGCTGCGGACAAAGTGGGAGGTTGTCTCAGCTTCCAAGGCGCCGGTACCCAAAGCCCATCAATGAGGTCCGATTTGCAAGGCTCTGAGGAAGCCTTAAATACAGTTTTCCTGCCTTGTTTTGCAGTTTGGAAATTTCCAGGGGTTACTCATTACGTGCTGATGTAGGGCTTAGCTGTTAGTTATTGATCTGGTTCTGATCTAGTTCTACTTGTTCTTTGGCCCTGTTTACGTGATCAGTACGTTAGGGTAAACAGAATTGTTTATGCATTCTTGCCCTTTACCCTTATCTTATACTTGTTCTTGCTATACTGGCAACAATGCTTATTTTAAATGGCGTATGTTCCCAAAGACTTGCTTCTGGCTCATCAGATATAGGGAAAAGGGAAAAGCGGGGGAGAAGAATGCAGGCCTCACCACCCCTAAACAAGCACATACAAAGTTCTTCCGCAATTGATCACTACAATCACTAAGTGGTAATAAAGCTCTGAAGTACTATAGAAGTACTATCTTCATAATGCGTTGTGTTTATACCTTTTTCTGAAAAATGTGATGTATAGTAAATTAAATTAACTAAGGAGGGATAATGACTATTACCATTATGGCAAAAAATAAGCCCAAAATGCCATTTTGTCAATTTCAGTCACTTTTTTCCCCCCCTCTTTCAACTAGTGAAAGCTAGTGATGAATTTTTCGAAGTGAAATTTTTCAGTTCCCTAGGCCAGAATGTTAATTTGAGATTTTGGGGTAAATTATTTTGAAGGATATAAAGCAGCAAGTAGTCATATTATTTATGTTATGAAGTAGCATCTGTGTATGTGCAGAAGCTAGTTTTCATATCCATTCCACACAGATGTGAGACTATCCAATATCTAGTATGCAAGGGTGTATTTCAAAACTAACATTTACACATCTATCTTTTCCTGTGATTATGCATAAATATCCTCATTAGACACTGGAAGGCTTCTCCATTTACTGAGATTTTGCATAGTAATTGAACAAAAACATATATCTTACATTTATGGAGCATTTCCATCTCCAGGATCCCTAAAGCATTTTGAAAACATAAAATATACAAAGAGATTAATTTTATTTATCACTGAAATATGGTAACTGCTAAATAGCTTTATCCTACTAGGTTCTAAACACCCTCAATCCTCCTGCAATGTATGGTTGAGTGATGAGATTGAAATCAATGGGTCATCGGTATTTCACAGGATCGGTCTCTATGGGCTCAATGTTGAAGGTGCTGAACACTGTGACCCCAATCCAGCAGGCAAAAAACCCAGTGGCTTCAACAGGAGTTATGTGCATACTTAAATTCTTCACTGAACAGGAATGAATTAAGCCCATGCTTAACTGCTTTGCTCAGTCAGTACCCTCAAGAGCACACTTAGTTAAAAAAAAATATGCACCAAAGAGGGGAGTAAAATTTTGTAACTCTCAGCCTTATTAATCACAACAAATTCATAAGGAAATCTTTAAAAAGGAAGAGACGTTAAAATTTAGTTATGACGGGGAGTTAAATCAAAAACCAACAGCAATTTCCGATTTTGGCTGCAATGCCATCCTTAAAAACAGCTAACTGACGCTGGGAATTGTTGCCTACGTGGTAAATAGTGGACGCCTTTAATGCTCATTCTTCTTATTTTTACTCAATTGAAGGTAGAAACAATGCTATTTTAGTATGTTTTTTATAGTCTACTTCAAAAACAAACTTTAAAGCTTCAGAGTTAAATTAAATTTCCATGCTTTTCATAGATTCATAGGTTTTCTTCATGGGTATTAATGACCCCTTTTACACATTAAACCTCTGACTATGAACCCCCTATACATATAAACACACATACACACCCTTAGGGATGCTGGAGGTTTGGGGGGAGGCTGACAGGTTGCAATCCCCACATAGTAACCTTGTGACCCCCCTGAAGGGTCATGACTCTGTTTGAGAATCTCATTCTAATATGACCTTCTCTGTGATATAGGCAATAGAACTTCCCCCAGGTAAGTCCTAGGACATAGGTCCCTAAACTGTGTGGGGTGCTGTACCCCCACAGGGAGGCCTGGGGAGGATCATTCTGGGGCATGGGCACAGCAGAGCCTGGGCCAGCCCCCATAGAGGGTGGACAGGGAGTGCCACCCAGCCCCAATCCACTCCCAGCTCTCCTCAAGCCCCAACCACAGTTGCCAGACTCACATCTGATCCTGTCTTCAGCCCAAGCATGGCTCCATACCCAGCCATGGCCCCTGCTGCTGGCCTCCATAGTGGCACAGCTGTGGCTCCACTCCTGACCCCATCACCTTCCTCCCCAGCCTCAGTCCTTGGCCATGGCTCTGTTCATCAAAGCAGAGCCACACCCTGCCAGCCCCCAATACAGTCTAGCTTCAACTTTCAGCCACTGAAACATGTTATAACTTTCACTGATGGATTGAAGAGCCTACCATTAAGTAGTTTTTCCTGCAGGTGGACACATATAGTCACCACTTAATCTTTTCTTCGTTAAAAATAGTAGATTGAGCTTTTCACCGTCACAGCATCACACACAGAACTGGGAATCAATGGTGAAGGAGATGAGGAAAAAGACAGCTGGACTCAATGTAAGGACCCAACATCCCATCCCCTCCTAAAAGTACCACATGAACAGAAGGAACCTTCACATTAGGAATGTTAAATTTCAATTAATCAGCTAATCAAGTAGTCGATAATGGAAATTCCATTGACTATTCAATTAACTGATATGGGGGGCTCTCTCACTATCCTTCTGCATCTCTGCCTTTGATATGTACAAGAGGCACAGTAACTGGGTCTGCACTCGCGCCGTTTCCCCTGCTGCGCCTCTGCCACGCATGCCTCCGCCTCATGGAGATGGTGCTGGGGGAAACTGACTTTTAAACCAGCTCCCTCCAGGACCGGCTCCTGCTCCCATTCCCTTTGTGCCTCCAATATAAAGGCGGTGGGGGGGGAGGGAAGGACTAGTCGAGTAGTGACTCAACTACCCTATAAGCCTAGGTTTATAGGGTAATCGACTAGTCGCTTACATTCCTACTTCACATCAGACAAGATGGGGAGCAAGTCAGACCAAACTCTCCCTCTACTTTTCTGGACCCTGTGTATGACCTCAGCAGCCAAACGTCCCTCCCAGGGATTCTGCAGAAGCCAAAAATAGGCCCAAAAACTGGTACCATTAGCCCATATCCACTTCTGCAACAACAGCCTTTTCAAATAGACAGCTAATACAGTCAAGTCTTCTAGCTCTTGCAATAGAAGCCTGTGCTGGAAATTCAGGGATCAAACTTCACTGGTGCTATATGGGATTTTTACAGTTATATAGATAAAACAACCTAGTTTTACTTTTTTTCTTTAAAAAAACCTAGAAAATTACATTAAACACACTATTTACACTGCCAAGTCAAGCACATCAAAGTTAAAAAATGCCAAATTCACAACTGCCTATGCAACCTTAAATTTACCTCTGACTGTATATGCATTGTGATACAACACTGAATGCCATGATCACAATCTATATTTTCTTAAAGTGTGCACGCTGGAAACTCACAGGGGCAAAATAAGGTCACAAGGAAATCTTACTTTAGCATACTCACTAACTTTTGAGTGTTTGACTTGGCAATCTGAAAAAGGACATTTAATACAATTCCATGTTAAGCACAAAAATAATGGTATGGATAAAAAGTGAAAGCAATCCATGCTTCTCCAAAAACATGGTGGGTACCAATGATTCTTGGTGAAGTTGAAACCCATTTCTGTCACATTTGAGCTAAAATTGATGTGTGTGAACTCATTTTGTCCTGGTCCACAGCAATTTGTATGTTGGCAGTACTTTTGTCCATTCATCAGTTGGATGACAGCACTTGATCATCACTGGGTAGACAGTATTACAGTGATGAAATGGGTTTTGTTTGTGGCCAAATATTTTTCAATTTTTCATAAATGGGCTCATTTATGGTAATGATGGATTTAAAAAACCAATCACTAAATGCATACTGTTCCTGCAGTTTCATAGAAAGATTCTCCTCTGTACCTGAGCCTTACCTGGGCACTCTGGAGAGGAAACACTTCCAAGGAAGTGATTGTGGATCTTGGATTCTTAGCTGCCTGACTTCAACCTACATTAAAACTGCATGGGGCAATGAGACACAGCATAGCCTTGACAACTGCAAGCCTTCTTTCTGGCTTCGTCTAGACTGCATTCTAAAATCGAAAAAAAGATATGCAATTTGCGTAACGCAAATTGCGTATCTTTTTTCGATTTAATTTTCAAAGAGGCTATTTCAAAATTTGGCACATCTACATGAGGCCAAATTTTGAAATAAAAGTGCTCTTTCAAGCCATCCCTTATTCCTCATAGAATGAGGTTTACAGGGATGGCGAAAGAGTATGTCCGTTATTGTGAAAAAAATTTCAAAATAGTGGACTCATTCCTTGGATGTGGTGTTGCTATTTCGGGATACTTCCAATATCCTGAAATAGCAATGCAGTCTAGACGTACCCTCTTTCCCCAGCCCTTTTCTTCCCCTACCGTATCCCCTCATCCATTCTTCTCTGAACATATCACTTCTCTCCTCTAATGCCAAAAAGGACTGATTCATGAGGCAGCAAAATTTTCTCAGCCATTTTTACGCAGGCAGATGTTTCCCCTACTCCAGGGAAACTCTCCCACCAAAGTCCTCCTGGTGGGCTAGAAATCTAGCCCCAGAGCATTAAGGGAAGGGACAGGAAAATGTATTATATCCAACATCTTTAACTATCATAAACACCCTTCTCCTCGTCCCTAGATATATTTCAAGTGTTAGGGTTGAAAACAAGTTCATTTGAACAACAAACAATAGTCAAAGAAAACAAAACTAGAAGCACCAACACTTCATTTTAATATTTGTGGTCATTCTACATAATACTTAAAATAATGGTGGATTTTTAGGAAATACTGTATGATTGAGGTTTGACCACCAAATACAAAAAATATTAAAGCAAATAAGACTGTTTAAAATAATTTTCATAATTTGAAGAACTTCAGATACCCCTTTAGATATTTTTAATAAAAAAATATGTAAATTTACACTTACTTGGTGATAATTCTGGATATCCTTTCAAATTCATCATCTTTGGAATTGAAGGACCATAAATATCTGCATCAAGCAAACCCACTGCTTTTGTCTGTAGGACCAAAAATGGTGAAGATCAACACATTTTTAGTATTTCAAGAAAAATAAATCAGTTGAGCAGTGTTTCAAAGCTGGCTGTAGAAATATATGTATGATCTTCACCTCAACCATAATTTAAACACTGTTCACTCCTTTTCCTCAGTTGCATCTGAAGCAAGGAGGATGATATTGTCCCTATAGGCTTTGAGGTGCTACATTCAATTGCAAGAACTAGTTTATCAATAACCAGTATCCGCACACAATGAATGAGTACTTTGTAAAATCAAGACCGGGGTGAAAGTAACTTAAAATTTCTTACAGGTACTGTCCTATTGCAACCAGGTCCCTGCCAGCTCTTTAAATAGCACAGTTCTGGCTTCTGCCACAACTCAGCCTGCTCTTGTGGGAGCTTCCTTTCACCTCTGATCAAGATGTACGTAAGCAAACAAAATTTGGACCAATTTTAAAGTCTACTGAATTCAATGAGCTTTTCAACTGACTTTAGTCACTTGCAACCAGGCTGTAATGGTCTTTAGTTGGTATTTATTAGTAGTATTTATTTTGAATGAAGTCTTAATTAGGGATGTTAGATATCGTGCAATTGAATAATCATGTGACTGCATGAAATTTTATCCATTACACAATTATTCACTAGTCCCCATGGGCGCAGCCAGCAGCTAGTACAGAGGCAGCAGTTCAGGGTGTAAAGCGGGAGCCGGTCCATGAGGGGAGCAAATTTAAAAACCAGCTCCCTGCACAGACCAGCTGCCTACCACCCTGCGTTGCTGTTTCTGATACAGAGGCAGCATCATGGGGTGACAGTAGCCCCTGTCCACTGGGAGTCTGAGCTCCCCATGGACAGAGGCTGCTCCATGGGATGTAGAAGCAGCCTCCGTCTGCAGGAGTTGCTGCCGCAGAACAGCCTCTGTCCACGGAGGGCCAAGGATTGCAGACAGAGGCAACAGTGCAGGGGGGAGGGATAGGTGGCACTATAGAGCTAGTGCTGGGGGAAACCCGCTTTTCAACTGGCTGCCCCCAGCACCAGCTCCTGCTTCCCTTCCCCCTCCCCCCAACCTGCCTGTGTAGGAGGCAGCTGGCGGGGGGGGGGGGGGGAAAGGGAGGGAGAAGACAGGTCTGCAGGAGCCTATATGCACGGGGAGCTGGTTTGAAAGTCAGCTCCCAGCCTGCATTGGCTCCGGCCTACCCGCCTCACCCTCCGCGCTGCTGCCTCTCCATGGGAAGACAGGCGGATCCAGTGCTTGCAGGGAGCAGGCTTTTAAGCTAGCTCCTCCCAGGCACCAGCTTCCATTCCCCCTGCCTTGCTGCCTCTGATACAGCACTCATGTAGTCATCTACATGGTGACATCCCTAGTCTGAGTAAGAGACCTTACCACTATACCACATCTGTCATGAGAAGTAGGGTAAGACAGTTGAGCTCTTCGAGATAATCATCATATTTGTGCTTTTGAGTGTACAGAGGTCTCTACTGAGCATCTTAGAACTTAATAGAGAAGTGTGTCTCCAGCCTTGACCAACATTTCAAAATATGAAGTTACATCCATAATGCCATTCAGGTTACTATGAATGTTATAACACAAAATAGTGTCTGTCAATCAAGTTTTCCAAGTCAGATGAATTAAATTTCTGAAAGAAATGTACTTGCATCAAAACTATACATATTTAGTTCCCTGTTAAATTATTCTGATTTCTGTGTACATAATTTTAGCCATGTTTAATTTTTGAAGAAGCAGGAGTTAATTCATAAAAATATGTGCAAATGAGTGTTAAGTTTGTCAATGAGTTTAGCACTATTACTAGATTATGAGTCAGCAGAATTAGAAATTGTATATTGTGATAACAGAATTCAGAAACACAGCAATAATACTGAATCAATTTCTTAAAAAGTTACTTTTGCAGCATATAAACCTAATCCATGAAGAATTATTAGTGATGAAAAGTGAAAACTTATTGCTATAAATCATGGCTGTGATCTTTAAATAAAAAAATAATGCAGCCAATTGTCACCATAAACTCAAATTAGTATGTGACTACATGATATTGTGTTCTCAATTCTTGAATATTTTTTTATCTGTAGACTGGCAGACAGAACAGCATACGTCATCACACAGATGAAAGCTTAAGATCTCATTTAGGGTGGGGTTTTTTTCAACTTGTTTCTTTATCATTTATAACACCCTGTGAAAGCTATAAAAATACTATCGTTACTCTGACACATTCTACTGTTTCATGCCTAAGTATGAAAGCTGCAATTTAAAAGATCAGAAAGCCTCATTTTTATGTTAAGATTTCAAAGGCACCAACAATAGTTTTTGTGCTTCTTTGTTCTTTAACAAAACGCATATTTTAAAAGATTATACAGATTTCTGACTCAGTCCTTTTATCCATGTCAGCCACTAATCGAACCCATCACAACATCATTTTAGGGATGTGCCACCTAATTACTTCAGAAATCAAAGTAAATATTTGTGTCAGAACCTATCTACTCCTTTAAAATTGACTGACATTCTTCCCTCCACTGTTTTTTGTGGATTTTTTGCAACAAGTCCCATGAACGTCCAGTGAGGTAATGGAATGAGTTCTTGGACTTGTGGCAAAAGCTCTTTACTGCAATTTTGACTTCAGACTTAGCCAAGTGAACATTTTAAGATTATTTCACTGCCACTGAATTCATGCCCTCTTGACATATGGCCAACCCATCTCTACCAGAGATCTTTTTATCCTGGAATGGGCCAAAAGTACTCATGAACGGCAAATATTGTGCCTACAGAGTGCAAGAGATTACACTAAATGCCAGATGTATCAAATAATACGTGTTCTTGGGATGATACCTTTTTATCAAGTCCTTCACACCTCAAACATTCAAATACCAAATCATATTACAGATCTGATAGTTATACAAAATATACAGTGTTAGCTTAGTACATTTCCTCAAAAAATCAATTTAATATATTCGTTTGCCAAGCAATTGTGCCTCTTTCCAGGGTTATGGTGAAAATGAAGTTCTTTTGTAATAACACATAAAAAAACCTCACAAAAGATTCTCCAGTTGCTTAATCTCTCTGTTCTGCAAGCACAGAAACCTCTGGTATGTGGTTTGTCAAACACTTATAAAAAAGGTCTCTTGGGGAGCCCCTGCTTAAAACATTGGCAGAACATCACTGTAGACACCATAGTGTAGGCTTTTCTTTGCCAAGCCATTTAATCCCATATGCTGGGAGGGTTCACATCTCCCCAAGCAGCAGCTTGCACAGAAAAGGTTGGCCTTACTGAGTGAGCTTTTATTTTTTCCTCCAACCTTTCATTTGGGATAGCCAAGTACCCCTGGTGTACTAATATCAATCCTTTATTCTATTTTAATTACACTGGCAGAACCTTACTGCAACTACCAGGGAATCTTCTAAGATTGGCACAGGCTGAAGCATCTCTTCCAGCTTTTTCACAATGCTCTAAATCTCCACAGGCTCAAGAGAAGACATCATAAGTCTATACCATGGTAACACACTTTTTTAAACATTTATTTATCAGAGCTGTTCCTCCAGTCTCTCACATACTGACCTGTATGTAATGCACATATATTAAATCTGTATTTAAAAATAAATGATAATTTAAGGAAAGGGAAGAAACTTATTTTTTAAAACTGTGCATTTCTGAAATAGAACTACTACTTTTATCAATGCTTTTCATGGAAAGGTATACATATTTAAAATGTCCTAATGTAATAAAACAAATATAGGATTAGGAAATTAGTTCAGTCTCTCACTTGTAGGTCAGCAGCAACCTGTAATAGAAGCTGACCCATATGAGACATGTCATTTTCCTGCCTCTCTGAGCACTACCAAAACCTCTTGGTCAACTATAATTAACACCTCCCAATCAATTACACAAAACAACGTAAGAACAGCCATACTGAGTCAGACCAAAGGTCCATCTAGCCCAGTATCCTGTCTGCCGACAGTGGCCAATACCAGATGCCCCAGAGGGAGGGATCACAACAGGTAATCCTCACATGATCCCTCCCCTGTCACCCACCTCCAGAGAAAGAGAGGCTAGCGATACCATTCCTACCTATCCTGGATAATAGCCATTGATGGACCTAACCTCCATGAATCTATCTAGCACTTTTTTGAACCCTGTTAAAGTTCTAGCCTTCACCACATCCTCTAGCAAGGAGTTCCACAGGTTGACTATGCACTGAGTGAAGACAAACTTCCTTTTGTTTGTTTTAAACCTGCTGCCTATTAATTTCATTTGGTGACCCTTAGTTCTTATATTGTGGGAGTAAGTAAATAACTTTTCCTTATTCACTTTTTCCATACCAGTCATGATTTTACAGATCATATCCCCCCTTAGTCTCCTCTTTTCTAAGCTGAAAAGTCCAAGTCTTTTAAATTTTCTTCCACATTTACAGTAGGATACTAATATTACTAACACCAATAGCAAACAAAATCTCCTTACTGTATTAGCCAAAAAAAAAATCATTACATATATAGAGCAGGACCTTATACTTAGCAATGTTGCAGTCACTGGGAGAAGAAGGGTAGAAATGGAACATAAACTATTCTTCCCATTATAAATGTTCGGCCACTCAACTCAATTTATGTGCTAAACTTTCCAACAGCTGATTTTGATGATGACAAAGAAAAAAAAAAAACAGTTTTGCTTGAATTTCACAAGAAAATTTTCTTTCACCCATATTCTGAAGTGCTTCTCATACATGGATTACCAAACATAGACTTTATAGATTAGAAACATTTATAAAAGTATTATGTAAATTAATTAATATGCAAAATCCAAATACTTCAGGATTTCTTGGTTTACTGTTAGTGTTACCTCAAGATATCCTGAACTGCTTTTCATATTTCTAATCTCTCATGCTCAATGGATGTGAGGCAATTTGATGTATGCTTTCAGTAGAAGAAAAAGAATTTAATCTCCATTGTGTTATTTAAAAAATGTGGGTACATCTCATACCCTAGAAGGTGCAGTCAAGGTGCAGCCTGCTCTTAGAGGAGGGCTCTCAAGCATGAATACCAAGAAAGGCATCCTGAGACAAGTACACATCAAATTACTTTAATGAATGTTTTAGGTACCACAGACTGCAGGATAGGATCCATAGTATGCTTAAAATAAACATTTTTGGGGGGGAGTGGGTGTTGAGAGATAAGGTATGCCCCCAAACAACACACATGCTGGTTATTTCAGACACCTGTATTGAAATAAATACAAAATGTCTGTGTCAGACACCAGTAACTTTCTGCTAGGTTCCTCAGAGGCAAGTGATATCATATTCATTTCCATTGTAAGAGACTTATGTCACAAGACTATCTGTGTAGCTCCAACATAGTCAATTCATTTGGGGACAGTTTTAATCCAGTGTCTTTTTTTCCTCTAACAATTTGCCTACTTTATAGAGCTGGGCAAACAATACGAATATTTCACACAATTAGAAAAAAAACGGTTGGTGCGTGCACATGTGGCGAGAGAGATTCATCCTGCTTTATGCTGGACTAACTTCACTGCAACGATCAAACAAAAAAAGATGAACTATGAACAATTTACTTTTTCCTCTAGCACAGATTTGTCTTTAATCAAACAAAACCCAAAAGAATTACCTCTAGTTACACTACATTTACAAATATATATTTATTGTTCATCTAAAAGTTTTTCCCTGTTGGTTTTCAATACTGTCTTCTAATTTAAATACGCTTTTTCTGCAACTGTGTTTGCTGTCCTTCTACATTTAGCTAATCATTAACTTTTCCCCATTTCTCCTGAACTATGAGGCAATGTGTTTATGTTTGTCATTTCACTGTCTGATAATGAAGATAATAAAACATTTGTTTAAAATGTGCATGTTAACTGTAATTTCTTCTGCTGTTAGGTTCCTTCTGCAACAACACAACAAAATATCCAAAGTCCTTAGTATAAAAATGCTCTTACGTTTCTTTGTAACTGAATGATTTGCTTTGGAAACCAAAGCGTATTCTCCAAGTTAAAAAGTAGCTCAAATTTTGGTCCCAATCTAGTTGTCCTTTACAAAGAGCTGGTTAGAATATGTTAAATCAAATACTTGCCTGTTACGTAACCAAACTACTCTATGCAGAAGCCATTTGCTCAAACGTATTCACTAATTTGCTCCTTACTGTTTTACCCTGGCTGCTCTGCCCCTCACACCATAAAACAGGCTTTCATTCTTTACTTAGGAATGAAAATCTTCTTGGGAAGAAAAGACGATTCTAAAAGGCAGCTGACTAGAGAGTTTGCCTCATAGTGATAGGATAAGCATACAGTCTCCCAACTGGATTTGTGCCATCCTTAGTCATGCACAGCTGGTGTTTGATCACTAAAATACTCTGCTCATAAACAAGCAATCTCAGTCCTATTATTGCTGGCATCTATTAAGTCAAGTTGTTTCAACTATAATAAATTGTCTCTGGCCATATAGCTTTCATAAATAGTCATTCCAGTCTGAATACGAATCATCTGGCATAAAAACCTAAAATTCTTTGGAGTGCTCCTAAGAGAGCGGAACTAACTACTGCTACATCTAAGGAACCAGAAGAATTATCTGTCAAAACTAAGCAAGCAATTAAAAATAGGACACAAAGGTAAAACTTAAGTTACTTCCCAATACCAAAAAAAGTGTAATTTATGCATCGCAGTATAGCTGCAAGATCTTGTGCTATTCTTAGATTGGTTAATTAATGCTATCTCTATAACAGGTAACCCATGGGTGCTATAAGTCTGATGAGCCAGCATTGAGACAAAGGCTACATTCTTGCCTGGCCTGGCCTAAAAATATTTTATACTGGACATGGATTGATTCATTAGCTGTTTACATTAAATCCCCTGTTCAAATTACATAATTTTCTCTGTTATAGTGGGGGGGGAGGGAAGGTATATGGAGTAAGTTCAAAAGGTAATGCCAGTACAGAGCAGACAGCCACACTGGCAGAATTGGTTTCCTTGCAGCTGGTCCTGGCAACTCAGTCAGCTCAAATAGCTGTGGCCCAAATAGCTGTATGTTCACCTCAGCATTACAATCTGGAACCTAGCCTTGAATGCTATACTTACTAAGGGTAGGTGCACAGAAGTCTCCAACAGTGAAGTTAACAAAACAAGTTCCAGAAGTGTAACAAAGGCAGAAACAGTGCTGCAGCAATCTAATGGATAGTTTACAGCAGTGTAGCAGAAATTACGATACATCGATCAACAAGAAAGCCAAGAAATTATGGTCCAATACTTGGCAATTATTGGACAACTGAAACCAATTGAAAAATGGAATGAGAAACAAAAGAATGCCAACTTGGTCACAGCACAAATGAACAAGGGCCACCGTGTTCATCATTCAGAAACTGAGTTGGGGGAGGGAGAGTAAAAAGAATGTGATCAAAACAAACACAATAGCATGCAGAACAGGAAATCATTGGTCCATGTGAAATGAGATGGGAAGGCAAAAGGCAGTAACAACATGATGAATACAAGATAATGACATCAGGAAGAGATGATTGTGGTGCTAAAGCCAAAGGCAAGCCAGGATTTGGTGCTAAAGCCAAAGGCAAGCCAGGATTTTACAGCATTTCACCTGATTCTTCCTCATACACTTAAGACAAACGTGTAATAGATATAGAAGGTTTTAATGCAAAAGTAGGACTGGACTGCAATTCCTGGGCTCCAGCAATAAAACACACTTGGACTCAGCAAAGAAAACAAAAGAAGGGCCACTAAGTTTCTACCTAATCAACAACCTTGTGACAATAAATAGGCTATTTCAAAAAAGCAAGTTGCAGAGGAAGAGGACGAGAGATATCAAGATGACAGACTTAGCATTTGTCAATCGCAGATTGAAATCGAGTATTGTCATGCAGATCATTCGTGGCCAGTATCAGATCAGATCATAAATTAGTATTGATATCAATGATATTGAGACTTAGTACGAAGTGCAAAGAACTAAGATCTAGGACATGGACAAAATGAAAGAACCAAACGTCATCAAAAAGAAAAAGGCATACAGAAAAACATTACATCCTGGGTGGAAAAAAATAAATGTTAAGTAGAGGCGAAGAGTTTCAAAAATGCAATTACTGAGAGCCAAACAAAAAACCAAGGTGGATAATGGATGAAATACTGAGTTGAATGATAAGTGTACAAAGTTGAAGGAGAGTACAAAAGGAGGACACTAATCTAAGAGATGAGTACAAGAGGTTGACCAGAGATAAAATATAAAATGAGGAGAGGCAGAAACAATGGAAAAGCAAACAATGTAAGAAACAGAAAAATACACGAGGTAAGAGAACTGAGTCAGACATACAAGTTCAATATGGCAGTGAAAGGAAAATGCAAGTAAATATCTGAGTGTGAATGAGGAAAGAATAAGCAATGAAACAAATATTTTGAGAAGTTGTACAGCGTGCACAACACAGTAGATGAAGTGGTCTTGGAGAAGATTCCATGTACAAATGACAAAAAGCGGATGATAGAATTCTTAGAAATAAGTCGTAAAGATCTTGCTAGAAAGTCTGAAAAAGAAAAATGCAATGGAAAATGGCAATGTAATCATAGAACTGTTGCAACCAGGTGAGAAACACATAGAACAATGCACAAGCTATACAAACAAGAACAAGTGCTGACATAATCAGGTAAAGCATCAACAGTACAGATCTATAAAAAGGGGAGTTAAGAATGAGTCCAGATCTAGAGAGGAATCAACTTCTTGAGAATGCATCAAAAATTATTCACCAAGACACTTCAGAAGCAAATGAAGAGATGTAAAAGTAGTGCTTGCAGAGGAACATGCTCGATTTCAACCAGCATAAACTACATCAGCTATTTGTGGTAAAAAAGATCAAAGGAGTACATAGAACATAACCAAACCAGCTACAACAACTTTAGAGATTTCAAACCAGCTTTTGAGACCATTTGGCAGACAGGGTATAGTAAGTAAAGATTTGAAAATGTATTACATCCCTGAAAAATTGATTGAGCTGGTGTAAAACATCAATGGCAAGCTGAAGAGTGCAGTGAGAGTAGATAAGATAATGAAATGGTTCAGGATGACCACAGGAGTGAGAGAAGGATGCATACTGTCATTAGCTTTTTTTCAACTTGGCACTGCTACAGTCACTGTTGCTTCCAATCAGAGATGAAACAGGAGTAGTCATGCTGTGCACCATCCTCCCATATAACTTCAGGTTTGGGGACAATGTTGAGCTCCAAGTATTGGCCAAGAAGGATTTTATAGGGTGATTGGCACCAGAAGAGAGATCTGGACCTGACTGATTAAAACGGAGGACATCTGGGCACATAGGTGGTGTAGATAGCTAGGAAGTGGTCTCAGACTCTCCCCATCTATTTTACGAGCTAACCCATTGCCTGAGCTCATGCCCAGCTCAACAGGCAAAGCCCCTTATATGGTGGCTCTAGGGCTGGGAAGGTGACAGAATGGGGCACAGAATAGTAGGAGGAGGGCACCTGCACACTGGATTCCCAGCAGGTGAAACTAGATTCCTCAGCGTTATCAGGCGAAATTGGCTCCTGATCTATCCTTTTGTCGGAGGAAATAAGAATCCTGAGAGAAGGGAACAGATACTGAGGTGAATGAAACAGCAAGAGGGAGGAGAATCTCAGGAGAAGGGGAAATGCTGAGGTGATTGATCTCAGCCAAAAAATAGAAGCCACCACTGTGGGGTGAGTGCAGGGTAGGACTCTCTCTTTCTTAACCCAGAGAATATTCTCAAGAGCTGCCTGTGCCTGCGCTTTGTAAGGGACTGAATGCCTTCAAAAGAAGGGAAAATTAACTCTAACAACTTTAAGCCCAGCTGTGGCAAGGGAATCAAAGAAGAAAATGTAAATAGAATTGAAAACGCATAGAAATCAGTGAGGGCCAGCAGTCAAGGGCAGGAGAGTGCTGCTGGAGATAGCCAGGAGAAGGTGAAAAGCTGGTTAAGTTGGAGCTCTTAAGAGAAACAGGCTAGTAAGCCTTTATGGACTGGTGTGAAACTCTGAAAAATTGCAATCCCAGGAAAAGGGTGTTGGGAAACCTCCTTGCTCTGTTAAGAAAAGAGCTGGACAAGTAGCAAGGGAGGCTGAGGTTTGTTTAGCTGTAGACAACTGAAGACAGACCTACGGTAAAGGGAGTGGGATGGGAGAGGCTTTGTTTGCCTGATGAGAGACAGAGAGGAACTGTGTTTGTCCAGTATGAGGCTGAGAGGAGGAAGTCAAGAGTTTAAACAGCCCCAGACCAGATTAAAGAGAAACTGTGACCTACTGAGAGACTGGGAGATTGTTTCAGCTATTATAAGCTTATGACGTAGTCTTAGAAGGAGTATATTATGTGACTCCACTCTTGGTCATATGATGAACAGCCTTCATGAGAAGGTAAAGAAAAGACAAATACAGCTGAGTCACCCTAGACATGGATGGGATGCTACAGAGCATGTTTATACATTAGGGATTTCCATCGACTACTCAATTAGTCGGTAAAGCGGTAAACTGCAGAGATGCAGCAAGGTTAGCTCCCAGCCCCGGGAGCTAACCCTGCTGCAGCTCTGCCTTTTAAATGTATTAAGAGCCACCAGGCTCTTTATACATTTAAAAGGCAGAGGCACAGTGGTGGAGGGGAGTGTGTGTAGTTGATAAGATTAACCAGTTAATCATGTACTTGACTACACATTGACATCCTTACCACAGATTCCACACTCAATCCTATCTGCCAAAAACCATGGTTTTTGGTGTTCCACTTTCATACCTCCTTTTTCCTTGGTTCATGAAACTACATCCTGATTTCAGAGGCCCTGACAGAAGATGGTTTAATTACACATGCAGCAAGTGCAGAATGGTTTTTGAATGTGCTTTTGGGAGACTGAATCCTACTGGGAAACATTTACAGAACCATTTCAATGCTAGTGTCAATGTGGTCCACATTACAGTGGATTGCTGTCTTCACAATTTTTGTGAAACCTGTGGTGAGCCATTTCCCTCTGAATGGGCCTATAACAGTGAGGGGGCCTCTCAATCATTCCACTGAGCACTACCACAACTGGAATTGGATGCATTGGGGCAACAGAAGTTAGGGATGTTTTGTGTTCCCACATTATTGACTTGCATGGCCCAATGAAAGTGAGAGAAGACTACCTTTGTTAATGTGCTTGGAGGAGCAAGGGTATGAGGTCAGGTTGGTTGCTTGGGGATGTGTGTGGAATTTTAGTGCCAATGCACTGTACTTACAAATAACATGATTACCGTGGGGGAGGGGAATTATTTTAAAAGATATAATCATAGGGTAAAAAGGGATAGCAAAGGTCATCTAGTCTAATGCCCTGCCAAAATGCAAGATTTGTTGTTTAAACTATCCAAGACAGATGGCTATCCAGCCTTCTTTTGAAAGCCTCCAATGAAGAAACTTCTTCAGCCTCCCTAGCAAGTCTGTTTAACTGTCCTATTGTTCTTAGAGTTAGGAAATTTTTCCTGAGACTTAATCTAACTCTGTACAGACTGATGTAAAGAAGTGATTGAAGTATGAATTGCTATACATAACTATACTGAGGGATAGTCTTTGCATAGTAATTCTTAAGTGTCCCTGATCATGTCTTCATCTTTATTATTCAAATACATATTGTATTATATGAAGCAGTTTTAGAAATTCCTGATTCAATACAAAAAAAATGTATCAACATGTATTAGAGAAGTACAACAGTCACCCACTACCCATATGGGCAAGCTGCCATTACTAGAGCCCTGACAGGTACAAAATTGATATCCATGTCTGCATCTGTAAAAACGATTTGCAGCTATCATTTGGATTTGGAGGCTCTAGCCATTATCACACCAAAAACCTAGTAACAATAGAACCGTCCAGAGGAAGGAAAAACCTTTCACTAAGTGGCAAGGGAAGAAGAAATGGAAGGAAGAGTATCAACTCTTTCATAAGTTTTAGCCCACTGATTAGAGTACTTGTCTAGGATGAGTGAGACCCCCAGTTCAAGTCCCTCAATATCTTGCAAGGAGGAAGAGATTTGAATAAATACCTCTCCTCAGCTGAATGCCCTCACCACTGGGCTATGGTATTTTCTGACGTACTGCTCCTTCAGTCTCCCCTGTTGAAACTGCTCCACTGTGAATAAAATAATGAAAAACTCCTTGGGCGAGAGAGAGAGAGTAAACATGAGGCTGACTCTAGCTCTGTAGTTAGAGCATTCACATGAGAGATCCAGGATCTAGTTCCTTGCTCCAATGACTTCTTTAAAAATTATTTATCCACAGTGGTACAATTTTAACAGGAGTGACTGGCAGAGGTAGGGATGTAAGAGACTAGTCGACTATCCGATAAGCAGAAATGATTAGTGATGCGACTAGTCGCTCCCTTCCCCCCCGCCCCCCACCCTAGCTGCCTCTATCAGAGGGAGGCATCAAGGGGGGGCAGGGAAGCAGGAGCCAGTGCTAGGAGGAGCCGGCTTAAAAGCCGGTTCCTGTCAGCACCATCTCTGCAGGGGGCAGGAGAGGTAGAGGCACAGCAGAAACAGCACAAGTGGGGACTGAAGCAGTTTCCGCTTGCGCCGCTTCTGCTGCGATTCTGCTTTTGAAATGTACAAGAGCCCCTGCAGGGCTTCCTTTGTTAAATGTTCAAGAGCCGGACTGAGGCTCTTGTACATCTCAAGGCTGAGGCACCGCAGGGAGCACTGGGCCTGCAGGACTTCCGCTTTTCAACTGTAGCAAGAGCCCCACTGGGGCGGAGTTCTAAGGCAGGGGCACCCATCTCATCAACTATTCAATTAGTAAATTAATCTAAACTTAACATGCCTAGGCAGAGCCCTACATTATGTTATCTCATAGCCCAGTGGCTAAGACACTCATTCCAGAAATTATAACTCCCTGTTCAAATCCCATCTCAGGTGGAGGGGGAACTTGAATAGGGATGTGTCCCACATCATAGGTTAGAATCCTAACCACTGTGCTAAATAAAAATTATGAGAAAAGCTGATTTTCTCCCCAGTTTCTTGTAAAAATCAACATATACACCTAACCCCAAAAAGAAGGTATGAAGCTGAGAATCCCAAACAGAGGGAAGTGCCTTCCTTGCACATAAACATCAAATTACCACATTGGCTGGCTTAGGCAGGTAGTCACCTAGCATGCTAGCATTTGTGCATCTTGTTCTGAGGTACCTAACCTCTCCCCATTCATAGTATAAGAAGCCTAGATGCCTAACTCCGTTTTGGTGAATCCCCAAGATTTTGTAGCTATCTCCATGCAGAAGTCTCTTTCTGAATTTAGACCTATGTCTATCTGCTCTACACGGCAGCTAATGCCTTATCCAAACAAAAAATATTTTACATATCTTCCTTGGCTCTAAGACATACAAGATACTTGCCTAAGAAACCAAGAACCTGGCCTAATTCAGAACTGACTTACTTCAATGGAACTCCTCTCAATTTACAATGGGCTGATGAACACAATGGAGCCCTCTTATTCTTAATATCACACTGTTTCTAGCTGCCCTTTTCTGACCTGAAATGACAGTCTTAGCTTTGTGATAGCACAACTAGTTACAATAATAATCTTGTGTTAATTTTCACAAATAACTGACTGTCATGCTTCAAGGAGACATTAAGTTGCTTTTTTTCCTCCTTTCATTTCAATTATTTTTGTATATTAATTTTTCTCTTTAAAAGAATAAATCTGTGTTACCATGGCAGATGTTTTGAGTATTATCACTTACACATAATTTTCCCAAATCTGTAACATGAAATAGTAGACCAAAGCCTGCACCAGTGTGCCCTTGCAGAGGACCTATGTGCCCTTGCAGAATCACAGCAAAGTCAATGAGACACTGATGGAGCAGAGGACAGTGCTAACACCCAGATGAAGGATCAGGATTTGTAAACTCATTCCTTGTGCCAACATAATATACACAAATGTATGAAAAAAAACGAATTTTGTCAGAGTAAATATTTTGATTTCACTTAACTGGCTGCCCCCATAGTAACTAAGTATTTTAAGTTTGATAACTAGATGTTCACTTACCGAATCATGTGCTGCTAAGGCAAGGGCTATGTTTACTGTAACAAAGAAAATAAAGTTAATCAAAGAAAAATGTTATTTCCCAAATATTTTACAATAATTATGAACCTCCAACGAGCAGGGAAAAGACACTTAGTATACACTTTAGTTCTTAAGGCTTGTCTTCACTGCAACAGTTAGCTCAAGTTAGTATATTGCAGTTAACCAACTATCTCCAGTGAGAATAGAATGACCATATTGCACAACAACCCAGGAGCTACCGAGTGATTTGATCACCAGCACAAAGTGACTGGGTTTGCATCTGATGAATTATTGTAACTCAGGATGCTTTATCACCACTGCATGATCAGCTCCAGCATTAGCAAGACTTGAGCTTCAAACACCCATTAAAGGACTAACTAGTTTGATCTTAAAGCACCATTTAACTGAAATCAGGGACTTGTGGGTGAATGGAATCAGATTAGAAGCAAAACTGGAGTCACAGATCCAACTAATAATGTAATAAAGGCAAGCCATTTTTCCCTAAAAGGATGCAAAATTTAAAAAAAAAAAAAAAATCCCAAAATGTGCTCTACCAAAAGAAGAGAGAAAAAACTGAGATTTGTTAGATAATTTAATACTGATTTTTTAAAATCATATACAGATTTCCTTACCATACTCTCCACTAACCTTTTTAATTTAGTGACCAATGACCTAAACTTAAAAAAAAAAAAAAGGGGGGGGGGCTTGTACCCCTTTTTGCTTCCTTATTACAGGTTGAATTTCCCAAATCTGGGATTCTGGTCCAGCAACATCTGTGGTCCGGCATGAATATTGCTGGACCACAGGGTGCCAGGAGCAGGAGCCAACCAAGAGAATATGGGGTTTGCAACGTCCCAACTGGGCCAGCAGCAGCTAGGCAGGGGAACATCAGCGGGGCCAGAAGCCATTGGGGAGCCCCACCCCCAGCAGGAAACCCCGCTGTCACTGACATCAGGCAGCTCGAGAGCCCCTGACAGCGGGGCGGGGGCCTGGCAGCCCTGACTGCAAATCCCCAGTGGGGGGGGGGGAGGGCTCGCAGCAGCTTGGAGGCTCTAGCTGGTGAACCCCAGCAGAAGGGCCAGGCGGCGGCCAGGAAGTCCTGGCCCCAGCAGGGGAACCCAAGCAACGGTGGGGCCAAGCAGCACTGGGGAGCCTCCCCCCCAGCTGAGGAATCTCAATGTCAGTGCAGTCAGGCAGCTGGAGAGTCGCTGGCATGGCCAGAAAACCCCTGGAAACCCTCAGTGACAGCGGGGCCGGGCCACGGCAGCAGCCAGGCAGCCCAGGGCTGGGAAACCCTGAAGCACCACCAGAGGTAGCGGTGGTGGTCAAGAGGCCCTGGCTGGGTAACCCCTGGGAATGCCCAGCACTGCCAGTGGGCAGCAAGGCAGGGAGCCTCGGCTGGGCCAGCATTAGTGGGGCAGCGGCAGGGTGAGGAGCTGCAGCCATGGGAGCCCCAGGGAGAGGAGCCATCAGCAGGACAGCCAGCAGGGAAGCCTTGACCTTCCCTGGTCCAGCAAATTCCCTTGTCCGGGATGGCTCAGGTCCCAAGGGAGCCGAACCAGGGGTGGGCCTGAAGCATTGACATATTCTTAGGGGAAAAAAAACAGGTTTTTGCTTGTAATCTAAAATTCCCAATCTTGTCTATCTTGGAAGCATCCATAGCAGTCCTGCTTGGAAAAGAGGGGAAGAGGAAAAGAAGCAGATTCATTAAAACAAACTTTTGCAGAAACATTCCAGTTTTGTCAAATTTACTCAAGAGACGTTTCTCAGGTTCAATTTGGAATTTCTGTCCAAAACCAGAAAAAAAATAAGAGACATCAGTCTGGTGCTTAGATTTTCAGCTAAGATGTTGAGGCCTAACTTAAAATTACTGAGCTGAATCAGGCAAAGCGGTAGGGTTGCCAGATGGTTTAACCGAAAATACCAAACACCCCTCCCCCCGAAAAAAAAACACACTGGGGAAAAAAATTCTGTTGAGAAAAAAGGGGGAGGAGAATAAAAAAAATTTTTAAAACCCAGCATGGCCCCTTTAAGAAATGCTTTTGAGACTTTTTGGCCCTAACAGGCTGCCGGCAGCCATCCGCCATCTCGTCTCCCTGCTCCAGGCCAGACGGCTCCCCTGTGGAACTCGGTAAGCACCCGGGATTTTCGCCTCCTGGCCGGAAAAAATATCAGAAAATATCGGACATTTCAGGTGTCCGGTATTTTCTGAATTTTTTTACTGGACAGGAGGCGAAAATACCCGACTGTCAGGATCAATACCGAACATCTGGCAACCCTACAAAGCGGGGACTTCAACCTGTAGATTTCTCACGTTCTAGGTCAGTGTTTCTCAAATGGTCGTACGTGTACCCTTAGGGGTACGCGAGAGAAGTCCGGGGGGGGGGGGGGGGTATGTCAACCCAAGTGAAATTTGGCAAAAGATGTCCGGCATTTTGCCCTGCAAAGGGGATCGGGGAGAGGGCGGCAGCACGTGCCTGTCACACTGAACATTCAGAGCGCGCGCTCAGATATTAATAGCCACTCTGTGCATGCACCCCAGCGCCTGGTGGGAAAAGCGTGTGGCTGTGGTGGCAGCGGCTCCGGTAAGACCCAGGGCAGTTCCAAGTTGGGAGGCGGGTTCCAGGTGACCAATAACCAGACTACTTGCTATTCTCTGCTGAGTGGGTGGGTGAGAAGGACAGACACACACACACAAAAAGTCTCAAGTTCACTCCAGTGCAGAACGAACAAACAATTTTTCAAACTGGGAAAACCACCTTCCACCTAACGCTAATGTGGAAGCAACTTAAGACTTTGTGAAATTTGATAAATTTGAAATTGAGAAAGATATTTAGTCAGATTGTTTGGAGTTTGTGTTTTTTGTTTGCATCAACATTTATTTAACCCTACTACTTCGAAAGACGATATTTTATGAAAGGTTCAACAGTCGAACACCTTCAACTAAGGGACAAAATCCTGAAATTCTTCAGCAAAAACAGAAGATTGTTTAACCTTCCTGTTAGTTCTAAGTTAAAAACAAGCATTAAACAAGGGATACATCATACAAAAAAAGACCACAAACTAGGGATGTAAAATCCAATTAAATTAGTTAACTGGTTAAATGCTAAGTTTAACAGGTTAACTGATTAAACAAGGGCTGGCGGGGGAGCCACTCCAGCCCAGCTGGGCTGGAGCAGCCCTTCCCCACCAGCTGCCGACAGGATGGAATGTCCCCTTTCCCTTGGGCAGGGGCTGTTCCAGCTCAACTGCTTCAGGCCCCACACGGCCTGCTCCCGACTTACACAGTGCGGGGGGCTGCTCCCTGAGTACTGGTTAACCATTACCCAGTAAGCATCACTCATTACGGGTGATGCTTACCACTGATTACCCACTAACATCCCTACCAAAAACCCAACTCCTATTCTCTAATGGAGCTCTGCTCTTATTGGCAAATTAGAACAATAAGACAGATTTACTGCAAAGTTGGTAAGGCAAGGAAATTTTTAGACAAATTAAAAAGACAGAGCTAACATCTTTGCAGGAAGCAATTCTATCATAAACAGAAACTGAAATGGATGTGGAAAAGAGGCATGAAACAAGAGGTAGGAAGAAATTAAAATAAACCACACAATAGGTATATAAAAAAATACTACAAGAGAGGATAAAAAAGGAAGAAAAGCCTTTTCAAACAAAATCACACCTCCTCATATGAAGTGCTGTTTCCAGACTATACAAATTAGATGTGATGATTGACACCAGAATGCAAGACTACTTAAGCAATGAAAAAATAGGAAAATTGAGGCTCAGAGATACAGAATTCAAAGATGCTGGCTTCCTCTTGGGATCCTGAGGTCTGCAAAGCAGTCACAAACATCTGTAGAAATATCTCCCCCAAGTCTCCTCTAACAAAAAAGACAGGGCACACAACTTTAAAAGCAAGTTAATCCCAGATTTCAGCAGCAATGCAAAGCAGAATTTTTATTCAGCCCAATTATCTGACCTTTAGATAGTCATCTTAACACTGCAATGTATTTTCATTTTGACAAGTGAGAACCCAAAGACTGCTTTATCTTCTCAGTACACATACGCAATACCCATTGAAAGGAGACTATCGCTCCAAAACACCAAATCCTTGGACACCTTATTTAGAATTAAGATACCTCTTCAATATTTATTACTTTGTTATGTAGTTAAAGAGTGTAGTCTATTTATATGGTCAAAGAACTAGAATCTCTATCAATATTTAAAAATAATATAATAATTTAATGAACTTCATCCAGACACCAAGAAGAAGCCTTAAATTCAGCTTGTTCATTTGTGGACAAAAAGGGGCAAGTTGTTTTTATTATTGACAATTCAACTTTACAAATCAGACTATCAACAACCTAAGAACAGTGATTTATAATCACCAGCCAGCAGGCACACCATAAAAGAAATGCACAAACCAATTATTCTTCATGATGTCTCTGTCGAAAGGTAAAAATCTAAAATAAGGAAATTCACTCAAACCATACCTCAGTTTACAATCTATGGCAATTTGAAATTAAACATGTCTGTGGCTTTGTTTTTAATTTAACATCTAGTCCCTTCCATGCCTGGCAACCCAGAAAATGGAACAAAAAATGTATTTTATATATAATGTATAGCTATGACCATCTTATTTAGAATACTAATTTTGCATACAGTCAGAATCAGAGGACCTCACTAAGAAACATGGTTTAAGAAAAAAAACAGGCATTCAGTTAGAAAGATATTACTTTCTGAATATGGATTCTGGAAGAGAGATTTTTAGCTGGATTTGCAAAGGCTATTACACAAAAGTGTTGTCAAATGTGGAAAACAGACAGAAAGACACTGTCTCCTCCATCCCCTGCAATGCTGTCACAATAATCTTAGGTGTTACTTGTGCATTTGTAGATGAAAAACATTCAAATCAGTGTCCTTTTAAGCTTTTGCAGACTAAAGAGAAGTGAAACTGACTAGTCTGGGTTCACAGTTTCAGACTGAAGGCAATTGCCTAGGAATTAAAAAGTCAATTTTAAATGCTTTTAATTTTTACTAATAATGTTGTACCTTAGATCTTTAATTGAGATAAATATGCATGTTTTTATTTTGCTGTTTATTGCTGGTGTAATTTTATTAACATATTTACATAAAAATGGCAAGCTCCTATTCATGTTATAAAACAGAAATACATATCAACACAATAATAGAAGTGGATGACAGTGAACACAAAAACTTACCTGCTGTTGTTGACTTTCCAACTCCTCCTTTCCCAGAAGCAAAAACCAGTACCTGCTTAACTCCTTCTATTGGCTTTTGTTTTGGAAGTCCTCGAGACATGATTTGAGCACGTTTTTCTTTTAGAATCACATCACTGGTGCTTGATGACTTAAAACAAAAAACACCACATATATAATGTTTTGTTACAGGTGTAGAAGACTTGGGAAAAAAATTCCAAGTTGGAGTCCAAGAAAGCAACAGTCATCTTAAGACTCAATGGCCCTGCCTACACTTTTGCATGCAAGTAGTCCTATTTATTCAGTGGGAATTATCTTGTGCATACAAAAGTCTCAGATGGATTAGCCGTGTTAGTATGCAACTAAAAAAACAAAAAACAACAAATGGTCCTGCAGCACCTTAGAGAGTAACAAAAAATGTAGATAGTACCATGAGCTTGCATGTGCACAACTCACTTCTTCAAAAGAATGGAGCAAGAAATCCAGAGAGAAATCCAGGGAAAGAGAAGGAAAAAAAAATCTTGTCAATTAGAATGTCAGTGCTATTCAAAATGGTAACACACAGAAAAGGGGAACGTTTTAACTTGCCCAGATACTCATTAATGTATCTAAAAGTGACTATACTTTACAAAGCAATTTCAAAAACCATCTGGAGAGAGAAGTTGCGGAACTTGCCTTCATTTGCAAATTTGACACCTTTAATCAATGTTTGAACAAAGACGAACTGGATGAGCCGCCTACATTCAACTCCCTAATGATATCAAAAGCTAAGTATGGGGCACTTACAGCCCACTCCATTAACCCTCAATTAGCATGGACACTGTAATTGACAAGATTTTTTTTCCTTCTCTTTCCCTCCTGATCCCCTCTTTTTCTGCTATTTTTTGTACCTCTGGACCCCATATTCCATTCATCTGAAGAAGTGGGTTGTACCTACAAAAGCTCTTTATACTATCTACATTTTTTGTTAGTCTCTAAGGTGCTGCAGGACCATTTTTTTTTTTTTAAGTTTTTTCTTACATACAGTTATTCATATTCATCTTGCATGATCAAGGACTAACTCAAGAGTGATCCAACTTATTTATGTCAGTGAAGTTAGAAGTGCACAAAATTGATAAATTATTGACAGCCCCAAATGTTCAGAAAAAGTCACAAGCTGTGAAGTAGGGATATTCAAGGTTAACCAGTTACCTGATAAGCATGAGCCTTAACCAGAGGGACCCAGCTGGCCTGAGCAGCCCACACATCCATGACGCGGCAGGATCCCAACCAGCCAGAGCAACCCCCTCCATACACGGATGGTCAGGCGGAAGAAGCCCCCATCTGCAGCAGGATGGCTGGACCTCATCCATACACTTAACCAGTTATTATATCAAAACAGGTTAACTGTATTGGATATTTACTGCACACCCAAGAAGTTATGAGTTTAACTTTAAAAAACAGATTTCTAACAGTAACTTTGAGATTATTTTGTTTTGTGCTTTTCGCCAGCACGAGGGAGGGAGGAATTCTCATCTACTTTTACGAATCCAGGTGCTGGGATGTATGGGGAAGTAAATGATCCACCCCGGCCACTACATTTTAAGTACCATGTTATCTAATCCTACTCAGAAGAACAAATGACTGAGCGGATCCACTAATTAAAAACGTGAGGGACCCTACTGTAGGGTTCCCAACATTACTATCACCAATGGATCTGACCCACTGGTAGCAACAATGGGTAACTGTTAATGTAGATAAGACTTTTTGGCCAGATTCTGATCTGAATCAGACTAAACAAGTTTTAGATGTGTAATGTCACTCATGCCAATGGAATCAACCCTGATTTATTCTGGTTTTACATACAAGCAAAATCAGATCCTATCATTTTCTATGCCCTGCAGACTCCCACTATACAATGTACTATAGAAGGAATTTCAACTAGGAATTTGATCAGCATGTGTATCCATGTCATGCCTGTCACAAGGGCCAACCTTAGACAAAAGTATAACAAATAAACTACATTTATCCTGTACAGACTAACTCGGCACCCCCTGAAACTTGAGAGCCTGTACTTCTGGAGGATTGTTTGTGGCCAACATAAGAAATATTCTACCAGTGGACAGCTCCTCCTTCTCCTTTCAGTCCTGTTGAACTAAAGGCTTGTCTTCAGAAGGAAACTGACAGCATATTTTTAGCAAAATAACTACAGAGCTGTAGCTATTCTGGTATAACTCTCCTGTGTGGCCACTCTATTCCAGAATATAAGTGACTTGATTCCAGAGCAATTACTCCACAGGAGTGGAGCAATCAATACAAAATAGACCAACCCGAATACCAGAACAGCTACAGTGCAGTAGTTTGTCTATACTA
This sequence comes from Pelochelys cantorii, assembly GCA_032595735.1. Taxonomy (NCBI): domain Eukaryota; kingdom Metazoa; phylum Chordata; order Testudines; family Trionychidae; genus Pelochelys; species Pelochelys cantorii. The sequence continues at coordinate 81,726,841 of CM064329.1, read as the reverse complement.
CCACAGGCCATCAACCTAAGTTACTGCAACTTCAGCTCCATGAATAATACAGCTAAAGTCAATATACTTAGGTCTGCTTACCACTGTATCTTCACCTGGGAAGTCGACTCCACTTGCCCTTCTCGTTTAGGTGGAGTACCAGAGTTGACAGGAGAGTGCTGGACAGTCAGTTTATGGCATCTCCAGGATGGATTGTTGCCAGTCAATCAAGCAGGCAGTGAAGAAATGCCCTTGTTCTGCACTAGCTATGCCGATCAATTTCCCCCTGTAGACAAGCCTTCAGAGAAAGCCGCTTACCGCTGGTAGCAGATATATATATCCCTATGGTATGGGCTGTGCTGCCCAGCAGTAAAGCACTGCCAGTAAGGGGAGGATCTGCTCCCACAAAGAGCCCTGCCAGGGGGACCCAGCAGCACACTGGGGGGACCACTATGAGACCCATTAAACAGCACTGAGACTTAACCCCTGGGCTGGGGAGGGGTCCTCCGAAGGCCCTTTAGGGACCCACAATGGGTGCTAGCCCCTCACTGACCCCACCCCATCGTCAGAGAATCACAGTGGGGGCTATAAGGGAACCCCCCCACACACTCCACGTGGCCAGAGCGCTCTCCCTGCAGCTCGACGGGGCCGGGCCAGACCTGCCCCTCCCCCAGCGCCTGCCCTCCCCGACGCCGGCAGAAACAACGGGGCGGAGCCACGGACCGGGGAAGCGGCAGCTCCGCTCCGGGTTCCACTTACCGGCGAGCGGGAGGAGAAGGCGGCGCTACCCCAGCTGGGCAGGCAGCGCGGAGCCCCGGCGCACAGCGCCCGGTACCATGCTCTGGACACCATTCTCTCCTCCCCCTGCGCGCCGCGATGGCGGCGTTTAACCCCGCCTCTGCAGCCCGCCCCTTTCCCCCGTGGGGCTAGAGCCCCGCTCCTGGGAAGGGCCTGCCTGCTCCACACATTCTCGGGCCCCCCTCTAAACCCCTCAGCTCCGCTTCTCCGAGCCGCTGACCACCCCCTTCCCGGCAACAGGAGCTCTTGCCACTGCAGAGACAGGGTCCTGATATTACTGGCACATAGGCCCAGGCCACACACCGTGCAACGTACGTTTTCAGACGAGAGGAGGACTGGTTCTTCGTCAGAGTTTATTATGACACGCCACTACGTCTGTCTACCATGATGGGTTTCTGTGGATGCAGAGTCATCCTGATTCTGGTTCGGGACAGGCTAAAGAGAACAGGCTAAAGAGCTCTTCTTGTATGAAGCGAGATTCCTTCCGTTTATTGCCTAATGCCCTGCAAGCTATGAGAAGCTACTAGCAAGAATTTAACCTATATCATTAATGTTTTTAAAGGAATGTAAAAACCTCTTGCTTTAATGTTTAAGGCAATCTCTAATTATTAACATTTAGGGTAACTATCATCAAGAGGGATAAATAATCCCACATCAGCCACTGCAGCATGGATGCTTGCATCTTCCGCTATACCCCTTGGTGGAAACTTTTAACAGTGTCAGTAATCATTTACCACACATTGGGTGAATTTGCTGTCTCTGACCATTTTGAAAACATGATTGGATGTTTTTCTAAAAAAACCTCCTCTAGGAATTATTTTGGAGATGTTCTGGAACTTGTCTAGTCTTAGAATCTATGCTGGTCACTGTTGGAGACAGGATAGTAGATTAGATGGAGCACAGATCTGATTTGGTACTGCAATTCATGTGTTCTGATATTGAATGTGCTGCCCAAAGCGGTGACTATGGAAAGAAGTTGTGACATAGTAGTTTCCTGTGATATCTTGGACAACCCTTACTGAAGTAAATTAGGAGGTTTTTGTATTAAAAATGAAAATGTTTATGAATTATTGTGAGATTATCTGTAGGAGAGGAGACATGATTCATGTAAACCCTGGGAAGTATTATGTATTAAAAAGGTTTTTTAAACAATGTGTCAGACAAGAATAAACTTGTATTTTAGTGGGTTTTCCGGGAAGAGGTGTATGCAAATGGACTCCTTTTGCTTATGCATTGGGCCCTACCAAATTCACAGCTATGAAAAACACATTACAAACTGTGAAATCTGCTTTCCCCCCCAGCCTGAAATCTGGTCTTTTGTGTGTTTTAACTCTACGTTATACAGATTTCACAGAGGAGATCAGCGTTTCTCAAATTTGGGGTCCTGGCCCAAAAGGAAATTGCAGGGGAGGGTTACAAAGTTATTTCAGGGGGATCACAGTATTGGCATCCTTTGTTTTGTGCTGCCTTCAGAGCTGGGCATTTGGAGAGTGGCAGCTGCTGACCAAAGGCCCAAGTCTGAAGGTAGCAGCTGAGAAGTAAGAGTGGCAATACCATACAATGTCTTCCTTACATCTGTGCTGCTGCTGATGGCAGATCTGACTTCAAGGTTGAACTCACAGCCAGCAGCTGCCACTCTCCAGCTGCCTAGCTGTAATGGCAGCACTGCCCCTGGCAGCAGCGCAAAAGTAATGGAAGTAATACTGTATGCAGACCCCTAGAATAATCTTATGACCCCCCCCCCTTCCCATTTGGGTCAGGACCCCTTTAATTACAACACCATAAAATTTCAGATTTTAAAATTCTATTTCCTTGAAATTTGCCAAAATGGACAGTGAATCTGGTCGAGTCCTAGTTATTCAAGAACTCAGCCTTTTGAACGTTCATGCTAGAGAGAGGTCCATTGTGTACTGCTCATCTGCTTCAAGCCCAGAAGTCCAAACTGCATAAAGCAGGGGTTCTCAAACTTGTGATACCGCAACCCTCCTCTCAGTTGCTCGCGACCCCCCTCTAGTTTGTTTGCAATCCCCCTCTAAGTTGCTCGCGACCCCCGGGGGGGTTGGAACCCACAGTTTGAGAAACACTGGCATAAAGGATGATTTCCAGAGTTACAAATGCTCTGAACAAAAAGTGTTATGAGGAAAAAACCTCTATGTGGTCCGTGAAGGACTGATTCCTACCAGAGACTGCTGGAGCTGGGGTGATCTCTGGAAGACTTGTTATGCAAGTAGGATTTGATTAAAAAATGAAATAAACTAATATAACTACAAAGAGATAACTTTTAAGTTTGTACAAGTGAAAGGTATTAAAGGTAGAAATGGTTCCAAGATAAACTTTTTCTAGCAGCTAAAATTTAACAAACTAGACTTTGTTCAAGGAAAAATGCTTACCACATGTTCCCAGCAACATTGCTAAATACATTTTAATGTAAGTATCCCTCTCACAGTCCAAAGGCTGGTTCCTTTGTCTTCTTGGGTAAAATAAGAAACGAGAGAACCTGGGGTGATTTTGTCCCTCTCTTTTCTAGTCCAATATGATGGGGTACATACACTTCATGTGAGCGCCCCGTTGGCTGGCCGTGTGTCTTGTGCCTGCATTTTCTCTGTGTTGCTGCTCATGGTGACTCCTACTGGCAGTTAACCTTCTCAGGCAGGTTTTTCAGTGACTCAGCTCTCTTGACAAATTATACACAATCCATAGGTGAAACAAATGGAAACACAAACCCCTCCAGGATAAACAGTCATGTGAATTGAGGTAAATACTAAGGATGTAAAATCCCATTTAATCAGTTAACTGCTTACATGCTTGGTTAACCTAACATTTCACCCATTTTCACCAACTAAGCAGGATCCTGGGCAGGGCTGCAACAGCCCCTGCCAGCTCTGGACTCTGCTCAGGGCTGCCAGCTCCTCGCTGCATCCAGGCCTGCCAGCCCTGTGTGGCGCTGCCAGCTCCCACTGTGTGGGCTGGTAGCCAGCAGGGCTTCTCCCAGGCACGGCGTAACCGGTTACCATTCACATCCCTAGAAAACACACATTTATTTATTTAGAATAGATCTGTTTAACAACTTCTGCCTAGTCAGGGCTATGTGAATATGAACATGTACAAACAACATCATACAGAGGGAATTCATAACTTTACAGGTAATGTTGCAACATACATTTTACCATGGACAAGTGAGTTAATAGTTTTCAGATAATTTTTGCACAAAATATGGCTTGTGAGATATTATTACAATAGTATACAGGCGTATATTTGGTCATGCTAGGACAGTTTTCAAAAGCCACATTTGCCATCTCAGAAGAGTGAGAGACTATTGGAAAATACTTTTTAATAACTTTTTTTTTAAAATGGTCTTGTTTATAAAAGTTTTGATTCCCATGTGGATCAGAGATTATGTAGCAATTATTTACAGGCGTGAGAACCAAGAGATTTGGGCTTTGCTTCTGTCTGCCTCTGATGTGATATGTAACATTCTACAAATCAATTATAATTTACAGGTGCCTTTGTCTTTCCATCTCTAAACAGAGTGAAACAATAGTACTTACTCATTTCTGTAATGAGCTTTGGGTGAAGAGTGTGTCAAGTACATGAGTACTAAAAGAGCAGGAGAAAGAGAACTGGAATCCTCAGGCTCGTGAGTGGGCCATAAAATTGTTGTAACTAAGATGCTCTCCCAGGACAAGTTAGTTTTGCTAACTGTGCTTGCATACTTAGAATTTTCAAGGTGTGTCAACTGAACCATAGCAGCACTTGGATTGGATTTAGAGGGAGTGCACAGCTATCACGATCAATGTTGTATGCAATCAGCATGAACCTCTTTTTATGTGCCCTTGCTTTACATGAGTATCACTTTAGTAATACTGATAGGAAAAAAAACTACACGGACAGAAACCAGCATAATCTGGCAACTCTGCACATAGGTAACAGTAAACAAAATGTCTCGTGGGCCACACAGAGAACTCTGATGGGCCATATGAGGCCCTTAAGCTGCAGGTTGCCTACCACTGCTGAGGTAGAATAATTTTCTATCTGGGTTTGTATAATCAGCAGGGCTCGACGACCACGGCGAAGACGCACTCACCAGCCCCACATCGCACATGCACCAGACCCGCGCTGCGCATGCGCGCACTGCCAGTGAACAGGGCAACCGGCTGAAATCCACTTCCCACAGGTGACTCGATAAGCAGATTTGTCAAGCCCTGATAATCAGAATATGACTTCAAGAGCCGGGGAAGCAATGCATATGCAGGGTCGCTGAGAAGTGAAGAGATGGTGGATGCCCTATGAATATCAATATTAATTCTGGGACAATTGTCATTTTCTTTCCATAGTGAGAGGAGCTACCATGTTGAAGACGTTGTATGGGAATGTAGCACTAACTCACCACAGTGGTAGAGAAGGTATGCTTTCTCATCCTGATTTTTACAGGCACTGTTGTTCATTCCAGTTCTTGAGATAACAGAGTACCAATAGGTTCTGATGTGCTCAGGAAGTGGATGCAAAAGTGGGAACTTAATCTGATGAATCTATTCTTGAAGTGAAGATAGTGAAAGAAAAGGAGACATGGGCACGGGAACATTAACTTCCATTATATGAGCTTGCTCTCTTTTTATTCGGCTTTCTAGTAGGCCCTGTCTACACTAAGTCTTTTCTGTCTCAAATTTTCTGACCATTGTGACACTTGGAACACTCCCACTGGGTGAGCATTAGTGAAAGCAAAGTGCTTGGAGCCACTTGGACAGGATGGACTGTGATCATGGTGCAGGTCAGCAGACTGAGAAATTGACATTCTTATAAATGAAGATATGTATTATTAATGTTTAACTGCATCATTATTAATCATGTATGTGCTAAGAGCATTACAGACAACTACCCATCTCTCCCCCAAAAAGCTTAGGCCCAGATCCTCAAAGATATTTAGGCTCATAAATTCCATTGAAATCAATGGAAAAATCAGAGACAAAGCAAATGTTTAGGGAAAGGGAAGGCACAATTACAACAACAACAAAATAGTGTAATTGCATAGGGCCAGATCCCATTCCTCTTTGAGTCACATTGTATTGAATCTTACTCCATGATGAGTCCCATGAAAATCAATAAGATTCTTTGCAGAGAAAGATACTACTTGTTGGAAGAATAGAATCTGGTGTTACCTACCAGCTCTGTGTTCTTGGGGAACCAGAGCATGGCCACCTGTCAGTCCTGTGCTCTTGGGGAGCCAGGGAAAACAATCCCCCACCCCCAGGCTTCTGCTTGAATCAAAGACAAAGCAAGGAAAAGGCAGGGGAAAAACATCTAAACCCCTGCAGACAAGGATGGTAGGATTAAGGAAACACCCCCAGCCTCATCTGCATTGAAGATAGAACAGAGAGGCATCTCCATTAGTATACAGAATGGAGAATAGCTCTTCCAAAGCAGGAACCGCACTGAACTAATTTTGAGGCTTCCCTGTAGTGTAGACATGCTATTTCAAAATAAGCTATATTGGAACAAAAATCCAAAATAGCTTATTTCAAAATTAGTGTGCTGTGTAGACGTACTCTTAAAGAAATACACCTCTGTGCAAGAGACAGGGGAAGGCAAAACATGCTCTGAAGCTGGGGCAAAAGCTTGGTTTGGTGACATGCCCACTCATACCAGTAGCAAATGTGGTCCATGGTATGATTTCAAATATCCATGCAGAACTAGATGAGGTTTCTTTGTAGTTTCTCATACAGAATTTTTATTTCAGAATTAGAATTGCTTGTTACTGCCATAGTCTGAACAACAGCATATTAATAGGCACAATGCAAATAAAGAGCAACTAATGACAGATTTGTTTTGCATAATCATCCATGCTAACTCTTAGTAAATAAAAGAGCACGGAAGTTGTTTGCATGCAATTTAATAATTAGGTTGCTTTGCCAATCCTTAAACTATGAAAAAATTAAAGTCCTCCTCTTAAAGGCTTCAGAATCATTTTTCACTAAGTAAGTTTGCAATGCTTCCATGACAGAAGCCCCATTCAAGGATAGTCAATTATTTTTTTCAAGGTCTAAATTTTTTAGTCAAGATATTGTCAAGGTCCAGGCTCTAGATAAATGTTTTTTCACACTGCAATAACAATAAAGGTAAAAATATGTAAATAAAAAGATTTCATGGTCTATTCTAAAGCATCTGGAAGTCCAGATTTGGCCTGCAGGTCATCAGCTGAATATTTCTGTTTAGTTTGCATATTGCTTTTTCACTTGATCTTGGCTCATCCTACTCATTACAGCCTTCCTCAATCAAGAACTGAACCTCACTTAAGTTAAAAGAAGACTATTAAAAAGTAAGTCTCACAAGTTAAGATATCCTAGTTTAGCAAAAACATACATCCAGCTCTAGATATGGCTGAAGTAGGGTTGCCAAGTGTCCAGTTTTTTCTGGAATGCCTGGTCAAAAAGAGATCCTGGCCGCTTCCATCAGCACAGCTGACAGGGCCACTAAAAGTCGAATTGGTGTGGGACTGATAGGCTCCCTACCTGGTTCCGCATGGCTCTCTGGAAATAGCAATATGTCTCTCAGTTCCTAGGCAGAGGGACAACAAGGGGGCTCTGTATGCTGCCCCCATCCATCCCAAAGTGCTGACTGCACAGCTCCCATTGGCTGGGAACAGCATGGGCAGTGCTGCAGAGGCAGTGAGAAGAGCTGTCTGGCCATGCCTCTGCCTAGGAGTCAAGTAACATGTTGCCACTAGTGGGGAGCTGAGGTGAGCACTACTTGGAGCCTGCACTCCTCACTCCCCCAAGTTCCCTATTGCACCCAAATTCCCTCCAAGACCCCATCCCTCGAATCCCTTCCTGTGCCCCAACTTGGAACCCTCCCCCACACTCCAAATTACTTGGCCCCAGTCTGGAACCCTCTCCTGTATTCCAGTTGGAGCCCTCACTCCATCATGCCTCAACCCCTGTCCCAGCCTGAATCCCCAACATTTCTAGCCCCAGCCCAGAACCTGTACCCTCCTCCCATGTCCCAATCCCCTGCGTCATCCCAGAGCTACCTCCTGAACCCCAAACCTGTCATCCCCAGCCCCAACCTACAGTCTGCAACCCCAGCTCAGAGCATGTATCCCCTCACATACCTCAACTTTCTGTCTCAGCCCAGAGCCCCCTCCTAGACTCTGAACACTTCTGCCTCACCCTCCAGTCTAGAGCCTGCACCTCTAGCCCAAGACCTCACCCCTTCCCACACTCCAGTTTCTTGCCCCAGCCTGGTGAAAATGAGTAAGTGTGTGAGTGATGGAGAGGTAGAGTGAGAACGGATGAAGCCTTGGGAAAGAATTAAAGCAAAGGGTGTTTAGTTTTGTGTAATTAGAAAGTTGGCAACCCTAAACTGAAGAGATTTATTTTGTTGAATATGCCCTTCAGTCACTGGGCCACATGTTCTTAGAAATTTGCTAACAAAATATTTAAAATCTTCTTAAATAACTAATTAAAGAGGAGAAATGTTCATATTTGAAGAGGAGTGGTTTTAAAAATATCTTTTATCCTCTCTTCTGTCAAATGATTTCATTTCAATTATTATTGTGGAAGTGCCAAAGACCTCCAGTTATCTTATGCCAAACATTGTACAAGAAGTAAATAAACAAAAATAAAGACAGTTCCTACCCACAACCTAAGTGTAGGACTCCATTATTCTGCTTTGAATTACAAACTAAGTCAAGTGGGGTTTGGTCACAATTTCTGAAATCAGTTAGCAGTTTTGCCTCTTAAATATTTTGAAGAAGCTGTAGTACAGTTGCATCATCATGATGATTACAACAAAAGCTTTCTTCCAATCCTCACTTTCAGAAAATCCATAGTCCAGATAATTGGCTACAGTATTAAAGAGCAATTTACATAACATTCTGTAATTTGAGTTTGTAGAATGGAATGCCCTTCTTTCTCCTCATATCACTTCGACAACATACCACTCCTATAGTACATTCCCCTGCCAGAAGGAGTTTTCATGAGTATCAAAGCTCCACAAGGACTTAGGATACCATTTTTGAATGTTTGGCTCATTGATCACTCTGGTCTGTTCTTCAAAAAAGCTGCAAATATTCTCATGGTGTCAGGTTTTATTTGCTTGTCAGTTTTTTAAGCCTTTTATTTAAGGCTTTTCATTGCACTCCCTCTAGTGGAGGATAACAATAGCATTGATTGAAGTGAAGACCGCTCATCAATTGTTTAATAATGAAGTGTGAAATACAATTAGGATGAACAGGATACTATATGAGTAAATGAAATTACACAGAGCAAATGTATCACTGGAAGTCTGCAATGATATTATGGGAAACCAGTCTCTTTCTTATGTAAAATGATTAATTGAATTGATGATGGCTGAATTTTGACTGTTTTACAGTTTTTGTAACAGATGAGCAAAGTCCTGACCATCTGTGGTAATTAAGGATCCTGCAGCACATTTTGCATGGACAAGGATGCTTATCCATTTGCCCTGACCAAATTCAAGATGGATAATGAAATTCTACTTCCTGTTTCACAGGGCTATTGTATTCTTCTTTTTTTAATCCTTAAGTATAGCGATACAGTTATTGTTTTCACTTCAGAGGTAGCTGAACCTGAGTGGCGGGCAAAGCAACTTCTGCCTCTATATCGTATGAATTCCTAAGCCTAGAGTTGTGTCTCATGTGGACAGCCATGAGACTCTTGCTTGTGTGACTAAGGTTTACTCAAATAAATATGATTAGCAGGATGTGGCCCATAGTTTGTTCTACATACTTGAGAAGTACTGTGGATGAAAAGTATCATATGTGTGAGGTTATGTCTACACAGCAGGGCTAAAGTCGAATTAAACTATGCAACTTCAGCTATGTCAATTGCGTAGCTGAAGTTGAAATAGCTTAATTTGGCTATTGGTGCTGTCTATTCAGCAGGAAGTCAAAGGAAAAACACTCTTCCTTCAACTTCCCTTACTCCTTGTAAAATGAGGGTTACCATGAGTAAGAGTAAGAAGTCCTCCAGCTCGACATTATTTTGAAATAATGGCTTGCTGTTTAAACGTGTGCTATGTTATTTCGGAATAATGCCAGGTAATCTGTACTAACAGTATCAAGCAGCCCTCGTGCCCACCGCGCTTCCCTCCGTCTTCCTATAGCTGCCCCTAGCAATACATATTGTACCTCTAAAATCTGAGACTCTCTGGTCCAGCAATATATTGTTGGACTAGAGATCCCCAGCTGGCCTAGTTCAGAAGCAAAGACCAGGCTGGGCAGGTGGTGGGGAGTGCAGCCCTAGCAGGAGGACTAGTGTGGTGGGGAGCACAGCCTCAGTTGGGACTGGCACAGTGTGTGAGGGGGCACAGCCCTGGCCAGGGCTGGAGGCAGCTGGGCTGGCAGCTGTGGGCACAGTGCGGGCCAGTGCTAGGGGAGGCGCAGCCCCAGTCAGGGCTGGAAGCACCAGAGTTGGCCCCTGTCCAAGGCCAGCACAGTGGGGGACACAGCCTTGGCCGGGGCTTGCACAGTGGGGGTGCTGGAGGCAGTGGTAGGCAGCATGAAGTACAACCCCAGCCGGGAGCAGCATCTACAGCTGGGTAGGGAGCCTTGGCTCCCCTGGTCCAGGAAATTCCATGGTTTGGGACAACTTCAGGTCCGAGCATGCCAGACCAGGGAGGTCTGACCTGTAGTACTCAAGAACCCAGATCCACATTCTATTCTTGGTTCCAGTCCAGGGCCCTATTGCAAGTATTTAACATCAGGGACTTCACCAACCCTGCTGTTCTGTTCCCTGGCCTCCTTTATTTCATGCTTCTTGAAGCTCATTCTTCATCAGCCTTCGTAGTCAGATGTCCCTATGTTAAGGCCTGCTAGGTAAACCCCTCTTTCTGGATTCCCATCTCCCCTTCTTTTTCCCTAAATTCAGAGAGAGACTGCAGTTTTCCTTCCAGCTGCCTCCTTTTGTTGCCAGACTTTTGGCTTGACAGAAGCCCCACCTGTTTCCTCCAAGGTGAGATTGTTTTAAAGTATGCCCTCCACTCAGTTTAAATCTCTGTTTGCATCTTAATTGATTGACTGGACCCAACAGGCTTAATTCAATTTTTGCAGAGCTTGCGTGGGGAGGGCACCCCATCACAATATCTTAGAAAAACACCAAGGATGAAAAAACATTTTTAACACAACCTGCTTTTTTTTAAAACTTCTGAATGGTAGATCTTTTTGTCTTTAAAGTGAGCAGTAAATAACTGCTACAGCGTGGAAGAACATCAAATATAAAATGTTTCCTAATATACATGGGAAACAATATTTGGTATTAGACTTTCTGAAAAAGAACAGTGCTTTTAAAAAAAAAATCACATGGGAGTTTTGGCACTTGCTCCAGGCATTAGATTAGAACTTCTTTCTTCGGGGGGGGGGGGGGGGTCTCAAAGTCCAGGCACCAGCCAAAGTCCAGATGTCTACAGTGCAATTTTATAGCCTCATGAGCCTGAGTCAAGTGACCAGAGCTCTGAGATTTAGTGCCAGAAGAGGAGAGGCATTTGCGAAGTGTAGTCATACTCAAAGAAAAAAGGCCCCACATGGCCTAAGAATAATCCCTACACACAACAGTAATTAGGAGGATCCTTATGTTCTTGCGGGGGGACAGTAAAAGGCTATTCACAATATTCCTCAGTGAAGAAGAGAGAAAGAGCCACACCCCTGCTCACAGGAAAATTGTTTTGAAGGCAAGGCCTTATGCCAGAACTATCATAACCTGTCCTCCTCACATCTGGCATTTGATGCAGTCCTAAAAGGAATAGTGACTTTCTGCACCAATACAACCTAGTACCAAGTCATCACTGACCCTCTTGGGAGCTAGGGAGTGGGAGGCAATGACTGTCTCTTTCCTGCAGTCAGGTGGTGTGAATGCAGCAGGTATAGGCATACCAGAATTTAGCTGTGATAGAGCTAGCTTTCTAAAAATAGTAGTGTAGCTCTGGCAGCACAGGCTAGCTGCCCAAGCACAGTCTTCCCTAGGACACTGACTCTTGTTCAGTGTGGCCTACATGGTCTCCATTCAGCCTCCCAGTAGCACGGTAGACATATCCAAAGAGTTATTGGACCAAAACACTTCTCCACATTGTTTCTCATTATTGAAAAAAGTATTTATTTCTTAGGAATATGAAGGATGTAACAGTATCCACTGAAGGGAATACCCACTACCCATACCCTCATTTGGCAGGTGTCAGAGGATATTGTAGTTCCATTGTGTCCAACAAGTTATAGTGAACTAGCCACACTCAACCGGCCAGATAGCCATATATGACTAGTGGCTAGTGTGTTGGACACCACGGCTTGGTCTACACTTCAGGGTTTTGGCACAAGAAGCCTTTTGCGGAAGAGATCTTGCACAAAAACTTCACTTGCAAAAGCATGTCCAGACCTCAAAGAGCATTGCAAAAGCGATGTGCTTTTGCGCAAGAGAGCATCCACACTGCATGGACACTCTTGCGCACCTGTGCTTTTTCCGATAGGGGTTTCTTGCACAAGAAACCCCTGCAGAGTTATCCATACCTGCCTTTTTGTACAAGAGCTGTAGCGCAAAAAGGAGTTATTCCTCGTGGGGAGAGGAATAACTCTACCAGCAAAAGCCCTCTGTTCTGTCAATTTTCTTGCGCAAAAACACGTTTGAGGTGTAGATGGTCTGCTGGTTTTTGTGCAAAAACCTATGAGTGTCGTTATAGGAGACTGTGGCAAGCTGGTACTTCTGCTTCACAGGTTGCCTTACTACACAGGCAACATCTGCATTCTGTAGTTTACATGTGTAGGAAGACAGATGATCTACTCTGCTTAAATTCTGAGGGATCATCTACTTTCCCCATTACATGTGGATGTTTTGATAGGGCTACTCTTTTCCAGCCCAGTCTTGCCTCACTCAAGTCAAGAGTAGCTGAATTGGGCTCTTTAACAGCATGGTGACTTGTGCATTATAGACAATATAGACATTTAAGAAAGGAAAAGCACACTAAGTTATCAGAATTTCAATAAAATGTTAAATACCTGTAGACAAAAGACCATGTTTAACTATATTCTTGTTTTCTTTATCTAGCAACATTTTTTCAACAGAGGCAGATGTCTACCTCTCACTTATGACTGGCATAATTGTATCTGACAGAGACTTCACATTTAGTGCTATGTTACTCAAATTAGTAATCAAAATTTAATTAAATTTCTAACACGTACCACTGTTTTGTAATTGTCTGGCAGACTAAACAAAACTAATCTATTTGTAATGTAGTAATGGGTTTTTTGCTGAGTACTGTAAATGCACATAAAATTAACTGCTCAAATTCTGGCACTGCTCCTACACAATAAGGATGACTGTGTTTATTGTAAACAGCATTCTGGATAAATCTTCCAAGCTGCAAAGACATATTGAAAAGGTTGCACACAGCTAGGGAGCCACAGCTTCACGTTTCTGCCCTCTAAGTTCCTAGAACAACTACAAACATACCTATTTTTAAGGGGTCTGTTCCCCTTTTAGCTAATGCAGATACCCGGTTAGGGCTCTGACGTATGTTTGCAGCTTAGCATTCAATCATGGGAGAGCTGGAGAGTTGCACCAACTCAGTGGGAACTCAAACATTGTACCCAAATCTTTTCCAGAGCTCTGGAGCACACAAGAGAGCATAGTCACTGTACCATGACACCCTGGAAGAGCGTGCAATGTCTACTGCCATTTGTGCTCACCCAGCTCTGTTAACGATGACGGCTTACTCCTACAGAGAAGCTAGCTTTAGCAGCAGCCAGCACTAGTTCTGTATAGGCCTTACACACTGAGTTTGAGGGCTGTCATTTTGCCTGGCTTTTGCTTGATGGTTTTAAGGAGAGCAGTTCCTTGTTCCCTCTCCTCACCCTCTTTTTTGCACTAATGTATGGACAAGGATAATTTTGCTTTAAATATCTATACAGTACTTTGAATTTGTAACATGCAAATACATTTATCAAAATGAATTATTATAATACTAACACCTAATCCTCTTTTTATTCACACCCCATTTTCAATATGACATTTCCCTTGGGGCCAACCAATATTAACTCAACAGGAATGGAGATATTCTTAATGATTTTCTGGTTGTAAAAGACAGAAATATTTGTAACATTTAATTGGAGAGACAAACTGTCTGGAATAAATCACCTATATGGGTGGGCCCGGTACTATGGCATGGCATGGATGAGTTGGTTTGGTGGCTAGAAAGAGACCAAAGTGGGAGCTGACAGACATAAAAAAGGAGAATGAATCACCCCTCCCCCCCCCCAAAAAAATCAAAGGACCTGGATCAGCCCAGGATGCAAGATTTTAAAACTTCAAAACAAAAATCCCTTTTCACCTACTGGGTTGCTTTACATTCCAATGTGAAGAATTGCAATTAATTTTATATCCTTTGATTAATTGGTTATTTTCATATGTTTTATATCAGTTAAACCTGGATTATTTCAAGTGCTTTGGGGACTGTCACAGTGTCCACCTCCTTCTGGTCTTTCTGGGGATTAGCTCTTTCCAGATCTGCTCACTGTATGCCTAGCTGCTGATCTGTCTGATCCTCTGCAACTTTGGACTATCTAAATCTTTTCTTTCCAACAGCCTTAAGCAATGTTCCAATCCACTGTCCCTATGGGGGAAGCAGTTCCTCAGCTGGTGGTAGGGGAACCCAGGATCAACCTATACTTCAGGTTCCAACTCAAAGACATAAGAACATAAGAATGGCTATACTGGGTCAGACCAACAGTCCATCTAGCCCAGTATCCTGTCTGCCGACAGCGGCCAACACCAGATGCCCCTGGGGAGGGAGGGAGGGAACACAACAGGTAATCCTCACATGATCCGTCTCCTGTCGCCCATATCCAGACAAACACAGGCCAGGGACACCATATCTACCCATTCTTGTTAATAGCCATGAATGGACCTAACCTGCATGAATCTATCAAGCTCTTTTTTGAACCCTGCTAAAATCCTAGACTTCACTACATCCTCTGGCAAGGCATTCCAGACTGTGCACTGAGTGAAGATTAGTAAGGCATGATTTCCCTTTAGAGAAACCATGTTGACGTTCCTCCAACAAATTATGTTCATCCCTGTATCTGACAATTTAATTCTTTAATGTAGTTTCAACTAATTTGCCCGGTACTGACATTAGACTTACTGGTCTATAATTGCCAGGATCACATCTAGAACCCTTTTAAAATATTGGTGTCACATTAGCCATCTTCTGGTCAATAGGAACGGAAGTTGATTTAAAGGATAGGTTACAAACCACAGATAATAGTTCCTCAGCTTCACATTTGAGTTCTTTCAGAACTCTTGGTTGAGTACCATCTGGTCCCAGTGACTTGTTACTGTTAAGTATATCAATTTGTTCCAAAACCTCCTCTAGTGACACCTCAGTCTGGGACAATTCCTCACCTAAAAAGAATGGCTCAGGTTTGGGAATCTCCCCAATATCCTCAGCTGGGAAGACTGAAATAAAGAATTCATTTAGTTTCTCCACAATGACTTTATAATCTTTAAGTGCTCCTTTAGCATCTTGATTGTCCAAGGCCTCACTGGTTGTTTAGCAAGCTTCCTGCTTCTGATAAACTTAAAAAACATTTTACTATTACTTTTTGAGTTTTTGGCTAGCTGTTCTTCAACCTTCTTTTTGGCTTTTCTTATTATATTTTTGCACTTAATTTGATAAAGTTTATGCTCGTTACTATTTTCCTCATTAGGATTTGACTTGCACTTTTTAAAAGATATCTTTTTATCTGTCATCTGCTTCTTTTACTTGGTTGTTAAGCCATGGTAGCACTTCTTTGGTTCTCTTACTTTGTTTTTTAATTTGGGTGTATACATTTAAGTTGGGCCTCTATTATGGTGTCTTTGAAAAGTTTCCATAAAGCTTGCAGAGATTTTACTTTTGTCAATGTACCTTTTAATTTCTGTTTAACTAAATTCCTCATTTTTGTGTAGTTCCCCTTTATGAAATTAAATGCCATACTGTTGGGCTGCTGAAGTGTTTTTCCCACCACAGGGATGTTAAATTTCATTACATTATGTTCACTGTTTCCAAGTGGTCCAGTTATATTTACCTCTTGGACCAGATCCTGTGCTCCACTTAGAACTAAATCAAGAATAGCCACTCCTCTTGTGGGTTCCCGACCTTCTAGTCAATAGCCAAAGACTGTCCCACCCCCAGACCTTACTGTCTTTCCCCTGAACTTTTCCTTATGTTCTGATTCTCTCCACTTCTCTGGGTTTGCCAGTCCCAAAATTTCTTCCTTTCAGGCAGTAACTCTACACTGCTTGCCTTTATAGTCCCAGGCACATCTCCCTACTCCTAGGAAGCAACTGTAAACTATTTCCATACAGCCCCCTTTTGTACTCGCTGCTCCTTGGCTTTACAGAAACCCTGCCTGTTCCTGCACATGTGAACTTCTCCTAATAAGGGCATGTCACTCAACCTTAATTCTCCTCATCTTGCAGCCCAATAGGTTAATTGCTCCACCTGGTCTTCAAAGGTCATTGTGGGATGAGCATCCTAACATAGGGACCTTTCCTTAGTTCATGTGATACTGATTTGTGCTTTTGGATCTAAAGCCTGATGAAGGCTCCGATATCTTTATATTCTTCTTGAAATATCTGCCCCTATGGATCCCATGATCAGTGCACATAGGACCCACATGCCCTGAAATCAGGATCTTTGAATAGCTGTGCAATGCTGGGCATGGCATCTGTGCCTTGTGGTAGGGGTTGGGCATATAAGGACAAAGCAATGGCAACTCTCTCTCTCACTTCTCTCCTACTGTCCATGGCAACCACATGGAATAACTGGTGTCTGACTACTGTCCATCAATGGTAGTATAAGGGACCCACCACCCATCAATCTAAGATCTACCCCCCGGAAGTAATACTTCCAAGGTCAAAATGGACACATGACCAGAATCAAGGCATGTGACCCTTCTAGGAACTCCTCCTACAGCTCTCTACCACTCAGGGTATGTTTTAGCTGCAAAGGACCTCCACAAAGCAGATTGGACTAAACAAGATAGGTTCTGGAATGTGATGGTATAACAGGGGAGTGGGGGAAAGGAAGGGAAAAAAGTTTCTAGTAGTCTTGTTACCCTGGGACGCAGTAACGATTAATTTTAAAAGGTCTAATAGGCACGCTCTGGCTTTTAACGATGTTAAAGTCCCAAGTCCCAGAAGACGGGAACTACCCGAGGCCATATCTATCACCGGCTATCTGGTTTCACAAAAGAGTCAGAGTCATAGTTTAGGGCCAAACCATATATTATAAGAATTTTCAAATTGCCAACAAGTAAAATTTCAACCAAGTCCACCCTAACCCAGAAGAAAAGAGTGAAAGAAAGTCCCCGATACACTAAATATACTTTACATTCGCCCCAGATAAGCAGGAGGAAAAGGGGTGCTCACGACCTCGACATTTTGGCTCAGTGCGAGCCGCAACAGAGGAGCAGTGAGGCGGTCCCTCGGTGTCAAAGATTCCAGATCACTGGTCTGCACGGTCAGGTAGACAGGGTTCGGGTATGAAGGCTTTCCGCACTCCGTCCGAAGCCTCTGGCTACTTCAATGTCTTCCTGGCATAGGCCGTCTTTTATCTGGGATTACCCACAGACAAAGTGCCTCCAAGCCAATAACCCAATGCTTATCCTAACCAATCAATCACCTCAGTCACACAAACAGATGGGGTCGACAAACACCATTCAAACCTAAGGAACTACGAACGAACCCACAGAACGAACGAAGAACACGAACAAACCTCAAAAGGGGTTTATATAGATGCACAGGCGGGAAACTTCCAATAGGACCGTGTGCATAGGTTTTAGTGCCTAGTGCACAGATATTAGTGCCCAGTGCAACTATTTTGAGCAGAGTGCACAGGTTGTAAACCGTGTGCAAAGCTAAAATAGAGTCGTGTGCAAAGGATTTTGAAAAAGAGCGGGAATTCCGTGTGGCAGTTATCCACTTAGTTCGAACTAAGCGCTTGAGTTCAAAGAGAACTAAATAAGTCCGAACCATCATTCATTAGTCCGAACTAACCGAGGGCGTTATCCTTAGTTCGATTAACTGATTCGAAATACCACCCCGACCTTAGGTCCCTAAATGTATCAGCACAACAAGATTAACATCATGAAGTAAACCTTTTAACGTTCACAAAACCATTTTAGGGTAACAGTCTCTCCAAACATGTAGCAATAGATTGCATTATTAAATCTAGTCTCTCCCCTGCTAGGTTACCTCTCAAACTTTTAGAGCCCCAAGGGGCTGTTCTCTGGGTAAGATTCTCACTTTCCCTTGCCTCTGTATCTGCAGGAATCTAAGGTTGCCAGGTGTGCGGTTTTGAACCAGACAGTCCAGTATTTGAGCTTTCTGTTTGGGAAACAAATGGAGAAAATATAGCTGAGAAAATATAAGTGTCTGGTATTTTCTAAATAAGATGTAATGTAGATTGTGATGTAATGTCAACTGTGTCCAGTATTTTTGTTGAAACCATCTGGCAACCCTACAGGAGTCCCTCCTGGTACCTCACAACAGTTTCTACACTTACAACAAGCACATCCTGCTCCTCCCACCACTCCTAGTATCCCACTAAACTGACTACAGGGGAGGCTTTAAATCAGTTACAGGCACTTCTTGATTAGCTCCACAGACACAATCAAATCTTTCTCAACTGGTTCTAGCACATTCTTGATGACTCCAGGTGTCTTAATTAAGCTGGTGTAGACCTTGTTTGGTTACCAGGGACACATACTTATTTAAGCTTGGGGCTAATATACCATTTTCTGTTACTTTCTTATAGCCATCTGGCCTGACCCCATAACAATGGATTACCATAAGGTAATATATCTGTTAAGCCATTTATCACAAATTTTAAAGAGACATGTAGACAATGACGTTATTTCACCCAAGATTTATCTGAATGATAATATTCCCCTTTCATCCCTGAATCAATAGTTACAGTTAAACAGAAATTGTCTGTTTACATGGCTAACATCCAACAAGATATAAATAAATACATACAATTAGTATAACTTCTAATGCACTAACAATACAGGTTTGCATTTAAAAATTCTAGCCTAATTACCATTTACATACTTTTGTAACATGTCTCTAAAAGTGGACTCTGTATTATTTAGCCTGTGAGCTTCTTAACCCTTTCTGACCATGTACCACAAGGGATCTGTGCCATCATGCTTGGAGTGCTATTGACAGGTGGGTTGTGTCCCATGGATTCCATGCATTTTCAATTTCTCCCCATTCCTCATCCTTATCTCTCTTCAGAGAACTTTCTCACAAAAATCATGTAAAAGAAGAAGTAGCTTACTGGCTGTGCCTTGGAGGCATAGAGAGGATGCCTCTGGAATACAGTAAAAGAAGTCTTTCTTCCAAATATTTCAAGGAGAAAGAGCTCTTGGTCTTTTCTAGACCTGACAGGAGAAAACAAATACATATTCCATCTTATACTCAGGATGAAGCAGGCAAGTGTTATCCTCCTTTCTCTTCAGGCACAAGATTAGGCTTGTGGCTTTCAGCCTGAAAGACATACACTTCCACATTACCAACCACCCAGCACACAGGAAGGACCAGCAATTCAGAGTGTGGCCCAATTACTACCAGTATAAGGTTCTACCATGTTCTCTTCCCATAGCACCAAGAGTTTATGAAAAACCTACCTAGTGGTGGGACACAGAAGAAGAAAAGGCATTCATATCTACCCTTATGTGGAGGATTGTCTGATCAAAGGCAGGTCTCTGTTCTCTATACTAGCTCATTCTGAAGAAATCTCACTATAAGTGAGCAAGAAGGATCAGCGAATTACAAGCTCACCCTATTACACACTATTCCACAAAGACAAGGTTATGTCAAAACCTCTAAATTTATTCTCAAAATTGTATCCTATTTTAAATTTGAATCAACAAATTTATCCATTTTCTTTCCAAAATGTCATTCCTTTCCAGAAAAAACAAACAAACTCCACACCTTGGACATTATAGTATCTTGATAGGACAAAGCCTTTCCAAAAGATGCCCGGTCTTTTTGATGCTATGTCTAGTGCTTTTAAAGGTCATGCCACCTAAATTCAAATACAAAGTATTTCCATCTGCTATGACATGGCTGTTACACATCTTCCTCCAAACATTAACATTCCGATAAGCATGGACTGCCTCCTCTGCATGCTTTGGAAACATCCCCGGATTTGAGGCAGTTACATATAGAGTAATCACTTGCTTTTGTTAAACACTGTGCCCTTGACCTGGCCACAACATCGGAAGCTAAATTTGGTAGAGCACTCTTTCAGTCACTTCTTTAATTAATGGCAGTCTTCTAGAGGCAGCATTGCTTATTAGTTTTAAATAGAGGGACCCCAAAAAGATGACAACATCTCAGAGAAACACAGTTACTATACCTCTTTATGGCCACTGTTTGTTCAACTAGCTGAGTGTGCATACTTCACTCATGTATTTCCTGTTATGTGGTGGCAAATCCTGAACTGCATGCATACATAGCTAGACAGACATCTAGTTTCAGGAAATGTGTGCACAAAATAAACATGAATGTGTACTCTAGAACTAATCGTGACTAGTCATTATTGTTTATTATATTGGCTCAAATTTGTCCCTAGTGTAACTCCATTGAAGTCACTGACCTGTTAGTGTCATATCTTCTTAATCTTAGTCAAACTCTATTAACGCTAAAGAGAGTTGCTGCGTCTACACTGGCAGCATCTTGTGCAAGAACTCTTTTGTGGAAGAGTTCTTGTGCAAAAACTCTTCCATAAGAGAATGTCTACACTGGCATGTGCTTTTGCACAAGAGCATCCGTGCCAGTGTAGACGCTCTCTTGCACAAGAAAGCTCCGATGGCCATTTTAACCATAGGGCTTTCTTGTGCAAGAAATTCATGTTGCCTGTCTACACTGGCCTCTTCTGGAAGAGCTCTTGCGCAAGAGGGCTTATTCCTGAGTGGGGGCATCAGAGTTCTCGCGCAAGAAGCCCTGATTTTATACATTAGAACGTCAGTTTACCTGCGCAAGAACACGCGGCCAGCGTAGACGTAGCCAGTGTATTTAGAGACTCAAGCAAAGTGAGTAGAGAACTAATCATAGGATTTTAAAGGCTATGAGCTAGTACATGAAATGTAATTAAATAAAAATATTGTGCTTAAGTCTAAAATAAGAGCATATGACACAAAGTTTACTAAAGGAAAGGTTTACTTAAAATCATTTCAAGACTCTACAGGTGCTAAATTTCCCTTGTAATGAGTGGTTAAAACAATCACCCCAGACTCCCTTTCTCAATACATTTCATATGCATGCTAGTTACATTAATCAAATTGTTCCAAACACACCAAATCTCTGCTGGAGAGGCTCTGGGCAGATATGACACCATGCTCATAAACTTTCTGGGATTGCTCTCAAATAAAAAAATCTCTAGTTATAATAGACAATATGCCAACATAATGCCTCCCATGCAGTATTTGATTAAAATATAATTTATTCTATAGTGAGAAATATCCTTCAGATTTGTAGAGAATTATATATATTAAAAAAGTTAAACTGCTCATAAACAAACCCTTTCATGGCTCACAAAAAGAAGTCCCTCATTTAAGATATGGCCAGACAAGATAAAAAAAAATACAAAACGCAAAACAAACTACTACCCAAAGCTGGTAATCCCCAAACAAATTCATGGAAAGAAGAGCTTTAGCAGATTTATATGCTATTTACAGCTTGCTATACAATCAACAAAAACAAACAAACCAAAACAGGCATAGAACCTTAAATCCTAAAACAATATACTAAAATAAATCAGTCTTTTGAGGGAAATACAACATAGCTACACCAGGGGCTAAAATAATCATGTTGCACCTGGCTCACCTGCATGCCTATTTGCAACTTGTTTACAAATTTATGTATTGTATTAAATACCAGTACAATTGACTACTACCAAAGCAACAATGAACTGTTATCCCTTTATTTCATCCTATTTATACCATTTGGTTATGTATTCTCTGATATAATCTCTTTAAATCAAATTACTGTAAGGAAAAGGGCTCTATTGGATTTCTCCTTAATCAAGTTCTGTTTAATGAGTAAAGGGACACAGCTTCACAGCAAACTAACAGAAGGTATTTTATTTAAACACAGCTGATTCTTAACAAAACCCTACAGCTAACAGGAATGAGTATTTCATCCTCCCTTTTCTTAATACAAACACCACCTGCTTTGTCTGATTTCTTTTTCTTTCAGAGGATTACTTTTGCAGAATACCATTGCTGTTGTTGCCCTCGGCAAAGATCCAAAATGGAGTCTTAGGAGTCCTTCTCCCTCGAACAGCTTTTCCCGCCAAAAACTGCGGAGAAGAAGGCTCTGCACTCCTCCCTGTCACCTATGCACACGGCTCCAAGCCTTTGCACTCCGCACTATGTCATGCGTGTGCATCCTTTCTTTGCACCCGACCCTCTTTTCTTGTGCACACTGCCCACTCTAGCTGCACCCCTCTCACTAACCCACTTTCTCGACTTCTTTATAAGCCTCCCCTTGAGGAGCATTCGTGTTGTTTGGTTCTTTTTCGTCTGTCTGTGTGCGTTGTCGTCTATCCCTAGGAGCCCATTCATCCATATCTATGTGACCTGATCGGGACCGCCTGGATCCAGGAGAGCCGTTTCAAGGGGTGAGGGAAGCCTTCTCCTATCTAGCATTTTGGGACTATTATCGCGGGTCCTGCTTGTGAATGGACATTCGGACAAGGACTGGTGTCTAACAGAGTACAAGCTTCAGTGCACGTGGAGGGTGAGGATCCAGACTGTTCCGGAACCTGGATTGTCACACCACCATCGAGGGATCTCCCTGTTGTCCTCCCTTGAGGCTTTCAAAGAGCCAAAAGGTAGAAGGTCACAGGCATCTATCGCTGTTTTATTGTAAAGTATATCGCTCTATTTACGGGATCTTTCCTATCTTCTCTTTCTCTTCTGGGTTAGGGTGGGACAACTACTGTTGTTGACTGTGTTGATGATGCGTGTTTGTTTTCTAAAAATATGTGGTTTGGCCCTAAATTTGTGTCTGGCCTGTTTATGAATCATTCCACCGGTGATACATACGGATACCAGGTCGAATCTGGCTTCCGTAGGGGAGGCGCCTTAGGCTTTGATTAATTGCCCACAGCAATTGTATACCTCTGCCTTCCGGGTAACACCGCAAAATGTCCCTATGCAAAAGAGACCTGCAGTTTTTAAATAACATGAAAGTAAATCCACCCCAGCTCTGTATCATAGTCATTAGGCAGTGCATTCTGATCCCTGGCATGTGGTAGATGTGAAACCTTTGGCCAAGTCTTGTAACTGATGCCAGGTAATAAAAATAAAGATCTTTCCATTGTAAGCAGTCATTAAGGCTACAAATTAATTAGTGTTGGAATTACTTTATGGGAAAACCAATAGAAATCCTGATCCTAGAACGAAGTCTGCATCAGTAGATCTCTTTTTTCCCACAAAAAGCCCCATTGATATTAGTGGGGCTCAACCTACTTAGGGGGTTACTTTTGGGAGGAGATTCAAGGGAGGCTCCTATGTTGCTTTAGCCTGGCAGATCAGAACTTGCAAAGTCCCATGTTCAGGGTCTGTGAAATGCAGAACCACTCTGTTACTTTAGAGACTGTCCTGTGACTATAGGGATAGGTAGGAATCTGGAAGAGAGCTGGATATGGTTACAATGCTTCCAAATTTTTCTAAAAGCAAGTGGAAACACACATGAAAATTGTATACATTTTTTCATTGTTGATCTTAATTATTTCCCATACTTTGAGAAAGATCTTAATTCTTTCCCATAGCATTATTTCCTTTTGTTCACTTCCACTTATAGCATGCTGTCAGTAGCTGCAACACTGAAAAGGAAAGCCCCAACCTGTTAGGATCAATCAAATGAAAAACAATCAATCACTGTCAATATTTATTGGAAATCAGAGCAGACATACATAAGTAATATTTAGCACAATACTTGTTTCACTTCCCCATGCAGAAAATAAGCAGCACTATATTTTCAAGCATGTATTGTTTTCCCACTTAAGGACTATATTAAGTGAGCATATTTTCCATTCTTACATGGCTCCAATTTTAGCTCTCTACTGTGTGCATTAGTGGAACTTAATCATGCACCTGGAGGGAAGAATGAACCTAAATGTATTCTGTAAGTCTAGAGAAAGCATGAGTTTCAAAACCTTTATTGGGCTTGTACAGAATAACTATTACAGTCTGGCGAAGTTAACTCAGTTTTAACGAGCAGAAAAAAAGATGCTTAAGACTCTGAAATCAATTTCTTCTCTCCTGATTCATCTCCTTCAGCCCAAATTAAAATCTCAACCTTATTTCCTGACATTTCCATGTGGATATCCTTCCATCATCTTAAGCTCAGCAGTCTGAGTCTGTGTTGATGGGGGGGGGTGGAGGGGAGCAGGAGCCAGAGCAGTCTCCCAGTGGGGAACTGGAAGGAAGAGAGGACCCCTGATGGTAGAACTCCAGTTATATAACCTCCTGGCCTGACTGGGCTCCAGCTGTCTTCTTTATCCTCACCTCTTTGTGCACAGCCCTAAGGCACAAGTGCCAGCTACCCCCAGGTCTGGCAGCCAAAGCTCTTTTAAAAAGCACACAGCTGGTGCCTCCCTTGACACATTTCAGCCCCTCTCTCAAGAGGGTGCCTCAGTGTGAGAACCACTAGTCTAAAATGTTTTAGTAATAATTAGCTGTAGTCAGCACTTGGATCCTTTTTGTTGATGTGGCAGAGTGATGAATGGCTATTTTTTTCTACCTTCTAGGCAACAGTCCTAAGGATGGATTATCATGGGAGAACAGGATACTCAGGCTAGGAAGGAGAGAAGAGGGCTGGAGGCACCTGCTAGGGAAGGAAATTAAATAATCAGACGGAACCCAGACAACACAGGATATTATTTTTATTAAAGGAAAATACAGCCTGAATCTCAGGTTAGATACAGGTGATGTTTTTTACTTCAAAATCATTTTTGAGGAGGCGCACGATGCAGTTCTCCCCCAAGCTTACTGCTAAAATGAGCTAGCGTCCATTTAATACAAACACAGCGTCTGCGAACTCATTCACCCCCAGCCCGTGTCACTCTTTGAGTGCCACCCCGTAAGAGCGCTGCACCGCTCCGCATGCATTAGGCTGAGGTCGAGAGGCGCGTGACGCACGCCAAGAAGGAGAACCCACGAGCCCGGGGGCGGAGAATGTAACAGCAACGCGCGAGCCCTGGCCCAGCTGCTCGCTTCCACAGAACTGCGCCCCGCTGCCAACCCTACAGCCCCTGTTGTTCCTTCCCGGGCGGATCCTTCAATCTCTTTGCAGCGGGGCGGAGTTGCCCCTGAACCCGCCTATGCGCCTTCCCCTTCCCGGGTCAGTTCCGGCTCCTGCAGGCTGGGGGCGGTGCTGCCTTTGCGTGGCCTGACCCGGGCTCTCCCCCACGTGCAGGCGGTGCTGGCTATGGCCGCCTCCAGCGGGCAGCCCCGTGCTCGGGCTCTGCTGCAGCAATGTTTGTCCGCCCGGCTGCAAGTGAAGCCCCCAGAGCCGGGCTCCGAGGCTGAGTGGGTGGAGGTAACGTGCGCAGCGCGCCGGCGGAGCCATCGCGCCTCTTCTTGGTCGCTTTGTCCCATCCCGCTCCTCCCCGCTCGGCGTTTCCGCTGTTTGCCCCCCAACTCTGGGTGCGGAGCGGCCCAGCGTGGTCCTAGGGGAAGCCACGCGCCTACCCGGCTTTCTGCTTCCCGGAACCGGCTTTCATGGGGCAGAGCTGGGGAGCTGGAATTCTCCACTGCATAGTCGCTGGTCTGTCTACTTACACCTGTGCAGTCCGCGTGTAAATGTCATCAGCTCGCACACTACAGACGTGAATGACTGTGCAGGGCCCTGGAGAATCAGACCTTTTGGGCCGGAACTTTGTTTTAATAGGAAGTGCCACCCAGAATTAGAGCATAGAGCCCTAGGGCTGGAAGAGACCAGGAGGTTAGGGAGTCCAGTCTCCGACCTGAAGCAAGACCAGTCCCAACTAAATCAACCCAGCCAAGGCTTTGTCAAGCGAGACTTAAAAATCTCTAAGGCTGGAGATTCCACCATCTCCCTAGGTAACCCATTCTTGTGCTTCACCACCCTCCTTGTGAAATAGTTTTTCCTAATATCCAACCTAGACCTCTCCCACTGTAATTTGAGACTATTGCTCCTTGTTCTGCCATCTGTCACTACTGAGAACAGCCTCTCTCCATCCTTTTTGGAACCTCCCTTCAGGAAGTTGAAGGCTGCTATCAAATCCCCCCTCACTCTTTTCTTCAGCAGACTAAATAAGCCCAAATCCCTCAGCTTCCCCTTGTAGGTCATGTGCTCTAGCCCCTTAATCCTTTTGGTTGCCTTCCGCTGGACCCTCTCCAATGAGCCCACATCCTTTCTGTAGTGGAGCACTCTGAATGTTTTAAATAGTCACTTGTCCTTCCCTCAGGTCTCCCATGGCAGTAATTAATGCACCAGTTAGACATGAGAGCAGCTTTTGTGGGGGAGATTATAGGATTCAGAAACAATTTGTTGGCCCAAGATTTTTTTTTCTTTTTAAAGCTGCCACAAAAGCTTGTGTTTGTCACACTGAGTGAGATGCAGTCTGTAAAGATGTAGAGAGAATTCACAAAAAATAGAGATGGTGACATCTCAGCTGGGATATAGTGAAAAGGGATAATCCATTAATCGTGGAAAAGGGGATTGCTGTTTGTAGGGTTAGGAGCCCCTGCTTTAACTGCTTATAGTATAATAGCTCTGAGCTGTCCTGTAACTCCAGCAAGTACACTAAGAATGAATTAGTCCTCCTGTGTGGTATGTGTTTTATTCAGAGCTATTGGCTTTACCCCTTATGAGTGGCTTTTTCAAATAGAAAATAGTCTGTGAATGTCAAAAGAACTGCATCCATGCTGCATTTGGAAATGTATCATGGGATATTCTTACCAGATACATAGTTCTTCAGTACCTGAATGCTTGCCTACAGTAGTGGCTGCTAGATGATGTTGAAAAGGAAAATAACCCTTTCAGGCATATGCCATAAGTCTGAATCTAAAAAGCTTCAGAGCACAATGGAAGATGTCTGTCTGTGTTTGGTTTTTGTCTTGTTTGGGTTTTATTCTTAAACTTACTCCAGATAAAGGCTGTAGTTTTAGATTGTATCAGGGTGGATGGCTTTAAGTAATGTCATTTGAAAAACTATTTTCAATAAAAATGTATTTGCTATAGCAGCAAAGAACATAATAAATATAATGTGCATTTTCAGATGTGTAATGCTATGGGTTTGACCCAGGGATCAGGTGTAGCATTGTGAAAGTACTGCTAGACTCTATGGTGATATATGTTTATTGTTGATGAGCATCTTTGCCTGATTAATTCAGATGTATAGATCCTAATAAATTTGTACTCTACAAGAAAAGATTGCTAAAACACACATACCAAAAAGGTGGTATAGCGATATAGACAAAAAAGATGTAGCGAGTGCTAACGTGTTCAAAAGATAAATGAAATTACTTTTAACTGTCTTTAAATTTATGTTCTATACGTGCACCTAAATACACCCAGGATTAGGATTTACTAGCTTTTGTTGCTTTAGAATAATTTTCAAGTTTTTAAAATGTTTCTTTTCCCTGTTGCAAAAGAACCACATACATAACAGAGAAAATAAGGGCCTCATATAGCAATGTAATATGTGCAAGCTGACCTCTGTGCTCTTGTAGAAACATCTTTGGGGCTATGTGGGTGCATGAATCATATTACAGAATCAGCATCTGCGTACACGGAAAGCAGTGAAACTCACTAGTCAAAAAGTGAATTAACTTATATATTTGCTCTTATTATCCTAGTATAGTAATCTTGGGGATTTCTTGTAACAGGTATAGACTTTCAGAGGGAAATGAGATTAAACAGACTGTGTCCCTTTTAGATATTCAGAAAAGAGGGATAAACTACAGTATGTTGTGATTTAAAACGTTCAAAAAATGATATGTTGTTGAAAAATCTTTTATTTCAAGTTTTAAATTTAACCTAAACTTGTGGAAGAGCAACATCCACTCGATGAATTTGCATGGGGAATTGTGCTATATAAGCTAGCAGGTCCCTTCCAGCCATAAAGTGTACTATCAGTGCTCACAGCTCTTGTATCTTCCTAAAGTATTTAATTGGCTTAAGAGAAAGTTAATGTTACAAGAGGGGCAAAAACTAATCAATCCACAAGAAAAATCTATTGGAAGAGCTAAATCATTTAGCATAACTTTTCTTTAGAGGTCAGTGGAAAGTTTGATCAGTAATGAAATTCTGCTTCTGTGTTACAGGTAGAAACTCTATAGTTCAGCACTCTGTCATCTGACAACATCCGTGGTCCAGCATGTCTTTAGTTAGGCAGCTGTCCGCTTATCATGGGGGCGGCCAAGTTTCCCATGGTCCCATAAAGTTTTACAGCCACCAGTCCTGATTTAAAGTGTTCTGTGCTGTGATTTAGCTATAATTTACCCTTAAATGTCTTCTGAGAGCATAAGTATTGGTAATGCTGCTAGGCAATAATGACCTCCCATGATTTGGTGAATTTTCTGGTATGGCACCAGTCAAGTCCCACAGGTGCTGGATTAAAGAGGCTCAATCTGTATAATGTTGCCACTTAAAAGCTCTCCAGCAAAAAAAAATATAGAAACTAAGACCTAGTAAACAATTACTGACACAAAATCTGTGTGTACTTGGTGATTTACAAGCAATTTAAAAATAAAATGTCTTTACACTAAGGACTTGATGATCTATTTTGAAATGAAATAGCACATGATATAGATAAATATGAACAGTGCCAAACAGTGTTCCCTCTAACATTTTCTAGCCTTGGGTGGGGTGGATTGAATCTTCTTTTGGGTGGGGGGGGAAGAGAGAGAGAGAGAGAGCGTACTACAAACAAAACACACACAATTTTAAGCATTCCCTATCTGTGGAATTAAATATACTAAAACAAGGGATTATTTAACAAGGAGCAATGTATATAATATTTAACATACAATCAACCAAAAAAGAAAATTAACAGTAACCTTGAGGAGTACATGTATTAACCTTTCTAACAGCTCAAGCTAGTACTTGCAACATGTGACTTGCTCCACGAGGCAGAACTCTACCAAATAACAAAGATCTGTCCTTAATGCAATACAATATACCATGTTTTAATTAGTAATACAGATTTTTCAAAAATCATTAAGTTCAGAATTTTAGAGACCTGCAAGACCCTGGAAAAATCTGTTAGAATCTTTTTCTTTCTTAAGCCATTAACACCTTATGCAAACTTCGTTTGAAATGCAATCACACAAATGTCCTGGCACATGTTCTTCCATTGCAGCCTGCTCCACACCTCAGCCCAGTCAGACAGAGAAGACTGCAGCTAGTTGTTATAATTGCAAAGATCTCATCTGGAAGACTGCCCACATGGCAAACAAATTGCCCCCTGTCTCCACCTCCCTGCACAGATACCAGTGCCCACCCTCTTTCCCCCATCTACCTCATGCAGTCAGCCCCTTCTCTCCCCCTTCCAAGGAGGCTTGAGAGTGCTGAGTTTCTTCCTCTCTCTCCTCCTGCGGAGGTATGCTCCAAACTTCCCTCCCCTCTGACTCCACATCACCCAGTTACTTACTGACTCCCTCACCATCTCCCCCCTCCCCCCAGCCACTAATTGTCTCCTTATCTCCCTTTTTATGTGCTCTGGGAGCTCCTCAGCTTAAGCAAGCAGCTAGCTCCCTTTAGCTGCTTGCTCAGTGAGGCACCTCTCCCTATGCTGATCAGCTGACCTCCTTGCCTGCCTGGAAGCTTTAAACCTGTGAGCAGAGCTCATAAAACTGCTGCGTGAGCGTGCAGGCATGCAGCGTATAGGGAATCTTGGTGCCAAAGCTGTATACTGTAGCTATTCTCACACTGTATTTGACAATTCTTTTTAAAAAATAACTGGTCTTTGTGGGCTCACTTTATCTGGAGAAAGGATTTCAATATATATTGCGTTTACACCTATGTACCCATTCTTCCATAATCACTTTTATTGCTGAGAAACATTATTATATGAAAGACTCCAACAATGGAAATGCTTATTTATAGAAGGTATATATGTAAAACAAAATCTTACAACAGAGTACATTCAAGCTCCTCTTACACATGTAACAAAGTAAAATGAAATCCAGTGAATTCTGTTACAATAAATTTTGCAGCTAGTGCAATGGGAACTACCTGGACCACTTCTAATTTTATCTTGTAGTGAAGCAGGATCAGTCTGTGATTAAGGCACCGGATTAAGACACAGGAGGCTTAAGTTTGATTCTTGGTTATGCCACAGACTTGTGTGACCTTAGGGCTACGTCTACACTGGTGCGTTCTCACGCAAAAACGCTTTTGCGGAAGAGTTCTTCTGCAAAAACTCTTCCCGAAGAGAGCGTCTACACTGGCATGTGCTTTTGCGCAAGAGATGTGCTTATGCGCAAGAGCATCCATGCCAGTGTAGACGATCTCTTGCGCAAGAAAGCTCTGATGGCTATTTTAACCATAGGGCTTTCTTGCGCAAGAAATTCATGTTGCTTGTCTACACTGGCGTCTTGCGCAAGAACAGTTGCGCAAAATGGCTTATTCCTGAGCAGGAGCGTCAGAGTTCTGGCGCAAGAAGCCCCGATTTCATACATTAGAACGTCAGTTTACTTGCGCAAGAACATGCGGCCAGTGTAGACAGGCAGCAAGTTTTTGCGCAAGAGCGGCCGCTTTTGCGCAAGATCGTGCCAGTGTAGGCACAGCCTAGGTGTTTGAGTTACTGATAATTTCTTTGAGATTCAGTAGCTCATCTGTAAAATGGGAATACTACTACAGGTTGAATCTCTACAGTCTCGAACTCTTGGGACCTGACTGGTGCCTAACTAGAGAATTTACTGAACCATGGGCAGTCAATATTGTTTAGCAGCATTTTCAACACTTCCACTGCTTACTGATAAGTGGACATCTAGCTAACTAAAATCATTCCAGACCATGGATGTTGCCAGACTAGAGAGGTTCAACCTGTAGTCTGTCTCCCAGGAATGTTGGCCCCTTGTCTTACAACAAATTTTGTCTTAAACCAGTTGCTTAGTTTTCCAGTCGTTTTTACCACACTGCAGGAGTCTTCATTCATAGTTATTATAATTGTAAAGGTCTCATCTGGAACTTGATACGATAATGCTGCTGTCCATAATGCTTCTCTCCAAACTGAATCACATGGCTTTATGCAGTCAATGAAAAGAATAAACCCCTTTAATCCCCTTTTCTAATGTTTTCCCATTAGCTATTGGAGCATGGGTATCTGATAATTACAACTTTGGCCTGTTTCTTGCCTAATACTTCTTAATCTGCTGACAATTAATTTGATCATGATTTTTCCTAATACTGACAAACTTGTACTGCTATAATTATTTGGAGTTATAGGATCTCTTTTCTTTAAGATTGATACATTACCTTTAACTAGTTGGTACCTCCTGTGGCTCCCATAGTTTATAACTTTTTTTCCCTAATGTTTTGATAGCACTTTTCCTGCAAACTTTTAGCAGGTCAGGTGTTATACTGTCTGTTCTTCTTTTTAAATTTTTCACTGTTCTTTCTGTATTCTGATGTACAGGTGACTCATAGTAGCACTTAGGAGGTTCTCTGCCTCTCCCCCTGCAATGCTCCTGCCAACATTTTAATTCTTAAATGGGATGTCCCCTCATGCCCCTCTGTGTCGCCTTCCCTGCACCCTTCCGCCACAGACACAAGTCAGCATTTTGTGATGGTAGCTGATGGTGCTGATATGTGTTCTGTCTTACAGGCTGCCCTGTTCATCTGGAATGCTTGCAGTTCAATGATCAGTGTCGCAGAGCAGGTCCTTTTTGACCACGGCCTCGTGCGCGCATTACCTATTCTGCCACACTCACTCAGGCCCCTCACAGAAAATGTAGGCCGCTGAGACATTCTGAGAAGGATAACTTGTAAGTGCACAATGCAGGTTTCAGTGAACGGAATTTAACCTTGCAGGCATCCAAAAAACAGAGAGGTGAGCATGAGGAGATAAAGCACAGTTGCACAACTGTCATGCACACTGACCATGCCCGCATTAGGCACTGTCCACGAGGCCATCGGGTGGACATCATGAAAAATCTTATAGGGCAATATTGCCACTCTACCTCATCACCAGCTCTGCCAAAAAACAGACCCTAATATGGTACCAGACATCAGGTTATGGTATAAAAGACCCTCGACCCCTTTGTTCGGGGGGGTTCCGTGTATTGAGGGCACGTGTCTTTTTTGCCCAGCTGAAGGATTGATCACCCTGATGCTGCTTCCCCACCCTCTGAGTCAAAGATGGGGGTGCCGAGTCCTGAGCATGCTCAAAGTTCTTGTGTGTCTTTATGCTGTTATCGTTGCTGGATTTGTAAGTATCGCTTGATTATATTAATTAGTGGTTTAGTTAATAGTTGAATTGTGTTAATCACACTGTGTAATTCTATAGAGTGTAATTGAGTCCTATTAATCACACTGTGTAAATTGTATAATCTTGTGTTGTGTAATAGTGTTGTATTTAGGCCAAGTATAAGTGTTAGAAATAAAAACCCAGGAGTTGTTAGGTTGTAGAGGTAGATCAATGAGTAACTCCACCAGCTGCCCAAAAATAACCATAGAGGGACTGCCTGTGGGTGGAGTTTTTATTCTTCTTTGAGTAGTTGCTCCTGTCCATTCGAGTGAGGTGTGTATGTGCCACATGCACAGTTCGGTAGAGCGTTTTTCCCCTAGCAGTACCCATAGTACCGGCAGGTCGCCCCCTGGAGTGGCGCCGCTATAGCAGCACATAAGTACCCCTGCCGGCACTCCCCCTCCTCAGTTCTTTCTTACCGCCAGTGACGGTTGGTTGGAGCATGTCAATTTCAATTAGTTAGCTTAAGGTTCCCCTTATCTCTTTTGTTAAATAGTTTCTCTGTAATTATCCCATTAGTTAGGTACTTAGTGTTAGACTTTCCTTTGTTCCCGCCTCCCCCCTCAGGGGGTAGAGAATGCCTGGACCGCAGGGGTTTAAGCCTTGTGCGTCCTGCGCGAAGTTTATGCCTAGAGGTGACCCCCATGACAACTGCTTGAAGTGTCTGGGGGAGGGTCACTTGACAGACCTGCAGAATCTGTCAGGCATTCAAGCCCCAAACGAAAAAAGACAGGGACTTGCGCTTAAAACTGTTATTGATGGAGGAGGCTCTGCAACCGGCACCGGTTCTTCAGACCGCGTTAACCAGTGCACCGGACACAGTGCGTGCCGTGCCGGTATGCGATGAGGCATCGGTGCCTAAGCCACCAGTACCGAGACGCCGATCACAATCCCCGGCCCCGAAGAGGGCTAAGGCTTCAAGGGTTCGGTCGCCTAGCCGGAAGCCTGGCGCAGGCAAGCACCATCGCCAGCGGAGATTTGAGCGGTCCGATGCCCCCCCCCTGCGACTCAGAAGGATGGTTTTGGCAGTAGTCCAGGCGTGCTGTCAATGCACTGGCCATCAACGCCTGAGACCTTCAAGGCGGCTCATGAGTTGATCCACCTCATGGCCTCCCCGCACTCAGCGCTGGGGCTAGTAGGATCGTGGCCACCAACACTGGGGGCCGTGATGGCACCGGTTGCCCCCCTGCAGGGTGAGCCTTGGCCAGCGGCGATGCCACAGCCTCTTATGGTGCTGCCGCCCCTGACAACTTCGTTACCGGCGCCGGTGACAGAAGCACAGTGGACACCAGGAAAGACATTGGCACCACTTCTGGGGTCTATCGTGCCCATGTCAGGTGCCTCGCAGCCAGCCCAGTACCAGTGGACACTGTTTCCTGTGGCTCCACCGCCGCAACACCCTCCGGTCTGCCGCCCGGTGCTGTGCTAAGCGGGGCACCACCCCCACCCCCGGCACGTGCTACTCTCACTCCTGCTCTGGCACCGCTGCAGGCGCCGGCTACCACCGCCTCTACTACGGCACCGGTGTCAGTTTCAACACTGGTGTGGGCATCCGCCTCTTCAGTAGCGCCGGCGTCCGGCTTGGCGCCGGGCTCGGCACCGACATCGGGCTCGGCGACCGCCTCGACATCAGCATTCGGCTCGGCGCCCGCCTCGGCACCAGCACAAGCACCAGCGCAAGGACCCGCCTTGGCTCCTGCTGGAGCACTCGCCGCGGCACTGGCTTTTGTCACGGCATCAGCTGGTGTGCCGGCACCCGCGCTGACAGCGGTTTCATCTGGCACTGATGACCTGGTGCCGGTGCTGGAGGGGAGGGAGCACCATCAGCCAGCATCAGCTGTTGCCGGCACTTCATTAGCACTGGCTCAGTTGCGGCTTCCGGCACCGGTCCACGCTGGTAAGCCTCAGTCTATGGCCATGCTTAAACCCCCTCAGTGTTGGGGACAGCCTGGCTCGGCACCGCCTTGGTCCGCCTCCGACTACTCGTCAGAGTCAGATGTGGAGTCGCTCCGCTCAGAGGCTTCCTCCAGATCCTCATCTAGACACCGTTCCCGTTCCCGGCGCCACACGGGCCAGTATGGTTTTCAGCAGACCTGGGCCCCTCAGCCGCAACCCCCCTGGCCTTTTTAGATGCCCTGGGCTTATCAGCAGTGGCAGGGTCCACACAGGCGTCCGCCTCCTCCCGCCGACGCCCCCCTGCGTCAGCATCACTTCCCAGGCCTCCGTCGCCCCCTGGGCCTGTCGCTTCCCATATGGAGGTCGCGGACCACCTGCCTCGGGAAGGGGTGCCACCGCAGCCGCGTCCCCAGCTTTCTCAGATGCCTATTCTGCCGGAGGTGCTCCTGCCTTTGGAGCTCACAACAGAGTCTTCCTCATCCTCCTCCCCAGATGAGTCTTTAGCCGACCCTGCACTCTCCATGCCGGCGATGGACTCCAGGTCCCACCAGGATCTCTTACGTCGCCTCACCTCCAACCTGGGTGTACCGGTGGAACCAGTGCCAGAAGAGTCAGATCCCATGGTGGACATCCTATCAGGGGATGCTCCTGCCAACCTGGCTTTGCCGCTGAACAAGACGGTAGCCAAGATTACTACCATGCTTTGGCAGACCCCTGCCTCCCTGACCTCTATCCTTAAAGGCTTTGAGAGGCAGTATTTTGTCCCGCAATCTGGTCATGAGCACTTGTACTCTCACCCCGTCCCGGGATCCATCGTAGTCCAGGCTGCAGCACAAAAAGAAAAGCTGCCGCAACACGGGGCAACCCCAAAGGCCAGGGAGCCTAAGCGCCTGGACTTACTGGGGCATAAAGTTTATGCTATGAGGGGACTACAGCTTCGCATTGATAACCAGCAGGCAGTGCTAAGCCGGTATGCCTATAATACCTGGCAGGCTGTCAACAAGTTTGGGGATAAGCTCCTGCCTGAGACACGACAAGAGTTGGCTGCCGTCACCGCGGAGGGCGGGGCAATCGCACGCACAGCCCTGCAGGCCTCTTTAGATGCAGTAGATTCGGCTGCCAGGACTATGGCATCTGGCGTGGTTATGCACTGCAGTGCCTGGCTGCAGGTATCTGGCATACCACCGGATGTGCAGTCTACCATCCAGGACCTCCCATTCGAGGGGAAGGCCCTCTTCTCAGAGCATACAGATTCTAGACTGCACATGTTGAAGGATACTAGGTCGACACTTGGGGGATACACACGCCAGCTCCTCAAAGGCGTCAACTTCCCTATAGACAGCTGGGTAGACCACAGTTCCAGCAGGGCCGTGGAAGCTACTGGAGGCGCCAGCCGGGCAACGGGGGCTTCAGCCTCTAACCGCAGGCGCCGTCGCCCTCGCTTGGATAATGCTGGGGGGGGCCGGTCAGCCCCCTTCTCACCCCTCTAAGCCCCAGTTTTGACAGTATCAGCGAGGACCGTCAGCCAACCCCTCTTTTCTCCCTCTGGTTTGGGGACAGGCTATCCCACTTTGCACAAGCATGGGCCGAGATTACTTCGGACAGATGGGTCCTCGATCTCGTGAGGATGGGGTACGCTGTCCCGTTTCAGGGTTCCCCCCCTTTTTCCCCTCCCTCCCCATCCCTTTTCAGGGACCCGTCTCACGAGGCCGTCCTGCACCAGGAGGTCCTCGCCCTTCTCGAAAATGGTGCGATAGAACGGGTCCCCTCTCATTTGGAAGGCAAGGGGTTTTATTTCCGTTATTTTGTTATCCCAAAACCAAAAGGGGGGCTTCGCCCTATTCTGGACCTCCGGAACCTCAACAAGGAGGTGATAAAGACGAAGTTCAGAATGCTAACCCTGGTCTCCATCATTCCGTTAATGGAACAGGGCGATTGGTACGCGGTCCTCAACCTCAGAGACGCGTATTTTCGTATAGCAATAAGGCCAAGTCATAGGAAGTTTCTACGATTTATTGTGTCCCCCAACCATTTTCAATTTACTGTTCTTCCCTTTGGGCTCTCTACGGCCCCCAGGGTGTTCACGAAATGCATGGCGGTGGTGGCCACGTTTCTCAGGACCCAGGGCATCCAGGTTTTTCCCTACCTGGACGATTGGCTGGTTCGGGGGCGCTCTCAGACACAGGTGACAGCTCAAGTAGACTTTATACAGTCCCTCTTCACGAAACTGGGGCTTTTACTGAACGACGAGAAGTCAATCTTGACCCCTTGTCAGGAAATAGAGTTTGTCGGGGCTCTCCTTGACGCCATGGTGGCGCGAGCCTTCCTTCCCAGGGTAAGGTTCGATGCCATATTAGCCATGGTAAACGACCTAAAGCGTTCCCTCCTTGTTTCGGCCCG
The DNA here is from genome assembly GCA_032595735.1 of Pelochelys cantorii. NCBI lineage: Eukaryota > Metazoa > Chordata > Testudines > Trionychidae > Pelochelys > Pelochelys cantorii. Next base: position 81,690,268 of record CM064329.1, on the reverse strand, counting down.
CACCTGTATGAGGTTGCTGGGCCACATGGCGGCGTGTACCTACGTCGTTCCCCACCCCAGGCTAAGACTTCGGCCCCTCCAGGCGTGGCTGGCGACCATTTTCAACCAGACTTCAGCTCACTGGGACATACTATTCACTGTACCTCCGCGAATAATTGCCTCCCTTCAATGGTGGACTCGGAGGGAGGTGGTATGCGGGGGGGGTACCGTTCCAGATCGAGCTGCCCTCAGTCACATTGGTGACAGATGCCTCCGACGTCGGCTGGGGAGCTCACCTACGCCACTGCAGAACTCAGGGAGTGTGGGCACCTCTCGAGAAAACTCTACACATCAATGTAAGGGAGTTACGGGCAGTCAGGAGGGCATGCAAGGTGTTCTTGCCCATGATCTCGCAACGCTCAATCCTGGTGCACCTCGACAACACAGCAGCCGTGTTTTATGTGAACAAACGGGGGTGCACGTCTATGGGACTTCTGCATACAGCATGACATCCACATTCAGGCCGAGTACCTGCCACGGTGCAAGAATTTGCTAGCAGATGCACTGAGCAGGTCCTTCGGAGCCCACGAGTGGTCTTTAAAGGGAGAGATCGTGGGTCAAATTTTCCACAAGTGGGGTTATCCCCAGGTGGATATGTTTGCCACGGCAGGGAACAAGAAATGCCCCCGATATTTGTCATTTCTGGGGCTGGGTACGCACTCCAGGGGGGATGCGCTAACAAAGGAATGGCCTCGGGAACTACTTTATGCATTCCCACCGTTCCCGTTGATCCCCAAGGTGTTGGCCAGAGTCAAAGCTTTCACAGCTCGAGTAATCCTGATAGCCCCCAACTGGCCCAGGCAATTTTGGTTTCCAATACTGTGGGACATGCTGTGCGCGAAGCCGCAGTCCCTGCCCATGGTCCTGGACCTCATCACCCAACCCTATCAAGGAGGACTCTTAGTCCATCCGAATCTCAAGTCACTCCCCTCACGGCGTGGCTTATCAGTGGTTAACACGTGACGAGCTGGCTTGCTCGCATGCAGTTCAGATGGTTCTGTTAGGGAGCAGAAAGTCCTCCACTAGAAAGTCGTATGGGGCTAAGTGGAAACGCTTCACTATATGGGCATCACAGAAGGGGCTGGACCCATCCCGAGCTCCGGTTCTGCGGGTACTCGACTACCTGCTTGGATTACGGCAGACGGGCCTATCTACCTTGTCTATTAAAGTGCACTTGGCTTCCCTTTCTACCTTCCACCCTGGTTGGGGGTCTAGTTCCTTTTTTACTGATCCGATAGTCGAGATTCGTGAAGGGCCTAGACAAAGTGTGCCCTCGTGTGAAGCCACCCATTCCCCAGTGGGACCTCAACCTAGTGCTCACAAAACTGATGTCACCTCCATTTGAGCCCTTAGCGCCTTGCTCCTTAAGGCACTTGTCCCTAAAGGTAGCCTTTTTAGTAGCCATAACTTCAGCACGCCAGGTCTCCGAGCTTCGTGCCTTGACTACAGAACCGCCTTACTTGGTGTTCTCGGCGGCTAATGTTAGACTCCGCCCACACCCGGCTTTCCTCCCCAAGGTGGTTTCACCTTTCCATATGTCGCAGGAAATTTTCTTACCTGTTTTCTTTCCAAAACTGCACCACTCCCCTAAGGAACAAGTGTTGCATTCTTTAGATGCCAAACGTGCCTTGGCTTTTTACATAGATAGGACAAAACTTTTCCGTAATTCAACACAGCTGTTCATTGCATATGCAGACAGAATGAAGGGCCTTCCCATTTCGACCCAGAGGTTACCCACCTGGGTTTCCTCATGTATCATAGAGTGTTATAAGTTGGCCCACAGGGAGCAACCACAGGTTAGGGCGCACTCCACTAGGGCTCACGCATCCTCCACAGCATTTGGGGCACATGTTCCCATTGTAGAAATCTGTAGAGCAGCCACGTGGTCATCTGTCCACATGTTTACGGCGCACTACGCACTCTCCCAGCAGGCTAGAAATGATGCCGCATTCGGTGCCACTGTTCTTAGTTCTGTACTGTAAAAAAAAAAAAAAAAAAAGTTACAGAGGTTTTTTTTGTGTGTGTTATGTTCTCTCCCTTCTCTGTTAATAAACTATATGGTGGTTGATTTAATCTCTCTCTTTGTGGTTCTAGAGGCTTACTCCGACCCCTCCTCTGTAGGGGTTTTTCTGCTTGTGAGTCACCTCACTCGAATGGACAGGAGCAACTACTCCAAGAAGAAAAGAACGGTTACTTACCTGTAACTCTTGTTCTTCAAGATGTGTTGTCCTGTCCATTCGATTCGCACCCTACCTCCCCTTCGTTGGAGTGTCTGGCAAGAAGGAACTGAGGAGGGGGAGCGCCGGCAGGGGTACTTATGTGCTGCTATACCGGCGCCACTCCAGGGGGTGACCTGCCGGCGCTATGGGTACTGCTAGGGGAAAAACGGTCTGCTGAACTGTGCACGTGGCGTGCACACACCTCACTCGAATGGACAGGAGCAACACATCTCTAAGAACAACAGTTACAGGTAAGTAACCGTTGTTTTATTATATTGGCTTTGTTTTTTTGTATTTTTTGCTTACATGCTGCGCTGCCTCAAGCGAATTAGAGACAGTGATTTGATATAATCGGACTGTAATCACAGAGTTTGTAATGAGTTAAGTGCAGTTTATTTCAGGTTTCCCCCCCTGTAAAAGCATTAGGCAATTGCTTGTTTAAAACTCATTTGAAAGTCATTTGGTTTTGATAAAAGAATTGTTCTGTTTAATAAAAAATCATTTGTTTCACCATCATCCGGTATTTTTCACTGGGTAGACGGCTTTAAACCCTTGGGGCTCCCACCACATTACCGAACCAAGTTGCGACAATCAGCAGTGCTCAGCACTATGTCAGAATGTTCCTTCTATACTTCCAGCATTATTTGAGTACTTGTCAGTTCACTGGTAGCTTATTTTAGTGCTTGCATTGTTCACCTGATAACATTCCCACACAACTTACCCTTTTTTGTATATGGTTTTCATATCTTGTTTTCTTGATGCCATCTCTAGTTATTGAGCCTCTTCTTTCCAAAGCTTTTTCTTGTCCAATATTTGTCATCTCTTCACCTCTTTACATAAAGCTTTTACTTCTGCTTTTCCTGAAGTCTTGGCTTGGTTACACTTTTCCTGTAATTTTCTTGTTTGGTTGCTTGTTCAATTTTTTCTTTGTTAGCTTATGCCTTCCAGCAATTCTGCTGTGCTTTGTATTGCTTCCTGTCTGATCTGCAGTGAGATTTCTTTATTATTACCAATTAATGATCTGAAACATCTTTCAAGCATCACCGTGTATGTTTCTCTCCAGAGAGCTACCCTTTAATTTGTCAAGATTAAATTTGGCTCCATTTGCACTTTTTCTTTTACTTGAATTTAATCTTCGCCATTAGTAACTCATCATCACTGGTACACTCAGCATTTCTGTGAAATCTGACATGCAAAAATGACAGTTTATGCTTTTTTGCTGATAAAAGTCTGGTTTTTGGTTTGATACTCTGGTGAGTTCCATGTAACCTAATGTATGTCTTTGTGAGGAAATGAAATACTACCAATAATGAGATTGTAATGGGGAAAGGTTAAGAACTTGCAATGAAATTCACAATTTCCTGTATTGATGCCATGTGGTCTAGCACTATTCATTTGTTTGCCATGTGTGCTACCAACCTTTGTATTCATATCTCCCATTATCAAATTAATCTCATCTACATTAATATCGAGCTGTTGATAAAACACATCCTCCTCTTCCTCTTTTGCTGCATAACAGCACATCACAATTCTGCATATTTTATTGTCAGTAGTAGTAATAATTCTTACTATGACAGTCTGCTCAGACATTGGTTTCCAGATGTTCATTGAAGTAATTGTGCTTTTGTTTCCTGCTCTAGCCACCCCATCTCTGATATATTTGCCCACTTGAATGTCCTGATTAAAGGAAAATATAATTTCCAGCTGTCAACTTCCCTGTGCTTAGCCAATGTGTCTCCTATATGGCAGGAAAGAAAGCTTGTAACTTCCTTAACTCCCGCACTACGAGCAACCACATTGGGTCAGGAATTAATAGAATTCTAATGTTCCACCTCACAATATATGAAATATATATTTCGCTGTTATCCAAAATCCACGATCCTCTTCCATATGGTAAATTTGGGTTGAAGTCTATGTAAATCAGTTTAGTTTGCTGTTCAATTTATATAACAGGTGAGTTTTGGATATATGCTAGGCCAGCCCAACCTCTCCACTTCATAGGAATGTCTTGTCATAGCCTGCTAGGAATAGGTATCAGTAGTTTACCTTAGTCTACTTGCATTCCAAAGCTTACAATCTTGGACTGCTCAGTTTTGAAATCAGGGATTTCCTGTCTCCTAAACCTCTGTGCCAGTTGTAGGCAAACGTTTTGGCCTGTGGGCTGCATCTGGATAAGGTTCTTGAGGGTGGAGCTGTAGGAGACTGGAAGGGGAGTGGGACTGGTGCACAGTAAGGATGCTAAGTATTCAATTGACTGATTGAATAGTCGATGCATTTTTGCATCGACTATTCGATTAGTAGATAGGGTGTCTCTGCCTTTGAAGTGTAGCAACAGCCCTAGGGCTTTTGCTACACTTCAAAGGTGAAAGTGCTGAAGCGTCAGCTGGAAACTCCCCTGATGATCCTGGGTTCCATATGGCGCTACTGCTTTGAAACGCCGCAGTGGTGTTTCAAAGTGGCAGCGCCACACGGAGCCTGAGGTCAGCTGGCGAGTCCCCAGCTGATTCCAGGCTCCAAGCGGTGCTGCTGAGTTGAAGTGCCGCGAGGAATCTGACGCTGGGCTCCTTACGGCATTCAAAGCGGCAGTGCCACACAGAGCAGCTGACCCTGGGCTCCGTGCGGTGCTGCTGCTTTGAAGTACTCCCCACTTCCCCCCCTCTATCTGATAGAGGCAGCAAGGGGCAGGGGGAAACAACTAGTCGACTATCCTGTCAACTAGTCCACCACTAGTCCATCCCTAGTGCATGGGGATGGGGTTCTGATCCTGGAAACACCACAGGGAATTTGTGCCTGTGCAGGGCTGGGAAATACCAGGCATGCGGAGCAGGGTAAGCTCCTGACCTTACTCCCCAGCAGGAGCACTGAGCAGGCACAGTGCGGCAAATCCTGAGACCACTCTCCAGTAAGAGTTCGAAAGCCAGATTAAAATATGTGCTGGGCCAGACCTGACCCATGGGCTGTAGTTCGCCCACTCCTGCTGTATGCCACTGGATCCCAGTATAAGGATCCCAGCATTAAGAATTCTATAACTGCTTTTAATTTTAGCCTGGTACTTACTATATTATCAATTCAAATTAAATTTGAGTTAATGTATAGGTAATAGATTATCTTAATATTAACTTCTGTGCAGATATTTAAACATATACACAACACTTCTTTGTTGTTGTTGAAATCTTTCCTAGATCCAAAAGGACTGGTTATCTACGTATGCTTCTTCAAAGGAGCCAGTGAGGAACTCATTCCAAAAATGGGTATGTTTTATTATTCGTATTCATACAAGTAAGAAATAAGCAAAAAACAATGGGTGTGATTATGCAGCAACTAAATCAAGAAGAAGCTACCAAATTAGGCCCAGTGTGAGGTATGACTGAAAAGGGTGGTAATAATATCTTTCAAAAGAAACTTTGTAAATGAGAACCTGTAATCTGCAAAACTCACTCTATACTAAAATTATTCTGAGCTAGTATCTCCCTAGTCATGATCATAAGAACAAGCTGGTTGTTCAGACCTTCATTTCTGGTCTCATTTGCTGTCCTCCTTTCAGTGACTATTTTGGCAGAGGCTCTGCTTATAGAAGTAAGTAGAAGGACATTGAGTAGCATAATAGTGAATCAAACGCTCTGCCTGTGAACCACGTTTGTCTTTCTTCGTCTCATCTTGTGTCCATCTACTAGTGGTAGACCATGTTTGAAGAATGGTATATTCAATGTAAACTCACTTAGTTTTTCTTAATAACTGATGAGATTCTCTCACTCTGAGGATGCCTCCTGACTACTCAGGAGATTAGCTCTGTTCAGATCTCACACACTCTTCCATTGTTTGTTCTCCTCACTCTCTGGGCTCACTATGCTCCCTCTTTGTGACGGTTGGCCGGGTCATTTTATGTATTTGCTCTTCAGGGTCTCTCATGATTGGTTGTTAGGCTACTTTTCCAGGCTGTCCTCTAATTCAAGACTGCCACTTTCCTCCATGGCAGCTAGGGAAACCCTGGTCCATCCATTATTGTGTCCCAACACATGGACCTTCTGTTCAGCAACCACAGGCTGCTTTCTCCAAAACACCATTACTATTTCTCTGTGCTCCTTCCTATGTTATCTTCTATCTCTGGCCCATGCTAGGTTACTAGTGGAGCACCCTTTGCTTCCTGTGGCTATTTCTTTTCTTTCAGGTTCTTCATAGTCTGTTCTAAGCACAAATCCCTCCTCCAAGGTAGTGACTGCAGACTCTTTTTGTTCTCACTTGCTGGCTTTGTTTTAGCCCAGCATACACCTGTTCACCTGAGATTCATCTTTTGATAGGGCTTGCCTATCCAGCCTAATTATTCCTCAGGTAAGATCATTAGTCCCTTCCCTGCTGCCTTAATCTTTTTCAGGTGAGGTGTGGAGTGAACATCACATCACAAAAACATTCTAGCAAACCTAATAAATTATGAGCATATGGTTCCTTGTGTGACCTATTACTCATATGGACGTTAAGAGAATTTTGGATCCAAAATGGAACTGAACATCTAGGGAAAATAGCCTTTCAGATGGCACATAGCATGACCTTCAGTTCAACTTGACAATATATTCAAGATATTAAAAATAATGATGTACCATGGAACCAGAAGGAGGTGTTGGGTAAAATTATTTCCTTCTGCTCTCTTCTCAGAGATATTTGATATATAGTTGGACACACAAATTCAGGCATAGTTTTTATGCAAGGATAGCTGTGTCTGCAGACCTTTGCTTGTTGTTGACAGTGTGGCTGTGTCTAGACTACATCCTTCTTTCGACAGAGGGATGTAAATTAGACACTTAAAAATTGCAAATGAAGGGGGGATTTAAATATCCCGCACTTCATTTGCATAATCGCGTCATGGCACTCTTTCGGAAAAGCACCATTTCAAAAGTAAAACCGCGGTCTGGATGTGGTTCTTTCGAAAATGGCATGCTTTTTCGAAAGAGCCTGTACTCATTTTTTGAGGAGTACAGGCTCTTTCGAAAAAGCCTGCCGTTTTTTTCAACACAGTCTGGCAAATAGCAGTTTCATAAGACTGTGTGGATATTGGCATCTGTGGATGTGGGTATCTGCGGATCATTTTTGCAGATACCCATACCCAATTTTATATCCATGCAGGGCTCTCCCCATACTGCCTACTAACAACTCCGACAATGATTTAAGAAATAGCTCATTCTCGTGACCCATTAAATCCTTTCCCTTTTTGGGACTCCAGTGACGGTACTAGTTATATTTCCCATTGTTATGGTGGGTTTGTGGCATGGAGACCTCTTCAGTGACAATTGGAAAGAGAGCCCAAATTGGTTCTGATTGCTATCAGATGGCAACAGGTTTCTGTTTGTCCTGTTTTGGCTTGAACTTGAACCAGTGACTTAGAGAGGAAAGGCTTAATTTTCATTAACCATTTAAGTCAGCAGTGTTTGTTTTTATTAATTATGTAATCTTTCTAGTAGTAAATTTTGTTTGTGAATTTTAAAGTTATTTAAATCAGTATCAGGTTCATAATCCAACCTGTACCTGGTTCAAACATCTGCCCTTAGAGAAATTTATGAGAGTTTCAAGCAGGGTGATGCAGATTTCCTACTCCTTGTATCTCATTGTGCAGTAAGGTAGGGGGAGAAATGAAGGGATGATATGTTCCATAGTATGCTTACTATGGAAAAAAGAGTGTAAGGTAAATGGAATTTTGATTGTTTGTATACATTATGATTCATGGGTGAATATTGCCTCTCAGTCTTTCTGGGCATCTGTTTCAAGTGACAGCCTACAACTATGCTTCTCTCAGAATGAAGTCCCAAATTTACCTCAGTTCAGATGGGACTGACCATTTTATGCTATCACCTGTTTACCAGCCATATTACCTCAATAGGTACAAGAAGGTTTGGCTCATACTGATGATTTATCTCTGAAAGTTTGTGACTAGTATGAAATTAAAGTATCACTACTGCTATTTCAAAGCAAGTATTATTTATTGGTCCACAAGCATATACCAGAGAGAAACGGGCTGAAAATACCAAAAGCCTACATCTAGATTATCTTACCTATGCTTAACCTTTTTGTGGCCATTTTAAGTATGCCCCACTTGACCCAGGCAACCTCAACATTGAGGCAGGGTGAGACAGAAGTCAGCCTGTCAGATGCAGAAGCTTAAGTCAGTTTCCCTCAGGCTGTCTTTTATCCATTTCAAAGTTCCTTTGTTCAAGATTTCCCACCTGAGGATCTCCTGAGGTTCCTGAACCTGGTTGAACCATCTTCAGATGGGGTTGGGGGTAGTCTCCCCATAATAGATTCCATGTATTGGCCTCTGAACACAGGGCAAAGCCATGTTCCTGGGTCCTAGGGAAGACTGTGGCTGCAGTCAACCAATAGGGTTCCAAAGAGTTGCTCACCCCACAATAACTATCAAGTCCACAGATGTATTAATGCATAAAGTTAATAAAGACATCTCCCATTTCTTCACAATATACCAACACTTTCCTCAGTATGGAAAGAACTAATCTGTGTTTGATATTAACTGTATTGAGCTATATTTATCTGGTATACACTGATTAATGAATAATCAGCTTTTTCCCCCTCTAGCATATAAGTTTCTTGTATTGTATTTGATTTTTTTTTCTTTTGCAGTTAACACACTATTGAATGTTAAATTAAGTGAAACCGAAAGTGGAAACTATGTTTCTGTTCTGGATTTACCAGGCAATTTATTAATAATACCCCAAGCTACTCTGGGTGGTAAGCTGAAGGGACGAAATATGCAATACCATTCCAACATTGAAAAAGAAAACGGGATGGAGCTTTACTCCCATTTTGTAACATTGTGTGAAAAAGAACTGTCTGCTAATACAAAATGCACTGAAGCAGGTGTTGTTGTCAAGTATGGCACATATGGAAACAGACAGGTGTTAAAACTGGATACAAATGGACCTTTCACTCATATGATTGAATTTTGAAAAAACAATGTAATGTATATTGTCCAGCATCTGTAGAATTTCTTATTTAAAAGTGATAATCACTTAAACTGATGGGCATGGGAAGAAATCAAACTTTTTTTCTGAAAATTTACACAAGTGTTGTCCATCCAGTGAAATGCATTATTATTAAAAAGAGTCTGACATTTTCTTGTGGCTTATCTGAGTGTGTGTGTATCTAAAATATTTTGCTAACAGTGATTATTTAAGATTTATTGTAGTGAAAATAAAGCAGAAGTTCTTTTAACATTTATTTAAGGTAAAAATAATAAGTTTTCTGTTGCTTTAAAAACATGAAGAAATGTTTAAATTTATTAGGAAGTCGGTAAAAAACATGGGGAAATGGGGAGTCTGTACAGAAGGGATGAATTCCACAGGTTCAGTTCTCTGTTCCTGCATGCATGTAAGTAGATCACTTCAGCCTTTCTTTTCTGTAGTTCCCTATATGTAGAATCAGACTTCCCTATCTCTCAGTGGTGGTGGTGAGTAAATATATTAAAGGTTGTCAGGCACTCAAATACTACAAGTATGGCCCCCATTATGGGGCAGGCATGATAGTCAAAGGGCTAAAACAAGGGAACCTAAAGGGACACTGAATAGAGAGCCCTGGAGAGTGCCCACTGCTCTTCAAAAGCATTGAAGGAGCCAGCAGACGCCAGCCAGAGGAATTCTGCCTGGATGCGTGAACAGATAAAGGAATAGAAATAGGCCTCACAGTCACAGCCCCTTCAGCCAACCCTTGCTTCCCTGGTGTTATGAATGAGTATCGTGGCAATAGCCAGGAGGAGATTGATGAGTAGGTCCCATTACTTTGTGTGGCCAAGGATGGGGTGTGCATAAATAATTGAGAGGAGAAGTGTAGCCAGAATCTCAATAATAGGTTCTGGAGGTGCCAGAAGAAGGGTTGTAACCTGGCGTACTGAAGGGAGAGGTGTTCCATGGACTCCCTCCCACCCCAGAAGGGGAAAGCTTCCGGGACAAGAAGAACTGCGGCAAGTACATACTTATGCTTACAGTACCATGCAGAATCCAACAACTGATGTCCTCTGTGAGCTGCAGGACCAAGGTGGAATCCAGAATCATGCCAGGAAGATGTCTTTTCTGGTGGCACTAGGACCGATATGACACATCATTGCCACCAGTCATGTACCTTTTGGAAAGAAGCCACAGGGAACAAAAAGCCAAGGACTGAAGCCATCACAACTGCTGCAGAAAGCAGTTCAAGCAGGGATGAAAGATCCCTGATGATATCTGACTGCTTATTGAAGTTTTCGCTGTGTTTTATGCCCTGTGCTAATTGGCTCTTTGCTCCATCGCCTTGCTTCCTTTTTCTTTCAATGGTGCTAATCCTCTCCTAATATAATTCAATGAAAAGGATTTAAAATAAAAAAATGTGGAACTAATCTGATAGCTGCAGCCATCACATTGTTCACCTTCCCTGCACATTGCATCACTTTCCCCTGCCTTTTGTCTGTCTTGTCTGTTAAATTGTAAATGCTGCAAAACAGGGCCTGGATTTTATTTTTGTACAGTGTCTAGCACTATCCCTGCAGCCCCCTGAGAAGGTCAGAGCAGGGGTTCTTCCACATGCTATCCTTGCCAGCAGACACCACTCCTGCAGCTCCCATTGATCAATGAGGGCGAACTGTGGCCAGTGGAGGCTGTGGGGTCAGTGCCTGTGGATGAGGGGCAGCACATGGAGCCATTGCTGTACATGCCACCTGCTTTTGGGGGTGGGGCGGGGCTGGGGTTGGCCTCTCGGTACTACTATAATACAGATGATAATTAATGGCAGATAGAAGGTAGATTGGAGGCTTTATGTTATAAGCCATGGACAACAAAGAAAAGAGACATTCAATTAAATTAGATGGCATATTCAAAATTGATATTTTTTAATCTGTGAATAAAGTGTGGCTCTTATTGGCACTGGATGTGGAGGCAAACAAGTTAACGAAATCAGACAATTCTGTGAATAACAAGACTATCCAGAATTATAATGTATGTGAAAAGAATTCTGAAAATAATATAAAACTTCATACTTCAGGATTTATGCCACACACTAACTATCAGAGGATTAGGATGACACTTTCATGGTGGTTTACTTCACTGTGGAATTTCTTGCAGCTTTCTCAGAATTATCTAGTTCAATTCATTGTTGGTGACAGGATATTTGACTAGGAGAAGGGCCACGTGTATCATCCAACATGGCAATTTCTATGAAACATAATGGGCAGTATTCTATTCTGATGCATACCTTTTGAAATCCTGAATCATGGCTCAATATTTGAAAATATTTGTCAGTTAGTTTAGTTTCATATAAAATATACTTCAGTGTATATTAGTAATCTCTAGGATCACACTACGCTGTCACAAGAATCTAAATTTTCTGCATAGACACACAGTTTACTTTTTAATATAGGAGACTGATAGTTTGACAAATGTGAAATAATCCTATATTTGCTTCGAGATGTTTATTTCCTGTCAGTTCTTTATTTTTACAGTTCCTGAGGCAATTAAATTATGCACATAAATCATTTGGAAATATGTATTTATTAACTTTGGCATTGATTGCATATTTACTATTACATATTTAATAATTCACTATCTGCTTATAACAGACACAATGATTCATTTAAATTCCTAGTATAGAATCCTATATATGAGAGAGTGTTCTTTGGCGAATAATTTGTGGAAATCCATCAAAATTCTGTTCACTGGGAAAAACTTGGTTTTTCATGCCTTCTGCTGAATTAGGCCAATTTCTGAAAAGTGCTGAGTAACTGCAGTGTTTACTGACTCAAGGAATCACTGGTATCCAATACATCTCGGGGGCATCAGGGATATGGGATGGAAAGCAGGGACCCTTATACTGTATAATGACCACAGGGGGAGCAGCAAGGGGCCATATATGGGGACCTGGACAATAGTTTGCTGCATTCCTCACTCTGGCTGGGGAGTGCAGAGGGAGGACAAACCTGGACCTGCCCCAGCTGGGAGACATGCATCCCTCTCCTGGCTGTGCCCACTGGAGCTGCAGTGGCCATGGAGAGGCGCTTCTCATCTGGCCGCAAGCAGCTGCTGAGAGAGAATACGGGGTAGTCCTCTCTCTGGAGCAGACTAAATACTGAACTGCTCATTTCCAGTCCCACCCCAGAGCAATGATTTAAATGAAGCATGCACATTTTCATTTTATTTTCCAAAAAACATAAATTAATTGAGTTACAAACCTGAACAATGCCAGGTAAATCTTCTAGCTGATTTATAAAAAAGAATGGCATGTGCAGCGTAGAACATCAAGTAAATAGCGTTCCTGTCAAATAGTTTTGTACATAGAGCTATGTCCATCTTGTTATACATTTTAATAAGGTTTCTTATTCACTTTAAAAGTACAGTATTTGTAGAAATGTAATACATAGTCTGTTAAATGAGTAAGTACTAAAAATGTGAAAGTAAGGGTCTTAGGTTGTTTAGATGTGCTGCATTTAGAAAAGAGATTGCAACTGTTGAAGGGAGACTAGTTTTGGGAGGTCTTATTAATCAGCAGTCCTTACCTGCACCACATTAACATTTGTTTAATTCTTGTGGGAATAATTTTATCCGTGCTTCTTAAAAATATTGTATTGTAAGCTGTCAGAAATAGCACATATTATTTTTGAGTACGGAAAGTGATTAAATATATAGTTCACTTTTTTTTTTTAACTATGTCTGTTGGTTACACTTTCTTAATAGTACAGTTGCTTCCTTCATTATTTCAATTTGGTAAATATATTATTGTTTCTAATGCTGCAAGATCTATGTATGAAATATTTATTTACTTCTCAGCTTAAACATTAGCCAGAATGGGTACAACTGCAGAAACAGCAGCGACTACTCAGCAGAGGGAGTTCATACATTTTATTTTGCAGCAATTGTACAAAAAATTAGTAACTGTATTTGAAAAAAGGACTTTAAAAACAATAAATAAGCAAAAACAATGAAGAGTCCTGTGGCACCTTAAAGATGAAGAGATTTATTTGGACATAAGATTTCTTGGGTAAAAACTACTTCATCAAATAAATAAACAATTATATTTTGAATGGAAAAAAAACAATCTCCACAAGATATACAGTCTTTACAAAAGCCAGGACAGTCTATACTGCAAAAAACATATGGGTCTGATCCTAAAGACACTTGGACATGAGTACCTTTTTTCATCTTGAAGCCAAAAGGCTTCATTTAAGAACAAAAACGTAAAAGTATAATACTTGCAGGAGTAAAATTACTTATCTGTTATAACTGTTTGCAAGCTCAGATCCTAAGCTATGACAACGTAGGAATATTTAAGAGGTAATAGTTTTGCTAATTTTTGCGATTAACATTTTTAATTTCTTAATTTATCTGCTATGACTTTCATCCTTTAAGATTTTTAAAAGGCAACTGAATTTGATTTTGTTTAAACATATTACTGTTTCATAATATTTAATCCTCTTTAAATAAAGACCCCAGCACTGTAACCCTTACTCATACATTGAAGGTAAACAGAGCCAAATTCTGTTTTGTTGCCTTGGTGTAACTGCAAAATTCAGTAGAATTATTCTGGATTTAACACTGATATAAATAAGAGAATTTAGCTCAATGAGATTGATTGTGTAAAGAATATTCATGTGACTTGTTTGCAGTATTGTAGAGTCCTGCAAATCCGCAGATACCCACTTTATATCTGCGGATATCCACGCTCGTGGATGTGGATACAGATATCTGCAACTGATTTCTGCAGATGTGGATACAAATTTTGTATCGAAACTGAAAAGTAGTGGATATCTGCAGGTATTCGCATTGGCAAATGTGGATGCAGATATCTGTGGCTCATTTTGTGGATGCAGATTCAAAATTTTGTATCTGCACAGGGCTCTACAGAATTGGACTGGAACTTTTTAAAATCATTCAAAATGATTAAAATAGGATAAATAATAGAAAGTATAATTCATGGTGTTTTTCTCTGCAATTCACTTTCAGTCTTTTGTTTCATTAACTAAACTGAATATGGGATTCCATAACTCTTAGGGTCAGGCATAATGGGTGAACAAAGGAAAACTGAATTAATGTGTAGTAAACAAGTATAATTGTAATTGATTTTTTAAAAAATATAGTAATATAATATAAAATATTTATAACTTAAATGTAGAATATTATTTTCCCTAAGGATTAAGATAAAAATACCAGTTGTTATGAAGCCACAGATGGGTCCCTTCAGGCCCTCTAGTCCCTCATACATTCATACAGACAAGCCAAATTTTGTGATGAAAGCCTATTAAAACCAGTTCTAGTTCTGCCAGTTTCAAAGAACCAGCCACTCACCTGAGGTAAAATATACTTCAGAATCCCACCGCAAAACCACTGACAGCCAGTCCTTTAATAAACTACATCTAAAAGTTTATTAATATGAAGAAGAGAGTTATTAAAAGATCAAAGTGAATCATGTACATTACAATTGATTTCTGAGTGTAGATCAAGGTAACAGCAGTGATGTTAAATCTGATAACTTGCAATAATTTTCTCTCATTCATCGAAAAGATGGGAGTCCTCAGTCCATTGTTCAATGTTCCCCTTGTTAGAAATCACGGTCTGGAGATGTGGGGCAGGAATGAGAAAAGAAGTTGATGTCACTGTCTGTAGTTTACACTGTCTGTAGTCCAGGTGCATGGAAAACTGCTTGCTCAATCAAGGAGCTATGCAACATGTATTCTACCTGCCCTGCTGATTCATGGGGCATCCTTTGTTCATATGATCTCTGAGACATCCTTGGCAGGAGTCCATTGGAAGAATTTATTCTCCTTAATGGCTGATCAACACATGGCTGGCTGGTCTTGCTGTAAATCTGTCTTGTGAATGTTATTTAAGAACACAACGTGTTTAGTAACAAGCATATGCTTGTAACAAGTAAAATTTAGGGCTGTCAAGCGATTAAAAAATTTAATCGCGATTAATTGCATGCACTGTCCCTTTGAAACACTCCGCTCCAGCACTTTAAAGGGGCAGCGAAGCATTAACGCCTGGATTAACACGTTAAAAAATTAGCGTGTTAATCCTGCCCTGCGTTAATCGCAGGCATGAATGCACATCAATTGACAGCCCTAGTAACATTTCATAACTTCATTGTGATATACTTCAACAAGACAGTACTGTTCAACAGATCACAACTTTTCCATTCATCTATTATATGGCATATTTTGTACACGATGTAGTACAATTGTGCAAGTGGTGATAGTACTCGTGTAGATATTCAACTTCCTTTTTATACAGTATCATACAATCCTCTGTATTTCTTTTGAACCCAGTTATATATTTGGCTTTCACAACATCTAGCAACAAATTCCATAGGCTGATTGTGCATTGTGTGAAGAAATACTTCCTTACGTTAGTTTTAAAGTTGCTGTCTGTTAATTTAATGGGTTAACCCCTGGGTCTTGTGGTATGTGAAGGGGTCAATAACACTTCACTATCCACTTTCTCCAGACCATTCATACTTTTATACACCTCCAGTATACTTTTATACACCCTGACCCCTTGTTCTTAAAAAAAAAAACCTGAACAGTCCCAATCTTTTAGATGTCAAGCAAAAGCTGTCCTATATACTTTTTTTCATTTTAATCTTTTTTTTTGATGGGGTGATCAGAACTGCCAGTAGTATTGAAGGTGTGGGTGTACCATGCAATTATATAGTGGCAGTATGATAATCTCTTATCTCTTCTTTTTCTAATGGTTCCTAGCATTGTAAGCCTGTTTTGACTGGTGCTGCATTCTGAGCAGGTGTTTCTACAGAACTATGTACAAGATCTCTTTCGTGAGTGGTAACAGCTAATTTAGAACCTATCATTTTATATGTGCAACTGGGATAATTTTTCTAATGTCCATTGCTTTACATTTATCAGCAGTTAATTTCATCTGCTATTTTGTTGCCTCAAAAATAGAGCCCCATCAAATTCATGGACGTGCAAAACATATCACAGATTGTATTTTCCCCATGAAATCTAGTCTTATTCACTTTTTACCCTACTATGGGGGAAAACCAGTGTTTCTCAAATTGGGGGTCCTGACCCAAAGGAAATTGCAGGTGGATTGCAGTATTGCCACCCTTCTGTGCTGCCTTCAGATCTGGGCAGCTATGAGCAATAGCTGTTGGCTGGGCCCTAACTCTGAAGGTGGTGCCCTCCCACCA
The DNA here is from genome assembly GCA_032595735.1 of Pelochelys cantorii. Taxonomy (NCBI): domain Eukaryota; kingdom Metazoa; phylum Chordata; order Testudines; family Trionychidae; genus Pelochelys; species Pelochelys cantorii. The sequence goes on along the minus strand of CM064329.1, from coordinate 81,673,844 downwards.
GCAGTGCCGAAGGGTGGTAACACTATTCTGTGCCATCCTTATTTCTGCACTGCTGTGCCTTCAGAGCTGGGGTCCTGGACAATAGCTGCTGCTCTCCAGCCACCCAGCTCTGATAGTACCACCCCTACCAATAGCAGCACGGGAGTAAGAGTAATAATACTGCAATTTCCCCTGCAATAAATTTGCGATCACACACGTTGGATCAAGACCCCTGCAACACTGAAATTTCAATTTAAATATCTGAAATAATAAAATTTTCAATTTTTAAAATCCTATGACTGTGAAATTGACCAAAATGGACAGTGAATTTGGTAGGCCCCCTATTCATTATCCAAGTTTGTGAGCTTCTCAGTAACGAGTTATTTAGTGTCAGCAGCAAATTTTCCCACCTCACTGTTTGCCCCCCTTTCCAGATCATGTATGAATATGTTGAACAGCACTGGTCCCACTACAGGTCTTTGAGGGAGGGACCTTGCTATTTGCCTCTTTATACTTGAGTTTTTAAAGGACCTTGTGGTAGGATGTAGAGCAAGGGTGGGCAAAGGGGCCTCTGCAGGCTGGATCTGGCCTACTAAGCTGGTGGATCCAGTCTGTGGCTGCCCTCCCACTCCCAGGCCAGTAGAGACCTGGGGCTAGGGGAGCGCACAGCAGCTAGAGAGAAATGCTGGCTGTTTTGAAACAGATGGTAGTTCTCTCTAGCTGCTGCATACCCTGGCAGGGTGGGGGTAGGGGCGTGAAAGACGTTGCTTGCTCCCGCGTCCTCAGGCCCTGATTGGCCTGGGGGCAGAGGGAGCACTTGAGGTGTTCTGCTGTGACACCTAGAGGGAACTGCCAGCTGTTTTAAAATAGCTGGCCATTCTCTCCAGGCATCGGGGGTAGGAAGGGGACTTCATGTCCTCCGGGTCTGTGGACAGGAGAATACAAGAAATCTCCTTGCCTGCTCCTGGGGCAGCCCGGGGCCACTTTAGAAATGTATGAAGTGTCCCCCTTTTAAAAATTATTGCCCACCCTGATATAGAATTGTGTGTGTGGGGGGGAGGGGGTTGTCTTAAGTTTTTTATTTGAAAAGGCTTGTAGCACTGGCTGAAACTATAAGTTCATATTTCAGCAGAGCCAAGTTCGTTCTTACATATTTTGAGGTAGCTAAATTGAGTATTAGTGTTAATATATCATAGGATTTTGAATAAGATCTTGTCAGTAAGGTTCCATCTGTTCCTTTCCATACACCATTTGCAATGTGCTATGCACCCCAAAGATAGCTGTGTATCAGAGGTGCTTGTAAAGTGTGGAACCGGTACAGAAGGCAAATTCGCCCACCCCCTTAAGCTAACTGCTGTGTGCCTCTGCCCCAAAGAATTCCCAGTCCCACCAGGAACAATTCTCTTCCACTTCAACTACACCGCCTCCTCTTTGGAGCCACCCCCTATTGAACAATGGATACCTTAGGCATTTTTTTAGAGAGCTGGGCTTTGCTAGGACCATGGATGGGGTCGGTTAATAAAACCCACAATACTAAGGAAAACGGAAGTAAGACTGCAGTTTTAAAGCAGCAGCTTCCTTGTCAGTTGTAACTATTACATCGGCATGGTACCAAAAAGCCTTAGCTGCTGGGGAGCAGGCCCCGCCTCACTAGGCCCTGGTTGTCCACCAGCACGGCTGCAGGATTCGCCCACTTCCACCCCCGGGCCGCCCCTGATTTCCTGTGGAGGCCAGTGGTCGGGGATGCGCTACGGGGTCCAGGTGGGGATGAGGCAAGGCCCGCGTCCCCGGGGCTGCAGGCGGGTGCAGAGCAGCCCAGGGAGGTGGTGGAGCCCCGGCAAGCCCCCCGCCCCCGGCTCTGCCAGCGAGCAGTGAGGCCGCGCCCGCCACAGCGACTGCTCGATGGCTCCGGACCCGATTGCACGGCCCTGAGCCGCGCCTCCTGCTCCCGCCTCCGCCTCCGCTTCCACCTCCCTCTCCCTGCAGCCTGGGGCGGCAGCAGGCGCAGCTCGGCCCGTGAATTTGCGTCGCCTCCGGCGCTGGAGGGAGCGGGCTGGTGCTGCGGCTTTTACCGGCGGCACTGGGCTCTGCGCACCCGGAACGGACCGCTCCGCGCGGGCAAGGTAAGGCGAGCCGCCGGCACGGCGTGGGGCCCTCACAAACTGGGGCATGCGGGAGGCTGAAGGGGGCAGGAGTTCTGTCACTTTCCCCCTTCCCTGGGCTGGGGAATGGAGGACTGAAGGGGGTAGGAGCACTGACACCTTCTCCCTGGTGAGGCTTGAGAGGGGCGGAAGGGGCAGGAGCTCTGTCAATCTGCCCTTTCCCCCCTAGGGCTGGAAATGGGGATGGCTGTAGGGGCAGGACGTATTATTAGGTGCAGGGTTATTGGTGGGGAGGGGTGAGATGATGCTTAAAAAAAAGTGTGTTGAACTCCTGCCAGGTTTCTTTGCCCCAGGAAGGTAGAAGGATGTCTGGACTTCCAAGAGTGAGCAGATCCTGCCGGGAACCAATATAAGGGTGAGGGCAATGAAAAGGGACCTGGAGGGTTCCCCCCCCCGCCTCCCCAAAGCAGGCGTTTTACCTCTCTTTCCAAGCGTAGGCTGTGTGTGATGAAAGGAGGGAGGTGAGGATATGCTTGACATTTGCACTCACGTTAGAGAAAGGGACAAGAATGTCAGTGCTGGGTATTGTATTTCTTGGGGAGAACTGACAGAAGTAGTCTGTCTTGCTGAGAACTTGCCTGCCTAACGCTTTATTGCTCCACCCAGAAGAATCTAAGCAGTCTGATGCTATGTCAATCAATAACCATATTTATTGATCAACAGCAAAAAGCAGAGAGAAATTAACCTAGCTTCATAATTAACCTAATCCTCATAGTTGCTGCTTGTGGGACTGCTTGACTGACTTGGCGGACAGTAATCCCTGTGGGTGCAGAGAGGGCAGAGAGAAGACTGAAATAAAGCTCATTCTTTGCTGGATAGTATCCTGGAGTTTCCAAATGTGTGTGGGTTTGTTGGTTTTTTAGTTGCACTAAAGGGTGAAGGACAGAAGTATCAATTCACTAGAGAAACAGTGCAACTGTATGTTCTTGCCTTTCATGCATACTGCATCCCAACATGTTTTATGCAGGTAAGTAATACAAAGGGTGAAAGAGTTATTGGCAAAAAACAAATAGGTTTTTAACTGAAATTGAAATAAAATGTAGAGTAGATAAGGTTGATGCTATGTTGTAGTTAGGCTGTTACAGCTAACAGGTACTGCAGAAGACCAAGTGCAAATGTTCCCATATATGAATATGCGAAGTTTTGGGAGTTTTTTAAATTTTGCCTTTTAAAAAATATCCCACTGGGGTAACAGTATTGGAAATGCTAGTATAGTGAAGGTTCCTGCAGCTGTTGTCATTCTGAAAACCTTGTCCAGGGCAAGCCTAAGTGACACCAGAGTTTTATCTGTGCAAGGACTCCTAAAATTTCTTCAGGAGTTGTGCCTGTGTAGTGATAGTATGAATTTTGGAGTGGCACAAAGGGAATCCTAAAACCCATTAATCAAAACTACAGAGATCAGATTGTTTGGAGCAGCATAATGTGTTATGCAAGAAGGGATTAGAAAGTGTCAAGGTACAGATTTAAGGGAACTTGCTTTCTTTTTTTATCTCTTTTTTTTATTAAAAAAAAAAAAAAGCTTTTCCTGCTGTGCAACAGAATGATGTCATCAGGCTCTCTGGCCGCTTTTGCGGCCAGAGAGAAGGGGGTTGGCTAGCATGGGGCGCAGCCCCCTAGTATTTCTATAATATGAAGTTGGAATTATCCAAGCCTTGTGTAAATAATTGTTTTGTTTTAAAATGTTTCTTTAATTGTGGTCAGATTCTTTTTAATGGGGTTAACATATGTGTGGTTATTTAGACCTTTAAGTTATAAATGCCAAACCTTTTTTTTTTAATTTGACATAATGGCAAAAATTGCCTTTGCTATTTTCACAAAGAGAAGACATAAACAGTAAGGAGATACTTATACATGAAATCACAAAAGAAAGATGTATCTATACTGTGTTGTATTTAGTCGCTTCAGAAATAAGTTGTGTAGAAAGACTGAAGCCAGATTGTTCCAGTTTTTAATTTGTTAAATGGTAGTTCTTTCTTTGAGATTTTTGAACTAAAATGAAAGTTAATTCATTACTATGATGTTAACTCTAGACATATTTTGTATACTTTTGTTTGAATCTTATATAAAATATTTGCTTTAGGGTCAGTACAATATTTGGGTAATTGTCTAGTTTATGTGGCCATTGTGCCCTATGCTTTGAGCTGTTTTGGATTCTTCTTAGGAAGCAGTTATTTTCAATTTCTAGAAGAGAATCAAGTGACACGCAATACTGAGTTGGTACCTGATCTTGCAGTGTGATCTGCTAGAACAGATCCCTCTAGAGTCCCATTGACAGCAGCTGTGAGGATCCTCGCTGATGGTAGTATGTTATGGTTTTCCACCTTTTTGATACCAGTGACCGACCACTTGCTGCCTTCCTAAACTGTGTCAGTGAAATCTCAGGGACCGTGGTCAGTCCCCAAACCAGTCTTTGAGAAACAATATCATCCCAATACAGCTGGCACCTAGAATGCTTCACCTTTAACTTAGAGCTGAATAATTTGGATAGAAGTAAATATCAGGACTGAAATATTATATTGCAGACACTTCCATACATTTTCAACTTCATGCATGTGTTCCATGCTACTATAAATGTGTGAAATTAAGCATGTGTGTAAGTATTTGGAAGATCAGAGCCTTTTGAAGTCTTATGGAGTATCTACTCAGTAACAGAAAGTATAAAAGAATTAATTTACTTGGTTGATATTGCTTCTGATCTCTTTAAAAATGTTCAGAATTCATATAGGTGATTTTTTTCTTTAAAATTAATTTCATACTTTTGTTTTGATTTTTCTGCTAATGCTGAAATATTCTAAATGTTAAGACTGAGTAAGCATTTTATCTAGTTTATTATATTTGTTTGGGTGGAAGCATACATTAAATTCACCCATTTAGCAGTAGAATGAGAGCGCAAGAATGAATTGCAAAGCTCTGCAAGCAGAACATATGTGGACAGGCCAGTGCATATCCGGCCATAGCAGCAGCAGTCTATAATGACATTTTGTGGCTCTGTGCAGTGAGAATTTTCAGGTTTCTGGCTACAGAGAAAAGGCACAGCCTTACTGGTTCTCAGCATTAAGCTTTCTGACATTGAAGTCACTAAGGAAAGAGAAACTTGGGATAAAAACCCAATATTTAGTGCTTCCTTGCACTCATTCTTTTCGTTTTGCTTTATCTTATTGCTGGTGTTTCGTCAGATGTTTGATGCTTTTTCTGTTCATAGGTGGGTAATTGTTGTCATTCCATCTTGAGCAATCATAGTTTATACTTGATACTTTGTTTAAACTCGTTATCAAAATATAGCATCTGCTTAAATGTGGTGTTGCCCTTGTTTAATTTTCAAATTGTTTTAGCAGAGTGGGTGTTCTATTTGGCATTTAAATCAGCAATATCTACTTCTTGTTATTAGTGTGTTAGAATTATATCCTTTGTTAAATATTTAAACTGTTTGAATTCTATTCGTACTATGATATAGCCTTGACAGGATTGGACTCTGAATCTATTTTGATTTTGATCTGGTAGATAACTTTTTATGCTAAAATCAGGATAGATGCTTTTAGTTAAAAATTTTTGGACAGCCTCTGCTGTCAGTTATTAGTCATGCAAACTCACTGAAGTTGTGCAGTGTGTTAGCACAGTTTTTGACGCATAGATGAGAATAAACACACTGCACCCAAATTTTATTTTAATGAAGAAGCTTGAGAAATCAAATAGCAATGTTTCTGGTTTGAAGATGTCATAAATAGGTATTTTAAGTGCTTAAATTAGGTTTGAGCATTGATTGTTTTGTCATGCTGTTGGCTAAGAAATATTGATCATCCTATTAAACTTTTACAACTCTGAAGGAATACAGTTGAATAGAACTGTTAATGACCACAGACTAAATGTCTGAAATCAGAAGACCTGATGTATTGATTACATTTCTTAAATTAATGTTAGCGAACCTGAGGCTTTAAGAAAAATGATACTGCAAATGAGTTAAAATATTGCTACTTTGGACTTCCACAGTACCTTGCACTGATACCTGATAGGACTTTTGTATGCATGCTTCTTTCTGACTCTACCACCAGCATATAGCAATAGATACTACATTTCCTAACTACCATCCTTACTTGGATAGTTGTAGATCTGTACTATACAAGTAAATCAGATCTACTGATTTCTTTTTCATATTACTGGAGTTGCCAGAGGTCATAGCAGTTCAAAATACAGTAAAACTCCAATTATCCGGCATCCAGTGGCCCGGCACTCCTGATAGTCTGGCACCAACTGGAACCCGGAAGTGCTCCGGCCAGCCGGACAATTGGAGCTGCTCTGCCCCCGGCTTCCCCAAGTCAGCCGCTGGTCAGTTTCAGCAGCGGCTGACTTGGGGAAGCCGGGGGCAGAGCAGCTGGGGTGCTGCCAGGTTTGTCCTGCAGCGCCGACCCTCACCTGAGCGGCGCTGCGGGACAAACCCGGCAGCACTCCAGCTGCTCTGCCCCTGGCTTCCTCAAGTCAGCCGCTGCTGAAACTGACCAGTGGCTCACTTGGGGAAGCCGGGGGCAGAGCACCTGGAATCTGGAAAGATCCACTAATCCTCAATTTTTTCATTTTTATTTATTTTGTGTGTGTGTGTGTCTCCAATTCCATAGTATTACTCATAGATGCTTCAGAAACCACTGAGTCATCTTCGGTAGTTCCCTTCTTTGTTGAGTCACACATACTTCAGTTCTCCTTCCCTTTTACCATTAGCACACTAAACCAGTTTGAAGATTTTGTAATAATTTTATGAATTTGTAATAATTTTTATACATAGATACTTATTTCCTTGTGTGTGGTTTATTTTTTTAAAGTCCCATGAAGAAATCAAAGAGTGTACCCTTTTTGAATCATAGCCAGGATATTACCTTAGCTGTGGTCCTTCCTTTTTTTTTTTTTCTTTTTTTTTGGTTTATTTTAAAATAATTTAAAAGTTCAACATAAAGAGAGAAAAGAGAGAGTTTATTAATCAATTAAAATATTACTACATTTTAGTTGTAATGGAGATAATACGTAGAATATTTTATCCAGGTGCGGTTCAGTATTGCAGTTATTGGCAGGTGCCCTGCAGATAGAAACCAGATGTAATAAAGCTTCTGAAGTTGGGGTTTTGTTGTTGTATTCCATGAATAGGGCAGTATTTATTGATATTTATATGCACTGGGTTTCATATTTTAAGACTGAGTAATAGGATTCTTGATATCGTTCATCCAAGCTCCTTCAGAGAGGGAGAGACTGGATTTCCATTGTAGAGTAATTCTTCATTTGATAAAAGAAGTCCCAGATATAAGAATCTATTTTTTATTTCTTTGAAAAGAATTTTTTTCAAAATACATTTACAAATATATTGTTTAATATATGAAAATAAACTACATGTTGAAAAGATTAGCTTGCCTACTTTTCCGGTATTTAAAAAAAAATTATACAGCGGATTCTTCTTTGACCATTTGGGATACCAGATTTTGCAAAGCAAAGGATGCTAGAAATTTGAATTTGAGATCCTTTTAGTGAGTAAAAATATGTAGCTTGTAATGAGTTTTTAAGATTTTGAATTGACTATAGTGGATGATTTAGAAATTATAGAAACATGTATTGGATGACAGCAAAGGAGATTGTGCAAAGCCTGTGGCTAGTGTTTCCACATTTCAGCAATGAAGAAACTCTGCCCAAATATGGAATGAAAGTTTAACCCTCTAGCTCATGTCTGTGTAGATGGGTAAAAAATGTAAAGTGTATAAAAAGATGTCAATACTCTACTTACAGAGTAAGAATGCCATGAAAGTTCATGTAAATAGGAGATATATATATACACACACACACAAACACGCACTTATATATATTTAGCCATGTTTAAGTATTTACCTTTTGGCTGTCAATTTCTAGTGTAGTGCACTGTGAAACTGCCTTTTATTTCAGATGCATTTCAAATGATAGCTCATTATAATTCACGCTGTTTTATTCACACACATTTTCAGTAAAATTCATGGACAGGTCATGGGCAGCATGACCTGTCCTTGAGTTGTGCTATACCTTGGCTAAATCTTGGGAATGCAGTGGATGCTCGGGGGCGGGGCTGTGGGTGCTGATGGGCTTCCATGAGTGCTGAGGGGGGACGAGTACTTGGGTATTGGGAGGTAGTGGCTTTGTGGGTGCCTCAGGTGCACGGGCAGGCTGCAAGTGTTGGGCAGCAGGTTTGGGGTCGCCACGAATGTTCGGGTGGGAGCAGGGATCTCCGTTCATGTTGGGTGGGGGCACTTGTGGAGTTGTCAGTTTCCCTATACGACTTCTCAGAAGCAGCAAAGTGTCCCTCCCTAAGCTTCTGTCTCCACATCCTGCCAACTTCGCAGATTCCATTGGCCGGGAACCACAAATAATGGGAGCTGTTGGGGCAGTGTCTGCAGGTGGAAGCAGAGTGTGGATGTATCGCTCCCCCCCATAAGTGCCACTAAGAGTCCTCGCCTCCTTCCACACCCCATCACCCAGTCATGAGCCCCTTACCCAGATTGCGCCTGCTTCTGAGATGAAGGGGCCCAAGTAGCCCAAGATTGCCCCAGCTGCACCTGGTACAGCAGACCAAGGGGCTGCCTGAGCTACTTAGTCAGCCTCTGTGTCAGCTTCACTGGTTTCTGCAGAAGTCAGAGATATCATAGAAGGTCACAGAATCTATGACCTCCATGACCAACTCACACTCTAAATTGTAATAGATAAGACTGATACCTCAGGGAGCAAGAAGTATGACAATTTGTTCAGAATAATAAAGATAACCTACTGCTGCGCACATTTCAAGCTGAGCCCTAAATTATTTAGCTGTGCTTTGTGTTACCCATTTGCTGCTTGATAGATCATTTTACAATACAGTATTGCTGCTGCATAAAAAAAAAATGCTTGTTCATCAGCCTTCATGACCTCTGGAAAGGATATTTCATTTGAGAATTTAAGATACAACATTGGCATGTTCCTGCAGGCTCAAAGAAAATTTTTGTTTGTAATAGCTACAAAATTTCTCACCAAATCGTATATTTTCTTTGTAAAACGTATGTGACATTCCTGTAAGGGTAACAAGTATCTATTTTAAATTGTTTTTATTTAATTTGTTTTCAATTATATTTGGACAGCGTTAGACCCAAATTTTAGTTTTTTGGAAGATTTTTGCAGTAAAGTATCTGGATACAATTTGTATTCAATTCATTTCTCATTAATTAACTTGTAAAATAAATTGTCATGGTATTTAACAAGATTTTTTAAGAGAAAGATCATCTCACAAGTTGAAAAATAAAATTATCTGACTTTTTGTAGAATAAATTCAAGTCCCTATGTATTACAGATACATGTAGTAGAGCAGTGCACTTGCCCTTTGTGTATGTGAAATGGGGTTTATATCCAGTGATGGTATTAAATAATTATTTACATTATTTTTAGTGCCTGATAGTGAACTTCACTATAGATGAAAAAAATTAATCACCATTGAGCATAAATGATTATCATTTGCCAATAGATGCTGAACAAGGTAGCCATCTTGAAATTCCAGTACACGTGAACTGACTACTTTGTAAAGAAGCTTATACTGCATATTCTGTACTGTCTCTGGCTTTAATCAGCATGTTCTCTCAGTACTGTTGGTGATATTTATGCTCATGCAAAAGAAAAACTAAGTGTACTAGGGATGTTAAAATGTGTGCAATTGGCGAATCGTGTAACTGCAGAAAATTTCAGTGGTTACATGCAGGGCGGCAGCCAGCTTCCTGTCACCCCACGCTGCTGCCTCTCTATCAGAGGCAGCTGTGTGGAGCAGCAGATAGTTTTCTGGAAGCTGATGCATGCTGGGAGTAGGCTTTTAAGGGAGCTCCTCACACATACCAGCTCCCACCTGCCATCCCACACTGTTGCCTGTGATACAGAGGTAGCAGCACAGGGCAGCAAGCGGCTGCCACGGAGGCAGTGCATACCGGAAGCCAGATTTTAAATTGGTTCCCTGTGGGTATGGGCTCCCGCCTGCCACCCTGCTCCCAGGGAGCTGGCTGCTGCCCCACACTGCTGCCTCTGGGAGCCAGACCAGGAGTCATGTGTAACCATTTGGGTAACTGATAAACTGGTTACCTATTTAAACAGCTACACTCTTATATCCCTAAATTGTACTTAAATAAATATTTAATATGTCTATGTGCATTGGATACCTGAAAATTAGTGTTAATATCCACATGGTAAGAAATGTGGTATGATTCCTAGCCTAATAACATTTATATTTCTCTTTTAGGATTTCAGTCTTCCGATTCAATCATGCAAGGAGAGTTTTGATTAGTTACAGCCTTGGGTGTCTTAATCTGTTTCTGAGGAGAGAGATTTCAAGGAATGGAGTTGGCTCACAGTTTACTCCTTAATGAAGAGGCATATAATCAGCTTGGTGAATTTCAGAAAGCAGAGTTCATTTTTGAATGGTTAAGATTTTTGGAGAAACTTTTACCAGTGACTAGCAAGGCAAGTATAATATAATCGAAAAGAGATAATATTCCATAGAGACAACTGTTTTTCTCCATATTCCCTTACTAGGTGCTTTATATTTACGGTTAATTTTAAAGGTATACTTGAAGAATAATGTTTCAGATATTTTATATAATTTCTTACTAAATTCCAAGCGCTCAAAAACTTCAAAAAATTGCAGAGAATTTGTTCTCTTTTAGTAACAGCTCTTTTAATCTGATTTTAAATATTTCACATTTCATATTTTACAGAGTTACTGAGTAATTTTTAAACAACTTTAATTTTAAAATAATAATTTTTACATGTAAATGAACAATTTATCATCTTTTCTGTATGCCTGTATCTCTGTGGTGTGGGGTTGGGTTTTTTTAAATAAAAACAATGTGAAAGATGCTGCTTTTCTATTTTAACTCCTGTATATGATAGGAAAAAAAAAGGTTGATTAAAAGTCTGTTCAGTGGCTAAGCGGTAGAATAAGTACTAGTGCTGCTACTGTTTAGGCAGTAGATCAGTGGTAGTAACCTTTGAGCTGGAGAACTACATCATAAATAAAAGTATCCAGAGTGTGATGAAAATTTGGTGAAACAGTGTGATGTTGTGAATGTTAGCAGAGCATGGCATAATTATTTTGTGGCTCTCTGCATCTCCATCCAACATATTTCCTCTCTGGTTCTCCTTTACTTACGAGTTGTGCAAGAGTTGGTGAGCAGTCCTCCCAACTCTGGCTGTTAGCCTAAGTGTTTGTTTTGTGTGTGTGTGTTGAGATGGGAATGTCCATATGATGTATACTTTGTTTGTTCTGTCTGAGATTAAGCTAATCGCAAAGCTCTCTGATCAGAAACATAGGATATCTGAGAACTGTGTGCAGGGTCCCAAATGTAGCCTAGGCTCAAAAACCAAGGGGTATACCACCGTTTACTAGTAAATTGATCTAGATTAGTGGTGGTCAATAACTGGCCTGTGGACTGGACACGGTTCACCAGGGTTAGCCCCTCGTGGGCCACTGGCTCTTGGATCCATTGTATGGCTGCTTCAAGCTCCTGTTTACTGCAGATCACTATTCCTAGCCAATGGAAGCTGGGAAAAGCAGCGCGGACCTGGACATCTGTTCCCGTAGCTCCTATTGACTCGAAACAGTGATCTGTGATCATCAGGAGCTTCAAGTGACTGTACCTGCCGAGGCACAGGTAGATAAAGCTCTGGCTGCCCACCAGGGACTAACCCTAGTGAGCTGTGTCAGGCTTATTGCTCACCCCTGTTCTAGATTGGGTTTCCAAATTCTGGGTCGTGACTTGTGAGGGCAAACCGCTTGCTGGCTGAGAGACGCTTTGTTTACCTGTGCCTCCACAGGTATGGGCACAAGCAACTCCAGTTGGCTATGGATTGCCACTCCCAGCCAGTGGGAGCTGTAGGAAGCAATGGCCTGGTCTGCACCACTTCCTGCAGCTCCCATTGACCGGGAACGGCAATCCGCAACCAATAGGATCTGTGATCACTCGTATCTGGGGAGACCTAGGTAAACAAAGCGTCTTGTGGCCGGCTAGTGGCTAGCCCTTACAAGCCAGGACCCAGAATTTGAAAACTCCTGGTCTAGACAGTAATCAGTTAGGAACTGGAACTGTAAATTGTAACATGTTATGACAGTGGCTAATAACAATTTGTCATTCTTTTTAAAACAGAGTTCACAATTTGAAATTTCCTTTAACGTCATCTAATTTTTTTATTAAATTCTGATTTTTTAAATATAATTTTTCCTCATGCTTTTTCCAGTGTACATTTTCAGTAGTGGTTTTTCTACAAAGGTGCACTGTTGGTGTATTCTCTCATGAATTATCTTTAAGAGAAGATGGTGAATGGCACACAACAAGTAAGACAAAATTACAGTTTTGTGTCAGAAGGATACAGCTGCTCTGATGCTGTTGAATAATACCAGACAGAAGTGTGTTCAGGGGAGAGGAGAAGAATATAGATGTAAGAATCCAACTGGCTCTCACACATTTTAGCTTTTCTTCCATTCAGTGGAAAAGCTGGGTAAAAAAATTAACTTTTTAAATTGAGAATGTCAAACTAGCTGAAAGTAAGTGATGGGGGGAGAAGTTAAAGATAATCATACTGAAGTTTAACTGGTTGCCAATTTTATTTCCAGGCTGATGTAAAGGAAAAACAGAAGAAACTGATTGAACAATTAATATCTTTGTTAAATAGTTCACCAGGGCCTCCTACAAGAAAGCTCATAGCCAAGAACTTAGCTATACTTTATAGTATTGGAGACACATTTTCTGTTTACCAGACAGTTGACAAATGCCATGAACTCATTCGGAGCAAAGATGATTCACCAAGTTATCTTCCCACAAAACTGTAAGTAAAAAAACCTCTAAACGTAGAGAATACTTGTCTTTTTATATCGCATCTGGTAAACCTTCAAAGTCTTCTGAGCATTAAAAATAAAAAATAAAGTTATGTGAACTCTAAAAGCAATTTCAATTTACTCTCCTGCACATCAGAAGAATAGTGTTTTATTTTTTATGTTTCATATGCTGCCTTTTGGATGGAATGATGAATGATGTAATTATTTTGCAACTTTTGATATGCAATTTCAATGTGATTTCCATCTTTGCAATTTTTCAATATAAAAAAATCAGCTGTACTTTTTACAGATAGCGGATCAGTATTTCACCTTAGAGATAGACCATGAAAGTGCAGTCAACTTAAAATATCTTCTTTTTTTTCAGAAGTAGCTGTTCTCATATAGATGTTTTTAAGTTACTTAGGTTAGGCAAGTATAGAGAACATTTTTAGGAACTTCAGAGGTATGAATTAAAGCTTGGCAATTGGGCGACCTAATGGTAGATAAGATAAAATTAAATGGAGAAAGCGCAAGATTAATGTGAGTAACAAAGAACAAAAGTTCTAAGTTAACTGTAGCCACTTAGGGTATGTCTGCAGAGCAGATAGACACCTGTAGCTGGCCTCTGTCAGCCGACTGGGACTGTGAGGCAGTTTCATTGTTGTGTAGACTTCCAGGCTTGGGCTGGGGCTGGAGCTCTGGGCCCTTTCTCCTTTGCAATCTACTACACCCTAGGTTCTGGCCTGAGCCTGGAAATCTACACGGCAATGAAACAGTTCCTCAGCCCAAGTTCTGCGAGCCCAAGCCAGGTGGCACATTCTGGCTGCAGGTGTCTTGTTGCTGTGTTGACATACCCTTAAAGAGGGTACGTCTGGCGGGGAGCACTCAGGACAGTTAATCTGAATTAACTGAAGGTATGCAATTAAAATGCTGTCTGGATGCTCTGTTACTGTAGAATCTGCTGTTTGATGACCTGTTGTACAGCCTTACTGGTTATATGATATAGTCCTGTGTAGAACATTTAAGCTACACAAGCCATGTATTGTGGCTACTCCTGAGCTGAACTATGTAACGAGGGCAGGCCTTTGAGCTTCTGCACTTAGAAACACCTTTCCATAGAAGCTCAACAGTGGCCCTGGCTTTCCTTGGATGGTCCAGGGGTATTCATTGAGCGAGATTGTATCTTGTGTCACATGCAAGTGGTTTTACGATAGTTTCCAGTTATCATCTCCTCTTGCCATTAGCAGTTGTTGGTAATATGTTGATTCATTATGAGCCCCATTATGTAGATGTTTCAGTTAAGACAAAATAATATAGGCCTCTTAAAATACATTTCATTATCTTGTTTAAATACACACAGTTGACTTATTTGCAATGTAACTAAGTTTTAGGCTAGCATTTTCAAAGGAGCCTAAGGTAGTTGGGTGCCTAGAATCCCTTGAATTTCCATGGGAGCTGGGTGCCTAGATTCTGGAGGGTCCATTGAAAATCCTGTCTTTATTTATTTATGATTTACAGTACAACTCTTTAATTTAATTAAAAAACCCCCCCCTACATAGACAGCCCTTACATGCTTTTTTTTTTTTTTTTTTAATTAAAGTACTACACCACTTATATAAAAATGAACAATTGGCAGTGTTGTGTTGCTCGGTTATTTGTCATTGATGCTTTTAGTGCTGTTGGTTTGCATCTATAATTTCAGTGCAGCTTTAAATGTATCATACATAACTTTTTAGAAGACATCTCCAAGTATTGGGAAGGAATTTGAGAGGAAAATCTTACAACATACTAAAATGGAGGGAAGGTTACATTAAGGGGATAAAAATAGTGCAGAATGAGAAGAAAATAGTTATTAAGCATTCTAAATACTGTAGATTATATACTGTAAACTTACAGGTTTATTTGGAAGATTATAGCTTTTTATTATTGCTCTCAGTCTTACATCCAGGCGGTACCAACTTCTCATGGCTGTTTTATTGTGAAAATTTTTCATTTAAACTTTTACACTATCAGACACAGAAAAGAAATGTCTGTAATTAGGGAAAGGGAAGCAGCCCTACCCTGGAGGCAGACAAAGGAGTTTCATATATGCTGTGCTCATGGTTCTTGTGAATTGCTGCACAGAAGGAGCTAGAATTTTTATGAACTCTGTATGCCATTGGGAAATTCTGTTAATGGCAGTGAATTAGCAGCAATCATAGTACTCGAAACTTTTCATTCCAAGAGGCCTATTCATATAATCTGTAATCAGAGGTGAAAATAAGGCCATACACCCCATTGCACCTCTCTAGTAAGATCTGACAGAGGCACTCTCCTGCAGGTGAAGGCACACAGTGTGCTTTCCCAGCTGGGTTCCTGCCAGTTCCTGAGGCTCCTGCTCAAGATGGAGCTGGCAGCCGTGTATACCATGAGCAACAGGCAGGCAGGTGAGGCATGCACATGAAAGGTGCTAGGAGTGCATTGTAGGGGAGGCGCATGTGCTCCCAGCAAGGTTCCTGGTGCGTCTGAACTAGGAGGTCACCAAATTAAATTCATAGGTAGCAGGTTTAAAACAAACAGAAGGATGTTTTTCTTCATGCAGTGCACAGTCAACCTGTGGAACTGTGACCAATCATAAATCAGTCAAATACCCCCAAAAAGTTTTCATCAAGAAATCATTATAAAGAAAAACCCACAACTTACTGAAGTGTATTTTTTAATACTGTTTTGTTTAATCCTAATATTCAGTGCTTAACAATTTTTGCTTTTGCTAACTGGAGAACTTGAAAGCATACAGTATGCTAAATCTGCTTATTACTTATTTCACCATGGAATAATATAATTTTGGAGCATGTGTTTTTTTTGGAGGGGAAATGTGTTCATATTTTCATTTGCTTCTTTCTGTTATTTCATCAAATACTGGTACAATTAAGTACCAGAATTCAAAGCACACATGAACCTCTGTACTCCAGATGTCCCTAATGTGGGAACACCTGTAGTACGGACTCTGACAGGTGAAGGAGGAAGTGGCTTTGCACGCTGCCACTCTTCCTTACCCCAGCTGGGGGAATGGTAGTGCAGCAATGTGCTTCCCCTGAGGCCTTTCTCCACCACTCACTCCCCTAATGGCCAGGGGGAGGCGGAGTGGTGCCTGGCAGCAGTGGGGAGTGTGAAGCCATGTATGGGGGAGCGGGGGCCAGGTAAGTGCCCCATTCCGATCTCGTTCTGCACATACCTCACAGTGCCCTCCCTGGTCTGGCAAATTCTTTAATCCAGCACACCCCATTTCTCAGATTAAAGAGGTTCAAGTGAACTAGAATATATACTATCTTTGGTGCAGGTGCATAACATAGTTTTCAAAGACCCTTTTTCCTGATGTAATCCATTTGCGTACAAGACATTTCTAGGAAGTTGTAACACCCAGTAGATATTTGTGTTAAACATTTTTACACTTAATTTAAAAAACATTGAAGTAGGTCCGTTGTTTCTTCCGTTATTTAATCTCTCCCTGTTGTTGCATTCATCTTCACAAGTTTGGATCTGCTTTGTTTTAGTGCTGCAGTGGTATGCTTGGGCTATTTGTACAAAAAACTGGGGAGAATCTTGGGAAACCGCTTTACTGATACTGTGGGGAATGTGCTTAAAGCAATGAAGAATGCAGAGGTAAGGAACGACAAGTTTAAAAGATATTTGCAGGTAAAATTAATAGGCTGAGTTTACTTGAAGAATGATGAATGGGACAGGGTGAATGTTATCAATAAATCATGAAGTTCCTGGAATTCAGAATGTCATATAAAAGCACTATCTGAAATCCAAAAGAATTGCTAGAGAATTTGTTCATAATGATATCAATTGAGAATGATGAATCACAATTACTTACATGTTGTCTTGGGAAAATACAGTTTTTTATCATTCATAAAACACCTACACAATAACTTTGTGAAGTGAGCATTGGAATAAAAACTGTATCTTAAATTTTAATATATATGTTAATCCTTTCCAGTAGAACTTAAAAAAATAGTTGTTTCCTTTTGGTTATAAAGATGTAGAACAAATTACCTGCTTTAATTCACCTTACCATGAATTAATCTCTAAAAATAAAAGTGCCAATATATTGCAAATACGTTCAAATAATCTGCATTTTCATTTTTAAGGTTGTTTAGTGTTGTAAAATAATATTTACAGTTTCTTTGTGTTTTATCAGTCTCAAGGTCGTTATGAGATCATGCTTAGTTTGCAAAATATACTGACTGGATTAGGACCTGCTGCTACACCATGTCACAGAGATATTTACAAAGCTGCTCGATCATGCTTAACAGATCGCTCTATGGCAGTTCGCTGTGCAGCTGCTAAGGTAAAGTGGCCCAGTAACTCATTGTTTTAAGTAGTTAATTTTGTAAAATACATTTGTTGAAATAAAAAATTAAGATTTGCTCATAATGCACAATCTTTAATTGGAAAAATGTATTTCTAGCAAATAAAAGAAAATAGCTCTGGAGTTTTTCCCAACAATATTAGCACCTAATTTTGTTTTCTATGCACCTGAAGTTATGCCATGTAAGGTTATTACTTCCATATGTGATTTGATAAGATGTTATCATATGTCTCCACAAACAGTTACTTCCAGAAGAATGAGTAAGTTTAGATTGCTAGGAAAATGTCTGAGTTGATAATGCAAGTAGATTCAGTTCCCTTGGATGTCAAGGACTGTACATATTTGTTATTAGATCGACTTACCTTCTATGTATTATGTTGCAAGCTAAAATTTGTATCAAAGGTATAAGTGACTTTACACAATATTGAGTATTTATAGTGAATGTATTTTTCTTTCCTTCCACCCCATTTGTATAGTGTCTTCTTGAACTTCAGAAAGAGGCAGTTTTTATGTGGAGCACGGATCTGGATAATGTTGCAACCTTGTGTTTTAAAGCATTTGATGGTTCCAATTATGATGTGCGGATAGCAGTCTCAAAGCTTTTAGGCACAGTATTGGCTAAAGCTGTGACATGTAAACAGGCAACAGGTAAACGTATTTTGTTTTTCAGTAAGAATTTAGCAAACCTATATTAGTTTTAAAATGATGTATAATCTTTACACCAAAATGCAAGCACCAGGTACTTTGGTTAGATAAAGAATTCATGCCATTCTTCTTGGCTGCTTTTTACAGCATTTTTATGATGCAGTCCTGTTTTTTTAGTTAGATCATCTACTTCTGCATTAAAAAAAACACATCCACGGAAAATTTACTTGGAAATACAGTTTAGTTCCAGAGGGTGAAGGAATTCTCAGCTACATGAAAATGTGTAGTGTGGCTTGATAAGGGTACAAAACCCAAAGAATTATGGGGATGCCTAGTTATATAACCCCATAGATATTGGTGCATCATCTCAGAATGAATATCCTCCAAACTTGTTAGTTCTCCAGTCAGATATGGCAGTGCAGCTGAGGACTGCTCTTATTGAGCACTCTATAGTGTGTAAGTTACAAGTGTCGCATGTCTATAGTGTGTAAGCTACAAGTCATTATGATTTTTGTTGTTGGCCAACACATTAAATTATATGTAACAATACTTGAATTAAAGTTCTCCTAAAACAAAAAATGTTCCTTGAATTTTAAAGAGGATTTTTAAACAGAGATGATATAAATGGAAACAACATCTCTTTTAAAATATACATCTTTTACAACTAAGTATGGTACAAGATTACTGTTGGATTAGCTCACTTAAGAGGCAGCATCAGTGCTTTTAACCCAGATTCCAAACTGCAGAATTCTGTAATCTTAGCACTGCGACACAGAATGTTAAGTAATAGTCGTATAATAAATCATCCTCACAGTTCAAACTTCATCACTGTGTTCCAAAAAATCTACATTTAATTACTCGAAGTCTTTACAGATGGAAGGTCTATAGAAAAACAGTAACATTTCATGGCTAGTATAGTAAACAGAAAAAGAATCATCAGTCCCATCAATTCAAAAGGTTTTTGTAATTGATCCTCATTCAGTTGTTCATGATGTTCTGTTCTTGCCATTCCATCTTCAGTGATGATGATTTTTTGATTGCTGATAAGTTTCATGATAGAAGAATGAAATATTTAACTTTATCCTACGTTCACTGAATACAGGTTGAAACTCTAGAATCTGGGACTCTCTGGACCATCAAAATCTGTGGTCCAGAAGGACCAGGGATATTGCTAAACCAAGAGCCCTGGCTGGCCAGGTTCAGAAGTGCAGCCCTGACTGTGCTGGTGGTGGGGAGCGCAGCCCCAGTGGGACCGGCGCAATGGGGAGCAAGCCCTGGTCAGGGCTGACAGCACAGAGCACAGCCTCAGCCAGGGCTGGAGGCAGCGGGGCCAGCGGCCTGGAGCACAGCCTCAGCCAGGGCTGGAGGCAGCGGGGCCAGCGGCCTGGAGCACAGCCTCAGCCAGGGCTGGAGGCAGCGGGGCCAGTGGCCTGGAGCACAGCCTCAGCCAGGGCTGGAGGCAGCGGGGCCAGTGGCCTGGAGCACAGCCTCAGCCAGGGCTGGAGGCAGCGGGGCCAGCGGCCTGGAGCACAGCCTCAGCCAGGGCTGGAGGCAGCGGGGCCAGCGGCCTGGAGCACAGCTCCAGCCAGGGCTGGTGAGATGGGGAATGCAGCCCCGCCTGAGACTAGCACAGTGGGAGAACAGCCACCATCGGAGCTGGTGTGGTGGGTGCAGCCCCAGTTGGGGCTGGAGGCAGTGGGGATGTCCCCTGTCCAGGACTGGCGTGGTGGGGGATGCAGTCCTAGCCAGGACTGGATGCTGCGGGGCAGGCAGCATGGAGTGCAGCCCCAGCTGGGAGCAGAGCCTGACCTCCCCTCGTCCAGCAAACTCTGTGGTTCAGGACCACTCAGGTTCCGAGGGTGCCAGATAAGAGAGGTTCGACCTATTTAACCGGATCAAGATCAGAATGTGTGAACCCCTACTCTTTGATCTACACTTTTGGCTTCAGAAAAGGCCTTCATTGTGATAAGTTAGGAAAGAAGTGTAACTAGGGAAATAATGAAAGAATCTAATTTTGATCAAGATTGCTTTAGATGCTTTCAGTATTTTGGAATTGAATGTGTTTTTATGCACCCATTCTCTCTTCTAAATTAAGGTTATTTACTGGTTTATTTACTGTTAAGTATCTTGTTAAAAAGAACAACAGGGTTAAAGAAAACTGTGATTTTTTTCCAATTAAAAAAAAAGTCTTCTGAATTTGTCTTTTATAATAGACATTATCCGCAGACTGAGTACATTTGCCTTGTTTTCTTCTTTATCCTTTATGAACAGTGTGGTCATAACTACCTGATCTTAGTACTTTAGTGAAGGGTGCCTGAGAAAGATAGGTAGATCTTTGTCAGAAATGTCAAGGTTAGCCACCTGTTGCTTTCCCTACTGCTGTTTTCATTTTTTAGTCAATATTTTCTTAAGAATTTTTAGGGCATCAAGTGTCTTGTCAAGTATACTAGAGAGAGAGAATGATTTGTTGTGCTCTTGGCCATGGCATCTGTTTTTGCATGAAATTAAATCCTACAGCTCGTCTGTCTTCTCTCAGAGGGCCTGCTGTTTCACTTCTAGCATTTTTTTTTTTTGAATGAACATGAGAATTCTTCAAAGGGAAGGAAAGTTGTAGGGGAGATGTTAGATGACAGCTCTTACAGCATGGAACCACCTAGCTGAGTTGTGCAGGCAAGGGTGCCCCCAAAGTCAGTGGTGCCAGTGGGCCAGTATGGTCTGGTAGGCCATACCAGCAAGTTATTTTTAGCTAGTATGGCCTACTGGAAGGACTCATTGCTGCTCCTCCCCAACCTGTCTATTTAATTGTCGCATCTCTGTTTATGGCTGGCACTTAGGAGGGGTGGGGGCAGGGCTGCGAGTGCTACAGCAGCCAGAGGAGCTGTCGGCAACCTACTTCTTTCCTCACTGCTTCTCCAAGTGGGGAAAGGAGCAGAATTGACAGTCCCCCCCCCCCTTCCCTGTACATAGGTGCAGCAGCACCGTGGAGGGGCAGGGACTGGGAGTTCTGCTCCTTTCGCGGTGGGAGAGGCAGCGGGGAAAGGCACAGAACTGCCAGCAGCTCCACCCACTGCCATACTGCCTCCGGTCCTCTTCCCCGCTCTGCAAGGTAACGTGGAATTGGATGGGAGGGGAAGAGTATGCGGGTTCCTGGCTGGGAGTGAGGCAGTGTCACGTGGGCAGGTTATGTGGTCTCCCTTAGCTGGTGTGCCTTCCCCTCTTATACTGGTAAGAAATTTTGTTGACTTGCACCATAGTCCAAAGTGTATCTTTAATAAAATCACACCCAAAATATGAAGCTATTTAATAATTCCCAATGTCAGTAGTGATCTATAGTGACACATTTAAGGTAAGGTCACTTTTGTGGCTTCAAGACCCTGATGTGCAAAAATGTTAACATCTTGATTTGGTTGATATCTAAGAACAAGTGGTTCCTACTGTGGTATTTTCAGGAAAATTGAACAGCAAAATGTTTATCTTGAAGGAGTTCTGAATTTAGGATGGCAGTATTTCCATGTATTTCTAGATGATATTAATCAAAGGCAGGGCCGGCCCGAGCCATTCGTGCGCCCCAGGCCCTGGGAGCGCAGCACAGCCCCTGGGAGTGCGGTGCATGTGCAGCCCCGCCCCCAGGCGCCCGGCGTATGCATGGCCCCACCCCGGGCGCCTGGCACACGCGCGGCCCCACCCCCAGGGCACCGGCGCATGTGCAGCCCCGCCCGGTCCGGCAGGCCCGGGTGGCGCTCCCTACAATGGGAGCGCCGGTCAGTAGCCCGGTCAGCCCGTAGCTTGGGCCGGCTCTGATCAAAGGGGTCTGAATTCTCAGAGCTTTGATTCTGGTTTTGTTATGAAATTTTCATGCAAAGATGTTGAAACTTCCCTTTACAGACATGTGTGGTGTTTTGTTTTTTAAAATACATTTTATGTTCAGCATCCTCCCGGCAAAATCTTCGCATAATTTGTCTCGATGAAGCCCTGCAATTACTAGGAACAGGATTTCTTCGTGGGAGTGCTGGATTTCTTCGAGCCAGTGGTGATATGCTGAAAGGAATCAGTTCTGTCAGCAGAGATGTTAGAGTTGGAATTACTCAGGTTTGCATTATATTATATGTTGTTCTGTTATTTTGGTGTATTTTTTTAAAACAAGCTGTTTTGTTGTTTTGTGTACTTGCTGTTTGTGACAGCAAGTATGAAATAAGATTTTAGTATATCATTGCATGGTCTTATGTTGAATTACACCGAAATTAATAGTATACAACAAAAATTATATGAATGTTGATGATATAGCTCTGTTTTAGTTGAATTCCAAATATAACCTTCTATTTACTGTGTTTTGGAAATTGCTAAGAGGAAATATGAATGTGATGTGGAAGCCACAAATAATAGGATGTAGTATTTTGGAGCCCTTTTAATATAATTTTTATATTTAAAATTTAAGGAATAAATTGCTTCATGTTCTTGTGGCTTTTTTAATTGAGTTGTTCACAAGTTTGTTGACCCCCTCAAAGAACTCTAGTAGATTAGTAAGGCATGATTTCCCTTTATAGAAACCATGTTGATTTTCCCCCAACAAATTATGTTCATCTATGTCCCTGACAATTTTATTCTTTGCTTATAGTTTCAACTAATTTGCCCGGTACTGACATTCGACTTACCGGTCTGTAATTGCCAGGATCTCCTCAAGAGTCTTTTTTAAATATTGGTGTCATGTTAGCTATCTTCCAGTTATTAGGTACAGAAGCTGATTTAAAGGATGGGTTACAAACCACAGTTAATAGTTCCTCAGTTTCACATTTGAGTTCTTTGAGAACTCTTGGGTGATAGCCATTTGGTCCCAGAGACTTGTTACTGTTAAGTTTATCAATTTGTTCCAAAACCTCCTCTAATGACACCTCACTCAAGGACAGTTCCTCAGATTTGTCACCTAAAAAGAATGGCTCAGGTTTGGGAATCTCCTCAATATCCTCAGCGGTGAAGACTGAAGCTAGGAATTTATGTAGCTTCTCCTCAATGACTTTATCATCTTTGAGGGCTCTTTAGCATCTTGATCATCTAACTGGTTGTTTATGCGGCTTCCTGCTTCTGATAAACTTAAAAAACATTTTACTATTACTTTTTGAGTTTTTGGTTAGCTGTTCTTCAAACTTCTTTTTGGCTTTTATTATTATATTTTTATACTTACTTTGACAAAGTTTATGCTCCTCTCTATTTTCCTCACTAGGATTTGACTTCCACTTTTTAAAAGATGTCTTTTTTATCTGTATCTGCTTCTTTTACCTGGTGGTTAAGCCTAGTGGTGCTTCTTTGGTTCTCTTACTGTGTTTTTTAATTTGGGGTACACATTTAAGTCAGGCCTCTATTATGGTGTCTTTGAAAAGTTTCCATGCGTCTCGTAGAGATTTTACTTTTGTGTCAGTACCTTTTAATTTCTATTTAACTAACTTCCTCATTTTTGTGTCGTTTCCCTTTCTGAAATTAAATGCCACAGTGTTGGGCTGCTGAGGTGCTTTTCCCACCACGGGGATGTTAGTTTTTATTACATTATGTTCACTGTGTCCAAGCGGTCCAGTTATATTTACCTCTTGGAACAGATCCTGTGCTCCACTTACGACTAAATGAAGAATAGCCTCTTCCCCTTGTGGGTTCCAGAACCAGTTGTTCCAAGAAGCAGTCATTTAAGGTATCAAGAAATTTTATTACTGCATCCCGTCCTGAGGTGATGCGAACCCAATGAATATTGGGATAGTTGAAATCCCCCCCTTATTATTGAGTTTTTTATTTTGATAGCCTCTCTAATTTCCCTTAGCATTTCATAGTCACTATCACTGTCCTGATCAGGTGATCGATACTATATCCCTACTGCTATATTCTTCTTATGGGAGCATAGAATTACTATCCATAGAGATTCTATGGAACATTTTGGCTCATATAAGATTTTTACTTCATTTGATTCTACATGTTCTTTCACGTATAGTGCCACTCCCGCACCAGCGTGACCTGTTTTGTCCTTCCGATTGTATATTCTGTACTTCGGTATGACTGTGTCCCATTGATTGTCCTCATTCCACCAAGTTTCCGTGATGCCTATTATATCAATGTCCTCCTTAAAACGAGGCACTCTAATTCACCCATTTTATTATTTAGACTTCTAGCATTTGTGTATAAGCACTTTAGAAATTTGTTACTATTTATCTGTCTGCCATTTCCTGATGTTAGATTCTTTTTCATTTGATTGTGTCTCATCTTATCTGACCCGTACTTCCATCCTCTCCTCCTGAGTAGAACACACAGAATTTCTATTAATAGACCCTCCGCTAAGAGATGTCTCCATTGTATCCATGTCTCCTCCACACCCGTCGGCTTTCCCCCAGCCCTTAACATTAAAAAGGTTGTATTGCAGTTTTTAAAGTGCTAGCAGTCTGGTTCCATTTTGGTTTAGGTGGAGTCCATCCTTCCTGTATAGGCTCCCCCTATCCCAAAAGTTTCTCCAGTTCTCAATAAATCTAAACCCCTTCTCTCTACATCATTGTCTCATCCACGCCTTGAGACTCTGAAGCTCTGCGTGCCTACCTGGCCCTGTGCGTGGAACTGGAAGCATTTCAGAAAACGCTACTATAGAGGTCCTGGACATATTGCCTCCGTATAAAACCATGATATGCCCACATCTTGAATACTGTGTACAGCTGTGGTCGCCTCATCTGAAAAAAGATATATTGGCATTGGAAAAGATTCATAGAAGGGCAACAAAAAATAATTGGGGGTTTGGAACAGGTCCCATATGAAGAGAGATTGAAAAGACTTAGACTTTTCAGCTTAGAAAAGAGGTGACTAAGGTGTGATATGATAGAGGTCTATAAAATCATGACTGATGTGGAAAAAGTGAATAAGGAAAAGTTATTTACATATTCCCACAATATAAGAACTAGGGGTCGCCAAATGAAATGAATAGGCAGTAGGTTTAAAAAAAAAACAGAAGGAAGTTTTTCTTCACTCAATCCATAGTCAATCTGTGGAATTCCTTGCCAGAGGATGTAGAGAAGGCTAGGACTTTAACAGGGTTCAAAAAAGAGCTAGATTGATTCATGGAGGTTAGGTCCATCAATGGCTATTAGCCAGGATGGGCAGGAATGGTGTCCCTAGCCTCTATCTGGATATCGGTGACAAGAGAGGGATCACATGAGGATTATCTGTTGTATTTCCTCCCTCTGGGGCATCTGGTATTGGCCACTGTCGGGAGACATGATACTGGACTAGATGGACTGTTGGTCTGACCAAGTATGGCTATTCTTATGTTCTTAAGATATTCTCTGTCTTATTCTCAATCCCTTTTTAAATGATTCCTAACATTGTTTGCTTTTTTGACTGCTGCTGCACACTGAGTCAATTGTCCGCAATGATTCCAAATCTCTCTCTTGAGTAGTTGTAGCTAAATTAGTCCCCATGATATTGTATGTAGAGTTTGGATTATTTTTTCTAATGTTCATTACTTCACTTTTATCAACATTAAATTTCATTTGCCATTTTGTTGCCCAATCACTTAATTTGGTGAGATCTTTTTGAAGCTCTTTGCAGTTTGCTTTGGTCTTAACTATCTTGAGTAATTTGGTATCATATGCAAATTTTGCCACCTCAATGTTTACCCCTTTCTTATAATCATTTATAAATAAAATGAATAGGATTGGTCCCAGGACAGACCCTGGAGGGGGGGGGGGGATACCACTAATTACCTCTCTCCATTCTGAAAACGTATCATTTATTCCTTTGTTTCTTGCCTTTTAACCAGTTATCAATCCATGAAAGGACCTCCCCTCTTATCCCATGACAACTTACCTTACTTAGGAGTTTTGGTGAGGGACTTTTGTCAAAGGCTTCCTGGAAATCTAAGTATACTATATCTACTGGATCCTCCTGTGTATTCAAGGACATTTAGTATGTTAGGGCATAAAGCAGCTTTTGTATACACAGTAAATGGTACTTTTGACTTGTCAAGTAAATGTTCTTGATAAAGATAAACCTTCTTACAAATCCAATACAATATGTTTGGCAAGGTGAGTTGAGTTCATTCTGTATAACTTAAAGTTTGAGGGGAGGTTGGAATGCCTTGGGAAGAATTTTGAGGGCTATTAAAGTTATCTGATAGTGCTGCAGTATGTGTGTGTGTATACTTGTGAACAGTAATTTAAGAAATTGTCAGTCATCTTACTACTGCACTGCCATTCCATGTTATCTCAATCCTATCATTCCCATATCCTTAATGCTAATTTTGTTGTCATAATATAAGAATTCTATTTTTGCCTTAGTCCAGTGAAAGCTTTCCTTAAGTCATGGCATTCCCACTCCACTATTGTTTTTATCCTTTTCTTAAAATCTATCCCCATCTCTAACTTAGTCTATACTGAAAAATTTAAAAAACAACAAATAGTTCTGCAGCACTTCAGAGACTAATGAAAAATGTAGATGGTGTCATGAGCTTTCGTTGGCACAACCCACTTCTTCAGATGAATGGAGTTAATAGGTCCAGGGTACAAATAAATACCAGAGAAAAAGGGGGGATGGGGAGTGAAAGAGAAGGAAAAATAATGGGAGAAAAATATTGCTGGTTGAAGTGTCCCTGCTAAATGAGACTAATAGAGTGGGCTGTAAGTACCTGGTGCTTAGCTTTTTATGTCATTAGTGTGTGGAATGTAGTGGCACATCTAGTTCAAGTCTTTGTTCACACCTTGATTCCACTTGTAAATGAAACTAAGTTCTTGAGCTTCTCTCTCAAGCTGGTTTTTGAAATTGCTTTGTAATAATATAGTCACTTTTAGATCAATTAGTGAGCGCCCAGGCAAGTAACAACGTTCCCCAACAGGTTTCTGTGTTAACCTTTCAAATATCTGATTTGTGTCCATTAATCCTGTGTCATAGAGACTGTCCAGTTTGGCCAGTACACATGGCAGAGGGGCATTGCTAGCACTTGATGGCATAGATCACATTGGTGAATGAGCAGTTATATGAGCCTCTGATGGTGTGGCTTATGTAGTTAGGTCCTGTGATGATGTCTCTTGTATAGATGATTGTATGATGTCTCTTGGACAGAATTGGCATCGGAGTTTATTGCAGGGGTGAATTCCTCCGTGAGTGTGGTGGAGGTGTGCTGCATGGTTGCTGGAAAGAATTTGTTTCAGGTTAGGGCATTATCTGTAGGCAAGGATTGGCATGCCTCCCAAAGCCTATGAGAGTGAGGAATCATTTTCCAGGATAGGGGGTGAGAGCTGAGGAAATGTTGTTTCTGGTCAGCCATAAAGATGTTGACATATTATGGGGCTATGCGGTGCCCATAGCTGTGCCACTGAATGGAAGATCTAAATTGTCCCCAAATTGGAAATAGTTGTGGTTGAAGACCAAGTCACAGAACTCTGTAACCAGAGACAGTGTTCCTGACGGCCAGTAATCCATCTTCATGTGGAATGTCGGTGTAAAGAGCTTCTGCGTCCGGGGCAGCCAGGATGGTGTGTTCAGTAAAGTTACTTACTGATGTTATGTAGTTTCCTCAGGAAGCCTGTGGTGTCTCGAAGATAGCTTGGAGTGCTGGTAGTATAGGGTTTGAGGAGAGAGTCAATATAACCAGATAATCCTGCTGTAAGTGTGAAAATGTCTGAGATGATGGTTCATTAGGCATTTCCAAGTTATATTAATACCCAGGAATTAGTGGTTCTACCAATACCCAGGAATTTGAAGTGGTTTCTTTTGACTTATATGTTTTTAGACATCTGGCATATGTATTGAAGCCATTTGTAATATTTTCTTGCCTTTACATTTAAATGTGTGTTTTGTTTTATTAACTAAAGTGCTTTTGAGTGCCTCAAATAATATATCTTTTGATTGGCTGTTCAGCACTTACTATAAATTGAATTGTTTGGCCAACATCCTAGACATTAAATATATTCAGCACAAAGTTTCGTATTCTTTAGTATTTGTACTGCTGTCCATGTGTAGTCAGAATTTAGACATGTATGCAAGCGTGTTTTGCATATGGATCTATCTCCTTTGTTTAAAAATGTAACCCTAAAGATTTTAAATAACATTTTTAAATGTAAAAAGAACTTTAACAACTGAGACTTCATATCTAACGTAGATTTAAGAATACACTTTTGTGTTTTCTGGTTACCTAGAGGATTATAACTCCTGTAAATTCCACATCCTGAATATTCAAAGAACTTCTTCAGAATATACACCTGTTAATGACATTGTTCAATCCCCATAACCAAAAGAACTTTAAGAATAGACTCCAATAATCCAGTTTACTATAACTGCTGTATAATAGATATTGAAGAAATTTAAAATCATAAAGATACATTATCTGATATTTTAGAATTAAAAGGTTAGGTGCTACGGTTTTTAGTGATAACGTGGGATTAGGAATAGGGAGACCTGTGTTCCAGCAGCATTATTGATATACAAACTATTTAATTTTCATAAATTGTTAGTTTGGCTGTTTGGCCCGTCTCTCCTCAAATAGTCCAGTTGTTGTTATAATAATAAAAACAGTTGATTACTCCCTTTATCTTAATTTATTCTGGTTAACCCCATTTCAGTTGTTGTTGTTTGTTTTTGCAAACACACTGATGAAATTGATTTCCTCTGCCATTGTTTTACTGAGAGACCTTGGACAAGTAAATGTAGCTGCCATAATCCTTAGTTTTCCCATTAGTACAATGGTGTGTTGTGTGGATTTATTAGTATCTGTCGAGCACTTTTAGATTTAGAGTGACTGTTTCCCCATGCCAAATATGGGACACCATGCAGCGGGAGCTGCTGGCGCTTGGGGCTTCAGCCCTGCAGAGGAAGGGCAAGGGGAACTGCCGGCATTTGGGGCTCCAGCCCCACGGTGCGCGGGGAGGAGCTGCTGGCGCTTGGGCTTTCAGTGGCTGAAGCCCTGAGTGCTGGTGGTTCCTCCTCACTCTCGATGCTTCAGGGGAAATATGGGACAATGTGCCCGTTTTTTAAAAAAAAAGTTGGGACGCCAGGAACAGCCCTAAAATACGGGACTATCCAGGTAAAAACAGGATGGATGGTCACCCTGTTTAGATAGGAGGAGAAAAAGCTTATGGAAGAACAAGCGAATATACTCTTTAGTTAGGGTTTTCCTTCTTGGCATCCTCAGGTAAAATGATGAGAACCCTGCATAGTGACTAACTATAGTACTTAGCAAATTATGGCACAGAAAAAAAGTTGTTCTAATGGATTTGAGGCAAAATATGTATGGACTTTTGTTATGTTTTTTAGTGAATGCTGTTAATTCCAAATTCTTACTGTTGAATTTCATTCATATATATACTCACATTTCTATGTGCTTGCTTTTTGTAGTGTTGGCAAATATGTGCATATGAAATATATATACTTGCTAAACATTTGTAAGGAGCTATATTATTCAGCAAGATAAATGATTCTGTGGTGATTAGATTTGTAAAGTGACTCTGCATTCTTTCCTTTGCTTGTTTATGGCATTTGTAGTTTTGTATGGTTCCTCTGTTGCAAGATGAACAGCTAAAATGTATTGAAATGAAGAGCTGTGCTTGGAGGCTGGAAATATTCCCTAATTCAAGGACAGCCAAAACAAAATTCTGTGAAGGATATAGGGTATAGTTTTGTAAAACAGTGGTTCTTAAAATGCATTCATACATTAAATTTGGGCTCCATGTGCAGAATGTTAAATAGCTGGAAGCTATGGTTTTGTGAGGCCAAACACAATGTTTTACATAACAAGTGCCTATTCAGGGTAAAGTGGCACTTCTCACACCCTGAAATGAAATAAAATAGACAAGCATCTTGAATTAATGTAGCCCAGACTCAGTTCTGCTGATGCGGTGTTAATTGAAAGTAATTATTAAACACTACTGCCTAAATTGACAGATAAAATATCCTAATTAGAAAAGAAAAAAAAATCCAAATAAATTAAAAAAGAAAATACACACAATTGTCCTATAAAGGAGATTAAATATGGTTTCTGTAGAGAATGTGCTTATCCTTGTTTTTGAGAGAGTGCAGGACGATAGTAATCATTTACGTGGTTCTATAAATGTAAATGGCAATTTTCCAGATGACTTGATTCTAAATATTACTTTGTTCAAATCTTTTTCAGGCATATGTGGTATTTGTCTACACATTAGGAGGACAGTGGCTTGAAAGGAATTTCTCTGCGTTACTTTCCCATATTTTAGATCTAGTGTCTCAGTCTCACCCTAAAGGTATTCAGACTCAGATGGATGCTATCTGTTGTCGACGTTGTATTTCATTTATCCTTCGAGCTATAGTAGGAGGCCTTCTTGGAGAAAAAGCTCAAATTGCAGCTGCCAAAGAGATTTGTCAAGCCATCAGGAAGCTGAAGAAAGTTGTGGGTATGGGACTAACAAGATTATCTCTTTGTCGTGGAGATTTCTTTTTAAACCAGTGCTAAAATGATTGTTTGCCTACTTTAATTTTAAAGACTGCAGAAATAAAATTTCTAGTTCTGGTATATTACTGCAGTAATGTAGAGAAAAAATTTTGTTTGTTTAGGTAGTTTGAGTAAAAATTTTAAAAAAACCTACTTGTACTTTTCACATATCAGAATTATTTCAACAATAAAACACAGATGGTAGAATAGATAAAATAAGTTCAATTTGTATTTGATACAAATGGGGCCTCATTCTGTCGCCTGCTGCAGTCATTTCATATTATTTAGGTTGTACAAAATGGCAGAATCTGGCCTCAGCTAGCCATCTGACAATTCTCCTAGCTTTAAGGAAGATTTACATGGCATAATGGTCTATGTCTGGTTCTTATGGCAACTACTTCCCCAGCTTTGGGGCTGTGATGGATGTCCTAGAGCATACCTGTATTCTGCCAATTCTCGGACATCTGCATAGTAAATTATCTGGCTTCTGATTAAATCTGTAGTAGAGTTAGTCAACAATTGCATTTTACAACACATTTGCTGTGTTTGTGCTCCTCACTTTGCTACCTGATAAGCTTAACTGTCTTGCACATTTCTTACTTTTTAAAAAGTGCCATGTAATGAAGTTAATGAAACTTTGTGCCCATCCCATATCAAAATATAGCCCATTCAGATCCCCATGTGTTCAGTTGAAAATAAAATGGTTCTTGGTTGCTACTATGCATCAGCACCTGCTGAATTGACAGTGTGTGGGTTTTTTGTTTGTTTTTGGTGGGTTGTGTGTTTGTGGTGGGGTTTTTTTTTTTTTTTTTTTTAAACTCTTCCCACCTATCCATGCTTGAACTAAATAATGCTCTCTTCTATGGTGACTTAATTGAGATATGGAGAGTCTCAGCTAAGTCCCATTGAAAATCCTAAATCTAATGTAAGACAGTTAATGTATATAGCTGCCATGTCATTGCAGTCCTTTATTCTGCTTATCTGTATTTTAGTATTGTATTTTAATGTGCAATGATTTCAGAGTTTTTAATGTGTTACCAGATATTGTAATGAGTGACAGTAACTTGGAAACTCGGATTAGTACAACAGATGTAACAGCAAGCCAACATGCTCTTGTGTGTGCATTACACGAACTTGGAAGTCTCATACATGGTTTGGAAACTACTGCTGCTCCATTGCTACAGGATTCCAGTACAGGTAATGGATTAGTCTGCACAATATGTTCTTTGAGGTTTTTTTTGTAAATTTGATCCCAACAATGTGCTCTTAGCTTTAAGTATGCTGTAAAGATATGAATACAGAAACAAGACATAACACGCAGAAGCAATGTGAACAAGATGTAGAGAGCAGAAGAGACCAAGAAACATGATAGATGGTTAAGAAAACTTGACCCTATGAGAGAGGTTGAAAAAAGTTAACATGTTTAATCTTGAGAAAAGAAGACTTGGGGGGGGGAGGACCTGATCTTCAAATACATTAAGGGCTATTATAGAGAGAGAAGTGATATATTGTTCTCCATGCCCACTGAAGGTAGGGCAAGACGAAATGGGCTTAATCTGGAGTAAGGGAGAGTTAGGTTAGATATTAGGGGAAACTTTATACCTAAATGAGTAATTAAGCTCTGGAACAAGCTTCTAAGGGAGGTTTGACTCCCCATCACTGGAGATGTTTAAGAAAAGGTTTGACAGTCCCCTGTCACACGTGGTATAGGTTTATTTGCTCCTGCATCAGCTCAGGAGGGATGGACTTGATTACCTCTCTTCAAGGCCTGAATTTCTCTGATTCTGTAATTCTATATCAGAAATACAAATGTAAAAAAAGAATTCAAACTTTTGTTGCGTTTAGGCTCTGGAAAATGACTGGGGCATCATACACCTGATCTCTAAAATGTATCCATTTCTCTTTCTGAACCCTTTGATTACTTCTACAATCTTCCTTCTGCCATGCCAAATTATCATCTTGACCCATTCAGTCTGTTCAGAATGCTGCTAATAACATCCTCTAACAGTGTGACTCCTCTGATTGCAATTACATTCTTCAGATACTTGCTGAAGAGACTTTTTCATCCATGAAGTGCAAGCTTATCCTCACCTTTAGGTCTTTACATAGCTCCATCTCTGCATTGCTTTCCTTTCCTGGTGTCCTGTTTGTGACCCTCTCTCCTAAGCAGTCGCTTTTGTAATCTTTTTCCTGTTTTCTTCCTCTTCTTTCTTCTGCTCTTACTTCCCTCCTTGCTTAAACTCCCTCTCTCTTCTTGCATCAGATACTCAACTTTTCACTTTTTTTTTCTTATCTATTTTTATCCTAAAATTCGCTGCTACTAAGAAGCCTTTCAGAGACTATCATCCAAACAGCTCTGCACCTCCTCCTTCTAGTACTCCTATATGGACTATTTATCTGTACACTGAGCATCAAATTGAAATTATATACTACTTGGGGTAAGAGTAGTCTTTATTTTAGCTCGGTGTCAAACACACTGTGCAGTGTACTCAGTTAATACACTTGACCAAATTTAAATAGAATTTTTAGTTTTTCCTCTTTCATTTTAGTGTAGTGAGTGTTCAGTCCTATTTTGTTTTTAGTGATTTTTAAATAATTACTCCAGATCTATTATTTAATTCACCTCCAGAGAATGTGTTCTAGTTTTTGGTGCCAATTAATCAGCAAATTCTGTCTCCTCTTCAAACACTTTTTGAGTTGACAGTTGCATGGAATGTGACTATCATGGGAGTTCATGATGAAGAAGAGTAAAGCCATCTGTCTGGTACCTGGAGAAAGTCTCAAAGAGGATGTAAACATTGTGTTTAAATCCAGCCCTTTACAGAGAACCAGGGAAGAGAGTAGACCGCTGGGTTGTTGTGGTCTTAGTTGTTGAATAGAATCCATTTTGAATCAATTTATAGCCTTAGCTTTTGAAGTAAGTAGTTTAATACTTTAAAAATATCAATCTGAAGATCACAACTGTGTGAATCACTACAGCCAAGTCTGAATCTGATAAAAAGAGGTGTAATACTCTTCTTGTCTATAGATGGAAAAGGGCATTCTTTCACAGCTGTTACGGTATCCACAAACAGTATACAGTATAAATATACACCCTGGTTGCAGGTTGTCTTAAAGATACCAGTGTGATATTGTAAAGGGGTCAAGCATTTTCTGTAAAATTTTCTCTCTCTCCAACAGCATCACTTCAATCTTTTCAGAATTTAGTTTTATCTAACTGCTCCTCAACTGTGCTAACTTTTAAAAAGTAACAAAATGTTTTTGATGGATGACATTTAAAGTGAAATCTCACTCAGTAGCACTTCTCACTGTTGAAGAATTAGCACATCCTTGGAAAGTGATATTCACTATCCCTCAGTGAATACATACACATGCCTTTAGAACAGGGATGGGCAAAAGGCCGTCTGCAGGCCTGATCCGGCCCATCAAGCGAGTTGATCTGACCTGCAGAGGCCCTGCCTCTTCCCCCACCCTGAGGGGGGAAGCGTGCAAAGTCTCCTCCCACGCTGCCCCCACCCTGCAAGGAGTGTGCAGCGCTTAGAAGCACTGCGCACTCCTGGGAGGGCGGGAGGAGACTTTGCATGCTCCCCGCACCCCCAAGCCCTGATTGGCGTGAAGTGGAGGGTGGGAGCACACAAAGTCTCTTCCCGCGCTGTGAGGGGCATGGTGCTTCTAATCACTGCACACTCCTTGCAGGATGGGGGCAGTGTGGGAGGAGACTTTGCTCACTCTCCCCCTGTCCCCAGGCCAATCAGGGCTTGGGGGTAGGGAGAGTGCATGAAGTCTGCTCCCGCCCTGCAAGGGCCTCAGCACTTCAGGTCAACCACTTCAACTCACCTGATGCTGGCGGTTGACTCTAAGCGCAGTGCTCTCTTGCAGGGTGGGGGCAGGGAGCAATAGACTTCATGTGCTCCCCCTCCCCAGGCCCTAATTGACCTGGGGGCAGCAGGGGGGAGCATGTGAAGTCTCCTTTCTCCGCCAGGGTCATGGGTACCTAAAGGGAACCACCAGCTGTCCAGACCAGCTGACAGTTCTCTTTTTGGGTGTGAAGGGGGGCAAAGAGTTTGTGCACTCCCCCACCCCCAGACCAATCAGGGTCTGTGGGTGGGGAAGCATGGAAACGTTCTGGCCCCCTTTTCTGCCTGAGGCCCCACCCCATCCAGGGTGGTCTGGGACCACTTCAAAAATTTCTGAAGTGGCCATGGTAAAAAATTATTGCCCATCCCTGCTTTAGACAGTTACCTTGCTTTTCAGCCAAATGGCTTTGTCCATGTCTTACATGTATTTATTTTTTTCTTTCAGGAGTTCTGGATGCAGTAATTTCAGTTATTCTTCATCCCAGTATTTCAGTTCGACTAGCAGCAGCTTGGTGTCTACGCTGCATTGCTGTAGCATTGCCATCCTATGTGTCGCCTCTTTTGGATCGCTGCATTGAGCGTCTTAGTGCCCTTAAATCATCCCCTGAAGCAGTGACTGGATATAGCTTTGCTGTTGCTGCTTTGTTGGGAGCAGTAAAACACTGCCCGTTAGGAATTCCACATGGAAAAGGGAAGGTAATAACCCTACTAATTTGCTTGTAAGCAGTTCATTGGTGCTTCTTCCTGAAATGAATTCCTTATTTACTAATAATTCCTTATTTAGTCTGTGCTATTATAGATGCTGATTTTTTTTTTAATCTTGTAATTGGAATACTAAAATTTTTTCTTAATAAATTAGTCTCCAAGTACTCACAATAACACTTTTTTTTTTACCCCATAAATGTAGTTGCTTAAATCACTGATCAAGTAATGTTACGTTTCTGAATCACAATTTTTTTTTTCTAAAAAGATCCATGGTATCATAATCATAGTATGTGTTCAGTCTGTTAACTTTTGCTAATTACAGAGGAGAAATGGACAGGGTAAATTGCTGTTCAAGCAGGGTAGCAGTGCATGTGTGAGAGAGGTACTCCCCTTTTTATACTCTTTATCCTATTTCCTTAAAATTATAAGAAGATACTGCTCTTTCAGGCTTGTTTAGGTTCAGACTTGGTTGTAGTCATTCGTTGGCTCCATGCCTCTGGGACTGCTTAGTGACACATTCAACTCCTTAGTATGCAGTCTGTTTACTCAATATGCAACATTTCTAATTTCCTTTGTTTGGGAAAGCATCAGACAATTTAAAAGTTATTGTTTAAACTTTTCTCTCTTTGTTCAGTTAATTTCTGAGTTATTCCATCAGTTGTAATAGAGTTGAACAGCAAATGAAATTCTCCTAATCTGTTTATATAAAGATTTTTGTTCTCAAACCAGTCTTTATAAAAAGTTACTTTATTTAAAAAGTCTTTAGCTTAAATATCTGTAAAAGAAATTGTTGATTCTTTATTGTAGTTTTTGAAGAGATGATTAATCATGTTCCTAAGTTGGGTGAGGGAGCTGCTTGATCATTGCCAGCAATTAATTAATTAACATAGGAACAGCCATACTGGGTCAGACGAATGGTCCCTCTAGCCCAGTATCCTATCTGCTGACAGTGGCCAATACCAGATGCCCCAGAGTGAGGGAACACAATAGGTAATCCTCATGCAATCCCTCCCCTGTCGCCTATATCCAGACAAACAGGCTAGGGACACCATTCCTACCCATCCTGGCTAATAGCCATTTGATGGACCTAACCTCCATAAATCTATCTAGCTCTTTTCTGAACCCTGTTCAAGTCCTAGCCTTTATCACATCCTCTGGAAAGGAGTTCCAGAGGTTGACTGTGCCCATTAATATTAATGCTCTATACGCAAATGGTTTCTTACATTAGCAATCCATTTAACACGCTTATTAAATTTTAAGTTAGTACATAATGCATTTTACTATTTAAATAGCGGTTACATTAGGATCTTTGTATTTAGCAACCTATTTGAAAGTGTTCATTTCAGGTGTTTGCCACTTGAATGTTTAGGAAATAAACAAAAAATTAAATATTTCCAACCACTTATGTTTTTCCTCAGTCCTTTTCTGATTGAGCTTATTAGAGAGTATAAAATTCATTTCAGCAAGAATATTTCTAGAATTCTTTGTATGTGTGTAGATTAGAAGTTTTCCTGGGGTGTGGCAAGGGAGAGAAACAAGTGACTTTATTCCTAAATTTGTTGGTCTATAATTCAAGCATACTTTCCTTTTCACAGTCAGATTTTTTTATTTTATTTGTTATCCTTGTCTAGATAAGACACTCCTAACTGAAGCTTAAGTTTCTTCACTGAAAGTTACTTACAGTTAAAATTTTTACAGCAGTTAAATTATTATATATTTTGTGCACAGCACAAAATTCAACAACCCATAACAAACATGGCACAAAAGAAAGTAGTATAAACGTTAAAGCAAGATAAAGTTTAAAATGCAGTTTTCCTGAGTTTGAGTAACACTCTTAAGTCCAATGAGAATGAGTTTATGTTTGCTTGCCTGTGGGAGGCAGATACAGACACCTCCTGGAATTTCTTCAACCAGCATCAGTGCAAGTAAATAAACTAACAAGATATTGTTATTATTATCAAGCATCCTGGCTAAAACATACTTGTAGTCATAAATATGTAGCTAAAAATGCAAACAAGATTTAAAAAAACCTAATAGTAACATAAGTTATAATTTTTATGAATATGTTTGCATCAGTATTGAAGCCTGCCCGTCACTGTTGCTTCTTATAGTGAAGGTTGATTCCAAACAGCTTTTGCTTAGAGGAAGTGGGAGGAGGTGGGTGACTGTAATTTGAAAGTAAATGTCTTGAGACTAGTTATGTTTTCAGAATTGTAAATGAGTTAGTTCTATCTGAAGCCAAAGAAACTTCCTCTGAAGATTAAAGCCTTTGTAGCCCTGGCCTGGCTTGCAAGTGTTGTTAAATTGGCAGGGTACCATTACTTGCCCCTTTCCCACAAATATCACAATGGAATTGTTGAGTAAGAAAAGTCTGTGTTAGTCCACAATACAACTGAAGCACATTAGGTTTTGCCAAAGAAAATGATCTTCTTTTATAAAACTAATTGGAAGTACATCTACAGGCCTGTTGACTTACTCAGTGTGTTATAAGTAAATTTCCTGGAAGGACATTCACTTACCACAGACTAAAGTGAGTTTAACACCTTCCTATACCTTTAGGTGACTGTAGAAGATAAAATTTACTTTTTACACATCTATTCTGCCAAAACTTTCCACTAATCTATGGTAGAAATTATATAAAATGGTTAAAAACCTTATCTAACTCCAATTACATCTGTTGAGGCCATTTAGTAGGATTTCACAGAGCTAGAATAACTTTATCATGTTTGCTTACCTGTAACATGTTCACACCAACCTGCTCCAGTTAGGAGGTAGGATATACTGTTTTCCATTAACTGAAGTTTATCAGTGGCCTTCATCAGATGACCCAAGAAAAACAAGTTGTAGTGATCTAATTTGGAGTCAATAAAGATCTTGTGATGTTTTGGGTCAGTAAGGAAGATTTCATCCTCTTGGAACTCTTAGTGAACTTCGAGTGAAAAAATGTGGTACAGCACCTGTGTCAGCTTACTCCTTTTTCACAGCTCAGAGATGGATTTTTTTTCTCATTTCCCCCCTCTGCAGCCCTCTGTTTCAAGGGAGATCAGAGCAGACGAGATGGACTATACCTGTAAATATTCAGAGATGTTGCTTTTCTTGCTAATGTACCACAATATGGTTCAGGGAACATTTTGATACTAAATTGTAATAGTCTTCCTTACCCAAAATTAATCCTCAATATCTGCTAAGTACAGTAATTCCTCATTTAACAGTATAGATGCATTTCTGAAAATGTTCATGCTAAGCGAAAACGTGCTATGCGGGGTCAATTTTCCCATTAAAAATAATGGAAAAGGTGAGGGTTGCGTTTCGGGTGGTGGTGGCGGCGGCGGCAAAGTCAGTTTTTTGTTGGTGCTGGGTTGTCAACGTCAACATCAACATCAGCTAGCTAGCGACACAAGATAACTACCAACACAAGTCACCGCGGTTTGTTAAAACACAAAGATAAACACGTGAGTGAACGGAGGAGTGCTGTGGCCACATTTATTTATCCGTTCGTGCATATTACCACTGTTTTCACCAACTTATACCGCCACGCGAAGTAGTCTGCCACTTGATTATTTTCGTGTTATTTCGGGGACGGTCGTGTTATTTGAAAAACATTCCCTAAAAAAAAATAGTGCTATTGCAAAAACGTGTTAAGCGGGCAAGTGTTAAACGAGTAATTACTGTATTACTGACTGCTAACTATACAGCTATGTAGTATTAATGGGTTAAATTTTCAAAATTGCCAAGTGACTTAGGAATCTAAGTCCCGATTTTAAAGGTAACTTGGGAACTTAGGAATCTTCAAGTGATGGGTGGATTGTTTTTTGGAACTGGGGAGGAGAACATTGTTAGATGTTAAGAACTTCATTTGCTGATTAGTCAAAGAGCTTGGAGTTGGCGAGAAGAGAGAACAAATTAAGTATAGCTTGAGTAGTGTAATAATTCTGTAGTTGAAAGTACATTACAAATACTGTATACCCAAGTAAAGTAAAAGAAAGACTGCATTTTATCTGTAAAACAACACTTCAACAAAAATATTTCTTTTAAAGAAATATAGGAGGATGGCCTAGCCTGGGTGAGGTGGGAAGGAGAACAGAAAAACAACAAGAAAAAATCTGTACCATTTATAGAGGAGTAACAGCAGCTGTCTTCCATTCTATCTCAGTAAAACTGCCAAATTTCTGAGACACCAGTCTAAACAGAGTAGTTGGGAAAAGGGAGTATCAAATACTTACTATTTTGGATAGCAGCTATAGTGTATTAATGTATTTTCCTTTTGTGAGCGAGGGTAGTTATAATTGCAGGATCAAATAAAGCAAAACAGGTACCATATTAGCAAATATGTAACATTCCAAACTATCATTTATATTCCCTGTTAAAAAAAACAAAAACCCTCAAAATAAAAGCTCTGCTGCTGGGGCAGAAATCAAGATACAAGTAAATGAAACCAGCTGTATGGCCCCTGGCATTCATCTGATAACTTTAGTAGAGGTTTGTGATGGATGGAGGGTTATTTTTATAGTGTCATTTTAAGAAGGACGTTATTTGGTTTAAAACATACACTCTTTGAAATTACCTTTTTTAATATGTAGCTTTAGAGTAACATTGTGGAATTGAGAAATTAATGTTTTTGTTTCACTAAGTATTTCATGGATTTTTTAAATGTGCAAATTAAATGAAACTGGTATATTATAAAGCTTTTATGATGGTTACCTTGACGCTGTTTCTTTCTTGTAACTCTACTTGGAAGTCTTTTGTTTTGACAGTCTGACATAATGTAAAATATAGGAAACGCAATTGAACATATGGAAGGCATGAGTGAAACACTTTATTTGAAAAGGTTTCAGGAAAAGAAATGTATTTGGTAGCTTTAATATACAGTATTATGTATATTAAGCAACGAATAAATTAACTGTGATGTACTTTAACAAAATTTACCTTAAAGAATTTGTAAGAAAATCTCCTCTGTTTCCCATCCCTCCTGTTTACTAAATTGTGTGTCCCACTACCTATTTATTTGTGTAAGGCAATGGTCACCAACGAGTAGATTGGGATCTACTGGTAGATCTTGGAACCTTTGACAGGTGATCCTGACAGGTTTGGCTGGGAATCTGTCAAGTGCCAGCACTTCATCTGCCCCTCTAAGCACTGCCGTGCTGCTCCTGCCCTCTGACTTGGAGGTGCCCCTCACCCCCAGGAGTCTCCTGCTTGCTGTGCAGGGCGGAGGAAGTAGAAGAGGTGGTGCTGATGTCACGGTGCTCCTCCCCCCACCCTGTACCCCACCTCCACAGAGCAGGGGGGCAGGGATGGAGAGAGTTTGCTGGCTGCTTTTGGGAGTGGTGCAGGGCCAGGGAAGGGGTGAGCCTTAGTCCCACTGTACCTCCCAGAAGCTACCTGTGGTAAGCGCTACCCAGCTGGAGCCCACATTCAGAACCCTGGGCCCAGTTCTGAACTCCTCCTGCACCCCAAACTCTGGCCCTAGCCCTGAGTCTCCCTGCCCCCAAACTCCCTCCCAGAGCCTGCCCCCTGAGTCCCCTCCTACACCTCATCTCCCTGCCTCAGGCTCAGCTCAGAGCCCCTCCCGTACTCCAAACCCTTTAGCCCAAGATCAGAGCCTTCATCCCCCTCCCCCGCACTTCAACTGTCTGCCCCTAGCCTGACAAAAGTGAGGATGGGGGAGGGAGGGTGGAGTGAGCCAGGGGCGGGGTCTTGTAGAAGGCAGGGGGAGAAGGTGAGCAAGGATATTTGGGTTTGAGGTGGATCCTGGATTGCACTTCAATTCAAAAAGTGATCTCATGCTTAAGAAGGTTGGAGAGCACTGGTGAAAGATATTATGACTCCCCCATTACCATAGATTGTACCTCACAATATTTCATGTATTTGATTAAGACATAAGGAAGTGCCGTTTTTCCCGTTGTATGTTTGCGGGCTGAGGCATAGAGAATCCAAGTCACTTGCCCAAGGTCCCACAGGAAATATGAGGCAGAGCAGGGACGTGAACACAGATTTCCAAAGTTGTAGGTTAGTGCCCTAACTATTAAGCAGTTCTTCTTACCTCATGAGATTTGATAGCCTGCTGGAGTGTAGCAACAAAAAGCCATCTTACTCAGGGACATTAAACTATGATTAGGTATTTCTAGAGATGGAAAAAATTATTTAATAGCAGCGTCTATCCCTGCTGAACTCTGAGAACTGCACTACTGTCCTCTGTCTGGATTAACACTGAGCACTCCTAAAGCCCTGTCTTCATTCAGCTTTTCCTGCCGGGCTTGGAGTGACTCCCTCTTGGTGACAAGAGGCTCTCATGGAGATGTGCCGTGTCCATTTGTTTGTCAGAATCTCGTGTATCCTGTGTACCTTCTTCATGCAATCCCCTTTTGGCTCTTCTGCAGGGTCTCTGTCCCGATCATGTTTAATTCCTTTGTAAATGCCCCATTTTGGCCATGTTGCCTGTTGTAAGTCAAGCTAATTTATATGCACATACATTGTATATAAATTGCTTGTTGTTCCCCCTCCCATGATCCCTGTCTGCTTGCCTGTTGTTAGAGTGTGATCGCCTCAGAGAAAGAGCTGACTTTTGTTAGGGTTTGGAGAGTACCTTGTAGATAGTGGACTAAATAACAGTGCTAAAAATGTCTCTTAATACAGGGGTGCAGGAATTAGAGCTCTTAAATGAAGCTTAAGCAAGAAGAGGACTGGTCCCATGGCTTTGCATTTATTTGTTGTTCATATTCCCATTGCACCTAGGAACCTAATCACAGACCAGGACCCCATCATGCTAGGCATTGTTAATTCTTGTTTCTTTCCATTGGTGATTCAGTATAATTGGGGTGGGGGTTTAAAAGGACTGTTCCCCCTCAGTTGCAGTCCCTTATCCAGTACTAATCTCAGCCCAAGATGTGGGGAAGAGACTCCCTGTGAATAGGGAGCACTATTGCTCCTACAGAAGTGGGATAAAGATTGCATTTGAATTTTTGTCCTTGCACATGGGGCTGATTGCCGGGGGGGGCGGGGGGGGTCAGTGTTTCGATCTGCTTACACACCAAGTCAATCTGCCTATTGAATAGTTCAGTCTTATAGCATGTCTCTTTGGGCTTATGTTCCTCATAAGGCTTTGTTATTCATGTTTGCCTAAGGTTTTAAAGACACGAACTGTTTCCATTGAAATCAGTAGGAAAAACTGCACTTAACTTCGTTGAAGGCAAAATCAGGCGCTCAGTTGTTGAAAGTAATTGATGTGCATTTTTTCTTTAAGGTGTATGTGATTTATGTGTACCATTATAGAGGTAGTGATCTCTTTGTTTTTTCAAATTTTGAATAGGTAATCATGACAGTAGCAGAGGATTTATTGTGTTCTGCTTCTCAGAATAGTCGCATTTCAGTACAACGAACACAGGCTGGATGGCTGTTGATATCTTCCCTAATGACATTAGGTAATAGGTTTCTAAAAGTACACACACAACTAAATTGAAGTACTTTTAAAAGAAATCCATATGACTAACTTCAATACCTGTTGTCCTTCACTTGCCTTCAATATTTCTCAGTAAAACTGATCCTAAAATTATTAATGTAATTTTAAATCTCTGGTAAGAAAAAGTGCATAAAAGCATTGTTTGTTACCATAAAACTTAACCATTAACACAGAGGGAGATCTGCCTGCAGAACAATGGCAGGATTGGACCAGTACTATTTAAATATGTAAGATGATTTGCAAGATGAGTCCAATAAAATCTTATGTCTTGACTGCAAATGGTTAGAATTGTTTGGTATAATATGTGTCAGCATGAGATGAGAAGGATATCAAGGTAAAAACAAAAGGAAGGAAGTATCATGTCCTCACTGAATCGGCCAGGCACATGAAGTGTTATTAAACTCTAACCATATTTAATATTGTCAGAGTATTGACCCTGATGTTTAAATCACACTTCAAACCCTCACTGAGTCTTTTTGTCTTCATTTCCATGTTCCTCCTGCCCAGCTTTCAGCATTTGAACCTGTTTGTGCCCACCAATCCTATATTTCCCTTTGATGAGCGATTTCTGTATACCAATCTGTGCTCAGAAACATTGCATTTTTGAACATCGCACCAAATTAATGTTTGTCTTTCATGTGCTTCTCACCTGAGTCCCTATATGGCAAGTTTTGTGTAGAGCTGAATAACAGGTTTATAATATATTTGGGTTATGCAGCTTTAACAGTAGCAGTGACATATTCTGTACAAAATAGGGCATGTGGCAGTAGGTTAAGGAATAATGTAAGGACGGATGGGGGAACAGACCTTTTAGAATGTAGGTATGATGATTTAATATAATTTACCTTTTAAAGTTCCTCAGATTTGCAGTTGACAGTTTTTAAAACTTACAGGTCCTGCAGTTGTCCAGCACTATCTCCCAAGAATGCTTTTACTGTGGAAGTGTGTCTTTCCACTATCTTCTAAAGATCTGGAAACCGAGAGGAGTCGGGGAGATTCATTTACCTGGCAAGTAACATTGGAAGGCCGTGCTGGTGCTCTCTGTGGTAAGCAAAGTTTAGTGCATTTTTTCTTTTTGAGTATTTGTCCTTCAAACAACATAAAGAATAACATTGATGCAGAATGTATGCTTGTTTTCAATTAACTCCATTACAGACTATGCTTCCGTGGGTGTATGATTATGTTGGTAACCATCTTGGTGGAGGTATTTTTCATCCTGATATGTTTTTTTCCAAAACAACCTATGTAATAACTCTATTTTTATTATTTTTATTTATGTTGCTATAATGCCTAATGACCTGCTATCCTAGATATTGTACAAATACCTGATAAATGACAGTCTCTTAAATAGCTTATGTTCTACAAGACAAGATATAATAAGTGGATCAGATAAATGTGGGGTGGGGGAGGTTGGGGTAACAAATATAACAGGGAGGTAGGGTGGGAGTTACACTTCTTAGGGAGTAGAAGGGTTCACAAAATCACCACCTATCTACCTGTTATCCTGTTACTGTTTTCTATATGCATGATCAGATAGGTAGTTTTGATGAAGAATTTGGTGGTGGCTATACAGATTTTGATTGGGAACTTCTTCCATTTGAAAGTCATGGGAATAAACAAGGCAAGTGCTTGTCAGAAAAGGGGATAAGTTGGGTGACTGAGGATTGGCAACAGAGCCAAAGCAATGAATGATAAATAATGGGTGTTTATCATCTACTCTATATTGGAGAGAGTTTGTCTGTGAGCGAGTGAGTCTGTCCATCCATCCATCTGTGTTCAAGAACTCCTAAAAGATAAGAGCTAGGACCACCAAATTTGGTGTACAGCTTCCTCTTATCATAACTTAAAGTAAGGTCAGGGTTTGGTTGTGCCAGGAAAATGGGATATGCCTGGAGTGGGATTGCTTCTCATAAAACCATACTGAAGAGACAGAATTACCAGGCCAATGAAAGGGACCGGGTGGGGGCACTCCCCCATTCAGAACTGCCCCAAACCCGAGCTTCCCACTCCCAGGAGCCATTTACACGCACACACCCCAACAATTTGTATGGGATATGTTGGATGTTCCCCTTTGTCAGGGAGCGAGGGGAAAATGCACAGTTCGCTGCATTCCTCACTCTCGCTAGGGTGCCCAGGAGGCAAATGAGCCTGGACCTGCCTCAGCCGGGGCACATGAGCCCTTCCATGGGCTGTACCAAGTGGAGCTTCAGCAGCCATGGAGAGGTGCTTTTCACCTGACCGCAAGATACTGCAATGAGAGAGGGCTGTGGTTGTCATCTCTCCCCAGGGCAACCTGAATACT
Source organism: Pelochelys cantorii (assembly GCA_032595735.1). Lineage (NCBI taxonomy): Eukaryota > Metazoa > Chordata > Testudines > Trionychidae > Pelochelys > Pelochelys cantorii. The sequence continues at coordinate 81,629,141 of CM064329.1, read as the reverse complement.
GAACCCCTCATCCCCAGCCTTAGCCCAGAGCAATGATTTAAATCAGCATTTCCCAAACTATGGGAAAAAAATACCAGGCCTCAGTGTGGCTGCCGGGAGGGGAGCAGGGTGGGGCGGGCTGGGAGGAGGTGTGTGGGAAACCGGCCGCTGGGAAGCAGGGTCAGGGGGCAGCGGAGATCGGGGGGGGGCCGGCGGAAGCAGGGTTGGAGGCAGCGGGGCTGTCCGGCAGAGATCGGGGCAGGTGGGTGGCAGAAGCAGGGCTGGATGGGGGGTGGAGGGGCTGGACTGGGGAGATCGGGAGGAGGAGGACGGGAGAACCAGCCGCTGGAAGCAGGGCTGGATGGGGGCAGCGGGGCTGGCCAGGGGACATAGGGAGGAGAAGCGGGCGGGGGAGGAGCGAATCAGCTGGCGGGAAGCGGGACTGACCTGGACACACGCAGACCTGGGCACACGAGTGAGTCCAGCCCGGGGATTCCATTTTGTCCCTCTCCCTCCCCGCCCCCCAATACCCTCCCTCAAGTAGTTGCGAACTGCCTGGCTGGTAGACACACTCACGCAGCATGAGCACATCTACCAGCCAGGCAGTTCGCAGCTACGGACTGATACACCTAATAATAATAAAACTTACCTAATGAGAAAATACCGGACATTTTATATGGCCGGTATTTTCTCAATTTGTTTCCCGGACAGAACCCTCAAATACCGGACTGTCCGGTACAAAACTGGACACCTGGCAACCCTACCCCTCCTTGCACCCTCCCTCCTAGCCAGATACCCTACCCCCAATCTGCTCCTGCTCCTGCTTCCTGGAGTGCCCATGCGGTGCCAGGTCCCTCAAGCCCAAGCCCGGGCTGGGCGGAGGATGCAGCCGGGTGAAACACTGAACATGTGTTCATTTTTAATTCTTTTTTTATAGGCGTTTATATTTTTGGGCTGCAAAAAACAGTACTTGAAAAGAACGGGTTCCAACTAAAGTAAAAAGTTTGGGAAACCCTGATCTAGCCAACTTTCTATCCTTCTTACAGTCCATTTATCCAATCCATATTCCCATAACTTGCTGGCAAGAATATTGTGGGTGACCGTATCAAAAGCTTTGCTAAAGCTGTCACTGGGGGCTTTGGGAGGACCAGAAACAACTTATTTGAATATTCATCATTTGCTTAATGAATATGCAAATACGCAAATGAATGTTACTGGTCCTCATGTCAAAAAGTTTGGGAACCCCTGATTTAAATGAAGCATGTGTGTTTTCATTTTATTTTCCAAAAAAACAAAAATTGACTTAAGGATCTGAGCAATGCCAGGTAAATCTTCTAGTAAATAATAAGTTGAATGGGTAGATTTGGACTCAGGCTTAACTGTGTAGCAGGTCAAAATAAGGTGCATACCTAGGCTCTAAAATTTCTGAGAGAGAAGCTTGTATTGATGAGAGTACACATTTTTAATACCATCTGTTTGGCTGCTTTTCCCACTTGCCCACCTCCTGGGAGGGAGAAGAAGCAAGCAGAGCTTCTCCCTCCCCCACTCACTTTGCGTTACAGCCCATCATCATTTTTATGGGAAGGTGGAGAGGGAACAGAAAGAGCCCAGTGGGTCATAGCAGCTCTGTTCCTTCTTTCCTCTTCACTTCTTCCTCTGGTGAGCGTTGGGATGGCATCTCTTCTTCTTCTCTTGCTCTCTCTGGGCAACATCCAGCCTTCCAGGGAATGAAGACAGGGGATCCAACTGTAGTCTCGCATAGACCTGGCAAGTGGGGGTGAAAAACCCCAGATCTAAAGAAAGAGGTGGTGAGGCTGGGCGCAAGAACACTTAGGGTCTGCAGAGGGCAAAACAGGTGTAGAGATGAACAGATTGGGGACTCGAAGGAGCAGAACTGATGGGGGCTGGGAGGACAGAATTAGTTGCTGAACAACCCCCCCCCCCCTTTTCAGACTGGTTCAAGTGCTAGTTAGGACTAAACTTAGAAATTGATGTCAAGAAGTTTGTGTTTGATGCAATGGAAAAAGGAGGCAGTGGAGGGAAGGACTTACAGAGAAGAGAATGCTGATGTAGTCAGAATGACAGGCCAGGAAGATTATCTCTGTGACTGCATTTTGAATGAACTTCAAGGAGGACAAGGTTTTAGACATCAAGGTCACAGAGGATAACAGAAGTCAACCCATGAGATGATTAGATTAGGTCAAGATTTTTTGCGGTATGGGCAGAGAGAAGAGAAATCTTGGAAATGTGGAAGATGAAGCTATAACCCACAGACATAGCCTGGGAGGTGTGTGTTATTGACTGGCTTTTATTTTTTTTAATTTTTTTTATTTTAAAAATGTTTTCCCAGAACAACGGCATATTGGTCAGTTAACCTTATTAGAAGCTTTGCTTCAATTAAAATAACTAAAAAAATTAAATATTGAAAAATGATGGAGCTCAATCATGAATTAGAATCTTTGCTAATATACTGTGACATGGGCAGAAGCTGTTTAAAAATCTTAAAATAAATACTAATATGTTGGACATCTTTCTCTCTCTCTAGTCCATTTGACGGAGGTATAATAGAGATGAATTTTCTAAAGTGATTTCAACAGTTGGAAACCTAAGGCCTTGTCTACCTTAGAAAAGGTTTTTCAGCTATAATCTCTCGTATGGAGGTGCAGTTTATATAGACTTGTAAAGGTGCTGAAAATGTGCCGTTTTCCATTTTAATCAGTAATTTTTCTATTTGTCATTTAAAATCTTAGGTCAATAATGCTGTAAATATTTTCTCTGTTTTATTTTGAAATCAGCAGTGCCATAATTGGATGTAATTTTCAGTTAAATAAATTTTATTAAGTTACAATCCATTTCTTTTTCTAGCTATCAAAACCTTTGTTTCCTATTGTGGTGGTCTTCTTACTGATGAAGTTATTCAAAGATTACTTCCTCCCCTCCCATGTGCTGTTGATCTATTGACACAGTAAGTGAATCATTACATTTTTAAATAAAAGTAAGATGTAATTTTATGTTAAAGTGCAGTAAAATATTCCTCTGGTATTTTCCTGATATAATGGATTGTTTAGACAAATGAATAGACTTTTAAGGTAGTATCTTACACAGGGGTGGGCAATAATTTTTAGCCGGGGGCCATTCCGGAAGGAGTGGAACTTAAAACAGAAGGGGCGGGGCCAGGATGCTTCTGGGCTTCCCCACCCCCAGACCATGATTGGTCTGGGGGTGGGGGAGCCCCTTTATTTCCCCCCCCCCACTATGCACCCATGCCCATGGCAGGGCGGGCAGAGACTTCGCACGCTTGGGGCAGGGGAAGCACACAGAGTTTTCTCCGCCCTACCAGGAGCATGGAGCACTTTGAAGTGCCACACGCTCCTCACAGGGCAGGAGGAGGCTTCGCGTGCTTCCCCTCCCCCAGGCCAATCAGAGCTTGGGGGTGGGGGAGATCATGAAGTTGCCTCCACCCTGCTAGGAGCACGCAGCACTTCAAAGTGCTACATGCTCTTGGCAGGGCGGAGGAAACTTTGTGTTCTTTCTTTCCCCGCCCCCAGACCCTAATTGGCCTTGGGGCGGGGGAGTGGCAGGTCCTCTGCAGGCTGGATCAACCTGCTTGGCGGGCTGGAACTGGCCTGCGGAGGCCCTTTTGCCCACCCCTGATCTTACAGAATATAAACCCTACAACCATGATCCAAATAAACTGGTACAGTACTTTGGGCTTGCCTTTACTGCACTGGTAGCTCAAGTTATAACTTGAGTTTTGCCCCCAAATCTACTGTATGCACGCACAAATTTCTAGCTCATGTTACCTGCTGTTTTAAGATCAAGGTAGCTGGCCCACCATGAGTGAGGGTTAGGACTGTAGAGTTAAATACCACTTGAAGTTCAGTACAGCTGATGTGGGAGCTAATAATGCTGTGGGGATGTAGCAACTCAAGCTACAATTACTCTTCAGTGGCTAGTCCAGTTACTCAGATGCTAATATCAAATCTCTCTGTGTAGCTTGAGTGTTTCTTCTTGTTCTCACTCAAGCTAGGCTAGCTTCAGTTACTCAAGATAACTGTTGTAACAAAGACAAGTCGAGCCCTACAAATGTGCAGATATCTGAGGAACATTTTTGCAAATTAGAAGTGGATACAAATTTTGGATCTGTGTGCAGGGCTCTAAAGACAAGCCTTGTGTCTTGGGTGTTTCCTGTCATGCTAAGAAACAAAATGTGAAATCAGTTTTCTTTTGTTAATTTTAAATAACACTATGTTTGTCTGCAGAATTTTTATTTTTTGTAGTTTTTGATCAAGTACAACACAAATAGTGATATTTTCCTATTCATGCACATACCTAGCATTGCACAAGATAGCATTTTTGTGTGCTTTCTATATACATAGGAGGACGGTATTTATGTGCGCATTGGTTCCATTTCATAAACAAATATATACAAAGCACAAAATTACTCTAGAGACAGAAGTGGTTTATAAATGGACACTTCTTGTATTTAGACTGTTGTTCAACATCAAAGTTATTCCTTCCCATCCTTTGTTTTCAGTATTTTAACTATTCTGTCACTTTTGAACATTAATGTCTAATATCTTTTGGATATAAACTAAACCATGGTGGGACAAAACTACAAAAAAGTTAAATGTAAAAGAAAGGCATGTAAAGTACAAGACAATATAAAAGCTTTTTATATTTCTACAAGAATGCATAAAATACAGTTTGGGAATAGGAAACGAAGGTTTTGAGAGTTACTAGAAATGTAAGATGTTTGTTGGTATGCAAATTAGGCAGCATCTGTAATGTATGTAGCTTGAAGGGTAGTGAATACAAATTAAAGCAAATCAGTAACTGCAAATTTTTATATAATACTTGATCTCTCTTTAATGTATGTTATATTTTTAAGGCTCCCTTCAATACATAAAATGTATGGAAATGCTTTAAAAACACCATCAGTGATATACAGGCACAGACTTTATGAATTATTAACTTTATTGCCTGCCAAGACTTATGAAGGTATGTATTTTCTTACCAAGAGATATAGTTTTGAGTAAAAAACAAAAAAGATTTAAGAAACACTTATTTGTGAGTTTTCACTTAATAGCAGGTATACAGTTAGCAACATTTATTTGCATTTTTCTTTCTCAAATGCCCATTTTATTATTTTCCATGTTGACAGTTCGTGGAATTACATGGAAGCCACTCTGTTGTTTAGTTTCTTGGTTGCAATACACTTTAAATATTATCACTTTTTCCTTCTATTAGGAAGCTAGAAATTTGTCACGAATTTCTAGAATTGAAGATAGGCAACCTTTGTAATTTTAATTTAATATTAGAGTTCATTCACTACGATAGGACTCATTAGAAAGTAAAATTAATAAAGCCAGGAGAAATAATTTCAGTACAAACCAATTGCACAATCTGTTACAATAGATAGAATTTACTTTGACTCATATGACTAGACCATTACATTACAGTATATTAATCTGGGCGCTATAGATTGCTGGACTTAAATGTTACCTCATATGTGTAGTAGCTATGGAAGAGTCAGCCTGTTTTAAGATTTAGCAAGATGAAACTAGCAGCATTTTAACTTGATCTTTAAAGGTCAATAATAATTTGAACAGCTTAGTACTAGACTGCTGATTTTGGTTAATTCATTTAAAAATTTTGTCTTTGAATTATTTTCGGTGTGTGTGTGTGTGTGTGTGTGTGTGTGTGTGTGTGTGTGTTGGGGGGATTGGTTTTGTTTTTTAATATTGCCATTAGGTTAGTTTGCAGCATAACTATGGGTGGAAAGTACACATTCCATTATAATAATCGTTTAGTAACCTGGAAGGTAGAGCTGGTGTGTTTGGCAGCTGAGAGCTGGAGAATAGCATAATTCTCTACGGCAGAGGGGAGCATTCCATCACCCTTCCATCTGCATTTTGCTGTGGCCTGAAAATCATGAAGGAATTTCTCATCCTAATGAAATCTGCTCCATTGAGCGGTAACAATTAACCAAACTTTTACCAGGATAAATCATCATCCCCTCTCGCATATAACTGGAGACATGGTATAATCCACAATTGTGAATGAGTTTAAAAGACAAAAAATTAGCTACTTATTTCTCTTATTTTTATTTGAGCAAAACTTTATAGAATTAAAATTTGTATTTTTCATTGTAATATTTGGGGATTATTTAATTCAATTGAAAAATAATCAGTATATTAGAATCTGACATGTTTAGGCCTGAATTGAGTGATACAAAAACAGTGCTCATCCCACATTCATGTTGCAACAGTTTATAACTAACGAAGTCAGTAGTCGCATTGCTGAAAACACTGCAAACAACATGACAACTATTAAGTCTTGAGCTCATGCAGAATAAATATATATAAGTAATTCTTTCTGACAGTTGTTGTCCTGAAGATGTTCATTCACTTGGAACCCAATAATATGGGAATTATTTAAGATATGGAGTAGAATCATAGGACTGGAAGGGACCTTGAGAGGCCAAGTCCAGTTCCTTGCACTCATGGCAGGACTAAATATCATTGAGGCTGTTCCTGATAGGTGGTGTTCTAGCCTGATCTTAGAAAATATCCAATGATGGAGATTCCACGACTTCCCTATGCAATTTATTCCAGTGCTTAACCACCCTAAGAGTTAGGAAGTTTTTCCTCATGTCCTCATCTTTTTCCTCCCTTGCTGCAATTTAGGACCATTGCTTCTTGTCCTGTCCTCAGAGGTTAAGAACAATAATTTTCTTGCCCTCTTTTTTGTAACCACCACTTAGGTATTTGAAAGCTATTATGTCCCCTCTTATACTTCTCTTCTCCATCCTAAAAATACAGTGTTTTTTTCACTCTTCCCTTCTATGTCAATTTTTATTGACCTTAGATCCAATTTGTAGCTCTTCTGTGGACTTCCTCCACTTTGTCCACATCTTTCCTGAAATGTGGGGACCAGAACTGGATGCAGTACTCCAGTTGAGGCCTGATAGCACACAGTAGAGCAGAAGAATTACTCCTTGTGTTTTGCTTACAACACTCTTGCTAATATATCCCAGAGTGATGTTTGCTTTTTTTGCAACAGTGTTACACTGTTGACTAATATTTAGCTTGTGGTCCATTATGACTTCTTAGGTCCCTTTCCTAAATGGAGTACTTTGCATTTGTCCTTATAGAATGTCATCCTGTTTAGTTCAGACCATTTCTCCAGTTTGTCCAGATCATGTTGAATTTTAATTCTGTTTTTCAAAGCACATGTAACCCCGGTCAGCTTGGTATCGTCTGCAAACTTTGTAAGTGTACGTTCTATTCCATTATCTGAATCATTGATGAAGATATTGAACAGAATCGGACCAAGAAGTGATCCCTGTGGGACCCCACTCATTATACCCTTCCAGTGTGACTTCCAGTTTTGCACCTGCTTTATAGTAACTCCATCTTGGTTGTATTTCCCTAGTTTGTTTATGAGATGGGCATACGAGACAGTAGCAAAACCTATACAAAAGTCAAGATATACCACATCTACCAGTTCATTCCTGTCTACAAGGCTTGTTTCCCTATCATAGAAAGCTACCAGGTTGGTTTGACATACTGATTATGATCTTATAGATGTTTGCAAATTGATTGCTTAATTACTTGCTCCATTATCCTTCCGGGTACAGTAGTTAAGCTGATCAGGGGTCTCATTCCCTAGGTTGTCCTTATTTCTCTTTTTATAGATGGGTACTATATTTGCCCTTTTCCAGTCTTCTGGACTTTCTCCCATTTTCCATGACTTTTCAGATATGATAGCTAATGGCTCAGCTATCTCTTCAGTTAGCTCCTTGAGTATTCTAGGATGCATTTTATCAGATCCTGGTGATTTGAAAACATCTAATTTGTCTTAATAGTTTTTAACAGTTGTACTCCCAGTATCACCTGCCTCATTCTTTCCTCTTAATGTCCATTCTCCTACCTCCACTGCTCTTCCTTTTTCCATTGCTGTATTTTCTTCCTTAATTTCTCCTCCCAGTCAATATAGGGTGAGTATTTTAACATCTGATTCCCAAATATTTCGATTTAGATTTTGACATGTAATGTATCTGACCCTCACTTGACAGTAATTTCTAGAAAACTGATAGGCGAAATTGCGTTTGTCTACCTACACAAGCCTGGCTAACTGATCTGTTGACCACCAAGTAATTTGTATTGAAGAATAGTGGTTTGAAGTCACTTGAGAAGGACCCATTTTACTGCATTAAGCCTTATATAAAAGCTAAAACACCCTGTATCAGACACAGCAAGGTAGGGAAGCAGAAGCCAGTGTTGGGGAGCTGTATCAGAGGCAGTAGTGCAGGGTGGGGCCAGGCAGTATCCCGGAGATAGTGCTGGGGGAAACCAGCCTCCTGCTTCCCTCCCTCTTGGTAAGTTGACTCAACCACCCAATAAGCCTAGGTCAAAGAGAGTGGGTGTTGGTGAATGTAGAGAGCAGGGGGCACAGTCCACTAGTGGATTATAAATCATCTTTTCTGTATCAGTGCCTTGGTCACAAAACTGCAAGACTATAAGGATACATCTACACAGCAACATTATTACAAAAGAACTAGCATTATTTCAAAATAATTTAGTCCGCGTCTACACAGCAGGCAGTTATTTCAAAATACTGTCAAGCTTGAGGACTTCTTACTCCGACTCCTGTAACCCTTATTGTATGAGGAGTAAGGAAAGTCAGAGAAAGAGTACTCTATTTTGAAATAAATGCTTTGTAGATGCTCCCAATTTTGAAATAAGCTATTTCAAAATAAGCCACACAATTGACGTAGCTCAATTTGCATAGCTTATTTCGAGGTAAGCTCTGCTGTGTATTCAAGTTAAGTCCTACCCTGTCCTATGTAATTAATCACTAATTTGAAATAAAAGGTATTTTCTTTGTTCCTAATATTTGCAGGAAGCTTCTGTGCTATTCTCAAGGAGCTAATGGCTGACTTCACTGCCACTGATAACCAGATGGCTGCCTCTACATTTTTACTTCCACCTCTCTGTCACCAGGACGATCTTCTTTTACTTGGCCCTTTCTTGCAGGAGACTGACCACAGATTTATTGAAGAGCAGGTATTTGTAGTACTGTTATAAAAATTACTTAACAGCAAAGTTCCCTCTAAGCTGCGCAGCTATTTTCTGAGCCCTGCTCAGAGGTTCAAAGCTCCCCATGCAGGCAGTGAGCTCAGATGACAAGCATGGGTGGGGGCTTCTGTAAACAGCAGCTAAATGCTGCTGCCTGCTGAACTGAAGACCTCCCAGGGTAGGAAAGCAGATGAGATAAGAAGGGAATGACTGGGGGTGGGAAGGGAGGGAGTCATTAATTAACTTACTTGGGGGGAAGTTAGAGAGGAGGGGAGTTTGGAGAGTCCAGTCTGCCGGAGGAGAGAAGGAGAGACAGAGAAAGAGACAGAGGCAGAAACCCAACAGTCTCTTCAACCTTCCTGGGCTGGGAAAGGGGAGGTAAAGGGCTGACGGCATGGGTAGGTGGGGGAAAGAGGGAGTCAGTGGGTGCTGGAATCTGTGCAGTGAGGTGGAGGCAGACGACAGTTTGTTTGGGGTACCCTCACTTGTTGCAGTACTCTCTGTTAGGCTGAATTGGAGGGAGGGGGGGAAAGCAGACTTCATGGTGTGTGTTTACAAAGTTTACATAGGTGTTAATGTCTTCAGATAAGAGAGGGTTTTTTTAACAGATTTTTTTTGGAGTGTTGCAGATATCTAACACTCGTATCTTAATGATTTTTTTAAAATCCTGTGCTACTAATTAATACATGGTAAATTGTACTGTATTATGGCCAGATCTTTGCCATGTGGTTGAGGTCTGGCTCTTAGAGGAGTCAGAAGTAGCAAGTACTAGGTGTAATGCTAGTTTTGTAGTATGAAACCTTATTTGCAAGCTCTTTGAAACATGCACCTGTCTATAAACCCTGAAGCCATGTGTTAATTTGTTCTGGGTCTTCAACTGTTCCTCGAGTGCAAGAAGGCTAATTCCCTATCTTTGTACAGCACCTTTGTAGCCACTAAGGGTACCTCACAGCAACTAGACACAGGTGTCTTGTTTTAATATATTTTCTTCCACATATATGGACTGCTTAATATACGTGGGTATGTTTTTATTTGTATTGGTGGTGCATATCCACATACTATCTCAATATTAGTGTTGCACATTAGAAATTTCAACCCGCCCAAGTATAGAAAATGTTAGAGGGAACACTGGTTAACAGTAGGATCAGCAGTGATTTGTGCCTTGGCCAGGAAGTGTGCCTGTCATATTTCTGCCTTTGTAGCTCCTCTTAGGTAGCAATATAGCTGGAGGAAGCCTGGAGTATGACCCTTACTCAATTTATGAGAAAACTGAAGAAGGTGATTCAGTGCCTAAACCTCTACCTCCTACACTGTCTGTTATCAGTGCTGCAGTCCGTCTCTTTGGAGTTATATTTTCCCATGTAGCAGAATCTCAAAGGTAAAGTATTTACTTAAATTCAGCATTAATTAAACAGAACTTAGAGAGAGTCACTATGTTTAAAATCTTATGGAAAATATAGACTAAAGATTCTTGAATATAGATGGTATGAATTGTGGAGGACATTTTCATGAGCTAAAAAAACTTTTGGACATAAATCTATATACAGTCTGAAAATTTCAGCCTTCTGTCTAATTATTGATGAGAAGAATCAGTAAAATGGACCATTTATATTCAATAGACAAGGTATCTTTTTATAAGAGCAGCTTCTTTTGGTGAAAGAGACAAGCTTTCAACTTGACACAGAGTTCGTCAGGTATGGGAATACATAAGAACATAAGAATGGCCGTACTGGGTCAGACCAAAGGTCCATCTAGCCCAGTATCCTGTCTGCCGACAGTGGCCAGCACCGGGTGCCCCAGAGAGGGTGGACCGAAGACAATGATCAAGCGATTTGTCTCCTGCCATCCCTCTCCAGCCTCTGACAAACAGAGGCCAAGGACACCATTTTATCCCCTGGCTAATAGCCTTTTATGGACCTAACCTCCATGAAATTATCTAGCTTCTCTTTAAACTCTATTATAGTCCTAGCCTTCACAGCCTCTTCTGGCAAGGAGTTCCACAGGCTGACTACACGCTGTGTGAAGAAGAACTTTCTTTTATTAGTTTTAAACCTGCTACCCATTAATTTCATTTGGTGTCCTCTAGTTCTTCTATTTAGGGAACTAATAAATAACTTCTCTTTATCGGCCCTCTCCACACCACTCATGATTTTATATACCTCTATCATATCCCCCCTCAGTCTCCTCTTTTCTAAACTGAAAAGTCCCAGTCGCTTTAACCTCTCCTCATATGGGACCCGTTCCAAACCCCTAATCATTTTAGTTGCCCTTTTCTGAACCCTTTCCAAGGCCAAAATATCTTTTTTGAGGTGAGGAGACCACATCTGTACACAGTATTCAAGATGTGGGCGTACCATAGTTTTATACAGGGGCAGTAAGATATTCTGGGTCTTATTTTCTATCCCTTTCTTAATAATTCCTAGCATCCTATTTGCCTTTTTGACCGCCGCTGCACACTGCGTGGAAGTTTTCAGAGAACTGTCCACGATAACTCCAAGATCTCTTTCCTGATTTGTCGTAGCCAAATTAGCCCCCATCATACTGTACGTATAGTTGGGGTTATTTTTCCCGATGTGCATTACTTTACGCTTATTCACATTAAATTTCATTTGCCATTTTGTTGCCCAATCACTCAGTTTGGTGAGATCTTCTTGGAGTCCCTCACAGTCTGCTTCTGTCTTGACTATCCTAAACAGTTTGGTATCATCTGCAAACTTTACCACCTCACTGCTTACCCCTTTCTCCAGATCATTTATGAATAAGTTGAACAGGATTGGTCCTAGGCCCGACCCTTGGGGGACACCGCTAGTTACCCCTCTCCATTCTGAAAATTTACCATTTATTCCTACCCTTTGTTTCCTGTCTTTTAACCAGTTCTCAATCGAAGAAAGGACCTTCCCTCTTATCCCATGGCCATGTAATTTACACAAGAGCCTTTGGTGAGGGACCTTGTCAAAGGCTTTCTGAAAATCTAAGTATACTATATCTACTGGATCCCCCTTGTCCGCATGTTTGTTAACCCCTTCAAAGAACTCTAATAGATTAGTAAGACAGGATTTCCCTTTACAGAAACCATGTTGACTTTTGTCCAACAAATTATGTTCTTCTACGTGCTTCACAATTTTATTCTTTACTATTGTTTCGACTAATTTGCCCGGTACTGAAGTTAGACTTACCGGTCTGTAATTGCCCGGATCGCCTCTGGAGCCCTTTTTAAATATTGGTGTCACGTTAGCTACCTTCCAGTCATTAGATACGGAAGCCGATTTAAGGGATAGGTTACAAACCACAGATAATAGTTCAGCAATTTCCCATTTGAGTTCTTTTAGAACCTTTGGATGAATGCCATCCGGTCCCGGAGATTTGTTAACATTAAGTTTTTCTATTTGTTCCAAAACCTCCTCTAATGACACTTCAATCCGGGACAGTTCCTCAGATTCGTCACCCACAAAGGACGGTGCAGATTTGGGAATCTCCCCAGCGTCCTCAGCCGTGAAGACTGAAGCAAAGAAATCATTTAGTTTCTCCGCAATGGCTTTATCGTCCTTGAATGGTACTCAGTGTTAGAATTAAATAACACGTGAATGAGAGAGAGTGTTCATAAGTTTTCCATCCATGATTAATTAACAGAGAAAGTATTATATAATGTCTTTGGTTCTTAATGTCTTTTTCTTTCTATGCTTAGTAGTAGTTTCTTAATTCTGACCACTTTACATTAACAGTCATTTTTCCAGATAAATGTAAAATTTGTTTTGAGAGGATTGTATTGCATATTAATTGTTACAAGGGCTCTTGAACATCAGGAAAAAAGGGATGAGAAGTCACAGTAAAATATAATCCTCTATCCTTCTTGACAATGACAGGCTAAAAATATTTTAAGACAGTAATTAGAAAATTAATGAGAAAAATAGTTGAAAAGTCTAAAATAAACAGAATATATATCCTAAAATAGTTGCTTGCAACTAGGGATGTTAAATATTGGTTAATTGAATAGTCAATTAACCTCATGAATTCTTATCGGTTAGTTGACTATTCTATAGTCCCCGGGCAGCTCCTGTCCGGGGGGAGGGGTCTGAGCTCCCGTACCCAGCACGAGCCAGAACTGATCAGGCTGCCTGCTCACCTGGCTCCTAAGACACTTTAAATGCAGAGCTGCAGCGGGGGGTAGGTCCAGTGCAAGCCGGGGCTGAGCTGGGTTGCTGGCCAGCTAGCTAAAAAATGTACTTGCAAGGGGTGGGAGGGAAATGCGTGTAGTCGATAGCATTAACCTATGAGCTTTTGCTTATCGGTTAATCGACTATACTATTACATCCCTACTTGCAACCAAAGAGAAACATGACAAAAGCCACAAAGCTTTGTTCTCTTTTATTTAAAAAGTCTTTTTGATTTAGCTTTATGATAGTATTAATTGTTGAAGGATGAAAAACATCAAAAGTTTTTCGTGTTGTTGTTCGTCCCAATTTTTAAATGCAAAAATGTAACAAGAATAAAATATTTACTTAGAGTATAGAAAATTTGATGGAGGATAAATGGTATCACGTACGTTGTTTTTTCATTTTGAAAGTACTGTACAATTAATCCTGAAATGGAGCATGATTGCTAGTGATTATGCTCTGTAATTTGATGCAAGGGGAAGAGCTCCGTTTAGTGATCCTGAATCTCTCTGTGTTGGCCAGCATAAATTGGGAGTGCTGCAGTACCATTGTACTTAGCCCTTCTTTGAATCACTGTAGGGCAGCTGCTCTGGTTGACTGTAAGCAGCAGTGTGAAAAAGGATCTGATATCATATCTAGGATTATTACATCAGAAGAAATATGATACTTTGAGATATGATCTTTCAAATGAGATGGTTTAAGATAGGAATTGGTTGATTCTATGGGCTTCATCAATAATCAACCACTTAATGCATTATTTTGTGTAGAAAGAAACAAAATTTCTCATTGTCTTTCCTTGTCAACACCATCCCCAAATACTTATTTACATATATCCTTCCTCACACAATTACTACATTATTCCACAAAGTATATTCCTGTACCGCTGTCACCTTCTCTCTCTCCTTATTCTTGCTTCACTGACTTTACTTTTCTATGTTTTGCTCTTTTCTGCATGTCTGGTATCTCTTCTTGGGATATAAAATGCAGCTTAAAATGTTAACTGGTTAAAGGGCCCATTGCACCACAGGGGGCCTCTGGAGCAGTCCCTGACCCACAGCACAGCAAAGTGGGCCCGCTGAGCTGGAGTGCTCCCTTCTCCCCCTGCTCCCCACCTGGGTGGGTCCCACAGTTAACCAGCACCTAGCCCAACCTGAGCACACATGTGCACCCATGCTGCTGTAAGGGTGGGGGCTGCTCTGGCTGAGCTGGCACTGGTTAATGGATTAACCTGGTAAGCATGCTGGTAAGGCAGTGCTGACCGAGTAGCCAGTTACCTCCCTAATCTCATCTCTTTTTTTTTTTTTTTCCCCTCCTAACTGTTTTTGTCTTGTTTTTCCTTTATCTGTTTCTCATGACCTCCACTGGTGGTTACAGATAACTGTATATAATTATGTGCTCATAAGGCATCCAAATCTATACCATTCTCAGACAGACAGTCCCCTTTAATGGGAACCACTCATTGGTAATCAGGTAATGAAAGATGATCTATAAATAAATAGCCTGTTATAGAAGAAAAGACAAAAAAGTATGTAAGGTTAGTAGATATACATGTGCTGATATCAAGTACAAAAAATCTTGTGGGCAGATATGTCAAGCAGAGGCAAGAAAGGGATCTCTGTGCATAAAGGGGAATGTAGCAAATTAAATAAGAAAAAAGTGTGATGGGAAAGGAATAAGAGAAAACCTGTGGAATATTACTTCAGAAAAGCAACTTACAAAAACAGTTCTATCTTAACTTGTTTTGCTGGAGATGTAGTCCTCTAAAGCTCCCTTTTAGATTTTGTCACTTCCTCGGATCTGTCTGTAGCATTGTGTTGCTGTTCTATGCATGTACAAGGCCTTGTAAAAAAGTAAATGTGTGTTGCCAAAATACTGAACTCCTTGTCCTGAAGTATGTACAATGTACAGACAAATCTTCTAGAGTGGATAATATTCCTTTTATCTACAAAATAAATAACATCAATCTGAATTAAAATGCTTCTCTGCTGACCTTAGATAATTGACACGTAAATTAGCTGATGAAAAGTCACCACTGTGTGGTGATGGTAGGATATTGGAAGTTACTTGAGGCTTCGAATATTGCATTTGCTATTCAAATGCTTTTATAATCTAAAGATTTTGTTCGATGTTTTTAAAATATAGCTTGACCAATATTTTTTTTCTTTTTTGATTTAAGGTTCCAAGTGTTAGAAAAACTGTTGGCTTCCATAAAACAAACAAAAGGATTACGACAGCAGACGGTACAACTAAATATCATATCAGCATTTTCTAGTTTTCTGAAGGTAAAACTCCTCCTTTCATAAATATTGGTTTTATTGCTAAAACTTGATGTCATTTCAGTTTAAGTGAATATCATGGAAACATTTCTGTAATACTTTCCAGTAACCAGTTTTGATTTATCAACCAATGTGAGGATCAGTCTTCAAATTTGAAAAAAAAACTAAAGCTGGAGTCCACGTCCCTAGAAGCCTCTCAGACTCACATTTTCTTGAAGAATGTTACCTTAAGCCCCTGGGAATCACAGTTGGACCTTCCCTTATTTCTTATCTGCCCTCTTGCCATAGAAGTAAAATATTAAACCAGAAGTATAATAAAGTAGTCTAGAATGTATATGACCCTCTTTTGTTGTTCATTTTTTTTATTCCCATTTCCTTGTTTCTATCCATCTCTTAACTTTCATTCTTCCCTTTGGCTTTCTTTCGAGTAGTACAGATGTTTGTCTAAATGTTAGTCTAAACAAGAAGTATTTCTTTTCTCCTTGTTGTCTAGAGATTTCTCATCTTTAATTTTCTTGACTCTGATTTTATCTTGGGGCGGGGAATATCTTCTTCCCTTTTTGCCCCCCTAAATTTTCTCATTAAGGTTGTCTTTTCAGCATCTCTTTCTTTTCCCATGTTTTCTTTGTAGTCATCATCCTTTCCACTGATCTGTTTTTTTTCTTCTCCTTATGTCCTATCTACTGTGTCCTTACTGCTAAGTCTGTGTTTGGCATTTTCCCTGTCATTGAAGGAGCGATCTCAATGACAATTTTTTCCTCCCACTTAGTAATGGAGGGCAGGGTTTATACTTCACTTGGAAAAGGAGTTAGTAGTGCTCTGTTATACCAGAGGAAAAAATCTTGCAGTAGGGGATCCCTTTATCTCACAAACTTTAAGGTCTGAAGGGACCATTTTCAGCTAGTCTTACTTGCTTCACATTGCAGGCCACAGAACCTTACCTGCTCACTCCTGTAATAGGCTCATAACCTCTGGCTGAGTTACTGAAGTCATCAAATCTTGATTTAAAAACTTAAAGTTGAATGTGTAACTTTAAAGTTATAAAAAAAATCTACCATTTATTTTTTGGTCAAACCATCAAGCCACTGATGCCTCATCCTGCAGTGGAAGGCAAAAACTAAACCAACGCCAGACTATCTTTGTCTCCAGGACTTAGGGAAAATTTTCTTACTGACTCCAAATATGTTAGACAGTTAGACCATGACTGTCCCAGCCTGACACTCAGGAAAAAAAATGTCCGTAATAATTTTGGAGTCCTTTGCATCTAGTTTCCCATTTTCAGCCATTGTGTGCAAGTAAAGCCTAATTGCATCAAGTGCCAGTTTGGACTCTTGGTAAGGATTCAAGGATCTTGCTCTTTCCCTTTGGCACCTGGAGTAAGTCTGTAGCATGCTTCCAATGGAGGCACCTTCCTATTTGGAGTGTCCTGTGGAGAAATGAATAGGGATGATGAAACCAGTCCTTTAGTATGCCTGTCCACTAAAACATTCTTCAGTGGCAGAGCTCTAGAAACACCCTGTGTTGCAGGACACAGCTGGAAACTGTGGGAGTAGGCCTAATAACCTTGGCTGTCAGGCAGTGTAGATAGCAACACTAAGGAAGAGAAGAAAGGTAGGTGCTCCATGAGGAAGGAAACTGGAAATGAATGTGGAGCTGGAGGTAGTATGCCAGTACAGAATCAAGGAGTCAGAAGGACCAGTCAACCAATATTGCCAGTGCAAATGGTTATGACATTCTGAGAAAATCTACCAGTGTGCTAAAATGTTTACTAAAAAATCACCCCTTCCACCCTCAAACACAGTACTAGATTCTCATGTATAATTGATGTTCTTCAAGATGAGTGTGCCTGTGCTACACTGCCAGCCCTCTTGGAGTTTTAGTGTGGTCTCCATTGTAGAGAAGGAACTGGAGGGTAGGGAGGCACACATGCATGATATCAGAGCGCTGAAGACATGCGAGTCAGGCACTGTGCCTGAGCGGCCCATGAGGATGCTGGTCTAAAAGCCTCCGATCGATGGTGCAGGGACGCATTGACACCTACAGTGGAGTACCCACAGGGATACTCATCTCAAAGAATGTCAGTTACTGCACAGGTGAGTAACTTCCTTTTGTGCTTTTCAGTCTGAATGCCATCAGGTTTTGGCTTAGGCTGGTCTCCTGGCAAACACTTTACATAGTTCCATGGAACACTTTAAACCGGCTACCAGGTAGTTTTATGCCTGGATCCATCTAGCTACACTATTACTGGAATGCAGCTCTGTTGGAAGAATTGCAGAGTATCACCCAGCTTGTAAAATAGCCAGGTCCCAGTCAGCGTGAAATTTGACAGTTCCTATTTTCATTGCACACTGTTTGAATGAATTTCAGTGTCGTCGTCATATGCTGTCCATCAGTCTTAATCATATGCATGTGCTCTCATTAGAATTTTTAAAATCTATATTTTATTTTCCTTATATTCTTTTCATCCTAATGTTCTTTCCCAGGTTTTCTGCTATAAGCACTTACTACAG
Organism: Pelochelys cantorii; assembly: GCA_032595735.1. NCBI lineage: Eukaryota > Metazoa > Chordata > Testudines > Trionychidae > Pelochelys > Pelochelys cantorii. Next base: position 81,611,139 of record CM064329.1, on the reverse strand, counting down.
ACTACTCCAGGTGAAAAGCCCTTCCATTAATTATTTTATCAGTATTCTTTTTGAAATGGTGCAGGTGTCATTCCTTATCTATATTGTGTGTGTACTATACTTCCCTTGAGGCCATTCATGTGTCAGTTCCAAAAAAGAGGGGTACAAATATAGTTGCCCCACATTTGAGTGATATTAAATAGTGTGTGCTCATGAGAAAACCAAATGTAATGTTTTTGTATGTATGTTTTTATTTGCTGAGTCATATAAGATTTTAAAAGGAAAAATGTACTTGATTAGGCAAGTCATGCCAATTAAAATGTTAAATTTATTTTTAGCACTTGGCTAGCTGCAAGGGAAGTTTAGGTCCAGAAGAAGTGAGAAGACCTGCACTGACTTTAATAATGGGTGCTTTGGAAAGCAGTAACCCACTGTTAAGATGTGCTGCTGCAGAATCTCTGGCCAGACTGGCACAAGTGGTTGCTGACAGTGCCTTCACTGCTGGATTGGCCCAAGTCAGTTTTGACAAGTAAGTCATTTTTAAAAATGTTTGTATTAAGCTGTCATTTGCTCAGGTTTATACAAATACTTGCAAGCTCAATATCTGTAATATTTTAAAGTAAACTAATTCATATAAAAGTACCTTATCCCAGATTCAACCACAGATACTTTTAAAATTATAGCAAAAGCATTGCCGCATATATGCACATAGATTGTGCATCTCATGCAGTAAAAATGCCTGTTAAAGAAAAAAGAAAAGAGACGTATCCATGCAAGTTTTTTTTAAGCTAAATCTAAATACAGAACTTGAAAACAGGCTGCTGCACCATTTTTAATACAGTAGAACCTCCCGAATTATGAAAACCTCAGGAATGGAGGTTGTTGGTAACTCTGAAATATTTTTTAATGCTAAACAAAATGCTGTGGTTGTTCTTTCAGAAATTTAAAGGTGAACATTGACTTAATACAGCTTCGCTGGTTTATGCAGAAGAAAAATGCAGCTTTTATACATCCTTAATTTAAATGAAACAAGCACAGAAGCAGTTTCCTTACTTTGTCAAATCTTTTTTAACTTTCCCCTTTTTTTAGTAGTTCTATGTTTAACACAGTATTGCATTTACTTTGGTGAGGGGGCATCAATGCTGTTGCGGCATAATTGTATACTTCTGGTTCCAAGTAAAGTGTGTAGTTGACCCATCAATTCATAATTCTGCTATTTGAGGGAGACCATGTAGGTGAAATCCATCCTCAAACTCAGGGCCACAGCATTCATCTAAGTGAAGCTTTTGCCATACTGCTACTCTGAGTTGTGGATGAAAAAGCTTTCCATGTTGACTTATCCATTGGTGACATGGAGACAACATGGAAGATCTGTGGAGGCCTCCCTGTGTGTTCATTCTCCCAGCTCAGCCCTACTACAGAGCTTAGGTGCTGCAGGGGCCTTTATACACGTTGCTGGAGCACATGACCTATGAGGAGAGACTGAGGGATTATTGGGTTTGTTTAGTCTGCAGAAGAGAAGAGTAAGGAGGGATTTGATAGCAGCCTTCAACTTCCTGAAGGGAGGTTCCAAAGAGGATGGAGAAAAGCTGTTCACAGAAGTGATGGATGGCAGAACAAGGAGCAATGATCTCAAGTTACAGTGGGGGAGGTCTAGGTTGGCTATTGGGAAAAACTATTTCACTAGGAGGGTGCTGAAGCGCTGTAATGGGTTACCTAGGGAGATGGTGGAATCTCCATCCCTAGAGGTTTTTGAATCTCGGCTTGACAAAGCCCTGGCTGGGATGACCTCCTGAGGTCTCTTCCAGCTCTATGATTCTAAGGTAAACTTGTAAAAAGTTAAATTTGTAAGGATAAAATATAGAGATAATTTTCTGTCAACGTATTTTTATTAAATATCAACTAAGATTTATCAAGTTTTTAAAAAATACAAACTATTTGAAGGTAATTTATTTAGAGAAGTGGTTTTAACATTTGTGAGATTTCTGAAATAATAAGGAAAAATAAACTGAAACTTTCTGGCAAACTGTTTTTACCTAGTTTCATGATAACTGCACTTCAAAGAAGTTTGAAATACATGCATTTATAAAATCTGTTTTATTGTATGATATGGTTGGATGTGGCTGAGAAAAATATATATTTTTTTTAAACCAAGGGTTTTTTCTTAGACTTTTCATTTTAAATTTGTGTCATTTGAAAGAGTTTACATGGAGATATCAACATTTTTAAACATTTTCATTTCTTTTTGCTTTGATGACAGAAATATTTAGGCTCTGATTTCAATCTGAAATGGAAACTTTATTTGGTGTAAAGCTGAAAGGAAATGCTTGGATTTGGAGTCCTCTAGCACAGGGACTGTCTTCATGTGTTTGGAGAGTGCCTCACACATAATGAGTGCTATCAAAAATAAATAAGAACATACTGATTATGAGAATATCTAGGTTTTTGTTCTACATATTAAGGGAAAGTAAGAGAGTTCCAGAATTGACTAGAAACCTAAAAGACAAGGATGGTGAATGACACAATTAGTGGCTGGAGAAAAGGAGATGGTTAGTGGAGTGGAACAAGTGGTCATTGATGCTGAAGATGGGAATGGGTTGGAACTGATTAAATGTCTTGGTTTGTTAGACTCTAAAACTTCTAGAATGTGCATCTAATGTGGTTCTGTGCAAGACTAGCTAGCTCAGTCTTATTTTTCAGTTTTCACAGTATTGATTGTATCTGTTTCAACAGTATCTAATGTAAAGCTGGTGCGATATACCAGGGGGTACAGTCCATACCAATGAGAAGCTGTCTCATCCCTATCCTGTAAGTGGGGGTGCCTTTTGCAATACCTGGCTGCTGTAGCCTCAAGCCTGGAGTGTGCACAAACAGCTTCTAGCATGTAACTTGCTCCCAGCTATGTCTGTGCTGTGGGCAGCCAGCCACGCCTTGGCTCTTACCAGCCTTAAAGATTACCAGTACTCTCCCAGTCTTTCACCCAGAAATGTATGTCCGATACTGCCCAGCCCACTTCTATAGGGTTGCCAGGTGTCCGGTTTTCACCTGGATGGTCTGTTATTTCTGGCCCCTGTCCAGTAAAAAAACCAGAAAATTTCCGCTATCTTCTGTTTTTCTCAGACGGAAGCAGCGAGGAGTGTGGGGATTTTTTTTTCCTGCCATGTTCAGGTTTTTTTGTAAAAGTGTCTGGCAACCCTACTCTTCTAGGCAATAAAACTACATTGATTCCATTATTCCTGCAAGAGAAAAATATGCACACAAGTTGGTACCCCAAATGGAATTACCCAGACACTTAAACAGAGTGGATTAGAGAGAAAAATAAAACAAATCTTTTAAGCACAAAAAGATTTTAAGGGTGTACAAGCAAGAGGCATAAAAGTCAGAAAGGGTTTCAAGTAAAATAAAAATGAAAAACTGATTGTGCCTCACTTAACAAACTATATTAGATTTAATGTTTTCCTGCCAGGTGTTTCCCTAGATTACTGACCAGACTCTTAGATCAGACTCCTCCCCCAGAGTCTAACATCTGCTTCATTTGTGTCTTCAAGTGCAGTGAATATATTGGGCAATAAGAAGAGAGAGGGGTCTCTGGGAGCCTTTGCATCTTCTTTTCATAATTCTGTCTTCCCTCTGAGGCACATTTACAGCTGGGAGCAAGGCAACAATCAATCTTTGAAAAAAGGAAACGCCTTGCTGTTTCTTGGATTTTGCCAAGATAGGATAGATGAGCAAATTATAATAGGGTATAGGATGTGAACACAGGTATATTCTGTCTCAGCTAGTGATTACATTATATTGATTTCTAATAGTGTGTGACTTTTTTGGACACAATATGCCTCAAATAGAAGGAAGCAATAACTGCACAGAGTAAAGTATTGAAAGCAGATAATTCTTCTACGTTAACATGTAAACCGGTTTGTCAAGGAGCAAGATGGAAAGGATTTGTTCTCATTTCAAAAGGCTGAAAATAGGTTTCTTTGTTTATTTGGACATCAAATGACATTTTGTTTGAGTAATAAGAGCAGAACATTGAGTTGGGCACGTGAGAGAATTTTGTGCTACTTTTATTGGAAAAATGCAGCAGTGCTAATTAGTTAAGTCCCTATTCCAGGCCTTGCAGCAGCTAGTCAGCAGTGTAATTCAGGAGAAATCTGTGTTCTTCTTTGACACCTAAAAATAACACAAATCAGTGTGTGATCACACCCTGAAAGTGCCTGTCAGGCAAAAAATTTCACTTGGTTCAGTACGGTTTTATGCTACTGTATCGTTTACACTGTTGCACAAAATGAGCATTCTAAAGGAGTGATGGAAGCATTTAATCCTGCTTATATTTTCCTGATACATTTTGAGCTCCTACATGAACTGCTAGCCACTGTGTTTGAAGAAATAAAATAGAGGTTTGTTGATACAAAATGGTCATTGATACATGAAAAATGTCTTCATAATAGCTTCAGATGCCCACACAAGGCACACTGATTCTTTGTCCAAAAAGAATACCATATAATATAGTGGCTAGGCTATTAAAGGTGCTATCCAATGTACAAAGAAAAAAATATGACAAATTAGGTCTCTTTCCATTTTTTTCAGACAACAAGGTGAAAGGCATTTTTTTCAGGTGTAGTCATTCTAAAATTCTAGTGATGGGGTGGCTACTCAGGATACTACTTAAAATTTTCTAGTTTAAAAAGAAATGCTTGTCAGAGTATTAAAGCATATTTGAGAAGTTGGTGGCTAGAAAGCAGCTGAAGGGACTTTTGGAGTGATTCAGCAGACTACAGGGTAATGATGCTGTTGTCAACAGTCTCAAATAGAAAATCTGGCTAATAATTAACAACAACAAAATGGAGCCACATAAGGATAGTAATGAAAATAGTGATTTGAAACACTATAAAACTTTTCCCTTACTCAGGTAATATGACTGATTTCAAATAAGGAATATACAACAGTGATACTTGGACAATGGCTCTTTGCATTATATGATGATAAAACACTGTGTAATTTAACCAGTCAGGATGCTTTTACTATGTTATTAACCAATTGTAGTTTATAAAATAACAATACTTAGTCATTTTGCTGTGAGAATAGTAAAGTACTATAGTAAATGAAACAATGAAGTCACACCACTGTGGCTCTTTTGCGTAATGATGATCACTCCCGAACCACTGAGGTGTGAATATCACTAGATTACACATTGATTTCAGAACAGGAAAAAAAGATGGAAACATGACCATTGGTACATAATCTTGAATTAGTTTCTTCTCTTTTAATATATAAACTTTAAGATCCGGATTAATTTGACCTGTCCTATGTTTACTGAAGAGTTTGAGTCATGGTTGCATCAAAGCAGTGGAACAATGTGGAAAAAAAATTCAGAAGGCAGGACAGTTGCATTAAAAATGTTGGCAGTTTTGAAAAAGACCCACCATCCTGTTCAGCCAGTTCAATATCAGCTCAGTTTGTGTCAACAAGATTGAATTGGTTTGGTTGAAATTTTGTAATAGACTAAATGTTGAAAAGCATTAAGTTGTGAAAAGAGTGTCTGTGCTAATAGCAGATACAAAAGAGTGGTGATCCTGTACGTAGTAGAATGAGGACTTGCTGTTGTACTTTTTGTTTGTTTGTTTGCTTTTGTTTAGCTCAGAAATGTGGACAGTATTTGTTTGGACAACGTTTCTGCTTTTGTTATGTTTGAAGAAATAACATGATTATTAAGTCAATCACATTGTATGTGTTTGTCATATATTTTAATAAATTGTCTATAGGTTTTTAAGTGGATTCTTTTCCCCCCTCCAGAAAAAAATATCGTACATGTTACTACGTCTGTGCTCAACAGGCCAAGTGAAAAGATTAAGCTCAGCATACCCTAACAAGTATAAGTTTTTCACAACCGTCTGTTTAAATTGAGAAATGCCCTTTGTTATTTTTGTGCAACTCTGGGGTAGGACATTAGTAGTACTGTACTAAAATACCTTTACCTATTCTGGCAACATAATGATTAACAAAATCTTTTGCTGCTTACATTTTACAACCAAAGCACTGGAATCTGCTATGTATAAAGATTACCTAGCAATGTCAGCTATTGTAGTCACATATTCTAACAACTTTTTTTCTCTTTGCAATTAATAGGCTAAAATCTGCTAGGGATGTGGTGTCGAGAACAGGACATTCTTTGGCTCTGGGATCATTGTATAGATATTTAGGAGGAATAGGCTCTACTCAGCACCTGAACTCATGTGTTGGTATCCTTTATACCTTATCTCAAGACCATACTTCTCCTGATGTACAGGTACTTTGTCACATAACTCAAAATGTCTACCCTCTCTATAAATACTAAAATATACCCAATTGTTGTGTGGGAGTAGAAGTTCTTCTAAAATATTAGATTAAAATTTGTTCAGTAGAATTCTTGAATGGATACTGTTGTTTTGAATTTATTGTACATTCCCATTAATCTTTCTTGATTAATAAGTGCCTGCTTTTTGTTTTGAGCTGCATATAATTTTTTGTCTGCAAAGCTATCTGTGTCCTAGCACTTTTCCTTTATGAAGATGATACAGTAAAATAGCTTGTCTCGGAGATCAGCTTGGTCAGTTGAGAAAGCTTGTTTGTGTGAGTCAAATTGTTGTGAAGATGAAGTCACATGGTTTTTCCTGAGCTACCTTCATACTTGTGGAAATTCCATCAACTTAGCTCATAAAACTATATATAAAATCTGCAAATTGCAGCTTTTAATTGGGATTAACATCTAAGAAATCAGTTGTCATTGAGGCTTTTGGATACTACTAATGACACAATGTTAACAAGCTTTGCCACTACGAAATGTAGAATTTTCCTTACAATATTTTTCAAAAAAGAGCCATACTTTTTTCCAGATATTTTGTTCTGAAAAACGAATTGTCTGTATCATCTTCATCCATCTACTCTCTTCCCACTTCAGAGCACTAGTTGTACCCATGTGTTCATTTTTATTTTAATCACAGACTTCACAAACTAGGTCTTAGGTTTGTTTTATTACATTAAGTGTGACATGCCTACATCTTTTTCTTTTACAGACTTGGGCACTGCACTCTCTGTCACTGATAATAGATTCAGCTGGCTCTTTGTATCACATGCATGTGGAACCTACCCTATCTCTTGTTGTCATGTTGTTGTTGACTGTGCATCCTGCTTATTCTGAAGTTCATCAGAGCCTTGGTCGCTGTTTAAATGCGCTTATCACTACGTTGGGGCCAGAATTGCAAGGTATCCATAAACAATATTATGTTTGATTTAGTAATAAGGACAGTTAAATATTTTTCATAGTACATTTTTCATAGGTTATGCCTTTGAGGCCAAAACATGATGGAAACTATCCTTCCAAGATAAGCATTTTTTTTCCATTGCCAAAATGTGGTCCTAAAAGCTTCTCATTGGGTTGAAAGTACTTATGTTTAATGTCTAGACACAGAGATTATTTGAGAACAAATTCCAGAACAAAATCAAGAACAAAATCCAGATTTAGGCACCTAAATAAAAATTGTCTGATTTTTTTTCCTGTGGAGCTGTGCACTCATCGTACCCACTGAATTCACAGCTCAAGGCAAGCATTCTAGCACTTGTCTACACAATGGAGTTAATCCAGAGGTTTTTGAAGCCCATCAGATAATGTGCAAGCTGCACTAATAGCATGTACGGAAATCTCTGCCATTATTTAAAAGGGCAAGGACGCCAGAGATCTATATAGCCTGGGGAAACAAGGCCAGGTACAGTGACTTGACAGGGAAAGCAACTGAAAAACTTCAGGGAAGGCATTGTATCTGGCCTTACCCCTCGGGATTAATAGAGAATGTCAGATCAGGCACCCTCCCTTTCTTCTTTGAGGTCCAGGTCCTGCAAGCTGCTTCATGTGTGCAGACCTCATTGATTTTCATGTGGCTCAGGGTGGGGCAGAATTATGCATATGTAAGGCAGTTTACAGGATGAGTACCTTAGTTTCCCGAATCTATAGCTCTTTCAGTGCCAAAGTCCACTTCCATCCCAATGACTCCCCTATAAGTGTATTCCTTCTATTTACGATTTTTTTACTTTGTTATTGATGATAAATTCACCCAGTCCTTCATATTAGTGTGATGTACATGCACTACCTTGATAGATTATTTTCCTGCCTGCCAATCCAAGGCTTTATTAACCACGTAATCCTCCACCTCACCATGAAATACTCTCTTAAAAAAGAAAGCACATCTTTTATATTGATATGGAAAGTTCTACTGAATCAGTGTGCCTGTAGTTCAAAAAGTGGGTAGTGGCATCTAGAGCAAGGGTGGGCAATAATTTTTGATCGAGGGACACTCCCAAGATTTTGGTAAGTGGTAAAGGGGCCACACTTTTCTATGGAGGAGGTGTGGGGTCTGGAATGGAGGTTGGGTCCAGAAGAAAGCTTGGGCTAGAGGATTGGGGTATAGAAAAGGGTCTGGGATTTGAAAGGGAGTTTGGTTATTGTGTCCTGGGGCACAGGATTGGGGTGCAAAGTCTAGGAGCAAGTGTAGGTACAGGAGAGGATTCTGACCTGGAGGAGGGGTGCACAGGGTTTGAGTTATGACCTGGGGCGGGAAATTAGGGTGCAGTAGGGGGTGCAGGATTGGGGAGGGGTTATGGATGCAGGAGAGAATTCTGGCCTGGGGGAGGGGCTTGGGAGGAGTTGCAGGGTCTCGGGTGGAGTTGTGACCTGGGGCTGGGGGGGGGAGAGAGTTGCAGAGGTTTTGGTCAGGGATCTGGGGTGTGGATACCTAGATGACTCCCAGCCAGCAGCCCAGTGGGACCCTCAGGAAGGCTTCCTGCCTACCACAGCCCCAGGCCGCTCTAAGCAGTCAGCTGCTGGGGCAATGTGACTCTCTAGGGAGGAAGGGCGCCTTTGTGTGCTGCCCTCGCTCCCTGCAAAGGAGCCTGCCTGAGGATCCTGGCTGTCTGTGAGCTGGATCCAGAAGCTTGGTGGGCTGGATCCAGCCTGTGAACCATATTTTGCCCACTCCTGATCTAAAGGCTAGAGAAAGAAATAGAGACAGGTCTACATTTACCACAGCCTTCTGTCTTACTGCCCCCCTCTATTAACTGGTTGTAATACCTGCCTACCTCTCAGTGGTATTTTGAGGCCTCTTGCTTTTTTGTAAAGTTAGAGTTATAGAAATGTAGGCCTGCAAGGGACCTTGACATGTCATCAAGCACAGTCCCCTGCACTGAGGTAGGACTAAGTTGTCTGTGACTGTTGAAAGGTGCAATAGAAGTGCTCAAAATGATGATGAGTATTCTACTTCAGTCACTTGCAAAATCCCCCTTGTGAATCATTTCATTAACAGTGAATGCCTTGTATAATTACTTATGTTTTACCTGTTATTTTAAAAGAACATAAAGGAAGGTTAATATGTTGGACCACTGTTTTTGTAACTGTAGGCAGTAATACTACAGTTTCTGAATTAAGAACTTCTTGCCTCTTGGGGTGTGCCGTGATGCAGGATAATCCTGACTGCCTTGTTCAGGCTCAAGCCATCTCTTGCCTACAGCAGCTTCATATGTTCGCTCCACGACATGTCAACTTGTCCAATCTTGTAAGCTGCCTGTGTGTAAGTATAGCTTTGAAAATAGCTTTCACATTTGCCTTGAAACATAAAACCTTTAACTAAATTTTCCATAAACCAGCTAGTTACCAATTGTTAAAATAAATTTAATGTTGTGTTTTATTAATTTGTCATTCTGGAATAGGGTGAGGGTTTTTTTTTGTCTTTTCATATGCATGTGGCCGTTCTTTCTTCTCTCCTTTTTATTTATCCATTTTCCCTTCCTTTTGTTTCTTCCTGATGTCTTCCAAGAGCATTCACCTGTTACTGACTGAGAATACGTGCTACTGTTCTTACACAAGTCAAACTTTCATTGAGCAAAAGTTTTTAATTCTGGACAGTATTTCTTCTCATCTATGCTAGATTAAGGTTTGATGAAGTAACTGATTACTTGTTAATATTCAGTATAAATAAGTAATATAGTTATTTAAAATCTAAGGAAATCTAGATTAGTTTGCTTTTCCTGTCAATGCTATACAGCTACCCCCCTAACTTGAGTTTTCAGACATGACACAGAAGTGATTGGTAACCTCACTTTTCAGGTCTGTCATCTCCCTTTGTAAAATATTACATATTACCTTTAATTGCCATGGTAGCTGCCATGTCCCCAGAATCTAGTTCAGTCCAAGAAAGCAATCATAATGTTATCATGGTTGGTCAGTTCTTCATACAGTAAATGTTTTCCAGCAAGGATGCATCCCCAGCTCCAAATGCAGCCTTCGTTTGGACAGGGTATTGGTGTCCCGGTTCTTCTTTTTGAAGAAAAAAAATCCTTGTACTATAATCATAGGACTGGAAGGGACCTCAAGGAGTCTTTTAGTCCAGTCCCTTGCACTCATGGCAGGACTAAGAATTATCTAGACCATCCTGGACAGGTGCTTGTCTAATCTGCTCTTTAAAATTTCCCAATAATGAATATTCCACAACCTCCCTAGGCGATTTAGTCTACTTTGCCTATTCTTGTTACATCCTTATTTTATACACAATACAATATGTATTTGCATAAGAACATTGTGTAGCAAGAGAAGGTGTTGACAAGACTTGATCAACAGTCATTATGCTGGTTCCCCTGTAAAAGTTTTCCCAGAAGTAAAAAAAAAAAATGTAATTTTTCTGGATTTTCTTCTATATCTCCCATTTCTGCTTTGGAGTTTTTTAAGTCTTCTTTTGTCTGAGCAGATGTTGCGTATCATTAGTATACATATCTTCTGATTTCTTCTGAAGTTCACATTTTTTCCATGTATGTTTTGAGGTTTTGGTAGAAATGTATCTGCAAGATTCAGAAGAGCCTCACATTATTATTGGGTTTAAGCATGATCCTTTTTATTTTGGGAGAATTGTAACAATCTTCAAGAAATGTCTCTCTGGGTGATTCACTCTGTCTTGGTGCCATCCCAGTGCCTTTGATCTGAGCGTTTCCCAGCAATACCTGTGTGGGCCATATGTGAAATGACTGCCTTAAGCACCATTGTCAGTTGAAGTAGCGCGTGGATCGCCCAGACCCTCCACTTCCTTCTCAGCCATCCCCAGCCTGAGATGGAGTTCTGCAGTCCTCTAGAGAAGAACAAGAAAAATAGTGTAGTGTAGTAGTATTGCTCATAGTTAGCGAGTTAGTGTTCATAGTTATTTATTTAAAAAGAAAAATATCGTTTTTCTGTCTGCCTCTATCTGATCCAGAGGCAGCGGGCGGGGAGTGCATGTAGTGGACAAGATTAACTGATAAGAGCATGCTTAATTGTGTAGTCGACTACACGTTGGCATCCCTATCGCAAACAGGGTAATGCAATGCTCCCATCAGACAGGTTTAACACCATACAGTCTCTGGTAGCCACAAAATACAACAGCCCACAAACCATGGCACACAAGTGCTTACAACTCCTGGGATCCATGGCAGCATATACCTTTGTGGTGAATCATGTACTGCCTTCAAGCATGGCTCTCCACCGTACTCAAACCAGATATATACCCTATGACCATTTGTTTGACCCTACCAGAAACCATAAGATAGCCACTGATGTGGTGGTACCACTGCATCAGTTTCTGTTCAGGAGTTCTTTTTACACCCATAAACCCGTACGTGCTAGGGACCGCAGACGCCTCCTGTGTAGGATGGGGAACTCATCTCCAAACTTGCATGGTGCAAGATTGATTGTCTGCGGCAGAAGCCACCCTAAATATTAACTTCTTGGAACTTTGCACAGTCCACAGTGCCTGCCTCCACTTCCCTCTGTTTCTCCAAAATTAGCATGTGTGGGTCATGACATACAACATAGAATCATAGAATACTAGGACTGGAAGGGACCTTGAGAGGTCATCGAGTCCAGTCCCCTGCCCTCACGGCAGGACCAAGTACTGTCTAGACCATCCCTGATAGACATTTATCTAACCTACTCTTAAATATCTGCAGAGATGGAGATTCCACAAGCTCCCTGGGCAATTTATTCCAGTGTTTAACCACCCTGACAGTTAGGAACTTTTTCCTCACGTCCAACCTAAACCTCCCTTATTGCAGTTTAAGCCCATTGCTTCTTGTTCTATCCTCAGAGGCCAAGATGAACAAGTTTTCTCCCTCCTCCTTATGACACCCTTTTAGATACCTGAACACTGCTATCATGTCCTCCCCTCAATCTTCTCTTTTCCAAACTAAACAAACCCAATTCTTTCAGCCTTCCTTCATAGGTCATGTTCTCTAGACCTTTAATCGTTCTTGTTGCTCTTCTCTGGACCCTCTCCAATTTCTCCACATCTTTCTTGAAATGCGGTGCCCAGAACTGGACACAATACTCCAGCTGAGGCCTAACATCGCATGCAGGTTTTAAATAAACAGGCAGGGAGGATTTTTATGCACCAAAGTCACATGAAGAAAGCAGGCAAGGAATCTATATCCAGTTCAAATTCCAAGCCTCTGTCTCGATTGGTTCTCCCAGCTCCCCTGGCTGACACCTTTGCTGGGTAGCTGAGTTAACCCCTTAGTCACCGGGTTCTGGTCAGCACTCCTCCAATTCATGACAGGGACATATCGGGTTTCCCCAACACCACCATAGATGCATGGAAGAGACATTTTCCCCAGGACCTCGTGTGAGAGCTCAGTCCCGCAGTCCTACACCAAATATCCACTGATGGGGACCACAGACCATAGATCTGTTTGTGACTCCCCACAACTCCAAGTGCACCTTTTTCTTCTCCAGAGTGGGCACTGGCAAATGATCACAGAGGGATGTCTTCCTCATCAGCTGGATGGATCACCTCTACATTTTCCCACTGATGCCTCTCCTCCCCAGGGTTGTAGAGAAGATCTGGATGTACAGGACTGGAGTCACTTGAATAGCCACTTCCTGGCTCAGAAAACCCTGATACCCCCATCTAACCCAGATGTCCGTCCCCACCCCTTTCCCTCTTCCTCTTCAACAGAATCTGTTAACTCAGGCACTGGGCCAAAAACATTACCTGGACCTGCAAAGGCTCCAGCTCACAGCCTGACTCCTCCATGGCTCTCACTTGCAGAACTAGAGTGTTCAGAACAGGTACAAAATGTTCTCCATATTCAGAAGCCTTCCACCCACTCCACTATACTCATCGATGGAGGCAATTTACAATGTCGTGTACATCAAAGCAAGCAGATTCAGCAAGAGCACCACTCACTGGCTACGTCTACACTACATGCTTCCCGCGCATGAGTTTTTGCATAAAAACTTTTTGCGCAAGAGCATGTCCACACCTCAAAGCACATTGCAAAAGCAATGTGCTTTTGCGCGAGAGAGCTCACGCTGCCCGGATGCTCTTGCGCAAGAAAGCTCTGATGGCCATTCACAGAATGGCCATCAGAGCACCTGTGCTTTTTCCCATAGGGGTTTCTTGCACAAAAGGGAATTATGCCTCATAAAAGGAGGTTTACCTATGGCAGAAAAAGCACTCTGTTCTGCTGTTTTACTCTTGATTTCCTTGTGCAAAAGCGCATTTTAGGTGTGGACGCTCCATGGGTTTTTGCGCAAAAACCTTGCAGTGTAGACGTAGCCTCTCTGGTACTGGGCAGTCTCCCCACACTCAAACAGTCGGGCCTTTCCTTAATTCGCTTTGGGTATACTTAGCAGCACTCATGGCCTTCCATCATAAGGTGGAAAATGTCTCCCTCTTCGCCCATCCTACCACAAAACATTTTCTAAAGGGTCTCCAAATCCTCCATCGTGATGTGAAAACTCCTGTCATCCCATGGGACCTAAACCTCGTCTATCATGAACTCACGGCAAAAACTTTCAAGCCGCTCACCTCATGCTTTTTACTACATCTTTCCATGAAAGTGGCATTTCCTGTTGTTATTACCTTCTCCTGTTGTATGGGGGAGATGGTGGCTCTTACGGTCAACCCCTCAATATGCCTCCCCCATGTTTTTTATACCACGTTGTTTAAGGACAATATCACCTTCCGTACTCCCCTCAAATTCTTGCCTAAAGTACCATCCTCATTCCATATCAACAAACCCTTCCATCTCCTAGTATGCTTCCCTAAATCACATACTAATTCCTTCAAAACGCCCATGCAGACATTTGGTGTTTGATGCGTGTTGGCTTTCTATGTCACCTTATGCAGTAGCTGTAGTTCTTCGAGATGAGTGTCCCTGTGAGTGCTCCACTACTCACCCTCCTACCCTTTGCTTTGAAGATATCAGCCTCTGACAGAGAAGGAACAGGAAGGTGTAAGCTACACATGCAGTACTTTAGTTGACAGCACGTGAGGCAGACACCGCTCATGTGCGGCCTGGATAGAGACTGCTAGGAAACTCTCTGATCAAAAGAGATGGGACAGCACCAAGACTAAGAGTGGAGTACCCACAGGGACACTCATCTCGAAGATATCCAGTTATTGTACAAAGTGAGTAACTGTCCTTTTAGGGATTCTTCTTTCCTCCCCCTTTACACCATATTTTATCCTGGATTTTTATTTGAATAGGTAAAAAGCATTTCCACCTATCTTTTATGACAGCACTTCAGACTAAGGAGTTGCTGTCCTGTTGATCCGTCAACTTATTAGCATTTTCATCTGCGTGCAAATCTATAAAATGAATGTCTTGTCCACCTCCATTTACAGTAGTATCTCTCTAAACTATACAAAAAAATGGATCTCTCCCCACTTCTCAGCAAAGATTTATTAATAGAGTGCTTGTATTTCTGAAACTTCATTATTTGTACAAACAATATTTCAGTATGCTTGTAAAGTTGTTACAGTAGATTATGGAATATTTGATAAAATTTATCTATGCTCCTCAATTAAAGACTGAAGTATATTTTGTAGTGTGTATGTGTGTTCATTTAAGCCCCAACCTGCTTGATGTGGGTAGATTCTTGTGCCCACACGAAGTCCCAGTGAAATCAGGGACTCCATGTAGTTGTAGATATCTTTGTGTAATGAACTCCTTGCAGAATCAAGGCCCCCTACACTAATATATACAGCTTAGTACTTGGCAATAGGTCTCTATCATAAGTATGAATGAGTGGAGTTTTATTTATACTTCTCTTATTTTGGCCACAATACTGAGATCTACTGTAGGAGTTTATAGAATATGGAGTCTGCATGAAGAGTTACCATTGTTGTCTTAACAGGAGGAATGGACAGGGCACTGTTTTGGGATGTGTGAAAGAGTTCAGTTGCTCGTTCTGCGAATGGTGTGCTGGATGAGTTTGGGCAAGTCTCTCCCTGTGCCTCAGTTTCTCCATATGTAAAGCACATTGAGCGCTAAAGATGAAAATAAGAGCAATGTGGTGTTCTTTTTTTTTTATTTTTAATGCCACCATTCTGTGCTACGGAATTGTTTGTAAAAAACAGGAAGGAAGATAGAGGGTTCTTGTCAGAGAAACAGACTGTTTTACTGATGTCCATTGAGATACACTAAAGAGAGCTCTGAAAACACTGTTGCTGAGATTGATTACATTAATTGCCAGTTGTTATAACCAATAGTTATTTAGAGTCTTTTTTCCTCTTTTCTCCTATTACTAATATATTGGAAACTTGGAAGTTTAAAATTTATTTTAGAATATCTGAGGGGTAGCTGTGTTAATCTGCAACTTTAAAAACAATTAGTGGTGCTGTAGCACCCTAGAGACCAACCAAAATATATAGAATCATGAGTTTTCGTGGGCAAAACCCATTTCATCTGATGAAGTGGGTTTTGTCCATGAAAGATCATGCTTCTCTATATTTTGGTAAGTCTCTAAGGTGCCACAGGATCACTTCTTATTATAAAATGTTCTTAAAATATTTAATCGTTAAAAGATAAGTTTTTTTTATGAAAAAAAGTCTTATATAATAATCATCATCATCATCATCCTCACCCTCATCTTCGTTCCCCAAGCTCTCCCCCTCCCCCCCCCAAAAATCATCTTAACATTTTCTTCCTTTAAAAAGAGAATTTTCTTTCAGGTCTTTGCATCTAACCACATGGTATTTAGCATTCTCTGTCAAGTTCTGATAATTAAATACTTTGGCATCTAGTGATGACTAATACTATTCATTTTACAGCTAACTTTAAGAATACACACTAAGCTCTTTTTTATGTGTCTCTTATACATAGGGTGGATATATAGGGTGAATGCTCAGGTTTTCAGCTATAGGACCCAAAGGAAACATGTTCAAATAGAAATATATATGGGATATAATAATTTCAATAACCTCTTTCCTGAGCTGTTTTTACATTTATTTTCACCGGTGAATTTTCTGTGCTGTTGGCTTACATGTAAAAAATGTTCAACATTATATGATGAGGTAACTGGACTAAACAAATGAGGATTTTGTGCCATGTTTGAGATAAAACTCCGAATTTAATATTCTGAATTGACATTTTATGGTTTCCTTGCTATAGTGAGTATCATTGTGGTATCTGTATTTTGATTTTTCATGACTGGTTTGTCATTTGTTTTTGTGCAGGAGATCTTGTTGGATAATTCTGTGTTGGTAGGTCCCTGAGCCTTGTTAATCCTAAAATTTAAGCAGTTTGCAGTGGTGTTTTTTATTTCCCCCTGTCTCTCTCTCTCTCTCTGTCTAACCATTAATGTAAAATAAAATACCTTTAGCATGTCAAATGGTGTTCATTTGGTATCACCCTAACTGAATCCCTTCTAACCTTCTGCAGCTGGCAAGTGTGTTTCATTTCGTGCTCTTAATTTTGCATCAGTTTGACTTTAACATGTCCAATGCAGAAATGGTTTAAGTTAATTAGTATGTATTGCTTGCACTGTGTTTGTTACCCCTCTTTCCCTACTTCAAATGTGGGAGAATGAAACATATAAAGAATGTGTGTCTTGCATTTTCCAGTAGCCTGCCTTGAGTGCTCTGCCCTCCCATATAAAAATGATCTGGTGAACTGCAATTTGAAGCATACCAGATTTCTAGGAGACCATGTTGCCTGCTTCAATAAGTGTTGCATTAAAGATTCAATTGCATCCTTTAAAATTTCACTTAAAGTATCTTGCAGAGATGCTAATCAACTCATTTATTTTTAGTAAAGAATTGTTATGCAGAGTATATCTTTGTATTTATTAAATGTATAATTCATAATAAGTTTTTCAGAATCACATGCATAAGCACACAAAAGCAGGAGACACAAATTATTTCTAAATATAACAAAACTGATATTCCACATCATTTATTCTTTGTTCTTAATTTTTTATTTTTAATCTGATTTTGTGTGACTGTTGGCTTGTCAATAACAAATGAGAAGCATGACCCCTCAGCAAAGATTTTCTGCAGCAGACACTAGGCTCTGGCCTTTTTTTGGTACCTTAGAACAGTGGTTTTCAATCTATGGTTCACAGACCCCTGTGAGACCATAGACTGTGTCCAAGGGGTCTGTGAAAAGCAGCTATTACCCTAGAACAATGGATTTCAGCCAGTGGCCTGCAGACCCGTGGAGGTCTACAGGCAATATCTAAGATTTCCAAGCGGTCTGTACTTCCACTGAAAGTTTTTAGGGGCCCACAAATGAAAAAAAATTTGGAAACATTTGCCTTAGAGAAAGGTAAAAGGTTACTTTTATAAAGGATAACCTCTTTAGCTTTCATTTACTTTGACACACATTTATTCATTATAAACTAAGCTTGGATTTTATAAATTGTATAAACGTTGGGGGTATAGTTACGCTGCCCAGCCACTTGACAAGCTTATTGTATTTGTGATTTACTTTCAGGGTAGTTTTTAAAATTTGGTGTGGAAGAAGACCTCAGGTGCACGACTTTATTTTTTTTTTAAGTTGTTTCCTTGGTCCAGGAACAATTTTTATGTTGGCATCAGTTTTCAGTACAAAAAGCAGAAGCTGATCTTGTAACATTCAAGGACAGGTTGAACCTCTCTAGTTCAGAACTCTCTGGTCTGGAAACATCAGTCATCCGGAATGATTTTAGTTATCTGGATATCCACTTCTCATGGGTGTGGTCAAGTTTCCCCGGGTCCCATAAAATTTGTTTACAGCCACCAGTCCTGGCTCTCAGTGTTCTGTGCTGTTATTTAGCCCTAATTTACCTCTAAATGTCTTCTAAGAGCCCAGTAAGCAATATCAGTCTCCCGTGGTTTTGCAAATTCTCTGGTTCAGAACTGCTCAGATCCCAAGGGTGCCTGACGAGAGAAGTTCAACCTGTAATCATGCTCTAAGACGCCATGCTCGAGGAATGGTTCAGGAGAGCTGATTTGTCTCCACACAACATGCCCATCTCTAACCCTGACCTGCCCCAAAACAAATGATTGTCACACGATTTAGTTGGACTATCTACTGTACATTTTCAAAAGAAACCATATTCAACATCCATTTATTATTCTCCTTGCTCTTTCTCTTCAATTCTCACTTTCATGCACCTAAGAATTACTTGAGCTTGGTTTCTCATCTGCAGTTGTATCATAATTTTCATTTATCACTCCTGGCTCTATATAATGGTGATACAAGTGGAGTTCATTTGGACTGAGTTTTCATACACCCTGTAATTGTGTGATCAGGGTAAGAGTATAATAAACATTCATTTAGATTGCGATTCAACTTCCATTGAAGTCAGTGGAAGTTTTTCCACTGTTGTCAATGAGACATAGAGCTGAGAATCTCTCTAAAATAATCTCACTGAGAGAACTTTCAAATTACTGTGGTTATCAAAGCATTTACAGTATTATAAACTTTTAATTTTAGATGTACAAAGGTATGCAAAACAGGATAGTTATTTGGTAAAGACTTCAGTCTATTGCATAAAAGTAATCAATCAGTAAGCACTGGACTACAGCCATGTTGGGTAGCAGCTACAGAGGTTGTGAGCCATCTTATTTCCTTTGTTTCCATATTTCAGGTGAATCTCTGTAGCTCCTATTTGTTGTTGAGACGAGCAGTGCTAGCTTGCCTGTGTCAGCTTGTGCAAAGAGAAGCAGCAGAGGTATCAGAACATGCTGTTGCCTTTGTTAAAGACTGCAGAGAAGACTTCACTTCAGGTATTGTATGTCTATTAAGCTTTGACACATGCTGAACTTGGATTATTAAGCAGTCTCCCTTCTCAATTCAACTCAGATG
Source organism: Pelochelys cantorii (assembly GCA_032595735.1). NCBI lineage: Eukaryota > Metazoa > Chordata > Testudines > Trionychidae > Pelochelys > Pelochelys cantorii. The sequence continues at coordinate 81,592,038 of CM064329.1, read as the reverse complement.
GCCAATTACTTGTTTTGTAGCACTTTGAAAAACCTTTAACTCAAAATGGGTTTTCTTGCAAAAGATTGCATTTATTTGGTTATATTTGTTGAAACTTTTTAGGCATCTTCCGGTGATAAAACAATGCTAACAGCTGTGTTGCCAAGCCTCACAATTTTTGTCATGAGTCTCATAATATTTGGTGGAGGTTTTTTTTAAAGCCCAAACTCCTGGATCTCAAAAATATAGCCCCCATGCGTGCAGAGAAGAGCTTGAAATGTGTCGTAGGTGTACCCTGGTAGTGACCAGAACCAAATACTAGATTAAAAAAAACATTTTTAAACATTGCGATATGTATACCACTTAAAGCTTGTCAACATGGTGTGCGCGTGTGTACTACAGGATATGATTTCTAAAGCAGGCTAATATATCGTGAATTATTTGGTTCATATAGTTATTTAAGGTCCCAATTAAAGTGTTGATTTGTACATTTAGTGTTGATTTGTAAATTAAGCCTGTATAGATATGTGGACAGAGTTGGCATCAGGGTTGATTGCAGGAGTGGGGTCCTGGATAAGTATGATGGAGTTGTGCTGTGTGGTTATTGGAAAGAATTTGTTTGAGGTGAGGGGGTTGTCTGTAGGCGAGGATTGGTCTGTCCTCCAAGGCATGTGAGAGTTAGGGGTCATTTTCCCGGACAGGTTGTAGATGTTAATAATGCATTGGAGGGGTTTAAATTGGGGGCTGTAAGTGATGTCTAGTGGTATTCTGTTGTTTTCTTTGTAGGGCCTATCTTAAGGTAGCTGATATCTTAAGGTGGCTCTGTCATTCTGGTATTTTTATTTCTCCAGGTGGGTATTTCACTTTTAAGGATGCTCTGTATAATTCCTTGTAGGTGTTTCTCTGTCTGTGGGATCTGAACAAATCCAGTTGTGTTCTGGAAGGAACTTGGAGACATGCAGATGAGTGTAACGGTCGGTAGGGTTCTGGTATAAGGTGGTGGAAAGGCCATGGGGGTGCCCATAACTGTGCCAGTGACTTGAAGATATAAATTGTCCTCAAATTGGAAATAGTTGTGGGTGAGGAGAAAATCACAGAACTCTGTAACCAGGTGTGCAGTGGCGTCATCAAGGATAGTGTTCCTGATGGCCAGTAATCCATCTTTATGTGGAATGTTGGTGTAAAGAGCTTCTACGTCCATGGTGGCCAGGATGGTGTGTTCAGTAAGATTACTGATATTACGTAGTTTCCTCAGGAAGCCAGTGGTGTCTTGAAGATAGCTAGATGTACTGGCAGCCTAGGGTCTGAGGAGAGAGTCGATATAACCAGATAATCCTGCTATAAGTGTGCCAGTGCCTGAGATGATGAGTCGTCCAGGGTTTCCAGGTTTGTGTATTTTGGGTAGCAGATATGCTCTACTTACTGATTCTATCAGAGAACAGGTCTTGAGGCAGTTGACACTGTTTCAGAAACCTGATGTACCCAGAGTAAAGGAAAGTATCCAGTTTTTTAATATCTTTAGATTATATAACCCACATGGATTTATGGCCTTATTTGCCTATTTTTGTTATATAAGAAATTTAGGCCTGACCTTTGATGTGTGTGCATATGGGGAGGCAGTGTTCTGGGAAACAGGGTTGCTGACGTTCTGATGGGAGAAAACTGAATACTGAGGCCCTGGCCCTGCCTCACCCCTTCTTTGAGGTGTCCTTCCACACTCATTGCATCCTGCCTCCGTCTGTTGCTCACTCTCCAAAACCCTTGCTCCTTCATTTTCACCAGGCTGGACAGGGGGTTGGAGGTGTGGGGGCATTTAGCACTCTGGCTGAGGGTGTGGACTAATGGGTGGAGCTACAAATGAGGAGTTCATGGTGAGGGCGAGGACTCCAGTCTAGGGCAGGGGGACCGGGTACAGACTTTGCGCTGGACATATGAGCCCCAGGGTGGGATTGAGGAGTTCTGAGTGTGGGAGGGAGTGCAAGCTTGAAAACGAAGTTTAGGTGTGGGATAGGGATATGAAAGTGTAAATGTGTACACGATTAACCAATGAGCCTGAACTCATTGGTTAACCGTCACAGTTACATGGAGGGTACCCGCCTGCACGCTGCTACCTCTCTATCAGAGGCAGCAGCACAGGTAGGGATGGGCAGACGGAGCCAGTACTCGTGGGAAGCCGGCTACTAAGCTGGCTCCCTGCAAGCACTGGCTCCCAGGGAGCCACTTCCTTTCCCCCATGCTGTTGCCTCAGATATTTTCAGCAGTCATACCTTTACCTAAATAAACACATTTTAACATCCTTAGGGTATGTCTACACAGCAAAGTTATTTTGAAATAACAGCCGTTATTTCGAAATAACTTTACTAGCGTCTACGCTGCCAAACTGCTATTTTGAAATTAATTTGAAATAGCGGAGCATATGGCAAAATGCTTTGCTGTCCCTCATTGAGGTAGGCAAGCAAGCAGGGAAAGCTGAGAGCCGGCTGTCTGGGGGGGGGGGTCCCTTTAAGCACAGGCCTCAGATAACCTCAGGCAGCAGCCCCACAAAGTAACTCTTGACCTGATGCCCTGCCGGACCTGGTTCCAGCCGGCCTTAAATGCGATTCAGCATCCACTCAGTGTGGATGCGCTATTTTGAAATAGCAAAATGCTATTTCGAAATACGTTTTGTGTGTAGACGTGTTATTTTGAAATAAGCTATTTCGAAAAAATTATTTTGAAAAAGATATTTCGAAATAACGCTGTAATGTAGACATACCGTTAGTGTAAGAGGAGGCTCAGAGATGGGGCAAGAAGTAGCAGTGCAGGTGAGGGTTTAGGGTGAAGGCTCCAAGCAAAGCTTACCTCAAGCGGCTCCTGGAAGTGACTTGCATTTTGTTCTGGCTCTTAAGCAGAAGTGTGGCCAGGTGGTTCCATGCACTACCCATGTCCGCAGATAGCACCCTCGCAGCTCCTATTGGTCACAGTTCCTGGCCAGTGGGACCTGTGATACTAGTGCTTGGGGCGGAAGCAGCGTGTGGCACATCCAGGACCATGCCTCTGCTTAGGAACAATAGGGAAATGCTGCTTGCTCCTGGGACCTGTGCAGAGTCAGGGCAGGCAATGTTCCTGCCTTACTCCTGCTGCACTGCCGACCGGACATTTAATGGCCTGGCCAGCAGTGCTGACTGTAGCTGCTAGGATCTTCTCTTGACTGCATGGTCCGGTTGAAAATCAGACACCTTGCCAACCTTAGTGGGAGGCCATACTTAGGCTTTCAGCTACTGATAAGCTATTCAGATCCATTAATTTCTTGATAAGTCAAATGATTATGTCTACTTGCAAAAATCCTCTTTTGCCTCCACCCCATTTTATTTATGCCACAATGTGGCGTATTGATCTTTCTGCACTTGTTTGTTGCATAGCATGAGAAAACAATTACATGACTTGAGGTAAGCCTCTGGGCTTACTTGACTAAAACTAAAATCAGGCCTGCCACACCTGCCCTTACTAAATAAATGTTGCCTTTCTGGCGTAGCAAAGCCAAATTCTCTTATTATTAAAGTTCTACGATTTGTATTCAGCATATTTCATTCTACTAAGCAATATATTTCTCTCCACAGTAACTGCAAACTTGATACTCTACCAAGACACATTCAGAGTTAAGAGGGGGTCACAGGTCAACAGCTTCAGAGTTCACAAGTATTTTTTTTTTTTAGGTGTTCAGATAACAAAAAGATGGGCATGGCTTGAGAAGCAGTGTAGAATAGAAGGTGGTCAGAAGAAGCATTTCCTGTTGATCACAGACTCAAATTACAATTAATTAAAAATGCCTTAACTTGACATCACTGCTACTTCTCTTTGTTCCTTCCCAGCCTGGTTGTTTTGATGGCATGAGTTTCTGTCTTCAGGTCCTCCCTATAGCTCTTTCACTGGACCTCATTGATGTCTAAGGCCATTTTCAACCTCGTACTTTTCTAACATTTGAATTCTAAGCAAACTGTGGAATGAGTAATTGCATTAAAAAGTCCTTAATACCCAGTGGTATGTTCAAAAGCTAATAAAGAAGGTGAACATACAATAAAAAATACTTCAGAAAGTAAATATTAACATGGGTTTAGGGGTTTTAACAAAGCATTTAGAGTAAACACTAACATCTTCACTGCAGTGGGTTCTAGTAAATCAGCTTAACACAGCCACATTCACATTGGACAGACAATTCATGACTTTGGGGAAAGCTAGAAAAATTACTGGGGTGCAGTTCATTTTGGGCAGTATTAAATAATGTGATGTCCTTAGAATTGATTTTGCACCCAGATGTCATGGCATTAGAACTGTTGGCAATCATGTTAAATGTTTCAAGACCAGATATTTGCCGTTTCCAATATGTGACTTGTGTAATTGTTAAGTACTATGACTAAATTTCTGTATTCCTGTATTATGGCCTTTTGTGATGCCTGCCACTCTGACATTAACACAGTGTTCTTAACAGACATTAACATCAAAGAAGTTGGCTTAGAGGGGGCATTGCTGAACTTGCTGGACAAAGAACTGGATCAAAGGCTATGCCAGGATATCAAAGAGACCCTAAATCATATGCTCACATCAGTGGCAGTGGAAAAGCTCTCATTTTGGTTGAAGCTTTGTAAAGATGTTCTTGCTGCCTCTGCTGGTAAGTGCTAGCATATTCTAATAACTGTGTAAGAAAACAAGATCTGCATAATGTGATCTCTGCTTTACAGGAGAGAAATAATCAGTCTCCCATCTCTTAGATTAGCAGAAATTATATTACTGTTATTTATTTTAAATTGTTTGATACTTGAACTTTTTTCCTAGAATGTAAAATTACTTGATTTTTCCTGACTGCCTTTGACATTCTGAAAAGTCCTTTTGAACAGCAACAGTTTCCTTGACTAGTCATATCCTGCTTGATGAAAGGCAAGAGCCACAAAGTTAAAATTTTCACAGACTTCGGAATGGTAATTCCTGGGGGAATTGTGCAATTTTACTGTAGCTCCAAATGCTACAATTGCTGCATCCCCCCAGGACTGTGTGGAACATATTGTCACATCTGAGAGAATGGTTCAGGCTAGACATGAATTCTAGTGTATAGTGTGGATTCCTTTGCAATGACTCTTCAGTTCCTATAAAGCAACATGTGCTGAGGATCTTATGGTATTGGTCATGTGCATGTTATGCAGCTATGCTTATGCATAATTAAATTCATAGTCCACACCCAATTAGTAGAGTGTGGTTTTGCTCTAAACAGACATGAGAGAAAATGTCACTAGCAAGATTCTTTCCTGAAGTATGAGAGAAAATGAACCTTGACAATTTTTCATTCAGTCTTGCTTCTGCTGTCCTGTCAATTTGTTAGTCGAGTAGCTGTTCTCAGTAAATAAATAAGAGCAATTAAAACCTTGGAAACATACCGTCTTTTAAATGTTTAGCTGAAATATAGTCATACAAAATTTTCAGCTATCTCGTTCTATATTTCTGTTATGCTTCAGTGGCATTCTGGTATGGTGTACAATGAAATAGTATTTTATTTCAGAATATTCAATAAAAATCACTTTTCCACCATAATTCAGTAGCCAGTCAATCTTTGTTTTTGTAAAGGTCGTGATTGATAAATTTGCATAACAAATTTTGGTTTTCAGTATTGAATTTTAGACACAGAACACGATATGAATTTTTGACATCATGGAGGCTTGGAATAGCTATTAAAAAATTTCAGTTACCTCTGTGCCTAGATTTTAATTATTCCCATAGCAGACATAAAATGCAGTAAAAACTGAGGCTCTGAAGCCCTTTGGGGATCCAGAAGAAAATTGCCCAAGGTATTGACTCTCTATTATTAAAGGTGGGAATGATTCAGAGCTATGCCTTTAAATGAATCATTCAGAGCAGATTGAAGTAGTTACCCCATTAAATATTCTGAATGGACTGGATTCTGAGCATGGAGAACAAATGACAAGGAGGAACGGGCTCTTGGGGAATATTGGGTTCAGATAGAAGCTATGCCCCCGCTGCAGGGACCTGAAAAGCCACAACACATTTTCTACAGTTTCTAGTACTGTTACACTGTGAAAGGCTAGCACTTACTGGTCAGTAATGTGTTTTGAATTCCTTCAGTAATCAGTTGTGTTCCTTCCCTTTTCGGTATTTTTAAAAATTTAGATTTCACCTCAGTAGCTTCAGTAGATACTACCCAAGAAGAGGAGGGAGCTAAAGAGGATGATGATGTGTTAACCTCTGAAAGCGATGAGAGACCCCACCCTTTCACTAATCCAAAATGGTCCACGAGAGTTTTTGCTGCAGAATGTGTTTGTAAAATTATCAACCACTGTGAAAATGCTGGCAGAGCACATTTTGATATAACACTAGCTCAGGAAAGGAAACAAAGGGATTCAAGAGGTATGTGTTGAATTAACTGAGATGCTGAGAGAATTTTATAGAATGCAAAGAACACAACATTTATTTTTTAACATTTAACTATAGATTTCTATAACTACAGATTTCTTAATAACGTCAGTTGTAGCCTTTAATTAAAATGATTAGAAGCCTGCATTTCTCAAGGTACAGAGCAATGGTAAATTAGTCATAATATTAGCATATAATTGCAGTGTTGACACTCACCCAGCTGTTGTAGCATGACATGCAAATAGTGCACCATTGTTCCTATAGAAAACATTGGCAGCTAGAAGTGATAACTGGTGCCTGTGTACTGCAACACAATTTTGTAATCTAGGAATATTCAAGAAAACTAGTGTCACTGCTCTGTTTGTTCCATAATCTGCATAATTACCAGTGAACACACCACTAATTTTCTGTGCTTCCCTATGCTGATTTAAAGATGTCGATGCCTCAAAATCACTGTGGAAATTTGCCTCAAATATAGAGGTTTTTATTTCCTTCAGATTTTTAGATTGTGGGAAATATTGGCGGATATCATTGCATGATTGGGGAATAGACGAAAAGTTCTGGTTTGAAAGTTAAGAGAACTCTGCACTGTAGATTCTCCGAGGCGTAAGAGCTCTTTTTTAGAATCCACTATATGGTAGTACTCACAAGTGTTATGCTACTGGGAATAAATAACTCCTTAAAGAAATGCAAGCTCCCATGGCATATGGTAAAGTAGAAAATAAAAACATAAACAATTGCATTATCTTTAATTAAATTTTGAAACAAATTAGTTTTTATTAAAGGATCTTTTTTCCCCCCCAGACGACTTTTTGGTTTTGCATTTAGCTGAGTTGATCCGCATGGCTTTTATGGCTGCCACAGATCACAGTGACCAGCTCCGTCTTTCTGGGCTTCAGACATTGTTAATCATCGTTCGGAGGTTTGCATCTGTTCCAGAACCAGAGTTTCCTGGTCATGTGATTTTGGAGCAATATCAAGCCAATGTAAGAACCTATTGCTTATAAAATTATATTTTAAAAAATGGCAATTTTGATAATTAAGAGAAGATTTGCAGTAGCTAGCTCTGTAATCAGTGTTCGCTTTGTCCTTGGAACTATTACGCTTATTTTCACTTTGGGGCCGAAATTTTCTATGCTTGCTTAGACCAAAGATTTTGGGTTTGAAAGTGTACACGTGATCAGTTCATTTCAAATCTAGAGAAATGGTTAAAAAAAACCTGCGTTCAAGTAATTCAACTTGCCATATCTTTACAACTTCTTACTTAATGAGCAGAGTCCTCAATGAAGAAAAGTCACTGGATAGATCTGATGTATGTAAATAAGTCTTGCATTGTCCCTTAAATCTTTATTATCCAACCATAACACAAGCAAACAAGTATTCCACCTTCTCCATCACTGCTAATCCTCATTTCTCCAAAAACGTGTGAAAATAAATGGGCTTCACAGTGACCTAAAGATCAGTAGATTTGGGCTATTTCAGACTGAGGGTGCGTAAGTTCTTAAAGACTTTCTCCTCCCAGGCTCTCTTCTCCTTTAAACTGAGGGATCTCCAAATCAAGTTCCTCTGTTGAATTAGTGTTGCATTCGGAGGAAGCGGCAGATTGGAAGCCATTTAGGGCTTTGTAAGCTGTAACCAACACCTTTAAGCTCCAGTTGGCAACCAGTAAGCAAGCCACTCTAGAAAACAAAGCACGAGAGAAAATGTATTAGCCCACTTATAGGTTGCTGTATTCTTGCTTGAGTTTTGGTTTCCTGAAATATTTTATGATTTAGTTTTTACAAAGAGGTCTTGAAATCATCTAATGTTGAAGTGACAGAAGTGTGGGCTGCAATAATAAGATCCATTTCTGAAAGAGAAGGTTGCAACTTTCTGCAATAGTCCTTTCTCTGTCCCAATCAAACCACTACACTGTGTGCACACCTGCATCAAAAACAAGCAACATGTACCCTGTCTTAAGGCACAGATACATCTTTTTCTGTATTTTCCAGTTTGCTATCCTAATCCACCAGCACCACTTCAGTTTTATCTTGGTTAATCATTTACCATCTTCCATATTTAAGTCTCTACCAGATGTTACATAGGGCACTTAACTACATCATCTGGACTGATAGAAATGGACACGCACAACTTGATATTACCATTTCACCTTCCTGTGTTCCCCTGGTAGTCCTTCAGAGGAGTGGAGGGAGACTTTGTAGAATCTCACATTGACTTATCCAGCAGTATCCTGAAAGAAGAGGAACTGGCTATTTGTTCCTGCCACATAAGACAAGACACTAATACTTAGGCTTGCCAGGTGTCTGGTATTGACCCGGACAGTCCGGTATTTTCACCTCCTGTCCAGTAAAAAAAAATCAGAAAATACCGGACACCTAAAGTGTCCGGTATTTTCTGGTTTTTTTCCCCCTGCCAGGAGGTGAAAATACCGGACACCTGGCAACCCTATGACACACTCAGTAACTGGGCCCGGGCCCCCCGGACTCCTCGCTGGGCCCCCCACTTACCTGGTTCCACGGGGGCTTGTCTTGTGGCTGGAACAGAAAAACAAGATGGCCGCTGGCAAAAAAGCCTTAAAGGGGCCATGCTGATTTTTTTTTTTTTTTTTTTTGCTTAACTGCTGTTGGGGTCTCTTTTTTTTTTTTTCCTCAACAACTTTGGTCTCCCCTTTTTTTTTATCCTCAACAGAATTTTTTTCCCTGGTGTGTTTTTTTTGTTTTTGTTTTGTTTTTTTTGGGGGGGGGGAGGGTTTGGTATTTTTGGTTAAACCATCTGGCAACCCTGCTAATACTTTTATAATCAGCAGGAGTGGCCCTAGATGAGCTGCCAGCAACTGGCGCCTTAGGCGAAGCGCGCGATCGGCGCCCCCGCCTCCAAAGCCCTCAACGGCTGTTTTTCTTGGCGCCCTAGGCCACCGTCTAGGTCACCTGTATTGACGGGCCACCACTGATAATCAGTGGTATCTAAAACCACTAATAGTGTTGATATGGGCATCTGATCTTCATTTAACAGTGTTAGGATTTCATCTAATGATGTAATCATCTTTAGCTTTTTGCTATACTTCTGTCTCATAAAATGATAGGCATCCAGGAGCTCTCCAGCCATTAGCTACCCTGAGATTTGTGTCACTACAACCTGTTCAATAATATTTCACCAAAAAGGAAAGAAAATATCTATAGGCAATAGATATTTGGCAAGATTTTCAACATCAAACAAGGGCTTCTTGAGCAAAGCCCACACAGAATTCCTTAAAGGAAAACAACACATTGAGCCCATTCAGGAAGGAGTTATCCATTTCACTTCGTATAAATCCAGCTCCTCTCTGTTGTCTGCATCAGCCATAATGGACATAAGTGTGAAAAACACAGGCTTTGGCTTGCACTGCTCCCCATATTTCTGTTACCACAGAAAGCTAAATTAGCAGAAACTCCATTTACAACAAATTTGAAGATGGAGGCTGTACAGATACTTTGAAAACAAATATATTGCTGTTTGCATCCTGCATAGCATTACTTGAGACTTCAAAAAAATCTTTGACACACAATCAGTCACTCAGCATGAGATCTGAACGTTCTCAATAGTCAGGGAAAATTTTCCTTCTGTTGCCTCCACTGAACATAAAGCTCAGCAGTAAGGATTGGTGAAATCCATGTGCCTTGATCCGTACCTCGTTCTTTGTGAAATGAATGGGATCTGTATTTTGTCTCTTTGACTTCCAGAGGAACACAAGTTAAAATCTGTTTGTGCTAATTAATAATATTATTCTGCTTTCTTTTCCTTAAAACCAAGTTTCCCTTACATAAGGAAATGCCACTTCTTATTAAGCGTCTTTAGGTCTATCAAGATTTGGAGTAATGTTTTGTTAGTTTTGGGAAGTTGTTTATTGGGTCAGGAGTTCAAGGAGGGAGAAGCTTTCTTTGTTCTGATGTTAAGACTCTAGCAAACAAAGGAAACAAGCCTCTAATCTCACTGTTGCAGAGAGGAAACAATCTCTTTTATGGTAAAAGCATAACTGTTTTGTCAGATTGCTCCTCAGTCTTGCCTTTTTCTATCTTCCTCCAAATATTCTTCGTGCCCATAATTGAGGTATCTAGCTACAGAACCAGCCTGTATTTCTTAGACAACACTATCGTGGGATTCCAAGTAACACCTGGCAGCTAGCTACTAGAGGGAACAATATAGTTCTCCGACAGGAATGTAACATGATTCTCCCAAATCATGGTATAGATAGAAACATAGACATCGGCTTGCTCCAGGCCCAGGGGGGTGCTCAACCTTTGATCCCACCTCTTTCCACCCCTGCTTGACCCCTTCTGCCAAGTCCCCACCCTGCCCTCACCTGTTTATGCCCCCCACTTGCCTCTTCCCCTGAGCATTCCCTATTCCCATTCCTTCACATCTCAAAATAGCTGATTACGGTAAGCAGGAGGCACTGGAAGGGAAGGGGAGGAGTTGATCAGTGGGGTCATTGGCAGGTAGGAGGTGCTGGGGGGGGGGAAGCTAGCTGCCAGTGAGTGCGAAGAACACATTTTTTTCCATAGGTGCTTCAGTCCTGGAGCACCCATGGAGTCAGCGCCTATGGATAAAAGGAAAATTGAAAAAGGCCGTTATTTTGCTAAGTGCTGAATAATTTCTCTTTAGGTTGGAGCTGCACTTCGACCCGCCTTTGCACCAGAAACTCCACCCGATGTCACAGCAAAAGCATGTCAGGTAAGTGTTTAATGTGAGACACATTCTAAAAATTAATTACCTGTTTGACGGACAGATGCATAGTTGTTGGGGTTTTTTTAAGGCCAGAAGGCTAGTCTTATCGTGTAGCCCTGTTTTGAGCCCAGTGACTTCATGCAGAATCTTATAAAATTTGCTCAGAAAAACTTTTATCACCTTTTGCTAAGGACACCCTTTAGCCTCACTCCCTGAGAACAATGCATGAGGGCAGCCATTTTGGGAAGAGCCCTTCTTTTTTTAATTCACTGTATTGAAGATTATCATTTATGAAGAAAAATGCCAAAAAATTACCATTACTCAAACAACTTACTTTCCAAAACTGACAATTGTACTGGATTGATTCAGCAGTGATGGCAGGAAGAGTGCTGCAGAGGTGCTGAAAGGTCATTCTACTTTGAATGTCCATTAGAATATACGCTAACTATCTATGCTAAACAATCTGTTCTGGTTTGTGTACTGTGGTGCGTGGAGTACCTTTCTCAGACCCGAAAAAGAGCTCTGTGTAGGTTGGCTGTCGGTCCAATATAAGATATTAACACTTAGCAAAATGCTAATGCACAGGCAAAATTGGGGAACAGGAGGAAGAAGTGTGTGTGTGTGTGTGTGTGTGTGTGTGTGTGTGTGTGTGTGTGTGTTGGAAATGTGGAGGTCTCAGGTGGGAGGCTTGGGCTTTGGAGAGAGCCTTCCCACATGCTCTGATTGGTTTGCACACTTGGGTACAGTATCCAGAGTGTACTGGTGAATCTGGCTGTAAAAAATTTAAGGTTGATGCGATGTATCTTTGAAACATGAGAAATACCTGTGACAGGTTCTAGAGTACCTCTGAGCCCTCTGATCCTCCAGCCTGGGCTCCCTCTTACACTGTGCTGCACACAGACAGGTAGGGACACACCCAGCTGCAGTTACAGCACGAACCAACAGTAGAAAGGCTGAAGCCAAGGTATCTCTCAGTTCCTCGGGCACGCTCCATATCATAAACCCAAAATTATATCATCTTGTACTTCGGAGGGAGTTGTACGGGGTAATATCATAGCATTTCCCCTCCTCCCCCCAGTGCAGCACCTTCTTTGAGCTAAGATTCCTATGCACTTCACTCCAAACTCACTAGATTAAAACATAAAATTAATTAGTTACAGAAGAGGTGTTAAGTGCTTATAACAAACAAATCAAAGCAAATGACCTAGTAAATAACTAAAATTGCAAACTAAATCTAAGATACTACACAGATAGGATGTGAATTGGCAAATTGTAACCATGGCTGATACAAGCAGACTGCAGATTCTGATGACACGCTGCATTTGGTTTACTGCTTGGAATCCCTAGTGCTTTCATACACAGACTAGGAATCCCTTTAGCCTGTAGCTTGGGAAGGAGCTATACTGGAATTTAGGTGGGTAAGGCTCGCCATTCTGAACAGAGATTCTAAGTTCATCTTCTCTGTCCCAGGTTACAGGTGGGTAGAACCATAAGATTCCTCTTTGTGAGGGTCTGCAGTCAATTGACAGTCATACTTCATTAGGAAATGCAATGAAAATCAATTTTATTGCCACGGGAATAATGATTACAAAAACCACAAAGAATATGGCACTAAGAACACAGAGGGTATGTCTACGCTGCATTCCTCTTTCGAGAGAGGAATGCAAATGCAGCTGAGCGAAATTGCAAATGAAGCGCGGATTTGAATTTCTCATGCTTCATTTGCATAATCGCATCCATGTGCTATTTCGAAATACACTATTTCGAAAAAAGAAACGGTGTCTAGACGCTGTTATTTTGAAAGAAAACCCTTCTTTTGAAATTACCCTTAAACCTCATTTTATAAGTGTAAACATACCCAGATTAACTGAATTGCTTCTACAGATGGCATTAACAAAACCAAACTAAAACTTATCTATATATACAGATACTAGTTATCTAACAGCATTTCATACCCACAGGATCTTATTTTCAAAGGTTGGGCGTGGAAGGACTAGCCTCCCTTTGCCTGAAAGGCCTTAGAGCTGGTAGAGTATGAGATACCTAAAAGCAAGATTTAAACAAAATAAAAGAAGCAAGATAGAAATATAAAGATAGAATAGAGTTAAGTATTTGGCTTCTGACCTCAAGAGAATCAAGTTACACTCTGGAGCAGGCTCTGTCAGTGACAGCTGCAGCAGCTTTGACTTCCCTTATCCCTGGGCCTATTTACCCTTTTGGCACCAAAATGTTCCGGATGTTCAACCCCTTGCCCAGAGTTGGGCTTGATATCCTAAGATTTCTGTGGGTGCCTGTATCTGATTGGAAGAAATATGGGGGTGGCCCATAAATACGCATAAGAGAAGAGTGACGTTTTCTTGGACCAAATCCCGAAACAACCAGAAAGAGCTGGAACATCGCAGTTAGGTGCAGGAAATCTGGCACTTTTTAGTTTTGTGGAAGTCTAAAAGTCAGTTGGTGGGAGTTTTCAGATTCTGCTTACTTGTTCCAATTAGGTAATGGTCCCCCAAATGCTTGTCAAGCTAACTGTAAAGCCTTACACAATACACATCTTGAAAAATATCAAGAAATAAATCTTAACTTATCAACTACTATATTTCTGCTAGAGCTAAATCATACAGGAAAATTTAACTCTGTAGACCCCTTACATTAATAGCATGCTAAAAAATATAAAAAGGGTAGAAAAAAGTATATTTTAGCAGTCTACAAGCCTGGGTCCAGCACTTCCCCAGTTCAGTCTTTGTTCCTCAGGTATTTCCAGAGCCACTTACGTGGGGGTGAAGAACAACAGATGACATCACTCCCTGCCTTGTTTACCGTTAGCATATGGTAGGAAACCTTTGTTTCTAAATTTAGTTTCCAGATGGGTTTGTGGAAAAATACTGCCATCCAAGATGGAGTCCAGAATCACGTGTTCTGGTCACATGTTCTTATAGAGTGCGGGGGAGGGGAACCTTTTTTGGATCGGGGGTCTCTGACCCACAGAAAAATCAGTTGGGGGCCCACACATAAGTGAGAAGCAAAAAACCAAAAAACCCTTACTGAGCTGCCCTCCAAGTGAGAAGGACGGGAAGAGAGAGAGACACTTGCAGAACAAGGAGTGAGAGGGACTCCTGAGATTCAGGACTGTCCTCCCTCCAGGGCCAGATTAACTTTTCTGGGAGCCCAGGGCTAGTAGATTTGGGGGGGGGGTGCCAAAAAAGGAGGATTCAATGTGGGAGGGGGCTTCCAAGGTGCAGGGTCAGGGTGGGAGTAGGGTGCAGGAGCCAGTGTGGGGGTGCAGAGTTTGAGCAAGGAGGTAGGGTGCAGGAGCAGGGTCTGGGCAGGAGAGAGGGTGTGGGAAGGGGTAGGGGATTGGGGCCTAACTGGTGAAGCTTCAGGGGGAGTACAGGTGGCTTTGCGCTACCCTGCATTTGCAGACTCCACTAGCTCCCACTTATTCCTTTGGCCGTTGCTCCAGTGGGAGCTACAGGGATGGAGCCTGCGAGCACAGGGACATAACTTCCCTGCACTGCTATTTCCCCAGCCCTTTCTCCTCCCCCTCCATTCCTCCTAGGCAGAACCCGCAGACTGGTTGAGGCCCATGACTAGGCTTGATCTTGCCTGTGAGGTTCAGGGCTCCCTCTCCTTGCCGTGTGGAGTCAGCCGCTCATGCTCCACCCATGCGTGAGGGAGCCCCAAGCCTTGTGGGCTGGATCTAGGCAAGCTCCAGGTTGGATCCGGTCTTCAGCCCATATGTTCCCCATCCCTGTTGTAGAGTCATAGCAGTTATTACTTTCAAGATATTTGGAGTATTCTCAGGAATACTCCACCAGGGGTGGGAGATAAGCGTCTCTTAAGATCTGTTATTTTCCCTACTGACTTTCTGCCCTGAATAGGCCCTTTCCAACCAGATATCTAGACTGAAAGTATCTTGTCTATTGAGTGTTACCCGGGTATAACTACGTTTGAAATACAGATACTTAGTATTTATAACTTCAGATATATAAATGATACATGCATACAAATAGGATAATTCTATTCAATAAAGCATAACTTTTCCAGTGACACCTTACATGACCCATCTTACATAAAATAGAATCACAGGACTGTAAGGAACCTTGAGAGATCATCTAGTCCAGCCCCAATATGCATGGCAGGACCAAGCATTCTCTCTAGACCATCCCTGACAGGTCTTTGTCTGACCTGCTCTTAAAAGCTCCAATAATGGAGATTCCCCAGACTCCATAGGCAGTGTATTCCAGGGCTTAACTACCCTGACAGAAAGTCTTTTCTAATGTCCATCTTCAACCTCCCTTGCTGCAATTTGAGCCCATTGCTTCTTGTCCTATCCTCAGGGATGAAGAACAACAATTTTTCTCCCGCCTGTTTGTAACAATCTTGTATGTACTTGAAGACGGTTATCACGTCCTTTCTGTGTTTTCTTTTCCAAACTAAATCAACCCCGATCTGTTGCAATTTTTGTTGGTTTTCTTTGGGCTTTCTCCAGTTTGTCCACATCTTTCCTGAAATATGGGGTAAAATTGGACACAATAGTACTCCAGTTGAGACCTAATCAGTGCAGAGTAGAACACAGATTAAAATGTTGTTAAATTGGAGTTATAATTGAGTAAACATCAGTAACTGAAGGGTTAAAAACATGACCTATCATTTATATTTATTTCCAAAAGAAGCACTGTCAATCCAGAAAATTAAGTTAAAGTAAAATTTTAAAACTTTACAACTCTAGGAGGGAAAAAAATGAAAAATTCAAATGTTTTCAAAGTCCATTTTAATCTGGAACTACAAACACTGTCATGCATTAATCATAATTCTGTGGTTATTTTATAACATAACGACAAGGAAGAATTATATTGTATATATTAACTTAATTGTGCATTTTTAATATTTTAGCACATATTTTAGGCATAATGAAATAACTTTACACAAATTACAGTGACTTTAATAACTTTAAAGTTTGAATTTCCTTTTTTTTCCCCTGGGGAAAGGGATAATTGTGACATCCTTCATGTGTTTTGCCCCTAAATTAGTGATACTCATCATTGTTTTTAATTTGAGACTAAATATGCTAACTACGCCAGTCCTGCCTATTTGGTTTTCCCTTTGATATTTTCTTACCCTCTGTTCCTTATTTGCCTCCCCCTTCCATTTTTTTCCCTTCCCTTCTCCCCTATTTATTTTGGGTCTGCACATCCTAAACTCAGTACTGCAGTCATCTGAAGAAGTGGGCTGTGCCTATGAAAGCTCATGATATCATCTTCATGTTTTGTTAGTCTATAAAGTGCTACCAGACCATTTGTTGTTTTTTAAGTTTATGCTATACCAGACTGGGGGGAAAGCTTGTTTAATAACTTTACAGATAAAACTCGACTATCTAAATTAGTTTTTTGTTCATGTGATCACATTTTCTATTGTGCATTGCTAGGTTTGCAGTGCTTGGATAGCAAGTGGTGTAGTCAGTGACTTTAATGACCTTCGAAGGGTTCATCAATTGCTCATCTCATCCTTGACGAAAGTACAAGCTGGAAAAGAAGCACAAAGTCAGCTGTACAATGAAAGTGCCTCAACTATGGAGATATTGGCTGTCCTCAAAGCATGGGCAGAGGTTAGTAATTTAGATTTATGACAGGACTCTTGGTAACTGTATAATGAAAGTATTGAGCTACTCTTTCAGGCATAATGAAATAACTTTGTACAAATTACAGTGACTACAAGTTTGCTATTCTCTACTGAATTTACACACAACCAGATGCAGGGACACAGGCATACCTGATTTGTGATAGAAGCAAAACATGCTTTAAAATGAAAATTAAATGTGATCACAGAGGACCATTTTGAACTTTATAGAATAGTAGACTTGTTCTTCAACTGTAGTTGACCTTATAATACATAATGAAATAACTAGCAAGCTGCTTGCATTGAACATATTAATATTCCATACTAATTCCATGTCAATTTTAAATTTAGATGGCTTGGATACTTATCCATGTCCACTTCAGCTATCTATGTTGAATATACATCATTCACCAGTGAAGCTGTAAATTCTGTAACTGGCATTTAATTTGTCACAAGTAGGCTGTGTAGGTGAACATGTCTCAGGCAAAGTGCACACATTTCGCATTTTGTGACTGTCTGCAAGTTGAGTTTTGATGTATGTGTGATCTCAGTGAGTTGGTAAATATGGGCTCATTTGAATAACTAGCAGTTGTGCTGCCTTCAGAAATGGGCAGCTTTGAAAGCCGCACCACTGAGTAGCAGTGCAGGAGAAAAGGTAATAATGGGGTGTTAAGCTTGCAGTTAATTCAATTGTTATCGACAAAGTTTTCTTCTCCCTTCTCTCCCAATATTAAACAGTATCTATTTTTAAAACCACTTTTTTGCTTATAACAATAATTCAATAAAATATATTTTAATGTTAATTTAAAAGCAGTGAGAAAAGGGAATTCATTTTAAATGTTAGGTTATAAATTTAGCATTTAAAATGGTGTTAAATATAAAAAAATGTGTTTTTAATTTATAAGGGGGATTGCACGCAAAGTCTTGCTGCCTGAAAGGGGTCGCTGATATAAAATGTTTGGGATCCACTGCTTTTAATTTCCTCTCAGAAGTCCCCTTTATGCTGCTCTGGTTTGCCAGATTCTCTGGTCTTTTAAGGGCTGCCTATCTTCCTGAATTTGTGCCCAGACCCTGAGCTCAGGATGCAAGAGGGAGCTCCAGACTGAGACAGAGGACTGTGGTGTGGGAGAGGGTGAGAGCTCTGGCTGAGGGGATTGGGGCTCTGCAGTAGGGCCAGGAATGAGGAGGTTGGGGCTAGGTATGTAAAATTTTGTTTAATTAGTTAACAGGTTAAACGTAATGTTGAACCGGTTAACTGCTTATAGTGAGGCTGGGTGAGGGGCTGTGTTCCCTGTCTGTGGGAGGTCCTGCAGGGCTGCAGCAGTCTCCTGCCTGTGGCGGGTGGGGAGCTGCTCCAACTTTACCGGTTAATCTTTTACATCCCTAGTTGGGGTGAAGGAGGGGGGGCTCCAGGCAGAAGGTTGGGGTGGGGCTGCGGGATCTTGATGCGAGTTAGTGCCGGAGAAGGCTGGGGCAGGAGTTAGGGGTGCAAGCTCTGGGAGGTAGTTTGAGTGTAGGAGGAGGCTCAGGGATGGTGCAGGAGGGAATGAAGAACACTTACAGTAGGTAGCTCCTGATTGGTGGACTCCCTGCCTGCCCTGGACCCACACCACTGCCACTCCCAGTAGCGGCCACATCTGTCACGACCCTGAAGCTTCACGTTCTGCCATTGCCTGCAGGTACCTCCCCCATGGCTCCCAGTCAGTGAAAGCTACATGCGTAGCAACTGCAAACAGCATGTAGACCTTCCCTGCTTGCTGTTAGTTGGCAGCGACACTTGCAGCTCCAGCCCAGCACAGGGGACAGGGGAATGAGGCTCAGGGATTCATTGAAGGGTAGGGTGGAGACCGAGGCTCAGAGGTTCTGGCCTGTGGCATGAAGACTTGCCCCATGGGCCAGATTAAATTAAGCAGGGACTTTTCCGGCCCATGTGCTGGAGTTTTCCCACTTCAGCACTAGACTCGTGGAGCCAGTCCTACTTGTATCATCAACAGTAATCCAATTAATTATGTTATAGTGTGCCCAAAAGTCCCAAAAGGAATCAGAACCCCATCATACTAGTAGTTTTACATTCATGTAGTAAGTACCAAGCTGTGACTCAAGATGGTGAGTACCAGTCTCAGGGCAGAGTGTCTGGAGCCAGGGCACAAACCTCACATTTTCTCAGTTCTGTTTTATATTTCATCAACCAATTATGGAATGAAAACGCCTCAGATATTTTAACAGCCTTAGCATGGAGTCACAGACAGTCGTCTTGGGTACTCTGATCTGTCTTGTCACCCAGGTAAGCGTACCTTTGAGACTGATGGCCCTTTACACCAAGAATCACAGCAATATTCATTCATAAAAGAAAAACCACCACAAGTCATTTGCACTTTAGATCGCTCACCAAAGATGTGACAAAGATGATGCTTATAAGCAATCCTATAATAAACTATCTAACTATTTATTAAATAGGAAAAGAAAATGAGAGTTATTTGCGAGGTAAACACACACACAAGCTACATTCTTAAATTTCACAAAGTAATAGAAGCTTCTGTAGTAAGCAAGCTCTGTATGTCCTATGCACCTGACCCAAGCAAAGCAGCAGGGGAACTCTTGTTTACATCTACAAAACCTTACCCATTACACCTGAGACCAAGCAGCATAGAAATATAATTCCTTCTTGTTAGGGGGATTTATCCCCCACCCCTTGTGTGCACCAGACTCAGCTGACAGGAGAAATTCCATTTATATGACTCATCTTAGAGGGGAGGAGGGCAAAACAGCAAATATCTTTGTCCTCTTTATCATCCCACGCTAGTCCATCCGATTTCAATGGAACTTTTTTGTTGGGCAAGACATAAGTTTTGTTGGCTATCAGCACTTCATACTAAATAAAGTTTCTCACCCATCTGGTTATTTACACTGTTGTAGAGGTTTACAGTACAACAAATTAAATATTGTCTTGTCATATGGGGTGTAGGCATGCAGCACTCAGAAGAATTCAGTAAAATATTGAATAAAATATAACTCATTCTTCTTATAATTCTAATAATTGTTTTAACTAATATTAATACATTTAAGAGTGATACTGACTCAAGTTATGTATTTGGCAGGGTTCCTTCCAAGCATGGGAACCTTGGCATGAGCTGTCACTTGGTCTGACAATGTCACAGTAAGATACAGCCTCTCCCCCTAAAACTTAAAAGGCTAAGTCTAGATAGCATAAATGTAAGTTGGAAAAAATAAGTATTGTTTATCCCCATATTGCAGATGGGAAAAAGACACGAAGAGAGATAAAGGTACTTAAACTAGCTGGCTATCTATAGGGTAACAAGAAACATTCTGCAAATGCCTTAGGAAAAAAAAAGAGGAAGATCAAGGACAGGTAGGCCCATTGCTCAGTAGGTATAGAGAGACAATATATTTCAGTTTTCACCAAAAAGGCTAGTAGCAATTGGACATCTAACATGTTGAATGCCAGTGAAAATGAGGTCAAATTTGAGGGTGAACTAGGGAAGAAACAAATGAAAAATTACTTGGGCAAGTTAGACGTCTTCAAGTTGCCAGAGCCTGAATAAATATGTCCGAGAATACTCAAGGGCTGATTGGTAGGAACACAAAAGTTACATTACATCTGTGTTTGGCATTGGTATGACTACTACTGGGATACTGTATCTGATTCTGATGTCTACAATTCAAGATGAATGATAATAAATTAGGATGGGTACAGAAAAGAGCCATGTGAATAATTAAAAGGATGGAACATGTGTCTTATAGTTTAGGCCCCGTGTTGGTGTTCGTTTTTTTCATGGAAACATCACAGGAAAATTTGAATTTCATGTACTGACTCTGAGGCCCATTCTTCCCCTCTTCCCCAGCTGCTGTAATTTTTCCAATAATGGGGAGACAGGAGCAGGCCATGCCAGCTTCTGCCTCCTTGCCGAGGCTGTGGCTAGTCCTGGAAGATAAGTAGGCTGATGGGTGGTGGGCTCAGAGATTGATGTCCCTTCCAGCCCAGGCAGGGATCAAGACCCAGTTCAATCCACACTAAGCCCATTACTGTCTGTCTGGACAAAAGGGAGAGTGGGGCAGTGCTCACAGTGCATAGCCTCAGGCCATCTACTTACTAACAGGCCTCGGGGAGGCACTGAATCACCCTGTTGGTGAGACCAGGAAGCTGAGCCCAGAATTCGCAACTTGGAACATGAGTAGGAGTGTTCGGTGAGGGCAGGGGGGCTGTTCCAGCAGGGTAATTGGGATGAGACCAGGATTCATCCCCTTTTACCTCTGCCAGGGCATGGCTCCCTCACACACCGATGTGTGCTCCAGGCAGTACATCCTGGTCACAGCTCTTTGCCAGTCAGTGTTGCGTTGTCTCCCCTGGCTTGACTTTCACTGTCAGCCAAGACTCCTAATCACCACAAGTTGTGATCATTTCCCTGCCACACAGCTAGACAGGAAGCTTACCCACCTCTCACCTCCCCCCTGCCCCCCCAAGAGGCCAAATTAGCCCAAAACCATGATTTTTTTTCCAACAAAAGGGAAGTGGAAGCAAGCATTTCTACTTCCCTGTGCCCACTGTTGGAGAAATCATGGTATTGGGCTAATGTCACGATAACTATGCAGTCTGTTAAATGTTGATTTACACAGGGCCTTCACTTACAGTGGAAAAACTCAAGCAGCTCAATTGATTTAGCTTTTCCACAAAAAGGTGAAAGGGTAAATTGATTACAATGGGGACAGACATTTGATATATAGAAGGCTCTTCAATCTTCCATTGGTTGGAAGTTGATGATTTCATACTAGAAACCAAGTGCATTTTTTTTTAATAATGAGAGTCAGTAACTGTTGGAACTGCTTACCAAGGGTGGTTGTGGATTCTCATAAGTCTTTAAGTCGAGACTTGATGCTTTGATAGAAAATATGTCCTAATTCAACCACAACTATTAGACTTGAAGCAGGAATTGATTGAAGAAAGCTCTGTGGCTTGTGTCATTCAGGAGGTCAGACTCATTGATCACAGTAATCCCTTTTGGCCTTAAAATCTGTGACTGTTGCTCTTCAAACAGGTTTACATAGTTGCAGTTGAAAGAGAAAAAAACCAGAGAGACACGCACAAGCAAATTTTGAACATCACAAACTCTACAGATGAAAGCCATGGAGCTTTAACTTCATCAGCTGATGGACTTCTGGACTTAGTTCAGGTGGACCTTGGGACTCTAAGCAAACTCTGGCTTGCTGCACTTCAAGATTTTGCTCTCTTAACTTTGCCTTCAGAATATGCCTCTCAACTGCCCGTTGAAGGTATGAAGGCAATTATGTACTTTTATTCATGTTAGATATCATTTGTGTATGTGCACTTTATAAAACTCACAGTATATACTTTTACACAAATAAGATGTATTTGAGACTGAACCAGCGCACTATAATTTTGCAGCTATTTACCACAAAATCAATGACTGATTTTAGGATAAAGATTTTTCTGGAATGGAGTAGTAGTGGATTTTTAAGATGAATTAAAAAGACTAAAATAAGTGTACTTGATTCTATTTGCTTTTTTATTAATAATTTTATTTATCAACCACAATCCTCTAGGTCAGCTTTGGTTGTTAAACAATTAAGAAATACCATGAAATGTTATAAAACAGTAACACTTTTTTATAATAATAAAGAATCTCAAATCTGGAAGAGAAAATAATTTACAGCTGAAAATAGTCACATTATTTAAAACTTCGGGGTTTTTTTGCAGGTGGTGCATTCTATACTGCAGAGACAATTGAAAATGCGAGACCACATTATCACAACTCCTGGGCTTTAATTCTTTATGCTACAGCATTATGGCTCACCAGCACAGGTTTCCTTGTGGTAGATGCAGATGAAGGAGTAACTAATCTCTCCAGACCTGTCACCCCAACTACAATGTGTCAAGATTCCACCTCCAGAGCTGCAGTGAAATCTCCTGAGGATGTGAATACTGACAGATTTCATCTTATCTTAGGTTGGTTGATGAGCGTGTAATCTGTCTGGAATCTAGATTCTAAACAGTCATTTTAGTATAAATAATACTGTTATTGATACTCTGTAATGATTTGCTTGTCTGCTCTTAATTGTGTTGGTGAATAATTGATATGTTGGAAGTACCTATGGCAAGAATTGGTTTGTAGCTTGGGGACAGAATTGCTTCCTATCTTACTTTTTCCTAGTATAATCAGAATCCAATGCAAAGTAAGCAGAACATGTGGAAATTTACTGCAATGCCCATGAACGTATTAGTCTTTAAGCTTAGAAACAATTTCAGTTTTGGTGACAGTGTAAATACAAGCTGACACTACTGACTTGATTGGGGGTACTGTGGAATTACACTTGTTTTATTAGCATGACAATAGGCCCCACAGTTTTAAATAAGCTTTTGATTAACCCGTCAAAACATAGAGCATCTGAGGCCCAACAGAGAACGTCTGTTATTTCCTTCAGGTCTAGGGTTAGCAGGCCCAAGATTCATCTAAATTTCTTCGCCACATTTAGCTACTGAAGTGAGGATAGTGCGTACAAGATAAGCTAAAAAATCAGCCTGTTTGTGAAATAAAAATACTAAGCCTTTGAGCTTCTAAGCTATGATTACAGTTTCCCTGTAAACTCATCCTGTCATGTAAATCAGTGTGTCAGGAGTTCACATGTTACATTCGAGGTTTTCAATTGTATCCTACGGCAAAAATTCTGTGGGGTGCTTACAAGAATTTTCCTTATTATTGGACCCATATCTCAACATTTGCATCATCTATCTCTGTGATTTTTGAAGCTGATTGTTATTTATTTCTAGTCTATTGCCTAGAGGTTTCTGTTCATCATCTCAGATGCTGTATTTACATAAAGAAGGACAAGGTCTGTATTATTTAGATGGAATAAAGGACCCCAAAAATGTTAACATAACTGTCATTGTCCATCATTAAATACTGTTAAAAAGGTCCAGTGTCCCAGGAGCCTATGTGGGTGGCAGTCCTGATGACAAAGCTCGCACCAGTAGCTTCCATCTGTTCTTCCATACTTTCCTCAAAGTCTTTCTTTAATGATCCAGAGGGGAGAGATGGGTGGATTAGCCCATTCTGTTATTTTGGTAATGAGTTTGGCCTAGTTTCTGAAACACCAATTTTGATGCATAAATTTCTCCACCCACACTTTCTTGTTCACCAAGCATGATCTCAGCGTAGATTGAGTTTTATCACATGGCCTTTTTGTTTGGACTAACTCAGTTTTTTAGGTCTAGTTTTCTTGCACCTGTTGTTCCTTCTTTGTTAAAAATAACTTGACCTACTATTTGTGGTTCTTCCCAAGCAAGCAAAAAGTTACAGACCCTATTTTTGCAACAAGTTCCTGTCCAAAATGTTTACAAGTTAAGATTAATTTGCTGAGGCACGGAAGTATAAAAGATTCATATGCTGTGTCCATGTCTGATCAGCCCATTGGCACCTTACTTGTCTTGATTTACAAAATTACTTGAAATATGTTTTCAGAAAAACCTATTTTTTGTTTATTTTCTCATACTATTTACAGGAATTAGTGTGGAATTCCTCTGCTCACCTCGGTCAGATGCAGCAATGGAAAACATTACTGCTTGCCTACATGCTCTACAAGCATTTCTTGATGTTCCTTGGCCTAGGTCTAAAATAGGTGGTGATCAGGTAACATGCTAATTTAGAAATTATGAGTTTGAATTCCAGGATATTGTGACAGTGACCTCTCAATTATCCTTGAATGTACAATAAATTTTAGTTTGCTCTCCTGTGGCACTGATTGTATTGTGCAATCCAAGCTGTTGCTTGCGTTCAGGTATAGTATGTTACATTTTCAAAGCATTGTGAAAATTTACTTTTGAGTACTGAATCCATGATGCTTCTGGGCAGAGTTCCCTGGAAGCTGAGCACTTGGGCGGCCACCCATAAGAGATTCAAATACCACCAAACAGTAGCAGTGCATCCACAGCACCCATAGCAGGCAGCATGTGCTTCTGTTGGTGGTGCACATCTATATACCTCACTGCATATAACAACATTTATTCTGCACATGGGTGGAAAAAATTAGAGAAAACATTGCTTGTGGGTAGTAAGTAAAGAGTTAGTGAATACCAAGACTTAGAACATTTCTCTTTCTACAGGAGCTTGGTGTGGAGTTGCTGAATGTTCTCCATAGACTCATACTGACCAGAGAATCAACTGATATTCAGCTTGCCACTCTTGAAGTAGTCCGACAGATTATTTTTGCGGCTCAAGAACATGTGAGAGAAAAGCGGAGAAGTGCAGAAGGTATACACTCTATTGTTCTACAGTATACTTTCTGTGACCAGACATATTTCATCTATGATTCATAGATTAGTGACTTTATTTGTCAAAGATGCTAAAAAGTTGTGTTGAAAAGTCACTGGTGGGGTGTCCTGCCAGGCACCTTTCTCTGTGCAATTATGATAACCTTTCGGCTACCTGCATGTGCTCACCCTGAATGTTGCACTAAATCTGCACGATTGCCAGCACAGCAGACTCTGAAAGCTTCTCCCTTCCCCAAAGTCCTAAAAATCAGATAAGAGATGAAGGCACCAGACCAGGTTTATTGTAGGCAAAGCTCAGTAATAATACCTAGTAGACTTTGAGGATACTAAGAATGTATGCTCATGACAATAGACTCAGTTCATTCAGTGGTGGGATCTCCTAGGCTGGACAAGGACAGCCCCTCTAAGATACATTTTTATGCACAGATGCATTGAAGTTATACATCACTCCTGACACATCAAGTGCCACCCTCTGATGTACTTAGCTACTAGATATTATCTTGCACATGGTGGTTTGATCAGAGCATTGCTATCCATCATGCTATCATCTTTGACCCCATCCTGAACTTAGGTCAGTATGTCCCTGTTATCTTTGGGGAGTGTTTTAGTACCAAGATGTATCCTAACAAAGTGTTCTGTTACCATCCCTCTGGAATTTGTTTACAGCCTGTACCTAATACTCTTAGGTATGAGTGTTTCTGCAATATCAGCCCTGTTCTTGCTGAGTTCTGCAAGCAGAGCCTGCCTCGTGCTCACAGTTTAACTTAGCCTTATTCTTGACCATTGTTTCTTAGGCCTGAGGCCTCGCATCAGGCTGTGATATATGGGCTTATGTTTTAGGCCCTCTTCTTGCTACAGAACTCACTAATCTCATTGATATCACTTTGATCTAAAGATATTGGGTACTTTAGAAAATCAGGCTAGTTGTAAAACTGCAATACAGGAGCATCAGCTTTTTCCTAGTGTGAAAATATAGACGTTTTAAATAAAGCAGCTGTGATTAAGTTACTTATCCAGCTCCTAACAGCATTGAGTACAGTTGAAGAATTAAGCATTTTCTCCTGGATTAGATACAGCCTGCAACATTAACTATATTTAAATGACACATTTTTCTTCTGTCTATAGGTGTAGAATGAAATCAAATTTTATTTCCTATAAAAAGAGTACATATGCATAGAATTTTGTACCAAAACATTTTTTATAATTGGCAGTGGAAAGAAACTTCATATTGTAATAGTGTAATAGTATAAATAGTATAAAAATACTGTTTATATTTTCAAAGGTAACTACATATATTGGTAATAGTATATTGTACTACATTTGCTATGAAAAGCTCCCCAGCCTGTGACTTGCTGTGTGCAGGACAAGTTGTAAGACCAGGGCAAAAGAATATAAAAGTCTAACTATGTGTTATGGGAGATAATTCAAACTGAAGCATATCCTATAAACCACAAATTTTCTTTCACCAATTACTTTTGAGACACCCAACTATGGACCAAATGTGCTTTTATTTTGACCTTTGATTCCTGTAGTTGTAGATTTGCTATTGAATCTGAGAGTTTTTAATATTATAGTAAAACATAGCTCTTGTGTTGTCTTGTGTCTGTGCACTCAAAGTGATTTGCAAACACTGAATCCTTAAATGCAAACCTGTGAGATAAATGTTATATGAATTTTATGACTAAATAAAGTGAAGCAAGTGCAACAGAGATTACATTGCCCAAAGTCAGACAGTAATTTGGTGATATAAACAGAAATTGAACTGATCAATACTATCTGTAGCCCCTTCTCCCATTTCCAACCAGTAGACTTTTTTTCTCCTATGTTGATGAATAAGGTTGAAGATCTAGTAAATTCAACCATGGAAGAAGTGTACATAGTATCATATTACTGTTAATTTAATGTATAGGTATAAGTAAACAAACACACTTTGGAAAGAGGGAGAAAAAGCATTTTTAAAACAAATAGTAGAAATATTCAAAACACAAGACCTGAGTCACTAGAAATGTAATTATTGTGGTGGTGGTTCTTGCCCAGACTACACTCTCTCCGTTTATGGAGTGCATCCTCATCAAGAGTTCTTCCATTAACTTAAGAGGGGCAGGGTGGAGGAGGCGATTCAGAGCTTGGGCTCTCAGCTCCATGTGTAGCTCCCTGCTCCGAGCCAGGTTGCACCCCGGGCTCCCAAGCAGATGCCCACGTGGTCAGAAGTCACCAGGTGAGAGCTTGGGAGCCACCCAGACTCCAGGCACAGAGCTCCCTCCCAGGAGCCAGGCTTTGGTGGGGAGCATCTGTGCAGTATTTGGACTCCTCATGGCAAGCCAGGAGCCTCTAGGTAGAAGCCCAGCTGGCAGTGGGAAGCAGGCAACCTGGGCAGCTGCTGGGTTTGGGGGGCAGCTGGGCACCAACCAGCGCAGGCTCAGCTGGGTGCAGAAAGCCTGGGGGGCCAGCCAGACTCTTGCTGGAGCCCCCCACATCTGCACCAGCTTTTATGTCAATTTCATAGCTCCAGCATGGAACCATGACATTGACAAGAATGACAGACAACAGGCAGTGTAAGAAATGCATTGTCTGCACTGACACAGCGTTGCCCTATTTACACTGATTGATCTAACTTCTCTCCCTCCAATCTTGTTTCCTCTACTGACTTCCAGTCCCCTTCCTTGGGCTCCCAATCGAGTCTCAGTCCCTATACTTACGTAGCTCTTGGCCCAATTTCCCCCGCTCCCTGACTCTTTACGCTAGTCCCCTTGCCTAACCATTCCCAGAGGTCTCCCACAATTCCTTGTCAAATCTATTTCATTCCCCGGTTCCCCCCTCCCCCTCCAATATATACCCTGTGTCCTTATCCAGCCAGTCATGGCCTCTCTTCCTCCAGTAGCTTCTCGTCCCCATGCTCAACCTTTCCCACACCCCCTCCCTCAACTCTTAATGATAATTTGTCTGTCTTCCTCTCCCTTCCAGTACAACTCTCACTTGGTCCCAATCTACTCCTTTCCTTCCCTCTGGTCTAGCTCTTGTCCCCACTGCACTTGAGTCAGGTGGCTTACTTCTGTACGCTCCCTGAATGCAAGTAGAGGGTAATTGAAAGCACACTGGAGAGAAGCTCCATGCTCTCAGTTCCATTGCCTGGCCCCATCTCAGCTCACAGCAACCAGGACCAGCAATTCTATGAGTACCCCAGCTTTGCCTCTGTAGCGTTAGGGTGGAGCATGTTCTGTCATTCTCTGAGGGGCACGTGCACAGTTTGGTCCCACATAGGAGCTTTGAGGAGCTGGAATATGCTCAGTGAGGATGGAATCTTCTGACAATATAACTGCTGTGGTGACTGATGAGAGCGAACGTTCCTTCTGGAATGCATAGGGATATAAAAATTCATCTCCTCTGTGTACATGGTGGTCAATGCCCCCAGCTCGTCTGCTTCTTCCCAGTCTCCCTAGGCTTTCCTTAGGTAAGTCCATCCCTTTTTCCCCTTCTTTGTAACCCAAGGGACCCTTAATAGAACAATGTCCTTTTCTCTTGCTGGACAAATACCACTTTCAGTTGAGGTGAGTGCATCCCAATAAAATTCATTTCAAACTACAGTTGTCCTCTAACAGAACTGTTAACACTGTGCTGTACTAGTTTCAGAAATGCAAAATTATCCCCTGCTGCTACAACAAAGATTTTGTCGTCAAAAAAAATACATGCTTATTGTCCTCCTGATTTTTTCTTTTCACTATAGTTGATGATGGTGCTTCAGAAAAGGAGACCTTGCCAGAATTTGGAGAAGGCAAAGACACAGGAGGACTGGTGCCTGGAAAATCATTAGTCTTTGCAACACTGGAGTTATGTGTTTGCATTCTAGTGAGGCAGCTCCCCCAGCTTAACCCTAAAGTAACTGGTAGCCCTGCAGTTAAAGCTGGAAAACCTCAGTTGTTGTCAGAGAGTGGAAGTAGACTGATATCAGCAGCATTGGTTATCCTCTCAGACATTCCAGCAGTCTGCTCCCCTGAAGGTAGGATGTGATACCAGTGATTTTGTTACAAGGGAAGATAAAATGAAACGAGGAGGAGGAGGCTAGAATAACATATCGTTACTATGTAACTTTCTTTGCTGGATAAATTCTGGGACAAGGTCTTGGAGATTTACCTATGACAATTTTTCAATTGTTTTATTGTACTAAAAAGTTTAAAGAAAGCCCATAGATACAGGAGCAGTACTGTGAGAGAATAAAGTCGTTTTCTCTACTTTTCTTTCATCTTTCTTCTATAAAGCAATCAGATTGATGGACATGTTTTATCTCACATAGAAATATGTATGATAATTGCATACTTCCTTTATAGACCCTCAGTTTAGGAATTTATAATAGGGCTGTCAATTAACATGTGTTAACGCCTGCAATTAACACAGAACACAATGCATTTATTTTTTTAACACATTAATCGCAGGTGTTTCTGTGGCACTGCTCCTTTGAAACGCTGCCAGGGCGTTTCAAAGGGGCAGCACAGTAGGAGCCTGGGATCAGCTGGAGTGAACAGGAGCTGTGCAGCGCTGCCCCTTTGAAGCACCGCCCTGGCATTTCAAAGGAGCAGCGCGATGCAGCCCGGGATCAGCTGGGGACTCTACATTTGACATTAAAAATGCTGCATGGAGTCAGGGTCATTTGGGCACTCCAGCTCATCCCGGGCTCCGTGCGGCGCTGTCCCTTGGAAACACCGCCACAGCATTTCAAAGGGGCAGCCCGGGATCTGCTGGAGGCTCAGCTGTGGCAGTGTTTCAAAGGGGCAGTGCTGCAGAAACCTGGGATCAGCTGGAGTCTCTAGCTGATCCTGGACTCCTGCAGCGCTGTCACTGCTCCTTGGAAACACGGCGGCGGTGGCATTTCCAAGGGGCAGCACTGCATGGAGCCGGAGTCAGCTGGAATCCCCAGCTGACCCTGGGCTTCTGCTGCTCTGCCCCTTTGAAACACCACCACAGCATTTCAAAGGGGCAGCGCACACGATTAATTGGATTAATTTTTTTAATTGCGCAATTAATAGCTATTAATTTTAATTGCTTAACAGCTCTAATGTATAATATAGTCTGAAAAATGTGCTCCAAAAGGAAATGTGTCATATTATGTTTGTCCAAAAGCCATCTTGTAAATTACAGAAACAAAAAATAGGAAGGTAGTGTTTCTCTTATCTGATCTTCATGCCAGACTTCATTTTTAAGTCACCAAGCCTTGTTAGATTATTTTTAAAATGATGTAATTAGATTAATATATGTACCTATCTTATCTTATTGCCTTTCACTATTTTTTACCTTCATGCTCCTGTAACCAAACTTTCTTCATATGTTACTGGGTTACGTCTATTTTAAATCATAATTCCCTTGAATCTGAGCCCTGTCGCTGTATTTCTGTAAAATATTATTCATGCCTATGGTACTATACAGACTATGAATACAGCTGTTCCTATCCTTAGCATCTATGAGCTGTGAAAATTGCCCTTCACTGTTGACTCTGTGTCATGGTCACCATCCTGCCAACGCAAAGGGATGGTGAACTCCTTCTGGAAACAGTCACCAGCTCTCCTGTTAAATCATAAGGATTAATGTTGGATAGTGATAGTCTTTTGTTACTTTCAATCCAATGACTGTCATCTTTCAGAATCATGAGAAAAGACCTTAGATATGGTATTGTTAGGCTCAGGCACTATTTGTGGAGTTTCCTTCTGGGGTTTAATTTGCAAATTTTGTATCCATACAGGGCTCTAAAAATGACTCTGACTTAAAAGGATTTAAGCATTTCTTTCAGTAGCCAATCTGCCTCTATATTTGACATTAAAAATCACATGCTGTTTAAATACATTTTCTGAACCCAAGACTTAGAATAAATAGGCAACTTTTAGAAATGAAAAGTGTTTAGACATAGGATAGAAGGAATTGAAGAAAAGTGATTTATAAAATAACACATGCTCTAAGTGTTTTGCTTTATACAGTGACATATCAAGCATTTGTTTTGTCTCACAGGAAGTGTTTCAGTACTTCCTACTATCCTGTACCTAATTATTGGAGTCCTCAGAGAAACTGCTGTGAAATTGCCAGATGGCCAGTTACCTTTGACAGTTGCTGCATCTTTACAAGCTCTTAAGGGCATACTGTCTTCTCCTATGGCTCGAGCAGAGAAGAGCCGAACTGCTTGGACTGAAGTTCTTCGGAGTGCTTTAGTCATGGTTCTTGACTGTTGGGATCTAGGTAAGCAAAAGTGAGAATTGGACAGTAAAAAGTTGCTTGGTGTAGATAAAATTCAAATCGCTCTAGAAGATTCAGATGATGATGGAAGAACTGAACTACTCTTGAATATAGCTTGATGTTTAAGCCCTGGTCTACACTATGGATTTATTTTGAAATAACTCAAAGGTTCCCCACCCCTGCTCTGGAGTGTTGCTCTATTTCATGCACACACATTTCATAGAGCTGAAACCATGCAACTTTATTCGTTACTTCCTTGAGCAATTACTGCAAATATATATCATGCATCTGTATGTGACTTCATGTTTTTTCCTGGCCATTTCTAATTGTCCAAGCCCTAAAGTTTCCATCTGTCATGTGAGACAGGGAGGTTGTGGAATCTCCATCATTGGAAATATTTAAGAGCAGGTTAGATAGACATTTAGCAGGAATGATATAGATCAGAGGTGGGGAACCTAAGACCCGGGAGCCGGTTGTGGCCCCCGGCTTTCATCTCTCTGCGGGCTGGAGCACACACAATCTACTAGCCTGGGCCCTCCAAGGCTCTGGTGTATGAGGGGAATGTGGAGAATATCTTTGTCCTTCTCAATCAGGGCCCTCAGTGGGGCAACAGGTTGTTTTCGATCTCACTTGTGTGCGGCCCCCTGACTGATTTTTCTGTGGGTCAGCAGCCCCCAACCTAAAAAAGATTTTTCTCCCTTGATCTAGATGGTGCTTGGTCCTGCCGTGGGGACAGGCGACTGGACTTGAGGACCTCTTGAGGTCTCTTTCAGTTCTAATATTCTATGACTCTCTGTTTTAAAATGTGTTCCTTAAAATGTGTTAACACAATTTTTTAAATTTTTCTTTTTAAGTGTGACCTGTTTACCCAACCTAGACATGGGTTTGCAGGTGTGGTAGATAATTACACGCTTAGAATACATACAGACATTTTATTTTAAAAGATTAATTTAATTCCTGAGGCCCTCTGATGCTTTCCCCTGCTCAGAATCTCTCCAGTTAGCAGTTTATTACTGACAAGAGGATTTCCAATGGAGTGCAGTATTTCAAGAGTAGTTATCTCAGAGCAATATCGAGAGGGATTGTTATCCCTCTCTGCTCTGTGATGTTTTGCTTCTGAGCAGGCAGCCTAACACTATACTGTCCTTTTTATTTTTTCATTTCCATTGCCTCCCCGAAGACTCCTGTATAACTTGCTGTCTTATCACCTCTTCACTATGTCTTGCTCAACATGACAGTTTTGTTTTTTATCCTCTTTGAATAGTTTGGAATATTTTAATTCCTTTTACATTTCTGAAACATTATTAGTTTGTATTTTTTCAATCTTATTATTATTATTTTATTTTCTGACCATGCTTCTCATTTCTGTAAGTCTTTTGGTATCACTTTTCCGTTCTTCATTGGTGTTCACAACACCTCCCAGTTCAGCATTATCTGAAAATGTCTAACAAACAGCTACTCTGTGTTCCAAGTGATTAAAAAAAATGTTAAGTTTAACACTGACTTCTGGGACACCACTTTTCAACTTGAGATGTTGTTATCCAATACCACTGCATGTTTATGGATTTTTACTGTTCAGTGTGTATGACAGCATTCCTCTCCCAGCCAATTTGAGTTAATTGTGACAGTGAGATTTCATGAGGCAGTATCAAATGCTTTAAAATTCAATTACATAAAAAATACTGTATTACCTCAGCCATTAATTTTGTAGTTCAGTTATGTAATATGATTAAGTTTCGTAAGGCCTAATCTTAAATAATAAAAAACCCTGTTCATTACTCGTCATTTTAGTTGATTTCGTTTAATAGTTAATGCTGTTAACCTTCAGTCCGCTGTAAAATACAAATTCCAGCAATGGCGAGGAATGTTTTCATATTTCTCTAAGATTTGACCATTACATTTGCAGTTCCTATTAATAACTTCAATCAAATTTCATGCACCAGCCT
Organism: Pelochelys cantorii; assembly: GCA_032595735.1. Taxonomy (NCBI): domain Eukaryota; kingdom Metazoa; phylum Chordata; order Testudines; family Trionychidae; genus Pelochelys; species Pelochelys cantorii. The sequence continues at coordinate 81,558,873 of CM064329.1, read as the reverse complement.
CAACAAGTGGAAAACTTGATGAAACTAGTGGAGATTAGGGAAGCCTCGGGATGAATATTTTCTGTGGGGAGGCAATACATCCCTTTACAGAGTTTTTACCCACTCATTGGTCAGCGTGGGAGAAAGGGAGTTTATTGGTCAGTCATCTTCCCGTTTCAGTAATTTAAACCCTAACCCAAGGCATATGGTGCTGCTTTTTGCTACATTCCAGCTACCATTCTCCCCACTCCCTGTTGATGGCTTTGATGTTGTGCATTGCAAATGCTATGGGTCTGACCAGTCACCTGGGATCAGGAAGAAATTTATTCTTCCTTTAGGGACCAAATTGGCAGAGGCCTGGGGAGATTTGTTGGTTTGTTTGGGGTTTTGGTTTTTTCTTTTTTTTTTTTTTTTTGCTGCCTTCACAGCATCCTGAAAGCACAGTTAAGTTAAATAGTAATACAATTTAGTGATAGTAATGAGCAAAGATATTCGTTTGCCACTATCTGAGGCCTGTTTCCAATGAGATTAAAAGGAACAGTTCCCCGAAGTAAAAAAAATCTGGGATTTTGCTGATGGACCTTATGTTCACATGCACAGAGCCTCCTTTCAGTCACCTGTGACAGAGGGCTAGGTAGTAGGGCTCAGAAGAGCGAGGTGAGAGGTAGACTAAGGAAAATCTACCTCCCCGTTCTGGTGGGAGTCCTATCATGCCCCACTTGAGCTACATAAAATGTTTGGTATGCAGGTATGGTAACAAAGTAGTAGTGCCCTTTCCTTGTGTCAGATTTAATAAAGTTGCAGCCTGCTTCTTGAAATCCATCCCTATGTATGTCTTCATTTGTTGCCATGTCCAGATGAATTGCCAATGATTTTAGATTCTTCTGAAAACAGTTGCATCCATACATTCAAAAGAAAAAAGTCCTTATTATAAGACTGACATGCTTTCTCCTTTGTATAATTCCATTCAGACATTATATCATATAATCATAGAAAATTAGGACAGGAAGGGACCTCGAGAGGTCATCGAGTCCAGTCCCCTGCCCTCATGGCAGGACCAAATACTCTCTAGATCATCCCTGATAGGCATTTATCTAACCTACTCTTAAATATCTCCAGAGATGGAGATTCCACAACCTCCCTGGGCAATTTATTCCAGTGTTTGACTACCCTGACAGTTAGGAACTTTTTCCTAATGTCCAACCTAAACCTCCCTTGCTGCAGTTTAAGCCCATTGTTTCTTGTTCTATCCTCAGAGGCCAAGATGAACAAGTTTTCTCCCTCCTCCTCGTGACACCCTTTTAGATACCTGAAAACTGCTATCATGTCCCCCCTCAATCTTCTCTTTTCTAAACTAAACAAACCCAATTCTTTCAGCCTTCCTTCATAGGTCATGTTCTCTAGACCTTTAATCATTCTTGTTGCTCTTCTCTGGACCCTGTCCAATTTCTCCACATCTTGAAATGCAATGAACTGGACACAATACTCCAACTGAGGCCTAAGCAGCGCAGAGTAGAGCGGAAGAATGATTTCTCGTGTCTTGCTCACAACACACCTGTTAATGCATCCCAGAATCATGTTTGCTTTTTTTGCAACAGCATCACACTGCTGCCTCATATTCAGCTTGTGGTCCACTATAACCCCTAGATCCCTTTCTGCCGTACTCCTTCTTAGACAGTCGCTTCCCATTCTGTATGTATGTGTGAAACTGATTGTTCCTTCCTAAGTGGAGCACTTTGCATTTGTCTTTATTAAACTTATTCCTGTTTACCTCAGACCATTTCTCCAATTTGTCCAGATCATTTTGAATTTTGACCCTATACTCCAGAGCAGTCGCAACCTCTCCCAGCTTGGTATCATCTGCAAACTTAATAAGCGTACTTTCAATGCCAATATCTAAATTGTTGATGAAGATATTGAACAGAGCCGGTCCCAAAACAGACCCCTGCCGAACCCCACTTGTTATACCTTTCCAGCAGGATTGTGAACCGTTAATAACTACTCTCTGAGTACGGCTATGCACCCACCTTATAGTAGCCCAATCTAAGTTGTATTTGCCTAGTTTATGGATAAAAATACCATGCAAGACTGTATCAAACGCCTTACTAAAGTCTAGGTATACCACATCCACCGCTTCTCCCTTATCCACAAGGCTCGTTATCCTATCAAAGAAAGCTATCAGATTGGTTTGACGTGATTTGTTCTTTACAAATCCATTCTGGCTGTTCCCTATTACCTTGCCACCTTCCAAGTGTTTACAGACAATTTCCTTAATTACTTGCTCCATTATGTTCCCTGGCACAGAAGTTAAACTAACTGGTCTGTAGTTTCCTGGGTTGTTCTTATTTCCCTTTTTATAAATGGGCACTATATTTGCCCTTTTCTAGTCTTCTGGAATCTCTCTTGTGTCCCATGATTTTCCAAAGATGATAGCTAGAGGCTCAGATGCATCCTAGAATACTCAAGGAGTGATAAAGGAGGTATTTCATCAGGCCCTGGTGACTTGCAAGCATCTAACTTTTCTAGGTGATTTTTAACTTGTTCTTTTTTTTATTTTATCTTCTAAACTTACCCCCTTCCCACTAGCATTCACTATGTAGGCATTCCTTCAGACTTCTCGGTGAAGACCGAAACAAAGACGTCATTAAGCATCTCTGCCAAGTTTCCTGTTACTGTTTCTCCCTCCTCACTGAGCAGTAGGCCTACCCTGTCCTTGGTCTTCCTCTTGCTTCTAATGTATTTATAAAAAGTCTTCTTGTTTCCCTTTATTGCCATAGCTAGTTTGAGCTCATTTTGTGCCTTTGCCTTTCTAATCTTGCCCCTGCATTCCTGTATTGTTTGCCTATATTCATCCTTTGCAATTTGTCCTACTTTCCATTTTTTATAGGACTCCTTTTTTATTTTTAGATCATGCAAGATCTCGTGGTTAAGTCAAGGCGGTCTTTTGCCATATTTTCTATCTTTCCGATGCAGCGGAATAGCTTGGTTTTGGGCCCTTAATAATGTCCCTTTGAAAAACTGCCAGCTCTCCTCAGTTGTTTTTCTCCTCAGTCTTGATTCCCATGGGACCTTACCTATCTACTCTCTGAGCTTACCAAAATCTGCCTTCTTGAAATCCATTGTCTCTATTTTGTTGTTCTCCCTTCTACCCTTCCTTAGAATTATGAACTCTGTGATTTCATGATCATTTTCACCCAAGCTGCTTTCCACTTTCAAATTCTCAACGAGTTCCTCCCTATTTGTTAGGATCAAATCTAGAACAGCTTCCCCCCGGTAGCTTTTTCAACCTTCTGAAATAAAAAGTTGTCTCCAATGCAGTCCAAGAACTTACTGGATAGTCTCTGCCCCGCTGTGTTATTTTCCCAACATATATCTGGATAGTTGAAATCTTGGGTTTTGGATGATATTGTTAGTTGTTTAAAAAAAGCCTCATCCACTTCTTCCACCTGGATAGGTGGCCTGTAGTAAATGCTTATCATGATATCACCCTTGTTTTTAACCCCTTTTAGCCTAACCCAGAGAGACTCAACACTTCCGTCTCCTATGTCCATCTCCACCTCACTCCAGGTGTGTTCATTTATAATATGTAAGGCAACACCTCCTCCCTTTTTTCCCTGTCTATCCTTCCTGAGCAAGCTGTACCCTTCCATACAAACATTCCAATCGTGTGTATATAGAAAATGCCACACCAAGAATGTTTCATGAGCACTCTTTACATCATTTTAGAGCATTCGAATTTGTAATATTACTTTTAGAGTGTGAATTTAAGAGACTGTTTTATCTTTAGTAGATGGATCTCAACAAGAACTTGATGAAATCAGCCTGCTTACTGCCATTACAGTATTTATTTTGTCTACAAGCCCAGAAGTTACTACCATAGAGTGCCTTCAGAAGCGTTGTATTGAGAAGTTTAAAATGGCACTTGATTCAAAAGATCCTGGAGTAAGTACTTTTCTAGCTAGAGGAGTATTTCAAGCTAAAAGTTTTTTTCTAGCACATTTTCTGTTGAGCTTTTTCACTGGACCTAACTAAAAGTGTTGATTTGAAAAAAAAATTTTATTCTATCCCATATAGCTGTATTGTATTTTAAAGTACAATTTTAAACAAGTTGCCCAGAGCTACTGGATCAATGTTGTGCCTTTATCTTAGCTGTTATTCATTAAAATATTCTGTCTACAAATTAAGTATTTTCTATATTATTGTTTTACCACCTGGGAAATAAGAACTTCACACTTTGCTAAATAAATAAGCAAGTTACCTAATTTTGCAGACACTTCCTTAATTTTCTCTGTGCACTTATTTTAGACCTTAAAACAATACACTGCCAGGTCATCTGTTTTGATTCTTTATCTGTATTCTGGACAGAAATAGCACATTAGGAGGATTTTTTTTCTGGTTTTGTACATGATGGAAGTACACAACTATGACAGCAGTGCAGCTGTAAAGATGATATTTCCTTGGGTTTTTTAAATTAAATAATAGTTCCCCAAATAGTTCCCTGAATGTTGACCAGTGTGAGAGTCCTCCATAAACCAGTTTTCCCCTTCTTCTATACTGCTTTATCAATCAGAAAGCCAGATCTCTGTAATTTTTCATTAACGTTGATGAACAAGATGGAAATATTTACTTTAAGTCTGTTGTTGTGTGTCAGTTTATAAATCTCAATTTTCAGCTAAATGGCTTTCACTAATAAGAATTTCAGAAAGCCAGGTGTAATTACAAAAAAAAAAAAATAGTGACATAGGGTATGTCGCAACTTGGTTTGGTGATGTGATGGGAGCCCCCAGGGGGTAAAGCCGACTACCCAGTGAAAACTACTGGATGATGGTGAAACAAATTATTTTTATTAAACAGAATGGTTCTTTTATCAAAAATCAAGTGACTTTTAAATGAATTTTAAAACAAGCAATTGCCTAATGCTTTTACAGAAGGGAAAAACTGAACCAAACTGCACTTAACTGATTACAAACTTTGTGATTATAATTCGATTATATTAAATCACTATCTCTAAGTCACTTAAGGCAGTGCAGCATGTAAGCAAAAATACAAAAACAAAGCCAATATAATGATAATAAAAACTCCGTTCACAGCCAGCCCTCTATGGTTATTTTAGGGCAGCTGATGGAGTTAGTCATTAATCTACCTCTACAGCTTAACAACTCTTGGATTTCTATTTCTAACACTTATACTTGGCCTAAATACAACACCACTACACAACACAAGATTATACAATTTACACAGTGTGGTTAATAGAACTGAGTTAAACTCTACAGAATTACACAGTGAAATTAACACAGTTCAACTATTAACTAAACCAATGACTAATATATTTAAGCAATACTTACAAATCCAGCAACGATAACAGTGTAAAGACACACTAGAACTTGGAGCATGCTCAGAACTCGCGCACCCCTATCTTTGACTTGAAGGGTGGGGAGGCAGCCTCAGGGTGATCAATCCGTCAGCCGGGCAAAAAAGACACGTGCCCTCAACACTCGGAACCTCGCTGAGGGGTCTTTTATAACAACCTGATATCCGGTACCTTATTAGGGTCTGTTCCCTGGCCAGGCCTGATAGGCTGGTAATGAGGCAAAGTGCAATATTGCCCTATAGGATTTTTCATGATGTCCGCCTGATGGCCCCGTGGACAGTGCCGGGTGCAGGCATGGTCAGTGTGCATGGCAGTTGCGTCTCATCTCCCTATGCCTACCTCCCCACCTTCAAGGACCGGTGAAGAGAGTCTTATTTATCTCTTGCAGCTGTGCTCTATCTTTTCATGCTCACCTCCCTGTTCTTTGATGCTTACATGGTTAAATTCCGTTCACAGAAAGCTGCATTGTGCGCTTACAAGTTATGCTTTCTCAGAGTGTGTCAGCAGCCTATGTTTTCTGTGAGGGGCCTTTGTGTGGCAGAATGGGCAATGCGCGCGCAAGGCCGTGGTCAAAAGGACCTGCTCTGCGACAGGGTGAAATTTGCAAAAGCATCTAAGTTACTTAAGTACCTCAGCCTTTCAGAAGTGACATATTCCTAACTAAAGCACTGAGCATTTTTTAAAATTTTATCCACAGTTTAATAGTGAGTTGACATTTCCACACGAAGCCCCTGGTTTTAGTCAAGGGTAATTGTCTCCAAAAATTTCCTTTTAACATGGTTAGGAAACAGTGGACCGGTTAGACTAAAACTAATTAGATAGATAGTTATGAGTGCAAGATGTGTTGTATGGTTTCTTTGTTACTTGTTAAAATAATTCTGAGATGCTTTCCTGACAGTTTTTCAAAGTCTGCTTGACCGCTAACTAATGATGAAGTTTGTCTTGCCATGTAAATTTTCAAGCGCGTGTTCCCTTTTTTTGTTATAAAAGCTTTAAAATTGTTGTACGTTCCATGGCTTTCTGACTTGCAGTTTTAAGTGCAACTTTGTTTACATTTCAGTATTGAAATTGTAACTTTTCCTGTTTAGGTACAGCTTAAGTGCTATCAGCTGCTACTTTCCATCTTTCAGTTTCCCAACAGAGATGTTTCATACCCTTACATTCATTCTTTGGCAACATCTATTGTGAGGAAACTGCAGGAAACAGAAAAAACAAAACCTGAGAACTCTGCTGAACTGCAGGTCATTCAGGAAGGAATAAAGGTGGTAACTGTTCTTGTTGCCATGGCTGAGGAAGCTCATCGTAAGTCCTGAAATTCCACATGCCCTTCTAATGTCTTATGTGGCTGTGGGGAATCAACTAAAAGAAAATGTATTCCCCCACAACTATAATTTTGAACAAAATTTAATGACTAATTGCACACTAACCATGCGGTCATAGAAAAATGTTAACTATTTATTTGAGCTTCGTACTCGTTAGAATTTGAAAATGTTGAAAAATTATTTGATATCGAAGCATTGTTTTTAATTTTCATAGGTGCTTGTTTGGTGACCTGCCTCCTACCCCTTCTTATTTCCTTTCTTTTGGATGAGAATGCTTTGGGGTCCGCCACAAACTCAGCAAGAAATCTACATGAGTTTGCTTTGCAACACGTGATGCAGATTGGGCCACAATACTCATCAGTTTTTAGAAAAGTAATGGCTTTCTCTCCAACTATGAAAGCAAGGCTTGAATCAGCTGTAAAAGGCAATCAGGAAAGCATCAAAGTCAAGACAACACCTAAACATGCAAAGAATCCTGGGAAAAGTTCAAGCATTCAACTAAAGACCAACTTTCTCTGAAGTATTTTACTTCTCAGAAGTATCGGAAGCGCTTTGATAACATTGCAAAAAAAGTCCTGTTTGATTTCTAATTACAGTAGTCAGAAAGAGTTTGGTTTCAGAGTTGGTTTCAGTCTTAGTTCAGTTTTTATTTGAAATCCAGAGAGGTTTTTTTAAAACAAAATTCTTTAGAGAGTTACTTTCTCTTAAATTTAAAAAGTCAATTACATATATCTGAGCACTCAATAAAACTTAGTAAAGGTAATATAAACTATATATTTGCATTCATAAAATAAAATCTGAGAGAACTGTGCATTTCTAATATCAATACAGACAAGAAATAAGATTTAAGTATATTCAGGGGCCAGCCATTCTCTTTCATTAAATAAACTGAATTCTTTTTGGCAATACCTGTTTAAAACAAAACTTACTCTGACTACTGATTTTGGATTTAACTGGGACATAAGTTTACTTGCTGTTCTAAGTCTTTCCTAAGTACTATTTTAACATACTGCATATATTAAATGTCCTTCTAATTCTTAAGATAAATTATTGTTGAGCTCTAATATCCAACTGCATTTAAGGTAATATGGACTGCTTTAATTAAATGCTAATAAACTATTGAGCTGTCCAAGATATAACAATATAGCAATCACCGTTAAATTACAGCTTTACAATGCCTTTTGACTTAGGCCCCAGTTTGGCAGTGACTTGCAGTGGAACTTATGTGCTTATAGCAAAAAGCGCATGTGTAAGTGTTTGCACAACTGGTGCCTTATTGCTTGGTATAATGCCTCACTTTTCAGGATATTTTTTTTTATTTAACTTTGTTATGCTAGCCAGACAGCTAAAACTTACATATTCTGAACGGGATTGCAGTTTGGGTGCACTGTGTCTCTGATTCAGACATCTATCTATTTAGATGCATCTGTTTCATGACCTTTAAATGATTAAGTATATATACATGACTCACACTAATATACATATCTTTTCAAGGGCATAGAACTATTGAGAGTCAAAATCCAGCAGACTTAAAAAGTACAAAACTGTAATTTTTATCAAGGAACATATTTTAATATAGAACAAAATTCTAATTATTGAAATACAATGGCTATGAAGTATTTTCTGATGGATTACCTTTTTTTTTTTTTTTGCTTTTGTGCCAGTATTAGCTTAGTAAACCAAATACTGTCAAAATGAGCATAGTATTTCCTTGTTAAAAATTAGACAAGAAAAGAAAAGCATCTACAGAGCTGAGAAACACACTGTGACTCAGGAAGAGCGTGATGTACTGTATTTTATTATAAGATTTGTATATAAATACTATTGTAAATTGTACAGAATTAACCCTTTGACCAAAATTCTAACAGTTCATTTTTCTAATTCACATAAATAAACGTAATTTTCTTCAGTTAAGTTTGTTTTTCACTTTCTGATAGGAGTTGGCTTTAAGAGTTATTTTAAAAATTTTGATTGTAATCATTACTCCCAATCCATACAATGTTCCTCTCAGAATTATTTACTATTATTAAATTATTACATCTTATAGTAAATATAATTATTTATATTTACTATAAGATGTAAAAATCAAACAGAATATTAACAGTGGCTAATGGGAACTGCAAAAACATTCTTGTAATGGGATGAACAGTCTCTCTCACATTTATGAACAGCATTAACCTGTTTCTGAGGAGGAAGTGACCTTGGGGATACAGATTGACCCAAACTTTATGGTCAGGCTGTCAAAGAGATTTTGGCACCCAGCATGATTTCAAAAGCATCTTTATGCCTAACTGCCTTAACCATCTCTCTGCATCTTTAGGCTCCTATTTCCTTTGAGCCATGGATTAGAACGCCCTCAGATTGGCATTTGGTGATGTCTTTCTTTTTTGAACTAGGAGAACAGAACAGTTTAGGTAATGTAGTTTGTAGGGCAACCATGATAGATAGTAGTTCTAGTCAAGGACAAGACATAAACAAGGAATATAGTTGGCTACCCCTACAGGGGGTTTGAGATGTATTTAATGGCTCCTTTCCCCTCTAGCATATTCTGTCAGTAAAAAAAAATGGTTAACACACAAAAAGCTAAATGTGAAGTCAAGGATTATTATTTAAATGTCTCAGCATTAGTACTGTTCTTACTGGTGTGGCATATGGGCTCCTAGCAAAATTATCACCACAATGTAAAGACCAACCTATTGCTTACTTCCCTCTCACCTTCCCCAAGGGAACAAGGGATGTTTTTCCTTTTCCTCTCTCTTTTTCTACCAAATTGACATGTATGGTTCTTTAGTGTTACTGTGGGAAAGCTCCATTAAATAATTCTGTTTTCCCTGAATAATGGTGAGATCTGTGGTCATTCTCACCTATATCTAGACCAGAGCTTTCTCAGTATTGCCCAGTTCTTGACTTCAAAAACTTCATCTTGGAAGCTGACAGTTTTATATTTCCTGAGGAAAGTAGTTGCTAGGAATATTATTAATTTGGACAGAGGAATGGGTAGAGAGGGTGTTCTTTTTAAGTACCTCAGGCTAATTTCTTGAAGGGCCACAGTCATCCAGACTTTGAATCTGACATGTTATTTTACAGTGTAAAGAGCAGAGCACTAGAGTGATGAGCCCTTTGGCAGAAACATTGCCAAGAAGGCAGGCTGTTGCATTTGGGATATATTAATACGTCCTCCCTTGATTTAAAGTATAAAGTTTGTATCTACGTATTTATTTAAAAAATTCTGCCTCTGTTAATTATTGGTAACATTTTATAATTAATATCAGGTTATGAAAATTTTAGGTCACTTGGCATACTTTTCTTAACTGTTTTTGCATGCTGCATTAGCAGCAACCAAACCTGCCAAAAGGCAAGTAAAAAGTAAGAGCATAAAAAGATTGCCCTATGTCTTTCAGAGAATTGGAATGGAATAGTTAACATTTTAATTATCTGTCTGGTGGAGAGGGATTGGAGCTATGTGGTTTGGCATTTGGTGCTCACTGTCTTGAAGGCCCAGATGAAGCACAAAATATGTTATTTTTGGACCTGGCTTACAGTTCTACCATGACAGCTGTCTTAAAGATAAATTGCAGTGTGTTTGGAATCTGTCCATTTGAAACAGGTTATTTAATCAAAATAGAATTACATTTACACCTGTTTTTTTGTTACTTAAATCTGATTGGATCAAGGAAGAAAAAGTTTGTGCATTCTCTGGATTCATTCAGGCTCTTCTTATACTTTTGAAAACCCCCATTCTTCCACTATCTCACCCTCATTGCCTATACCTGGAATTAAGAAAAAGATGGAGAAAAAGTAGAAACATCACTAACTTTTGGCAGCCAGAATTTAGAACAAAAACAATCTGCCAATTACTTTCTCATGTTTACACGAATAAAGTTCATGAACTGAGTTCATACCTTAAATTGAAATACATTGCATTAAGTAATACATTGCATTAAATAAGTAAGTTCACCAGTTTCCCTTTATATACATTACTCAATCCAGGAATGATCTCTCCTTACTGATTTAGACCAAATCTCGGAGAAACTGAAAGTGTCTGCAAGTTTGGTTTATTCAGTGGTAGGTTCTTGGGCACATTCATTACATCAGTATAAACCTTATGTTCAAGTGGCAGCATTCGCAATTGCCAAATTGTGCTTATTCCATTGGTCAGGTATTTTGGGTAATGTGTTTCTTGTACTCCGCTTTATTTCACCATGATGCCAATCTTTTCAGTAAGGCAAATAAAAAATACCCTTTTTATAAAAATAAATCCTGTGTTAAATTAAAATGCATTAATACTTATTGTAAGTATAGATATATATAGAAAACGAGAGCTTGGAACATATTTGCCACAATATTGATACTCTGCAGTTTTGTTTGTTTAAAGTCACATTTGCCATAGTCTTAAGAATATGATGGAAATGTTTGTGAAGTCTTTAAGCAAATTATGTACAATTCTGTAGTTGTCCAAGTGGGTCTTCACTGTTTGCATCTCTAGAGTAACTCATCTGACTCTAATTTAGTATGCTTCAGCATGTGCTTGGCTACAAACTGAAGTGCCAGAAACATTATAAATTGTGAAGGTCAATAAAGCTCAGACTCATTTAGACTGATGCAGTATCCCTCACAAAATAAGATGGTTTCATGTAGAGGAGGTGTAGCAGTCTTATTGGAAAGATTCACGAATTGCTGGATTTTTGTGGGGACCTCTTCGCAAACAGGGCCACAGGAGGGCTGATGTAGGTCAATGGAAATAGGGGCAACTGATGAACTGTAGAATCAGAGCCACTGTGACAATTCTTTGTTGTAGTTGTAGTAGAAGTAGTAGTAGTAGTGCATTACAGTAGTCACTAATGATCAGGCAGGTATTTCAGCAGCATCTGGGTAATTGGGTGTTGGCAGTGATCCCTTTTGTAGATACATGAACAACGGGCTTAAACTGTCTGTTGTCCTACCTACAACTCCATTCCTAACTTATTTTTTATCTTTATTTTAATTGTATATAAAATAGAAACAATAATAAAACAAAACATATGTAAATGCATTCATAAAATGGAATTAGCATATAAAAAATTCAGCCTTCATTTGCAATACAAAACCAAACGTGAACCTGTAGAGGTCGTAGAGGACATCACGTATTAAAGTGACTAAATAGATAAATGAAAACATAACCTATGAGTATCAAGGACTAATATATACTAAACTGCAAAAGTATGCAATAGTGTTGTGTGGCTAGACGTCCTTATATTTTTCCAAATGTTTCTATATAGTCATTTTCGTCATTTAATGCAGTAGTAAAAAGCTCAAAGTCAGTTTGTGTGTTCTAATTTAGAATGCAAGGCAAAACTGGTTTGCCAATGATGCCTTCAGCTTCCTGAAATGTAGCATTAATCTCATAGCAGATCACGTTATGAGCTTTCTAATAAAAGGATTTTACACAACAAATATGTAGTTTAAGTTGCTGGTCAGTGCACTTTCTTAAGCAGTTTTAGACTTCTCTAACAAACTGAAGTTTTCATCTGGTGGAAAGTTGGTGCCTGGGACATGGAACCTTATCAAGATGAGAAAATTGAAAAAAATATGGAGAACCCAAGAAAATGGCTGGTGTTTAATGTTTACCAAGTATTTAATGTTACCTTGATGTATTTCACTATCCTTTCTTTTGATACCCCAGAAACAAATTTCAAATAGCCTCCATCCTGCATGTTTTCTTTCAAAACATGTCACCTATTCACTTGTAGTAACAAATCTGTTCTCATCAGGTGTGAATCTGTAAGTGGGATAAGGAATATCTTAGAGGATATGGATACAGCCCTCCAAAAAATATACGACAGAACAAAGCACCCTTTATTGGTGAAAACATAAATCTCAACATACAAGTTAAAAGCACCTAAACTGCAACAATGCACAGTTAAGATTATCCTAAGTGGCTGCTCACCAATTCAGCTGATCAGTCTTTCAAAGGTCCCCAACAGATTCTGGTCATAATTCTTGGATGTTCTTTAGGTCAAGTTTTGTCTTTTCAGTCAGAGACAGATTTCACCACCACCACCTGCTCTCTTTCACCTAGGGGCAGTGAGTTATATGGGCCCATGGTGACTGGGATCCAGGAATATTCCTGACCCAGGAGCCCAGTTCCAGCAAAGTTTGGGGCCAGGTCTGTTCCCCAGCCCCACCTGCTGCCCCCCACACCTTTCCAAGTGTGTCCCTTGGCTATTCTGGTGTTCATAACTGAGGTTCTATTGTATTTGATTATTTTCTGGATTGCAAGTCCCGAAGATGGTAAGAATGCCAATGTTAGGCCTAGACCCTTTGCCACAGTTATATAATTTTTTTTTTACTTCTGCTTAATGTAGCTTTAGTGTTTTCTATTTCAATATTCTGTATCAGATTCTAGAGTGTCATATAAAAGCAAATGGGAAAATGGTATCTAAAAACAACAAAAATAGGGTTCATGTTTTTACTATACAGAGCAAAGCAAAAGCTAATTTCCAAAAAGAAAAACAAGCCTAGTTATAGCACTATGACAGCCTAACACACATAACTTTGCTCCCATTGAAGTCAGTGGTAAAGTCTCCAAGCCCCCGCTCATGTGAAGTGTTGAAAACTTTCAATTCACATGAACACTGAGGATGTAAAGGACTAGTTGACTGTCTGATAAGCTTATTGGATAGTTGACAGGATAGTCCAATAGAGGCAGCCCCGCTGGGGCTCCTGTGCTTTTCAAAATGGAAGCACCCGCATGGAGCCCGGAGTCAGTGGAACTTCCTGCTGGCTCTGGGATCCACGTGGCGTTCCAACTTTAAAATGCACAAGAGCCCCCATTGGGGCTTTTGTACATTTCAAAGGTGGAATGCGCAAGTGCTTATCAACTAGTCGAGTAGTCAATGGAAATTCCATCAACTAGTCAACTAGTAAATTAATTGCTACTTACCCCTAATGAACACCAGGGGAGTTGTGGTACCCCACAGGATCAAAACCTATATTCTAGAATGTGGAATTTAGTTGTACACTTCTTTGTTCCTAGTCTACTTGTTTAATGTCAGCACTGATGGAAGAAAACAGATTGATATGAGTGCCAGACACAGCAAAGCACTGTCACAACATGCTACTTATTTACATGTGCCAATGTGTCCAGATAATACACAGGAAAGCCTATTACATCTATTCATATATGTTAGAGAATTTGCAGATGAAGGGATTCTATGTCTGAAGGATTTGGTTGGTTAATAAAAAGCTGAATCTATTACAGTATTATTAGTGAGGTAAAAAATGATTTAATCCATCCTGATTTTAAGGTACTACATAATATATCCTAAATCACAGTATCTATCTATAAAATAGGATTTTAAAATCTGTTTTCAAACAGACTAAATATTTTCTATTTCTTATATGCAGTGTTGTTGTAGCCATGTTGATACCAATTTATTAGAGGGTCAAGGTGGGTAAGGGTACATCTACATAGCTGCATAATTTCGAAATAACACATTATTTTGGAATAAAAAATGCGCATCTACACAGCAAGCCATTATTTGAAAATTATTTCGAGCTGGAGGATTTCTTACTCTGATTTCTGTAACCCTCATTTCATGAGGAGTAAGGGAAGTTGAAGGAAGAGTGTTCTTCCTTCAGCTTCCTGCTGTGTAGATAGCGCCAAAAGCCGAATTGAGCATTGGAGTTTACAGAGAGCTTGTTAATCATATCACTGACATTGTGATGTGCTTTGAACAGGGATACTTTGTTTTTTCAGAGTTTCAACTGGTATCAGTGCAGAGTACTGCTAATATTTATTATGACACCAGAAGAAGTGTTTGATTATAGGATTGTTGGTGTACTTTCTACATTTAGCCCCTCTAGTCTAAAACAAACACACACACACACCACACACAACAACCCACAGTACCGAGTTGTCCAAGAGAATTTGAGGCATTTCAGTTGATCCAGGATCCAGATTCTGGATCATGAAACACTTATCCTGATTTATAACTAAAAGCGTGAATACTATGTAATTTGAAAATACAATTGATGATGCCTTAACTGTCATTCCATCCCACATGAAATGTGATAAAACATCAAGCAAACAAGGTTGTAACGAACGCATCCATATTTCATGTAAATCTTGATTAAATGTGTATTTAAGAGAAACAATTCAAGCTACTGCCATGAGAGTTAGCTAAAAATTCTGTACAACTGTATGTTGGAAAACTCACTTGTGTTTCACTAACTTTCACCATATGGCTTCAGCAAGTGAGTAGTTGTGATTGAAATTGCCCAAACCATAAGTAAAGCTTTTCTGCTTCTGCCCAAATTTTTCAAATCATTCTGTCTGAAACCCTGTTGATTGAACAACAGTTTCCTGTGGTATGTGTTTTTATTCTGGCAAAACAAAATGGAGGATTTTGGAGTGGACTCCCTAGCTTATCTTAGTAATGGTCTGTATTGCCGTGGAGAAGACTGGGGTGTGAATTGCTATGGTAATGAGTTTACAGTAAATGTTACTCGATTTGCAGGGGAATCCAACTGTGTTAGTATGGAGACCAGCCAAACTAAGATTAATTTGCTGTTCCTAAAGCAGTGGTTTGCAGTCTCATTTGAAAAGGTGCTTAGAAATGTCACCATGTTATCTCTGGTTCTAGGCAGTTCTAACATAGATGATGAAAAAATAAGTGAGGCTGTGAGCCCCAGGGCTCCCTGCCTTCTATCTTTATTTTTCCCCAGAACACTGGGCCATAGAGAGAATCTCACTCACCACTGGGTGCAGGTGCTCGGGTTGTGTTGGGCACCGGGAATTTTAAGCATGGCCTGAGAGGAAGCCTTTGGTTTCCTCGATCATGGGATGCAGTACAGGGTGGAGTGCTGGGAAGAGATGGAGTCTGCCTTCAGACAAGGACTTGCCAACCCAGTGAGGAAGGTTTAAAACTAGATTCAAAGAGAGCAGGCGATGAAAGCCTACAGGGGGGTATAAAAAGAGGTGACAAGAGGGCTGGCAGCTGAAGGGGAAATAGTGTGGGAATCTATTCAAGATCTTAAATGTCTATATACAAATGTGAGGAGTCTGGTGAATAAACAAGAAGAACTGGATGTCTTAGCACCTAAGCTGAATGATGACTTAATTGGCATCACTGGAGATAAATGACTGGAATATTGGTGTAGAGGGTATAGTTTGTTCAGGAAGCGGAGGCAGAGAAAAAAAAAAAGTATGGGTGACAGTGATCATGAAATGGCAGATTTTATGATTTTAAAGAAAGGAAGGAGTAAGAGCAACAGAATAAGGACAATGGCCTTCAAAAAAGCCAACTTCAGCAAATTCAGGAAACAAGTAGGTATAGTCCAGTGTTTCTTAAACTGTGTTCCACAGCACACCGGCATGCTGCGAGGCAGTCGGAGGTATGCCGTGGAGAACAACAGAATTCAAAATGGCCACCCTCAAAGGGACAGGCAACTTTTTTTTTTGCTCAATAACTTTCCCCTGACCTTTTTTTTCCCCCAATAGTTTCCCCAACCTTTTTTGGTTTTTTTTGTTCAACAAAAGAAATCCTTGGTGTTCCTCAAAAAAAATTGTTTGGTGTTCCTTGGACTTAAGTTTAAGAAACACTGGTATAGTCCCCTCATGAAGAAAATATAAGGGAAAAGAGAATTCAGGAGAGCTTGCAGTTCCTTAAAGAAACAATACAAAAGCACAACAGCAAACTATCCCAATGCAAAGGAAAGGCAGGAAAAATAGTAAGAGGCCAATATGTTTCCACTAGAAACTCTTTAATGATCTGAAAATCAAAAAGAAATCCTACCAAAAAAATGTGCACAAATTGCTAAGGATGACTAGCACAGGTGTGCAAGGACAAAATAAGAAACACTAAGGCACAAAATGAGTTAAACCTAGCAAGGATATAATAGTCAAAAAGAAATGGGACTACACATTAGGAGCAGGAGAAAGATGATGGAAAGCATAGGTTCTCTGTTGAGCAGGAAAGGAAAGCTAGGAACAGATGACATCAAGAAGGTTGATGTGTTTGCCTCATTTCAGAGTTCACTAAAAAAGGTTCAGAGTAAAAAAGAGGTTAAAGAATATTTAGAAAAGTTAGATATATTAAAGATGGCAGGGTCTGACAAAATTCACCTCAGGGTACTTCAGGAATCAGATGAAGCAATCCAGGAACTATGCAACCATTAGAGATTATCTTTGATGAACTCATGGGAGATGGGTGAGGTCACAAAGGCTACAGAAAGGCAAACCTAGAACCAGTTTCTGAAAATAGGAACAAAAAGGACCCAGGGCATCACAGACCAAGCAAACTAACTTTGATAACTGGAAAGATACTGAAACAAATTATTAAACAATCAATGTTTCCTATTACAATTGAGTTAATAGGGAACACTATGGAGCTGTCAACAAATAATGCCAAACAAACTTAATTTCCTCCTTTGACAAGGCAACTGAAGCCTAGAAGATAGCGGGGAGAAGCAGTATATAGCATATATTTTTATTTTAGTAAGGCTTTTGCACAGACTCATGATATTTTCATAAGCAAACTATGGACATGTGGGTTTTTTACAAATTTACTGTATTGTGGAAGTGGTAGAAAGGCTATATTCAAAGAATAGTTATCAATGTTCACTGTCAAACTGAAGACATATTTAGTCGGCACCAGCAGGGGTGTGTTTTGGGTTAAATACTATTCAATGTGTCAATGACTTAGATAATGGAGCAGTCAGTATGCTTACAAAATTTGTGTATGATACCAAGGTAGAAGGCATAGCAAGCAGTTTGAAGAACAAAATTAGAACTTAAAATGATCTCAACAAATTGAAGAATAGGTGTAAAATCAGCAAGGTAAAATTCAGTAAAGACAAATGCAAAGTACTTCATTCAGGATGAAAAAAAAAATCAAATGTGTGGCTACAAAATTAGGAGTAACGAGCTAGGCAGTAGTACTGCCAGAAAGATTTTGGGGGTTATAGTGGATCACAAAGTGAATATGAGTCAACAATGTAATGCAGTTGTGGGGAAAAAAAGACTAATATTCTTGGGTTAACAGAAGCAAGGTATATAAGTTATGGGAGTGATTATCCCTCTGTACTTGGCACCGGGGAAGCTTTTGTTAGAGTACTGTCCCCAACTGTGGACACACTTTAGAAAATATGTGGATGAATTGGAGAAAGTCTAGAATAGAGCAACAAAAATGATAAGTTTAGAAAACCTGACCTCTGAGAAAAGGTTTAGTATTGAGAAAAGAAGTGTGAGGATGGGCCAGTCTTCAAATATGATAATGCCATAACAAAGACTGATCAGTTGTTCTTCAGTGTATTCACTGACTTTCAGAACCCTTTTCTGAGCTGGCTGCAAACTTCAAAGACACTAATTCAATATATATTTCTCTGTCTGAAATTTTGCGCTATCCTTTGATTATAAATGATAGGTCACGCCAACAGGACTGCATTTAGTACAAATCTCTGTTTTTAATCCCTGTCTGTGATTCAAGCTCACTGCAATAGAGAGTAAAGCATTACCTTGCTAAAGCAGGAAGTATTAATACATTGAGCCACTGTGCTGGCTACTGCTGTCTACAGAAAGCTGCTTCTATTTAGTACAGACATAAGAAAAAAGATAGCATAGGATCCAACATTGCTGTATATTTGATTGTATATTGGGAATGTGACAATCTTAAAATGTCTGATTTTATTAAGATAAGGGTGCTGTGGGCATTGTGTTCTATATTTCTAATCAAGAGTAAGGCGCATGCAAAATAGTAAATGTGGCACAGTTGTCCATTTTCAAATTCTCTTGTTCTGAGACGCTGGAGTATGAATCTGTATTTTTAATAGTAATTGGTAAAATCAACTATGTGGAATCTCTTTACCTTCCCAAGTTTTTGTTGCATAATTGAAGCTGCAAAATGGAGTGCTGAAACCACTAGTGGTACTGTAGTTCATGTGATAGATGACTATCTGTTAAGATTTTGGAGCTAGTAATCAATCAGCCTGGGTTATTCTCTAAGCAGGGGTCTATGTACAATTTTACAGTTAATGTATTGACAGTCACATCTTTAACAGTTTTGGGAGAGCTCAGGGTATAAATCCAAGGAGCCTGTTTCATACTCTGTTAGTCAAGATAAAGAGGAAAAACAGATGCAGTTACAGTCTCAGTTTCCCATTGTCTTTATTATTTAAAACAGGAAATCCTGCTCCTACTATATACTTCTTGTTAAAGTATACATCAGGTGACTGACCCTGTACATAGAAGTCTAATCATTCTTGTGCCTTGGGAGGAAGTTTGTAACCTTCTAATTTTCTATATGGGCCAATACATACCCATAAACTGAAATCCTGATGATTTAGTTACTGGAATTGTGCAGATCAATGGGATTACACTGGTGTAACTGAGGGAACAATTTAGGTGTCGCAGCTCTCTGACTACTTCCTCTGGAGCTTTACAGGGAGTAGGAAATGCTTTTTTGTCTTGCCTACATGCACATGTAAAAGTTATTTAAAAGAACTACTGAATGTGGACTCAACTTATTATTCATCACTTGTTTATAGAATGAATAATCAGGAATGTTGGGCAACATTAATAGTTGGTGCTAGTAGCCCCCAATTTATAATAGTGGGCTAGATTCTGGATGTAACGTATTACGTGAGAACTGCACAGCAAGCAGATGACATTTACCTGATGTAAGGCTGCCACAGCCTGCTCCTGTTATGGCATGGAGGGAGTACTGAGGGTACAATGGAGTCCACCTCTTGTTGTTATTTACCCTCTCCCACCCTGCTTGTCTGAGTAGCAATGGGTAAGCAAGGCTACTGAGTGGGCTGCATGAGTGGACATTTTTCATCTCAGAGGGCTGTGAGATTGAAATCAATCATGGGCCCTAACCATGACCCGAAGAACAAAACTAAATGTATTAATACATGGCATGCTGAATATTTCAAAACAAGCAGAAATGCTTTAATCATTTATATTAATAGATTTGTTTTTAACTTCCAACCGTAATACATGAAACATTTACACTTACTTTACAGTATCAAATCCCAGTTGATTCCTGGCATTCAGGCTCTGGGAGAGAGAGCAGGAGAATGGGGAGGAGGTGCAAATCAGCTGATTCATGGCACTCTAGAAGTGCTGGGAGGGAAGGAGTAGGTAAGTGTAGGCCCCCCAGTGGGTAAGAGGTGTGGGGAAAGGAAGCAGAGGGGCTGCACCTGGAACCCCACTGGACCGCATGTGTCCAGTGGGCTGCAGATTGCCCACTACTGGTTTAGATTTGTAAGCTTTTTGCTGGCAAAGACTGTCTCTTATAATAGCTTTGTACAGTGACTAATGCAAATGAGCACTGATCTCACTTGGGTCTCTTTAGTGCTACTGTAATTTAACCAATTCTTAATAATTCTCTGACAGTTCATCATGGGGTAGAATCCTTTGGGGCCACAGTCCAGAGGCACAAGATGCAACAGGCTCCAGTTTATTCTCTCACATGCAGGGCAAGGACCTTCAGAATCAGGCCATTGTACCTATACTGAAGCATTTCTTGAAGCTGAAATACTCTGAATTTCACAAGAAATAAGTTTTTACAAATATTCCCAACATCAAGCCTTGCTGAATTCAGATGCAATACCCACATGCTGCAAAAGGACTGTAACACACACACTTTCTCCATCAAAATAGCTATAATGCATCTCTAACAAGTACTATTTACTACTTTGCAAGGGAACATTGCTCTTTTCCCCAGTAAACAAATTAAAAACATACAGCTGCAGTATTAGTTCTTCGTGTTCCTACAGTTCCAGGTATGGACAAATGAGGATTTCTAGCTAAACCTATTATAGTTGGGTCAGTAGGAAAGGAAATTCTTCATAAAAGGGGATCCATATGTCACAGCGACTAATAGCCAAACATTTATGTGAGAGAGATCAGAAACAAAATGTCAAATCCAAGCACTGGTGAACTTCAGAACGGTTTGGTTGTAGGTTTTGAGCCTCTGTTTTGTCCAAATCTTTTAACAGCTGCCTGTATGCATTGGACCAAGTTCCCTGCTGGTGCACATTGGTAGGTTCCTCTTACTTTAGTGATGCTGCAATGTGGACAGAGAGACACAATTCTTAGTCATGTTAATAAGTTACTTGTGTACACTCACCATGCAATATTTTCACAAAAGTGCATCAGAAAAGAAAAAACTCAGATGAGATTATGTTCACCCGCATGGATGATTAACTAATTCCACAATGTACTGTAAAGTCTGCAGTACAAACAATACATTTCATGCATGTTTTTATAGTATGAGGAACAATGTAATACTTTTGTATCCTAAAAATCAATGACTTCCCAGTAAAAATGGGACACACATTAAAAGCTAGGTTTTATTTTGAACTTCTCTGAAGCCAGCTTCATTGTTTTATTTGTTGATAATCATAGAATTCTAAGGCTGGAAGAGACCTCACTACCTGTTGGGCCCGACAATCTAGCCAGTTTTCTATCCACCTCATAGTCCATTTATCCAATCCATACTTCCTTAACTTGCTGGCAAGAATATTTTGGGAGACAGTATCAAAAGCTTTGCTAAAGTCAAAATATATCACATCCACTGACTCCCCCATGTCCACAGAGCCAGTCACCTCCTCATAGAAGCTAATCAGATTGGTCAGTCATGACTTTCCCTTGGTGAATCCATGTTGACTATTCCTGATCACATTCCCCTCTTTCAAGTGCTTCATAATGGATTCCTTGAGGATCCCTTCCATAATTTTTTCAAGGACTGAGGTGAGACTGACTGGTCTGTAGTTCCCTGGATAGTCCTTCGTCCCTTTTATAAAGATGGGCACTACATTTGCCTTTTTCTAATCATCTGTGACTTCTGATCTCCATGAGTTTTCAAAGATAATGGCCAAAGGCTCTGCAATGACATTTGCCAACTCCCTCAGTACCCTTGGATGCATTAAATCTGGACCCATGGATTTATGTATGTCTAGCTTTTCGAAATAGTTCTTAACCCATTCTTTCTCCACCGAAGGCTGCCATCTCCTTCCCATACTGTGTTGCCTAGTGCAGTAATCTGGGAGCTGAACTTGTCTGTGAAGACAGAGACAAAAAAAGGATTGAGTACTTCAGCTTTTCCCACACTATCTGTCACTAGGTTACCTCCCTCATCCAATAGAGGCCCCACACCCTCTGGTTACCCTCTTATTGCTAAAATGCCTGTAGAAACCTGTGTACCCGTCACATCCATTGCTAGCTGCAATTCCAGTTGTGCTTTCACCTTCCTGATTACTTCCATGAAATATATTTTTACTCCTCCCTAGTCATCTGTTCAAGTTTCCACTTCTTATAAGCTTCCTTTTTGTGTTGAAGCTCATCAAGGATTTCTTTGGTAAGCTATTCTGGTCCCCTACCTCATTTGCTTTTCTTACTGCCCATTGGGATGGTTTCTTCCTATGCCTTCAATAAGTCATCTTTAAAATACTGCCAGCTCTCCTATTATATTCTAGTTGATTTGCACTAGTCCTTTTCTTAGAAAACCTGAAATTCAGATTGTCATGTTTGCAAGAGGCTCATTATGCAACATGCAACACACCCACTGTATCCATGAATCTCTATTTTTGTAGGCACTAATCAGTTATTTCCAGAAAAAGCATAATATGGGGTATAACATGCACAGTAGCACTATTCATGTTTTGTGCCACTCATTTGGATTTGGTTCTTCAAACTGACGCTTGAAAATCAAACTTTTCTAAAAACTCTTCTACATGGTGTGGCAGGGTCAGTCCCACTCCTGGGCCCCTAACCCTTGTTCAGCCCACTGTCCCACAGTCTAAGAGTCACCATATATGGCTCACTCGCCTTGGTTTGAGATTTGTTGTCTCCCTGTCATCTTTAACAAGGGCAATGCTGTTCTCTTGGCTCCTCCGGCGTCTGTCTGTTTGTCTTTCTCTCTCTCCAAACTCCTTCTCCACTCTCCAAAACTCCTTCACAGCTTCCCCCAAACTCCTTCTCAGCTTGCTCTCTCCCCTCACCCACAGGGAGGGTTCTTAAATAGGCCTCCAAGCAGCCCCAATTAGTTTCACCCGGGCCTTAATTGATTTTGCAGCCACCCTGTCTCAGCTGCCCCTAATTAGCCAGGATTGCTGACTCTCTCTGCCTCTTTCCCCTTCCATCAAGCTCTTTAACCTGCTGTATCACCCCTCCTCTGTCACAATGGTTTGTTATCTATATATTTTAGAAATGTGCATCTGTGTGTCTCTGTCCATTTGTGAGTCTGTTTGTTCAAGAACTGCTCCTAAACTGTAGGAATTAGGATCACCAAATTTGGTATGCAGCTTCTACCTATCCTAATTTAAAGAAAAGTCAGGATTTGGTTGTATCCAGAAAATGGGAAGTGCCAGGAATGGGACTCTTTTCCATAGCATGGAAAGGGAGGGGCACAGAGAAGAGGGACACAATACTGAGAGTGGCCATCAGGGGCAGTGAGCACAGGGGAGAACTATACTGCACAGTGGCCATTTGCACAGCTGTACCACCAAGAAAGTAGCCATCAGACAAAGGCTCTGCCATCTTGCCTGCCACCAGATTGGGTAAGTAGCCCCCCTCATCCCAAACCATTTCCTCCTCCTGGCTCTTGGCCAAAGTGCAGGGGACAAAGGTCCATGATGGTCAGAGGAGTTGGGAGGAGATAGAAGGCCCCTGGTGGCTGGGGGTGGCTGGCAGAGGTGGAAGACAGAAGGCCCTGGTGACTGTGGCAGCTGGAAGAAAAAAAACATCCCTGGTGGCCAGGGGCAGAGCAAAGGCCTGTACAGGATGGGTCTTCAGGCCCTGAGACCCGCCTTACCTCTGAGCCCTCACTCTTGCACTTCCCTCATCACCAACCTCCTGTGCTCCCTCCCAATCCTCTAAGCCCTGCCCTGAGTTCTGCATCCCTCACATGACCAGCTCCCTGCCCTGAAGGACCCAGGCAATGCTGGGTAAGTCTGCTATAAATCCTCATTAATATATGGGAATTAGTGTATGCAGTGAGTTTGTCGCATACTATATGTTACTCTAACTGTTCAGACCATCATATATATTTTGATATTTTTTTAAATATTTTTCTATTTTTCAACCAATTCTACTCAAGTAAGGAAAAGTGCATAAATGTAAACTGAGAGAGAGAAGGAGTTTGGCACCAGTTCATAGATACTTTTTGTATATGAATGAACTGTTCTTGAACTATATCAGCTTCTCAGGTTTTCCCACCAGTCATGAGTATGGTATACACTTTTTCCTGTCCTTTGAACAGCACCTAGTTTCAAAGTAGTTTTTTATTTCTTTCCCCCTCGAGTGCCACAACATAATTCTGCTCTGTTACAATTGTACCATTCCATTGATTTCTCACAAAAAGGAATGAGAGCAGAATTTAGCTTCTAGTGTTTAGTGATTGCATCAGTCATTCAAGCTTCAGGGGCCTGAAATCGATGATTCTTTTTTCTATAGCATGATCTTCAAAACTGGTGAAGAGGGCATAGTTGCATCACTGAAAAAGCATCTGGAACCAGCAGCTTTTGGGGCAATAGAAGCTACATCTCCAATAATAGCTTGAATAGACTGGGGGGAGGTTTAATCCTATAATATGGAACAACTATTAACTGATGGAGGTGTTGTCTTTCTTTTTTAGCACTCTAACCCTTTCACTCGCCACGAAGATTTATTCATTGCTTGCATTTAGTCATGTGACTGGGAGCCACTGTTCTTCATTGGATTCCAGTCATGAGTGAAAGGAGCAAAACACAAACCAAAAATAACTCATTTCTTGAATAACTTTGATTCAGATTGGTCTCTACTCAATTTATGTAATTAAAAAATTGGGTAGAAATACTAAAGTCTGGGATGTAAATTTCTTTCTATAATCTTCCTTGGATTTAGATTACTAGCAATCCTTATGCTCGAGGGAATTCAGATGTAACCTATTACCTGTGGGTTAGGGCCATCAGATAGATGATCAGGTGGATAAAGCCTGTATCAGTAAGTGGGCAGGAGTGAGACTGCAAGAATTAAGGTTATTTGTTCTTGCATTTCCCAACTTTTGAATGCTTGATTTCATGCCTTTGACCCTGATCCTACCAACTTATTTGTACAGGATGACTTCTAAATGTACGCAGAGCTCCAGAGGTTTCAATGGGGTTCTGTACAGGTGCAGAGCTCTTAGCAGGATCAAGTTCTTAATACTTTTATTTTAACATAGTGGACTTTAAAGATAATAGTATAAGAAACCAACAAATATTTGTTGCAGTACAATAAAAATATGACTACTGATCATGGTTATAAATAATGCCATACCAACATATCAAAATGAGAAGTGTAGGTGGAGTTATAGAGACAGATGTTTGAGTTAAATGTGTTTAACATAAACAAAAAACTGTAGAAGGCTTTTGAACAAAAAAACAAAGGTTCTGAGAGTGCTGCTGAGACAGTCTCCTGACATAACACTGCTCTACAGCCAAAATGCTTCTGAAATAAATGTAGTCAAACTTTACTAATTCTGGGTCACTGAGAACGAAAATGATGCTTAAAATTGTTGATTGGCTCTAGTTTTCAAGATATGCTATTGGGTCAGTATATACGACCCTTGACTTGGGAATGGCGGAAGATAAGTGAGTTATAAAGGGAACGGATCTCAATTTAAACCAGAAATGACTAAAATACATCTTTGACTAGATCTATGAATAAATCTATGACTGGGTTTGGACAGTACTTGCTTTTTAGGCAAAACAATGAATGATGCAATCTGAAGCCGGTATTGCGTCATACATGATATGAATTGCATCATATTATTCCTAGAAGTCATGGATGATGCAATCATAACGAAGCTTACATCACTCTGCTGAACAAATTGCCCTATATCAGCTCTAGAAATCATACAGTGTCGTGCTCTCTTATTTGTCAGTGTTTGATTTTGCAAAGGGACACATTTCTGTTTAGCCAAAGTGAGCAGAGATGCCTCGTACTTGTGTGAACAGTGCAGATAACTCTGCTATGTTTGTGGTGAAGTGACTTGTGCATCACAAAAGCGCAGTATTATCGCTATGGTTAAGAAAGCCTATCACCTTTATTTTGGCTGCAAAATTGGAGATCGGGACAAGAGGCGGGCCCCACACATATGCTGCAACACTTGTGCAACAAATCTTCACCAGTGGTTGAACAGGAAAAGGAAATCTATGCCTTTTGCAGTGCCAATGATTTGGAGAGAGCCAACAGATCATACCAGCAATTGTTACTTCTGCATGGTGCCTCCAGTTGGGAAAGGTGTGTCAAAGAAGAAAAAGTGGACTGTGCATTATCCAAACATTCCATCAGCTATACGCCCAGTACCCCACGGAGAAGGACTGCCGGTTCCTGATGCACCAGAATCATTCTCACTTGAGTCAGATGAGGAAGAAGATGAAACTTCTGGTCCTGAACCATCAATGTCACAGGGCCCACATTTTCTCCCATCCTCCTCCTCTGAACCACACCTCATAAGTCAAGGTGAACTGAATGACCTTGTCAGGGATTTGGAACTACCCAAGAGTAAGGCAGAGCTGTTGGGCACCAGACTACAGCAGTGGAATCTCCCGGCAGGTGATGTTAGGGTTTCCATGTTCCGTGACCGTCAAAAGGATCTTGTCCCATTCTTCTTCATGAAAGGTGATCTTGTAGCCTGCAACAACATCGATGGTGTGATGGCAGCCCTCAACATCGTTCACGATCCAGATGAGTGGAGACTGTTCACTGATCCATCGAAGACGAGTCTTAAAGCTGTTTTGCTGCATAATGGCAATGTTTTGCCATCAATTCCAGTTGGTCATGCAGTCCATATGAAGGAAACCTATGACAACATGAAACAACTTTTGAGGTGCATAAACTATGACCAACATCAGTGGCAGCTTTGTGGCGATTTGAAGGTTGTTGCTCTCTTGCTTGGTCTGCAGACCGGAAACACAAAGTACTGCTGTTTTCTCTGCGAATGGGATAGTCGTGCAAGAGATTCCCACTACGTCAAGATAGACTGGCCACTCTGACAGTCATTGGCGCCTGGGAGGAAAAGTGTTCAGCATCCACCACTTGTTGAATCAAGGAAGATTTTGTTACCACCCTTACACATCAAGCTGGGTCTGATGAAGAACTTTGTCAAGGCCATGGCCAAAACACAAGCAGCTTTCAAGTACCTCCGTGGAAAATTTCCAAGGTTAAGTGAAGCTAAGATAAAGGAAGGTGTCTTTGTTGGTCCTCAGATTCGTGAACTTCTTCGAGATGATGCATTTGACCATGCACTGCGTGGCAAGGAAAAGATGGCACGGAAAGCCTTCCAGTTAGTGGCAATAAATTTTCTCGGAAACAACAAGGCAGACAACTACAGGTTGTTGGTGGAAAACCTCCTCGAGGCATACAAAAGCCTTGGTTGCAACATGTCACTAAAGATACATTTTTTGCGCTCTCATCTAGATTTTTTTCCACCGAACTGCAGAGCAGTGGGCGACGAGCACGGCGAGCGATTTCGCCAGGACATTGCAACAATGGAGAAACGCTATCAGGGCAAAAGGAGCCCATCAATGCTTGCAAACTATTGCTGGACAGTGACAAGAGATGCTCCATTTAATGAATACAAGAGACAAGCCAAGAAGCGCCGAGTAGACACTGAATAGGACTAAACTATGTACATAATAGTTTTTTTGCCTTTTGTTTCATAATACATTTTATTTATATAACCCTTTTGCTGATTTTTAAAGTGTTACATATACAGGACAGGTGAAATATTATCATGTAAAGCAACCATAAACACATGAAAAGATCTAGGTTTACAATTTATGATTAAAACTCTACTATCTACACAATATACATAGACGTAAAATGTAAAAACTTAAATATTTTGGAAACAGTAGCCAATCGGTTGTTTTAATTGTCATATTTGAATTCAGCACATCAAAATACATAATAAATAGCACATTTTATCTCTGAAGCAGACGACTTCTAAAAAATTGTAGACCAGTGTAATTAGAACACAACTTTGTCTTGTAATACAGACAGGACTTAGTCATGAAGCATGATACTGCCCTGTAAAACATAAGACTATAGGAGGTTTCAAAAAAACAATGAAAACATGATGTGCAATTTATGGTTTGGGCTGAACCACACTATAGCTATTGTGAGGAACTTTACTCAATTAGAACTAACACCGTCAGCACAGTAAACAGAATCAAAAAGTTTTTTTAAAATCTTTTATAATATAACAAATAACACTCTGTTCAAAGCTCCTCTTTTCTATTCTCCATTTCTGCCCTCACCTCTTTTTGTTGATGACCATAAAGTCCTATGAATGAGTGTTTAATTTATTGTGGGTGCCTGGCCAAGTAAATTGAGATTATAAACTCATTTTTAGCCATGTTCCAAAGTGCAGAACTGTGTTTAGTCTTGACAAAAATATTATAATTTTGTGTGTGCATGCATGTGTGTTAACTATCTTTAAAAAAAATTCTGTGATACACTTTGTTTTATAGAGGCTGTACGCGCTTTTTGCCCTAATACCTCTATCACAGAATTTGGGGAATAGGAGTCTTGAACTCAGCAGAAATGGTTTTCTGAGGAACACAGGGACATCATCAGCTATGGATTGTGGGGGCAGTTGCTCTCCCAACCTTTTTTTCACAGGTCTATATACCCTGTTATTTTTTTCAACTCCCGCCTCCTACCCTCCAGCTGCCCCTAATTTGCAGGAATAATAAAACTATATATGATATTCTACATGCTGACAAAACTCCCTTCTTCCATCCCCATCCTCCCCAAATTTTTCTGAAATGAAACCCACTGGAAGAGGAGTTTCACTTAAAAAAAATAAAAACAGACATGCACTTTCATAACACCAGCTATATCGCTCATACACACATCATGTCAACATGAGTAATCACAGTGTTTGAGCCACGTCACAAGCAACCTTTCACACAGTTATTGTTACAACAAATTGCACAAGACAGATCATGGTAAACACACTGTGTTTTATATCTGACTTATAGTTGCTCTGTGGTTGCCAGAAACATTGCAAACATTAACACTTACTTCTGGAAAACCAAGACGTTCACATGGCATTCTAAATACAGAGCTTCCACCAGACAGGGTTTTATTTATGGAAAAAGAAAACATTTATTTTCTGGATAAAAATATGGCTTTAGAAAACACTTCAAAGGCAAAGAAGACTAAATAACTAGTATTTTTATAGCAAAACTTAATTAGTTGGCAAAACCAGTAAGTATCTGACCTTGTCAGGCCCCTTTTATTGCTCTGATCTATTTAGTACAAAATAGCTTGATATATTTAGAAACACCTATTTCCCACATGTACAGAGCTGGGCAAGGAAGCTAAAGAAAACACATTTTATATGTTTCTAGGTCAATTTAAAATCTAAATAGGGGGCTGTTTTTGCTAAAAGGGCTAATGACTAAATTTGTCTTAATGCTGTGTCACAGTGTGGTAATAATTTGTCTACTTTTTGTTATCCTTGTGGCTCACTCTCTCTTTAATTTCACTTTTGACAAGGTAACTTCCTATGATAAAGGAATTTTGTCTTCAGTCTAAAATGTTACCAATCTGAAACTTTGTACAGAAAATGGCCTGATAATAAAAGGCAAAAATAAATTTGTTAAATTGTTTTTTCAGTCCTACAAGGAAAATGTGTTTCTATGACCTCCTATTGCTTTTCCCCACTTCTTGCTAGACATGGTTTATTTTCAGATAGAATATTTTGTACTTATGGAACACTGTCTGAGTAACAAATAATGTTTCACAAACATTTAGCCTGGTATCAGCCTTCTGAGGTGGTTATTACTACCCCATTATTATTTCATAGGTGAGGAAACTGAGGTACACAAGGGTTTAGTCACTTGACAAGGTCAAAAAGGAAGTATGCATCAGCACTGGGATTAGAATTTAGGTATTGTTCCCAGTCCATTTTCCAACTAGAGCTGGGTAAACAATTTGTATTGAACCTTTATTCAAATAATGTACACTTTATGTTCTGGTCATGAACATAGAGGAACATTTATAAACTTGCTCATATTTCATAATTGTTTGACTATTTTTTGCAAGCAAATTTCAGCCTGTGGATTCAAACATTCACAAACTGTTCACTGTGATTGTTCCTACAAGCCTTTTGATATTCAAGCTATGTGATTTGTCCCCCAGTGACATATTATTTCTGATCCGTGACTGGATAAACAAATCTTTATAATTCTGCCTTAAATTAGTTTAATGATTAAATAAAGGGCTTGAAATTTACTGAGTAAATATTCATATGAACAGAGTTTTACACCCATGAAAGTTCACTTAAAATAAATAAGTATGCAAAAATGGTTGAAGCAAATAAAATGTTTTTACAATCATCTTGAACTAGTTTTGCACTCTAGCCAATTTTATCTCATTTTCTATATTAAAAAGCAATCAGTTTTGAAGATGGAGTACATTTAATTTTTTGTGATGTCTGGAGACAGCTTGAAACAATAGCTGAGACTGCTGTCACATTTCATTTCAATTGGGTGCTTACTCTGAAGACTAATGGAAATATTTTAATTGTCAGTTGCTGACCAAGGCACACATATAAAAGTGTGACAGTCTTATTATGATATTTTAAAAGAGAGATAAGCTATGAATAGAGCCCTGAGTGAATACAAAATTTGCATCCACATCCACAAAAATGAGCTATGGATATCCCCACTGCCATCCTAAAATGTGCATATCTGTGGATATAAAGTGAATATCGCATATTTTCAGGGTTCTAGACACAAAATTGTATCTGTATCTGCATCCATATCCACAAAAATGAGATGAGAATATAGAGCAGATATCTGCAGATTTGCAGGGCTCTAACTATGGGAGTCTCAACTGGATTAAGCTTGTGGAAGAACCACTCCTTAGTTTTTTAATTCCAGTCTAAGGAATAAGAGTCACATGTTTAGAAATACAAAACATAAAAATTGAATATTCTCTGGCATGTTATGTATTAAAGACTTGAGAATGAAAACTTCGGTTGGTGTCTGAAGTAGTACTAAGTCTCTTGGCACTGTACTTTAATACATTAAAATAAATAAAAGCAAATCAAATTATGAGATATATCAGATGAGTCAATGAACATAATCAGGAGTACATGGATTTGGTTTTAGTATTTTAGGAATGCAGGGTTAGATCCACAAAAGGGATTGAGGCTCACATTTGCAATGGCAAGCTTCGTGCCCTGCTGTGCAATGGAAGCCTCATGTTGATTTGGGCAGCCAAACTCCTGATACAAAGCATGGAGAGAGTTAGGCATCTAAGAGTGGGAATCACACAAGTCAGCAAATGGATTGGGGAGCAGATTAACCTAGCCAATAGGAAATGAAGAGGAGAGTGGTGGAGTCTAAGCCTGGTCCATCAAAGGGACTTAGGCTCCTAACTCCGGGCCAGAGGGAGGTGCCTATTGTTGCTTGGGATTCAGTTATGAACCCTCTCCTAAGGGCTTCAGCCTCAGACAGGGGGCCTGCAATCTAAGCCTCACTGCCCGAGGGCTTTAGCTTCAGCTCTGGATGATGGGGTATAGGCTTCGGCTCCAGGTAATGGTGATTAAGCTCTGGCCCAGGGCTCCAGCAAGGCTAAGCCAGCCCTGGTGATCCCATTAAAATGGGGTTGCAACCCACAGTGGGATCCCAACTCATAAGTTGAGAAATGCTAAAAGATATATAAGGTCTGTTGAAGTCAACAGGATTTGACAGCAACTGAACAGGGTTTTGAAGATGAAAATGTTTGATTTGGGAGTCTAAAATGGCAGTTAGGTGTCTAGTTTTGTGTCTCAAACTTTGATGTTATACATCTGTGGGCTAACTTCCAATCCTTTAAAGCATATTTTGTGCTTATAGTAAATAATTTTTTAAATATGATATTTGTTGTTCTAAGATATTTTACAAGTTGAGATTTATAACAGGTTGAGGGACAACATTATAATTTCATAACCTTCAACTTTTTTATTAACAGATATATCTGTCAGCAAAAAGTCTACAGCAGGAGTGGCCAACCCGCGGTTCACGAGCCGCGGTTTATGTGGCTCTTCCCCCTTTAAAGTGCAGCTTGTGAAGCTTCCCCCGCGGCTTGCGAAGCCGCCTCTGTGCCCCTAGAAATGGCCCCCAGCCCTTACCGGGGCACGGGAGCCATCCGGTGCGGTGATTCAAAATGGCATTGCCAAGAAGGCAGCGGCCAACGGGAGCCTGATGTGGCTTTCTTTTTGTCTTTTAAAGGGGCAGCATCCTTTTTCTTCTTTTTGATCAGCAAAAATTGCTAAAAAAAAAAAAAAAAATTCTGGTGCGGCTCTTTGCATTTTTTCCGCTGCTATTTCAGCTCTCTTCATTTAATGGGTTGACCACCTCTAGTCTACAGCATATGTTTGATGTTTTTCATTGTTCTTTAATTTTCAGGAGAAATTCACAACTACCCACATGTATGGAAGTCTAAACCTTTCAAGCTTAAATATAAGTCAAAGGAAATTGTTCAAACACCATTAGATCTGAATGAGGTCACTTTACTGATGCAGTTCTCCTCACTTTGGACCTAATTCATGTCTCACTCAGTATAAATGAGAGGAGACTTGGGTTCCCTAATTTTAAAGACTAAGGTCCAGATCCTCACAAGTATATAAGTGCCTTACTCCCATTAACTTCAGTGGGAATTAGGTATCTAATAACCACTAAGGATCTGAGCCTGTGACCTCAATCGTGTAAAGACTTGCACATGTATTTAAGTATGTGAGTAGTCCCCCTGAGACACACTCATTCATAAAGTTAAGCAAGGACATAAATCTGTGTAGTAATAGGTCCAGTGACAGAAAAGATTAAGGTAAAGCAGGAGGCTACTATCAATATGATGTACAAGCTCAATGATCTTTGTTGGTCAAAAACAGAGAGAAAATCCAGTTTTCCATTTTGCTTTCAAGCAAGACAGTCTGGAAATGAGAATAATTCTACAGATGGTGTTTCTTAATGAGTGACACAGAGACATCAGCATGTGACAAGTTGTAACTGTGTGACACAGCATGACTGCTATTGCCTTTATGCCCTCTGTATACACCCATTCTTCTAATTACAGGAAATGTCTATAATATAGGCAACAGTGATACTCAAACCTGCTATAAATATTGTAAGAAAAGATTATATTATTGAGCCTCATGTCACTGATTTCCTTACCAGACCTCCATGTGATCCCACAAAGAAGAAAACTATTGTGAAGGCTAATTGTGCATGAATATAGAGATTTTTAGTCTTTAACTCTAAATGTGTAGTATTTTGCTTTCTTTATGTTTAGAATTAAAAGAAATAATTGAATAACTATTTAGTGTGCACTGAAGAGTTTATACATGAATATTATTTTCCTATGATAATTTTCAAAACCCAAAATTGAAGAGTTTATATGCTGAGAATGATTTAATGATTGCACAGTGTGAGATTACTCATAGTTACTGCCACACAGGGCTTCTCTACATTACAAAACATTACTGTCTTTGAACACAGTTGTGAAGAATCAAGTTAGCTAATATGACACTGATTGTAATGATTTTCAGGATTTGGTCCCAACTGATTAAATATACAAAAAGATCAAATGCACATGAGTTACACTAAGGCAAGCATATGATATTTAACAAACCAAAAGTGGACAAAATGGGCAAGTACAAAAATAAAACAAAACAAGACACCGTACAAAGAAAAGAAAAAAGAACCCTGAGGGCAGGTGTTATTTTGCATAATTTCCCTTTTCCAGTTTTGTCTGCTTATCAGCCATGTAGTGCCTGAGGTTATGTCTAGACTATGGAGTTTTTCTGGTATACTTCCGGACATTTTTGCAGAAGAGCAGACATGCTCTTTCGGAAGCCTTGTATTCCTCATTTTATGAGGAATAAGGGCTTTTCTAAAAGAGGAGGTTTTTCCAAAATTTGGCCCTGTGTAGACGGGCCAAATTTCAGAAAAGCCTCTTCTGGAAAAAAAGCAGCAGTCTAGATGTAGCCTGAGTCTGCCACCTCTAAAATGGGACCATTTGTAATTAATGTTACATACCTGAGTATGGGGTTGTAGAATCAGCCTTAGAGTGGAAAGTTTTGGGGCAGCATTGTGTCTTTCTACTTTGCTTGCTACTGTATGCTATACAAAGAATAATTCTTCAGAGTAGTGTTGTGAAGAATATTTAGTTAATGTTTGCACAACACTTTGAAACAAGGGCTACAGAAGCACTAAACATTATGTTATTAAATTAGGATACCATGATTTACCCTATATCCAGGCTAAAGTACTTAAAAAAACACTTGTTATTTTCAATTGGTTATGCCCTCATCATTCAGGCTAGATAAATGCTGTTTAATCCAAGTTAGCATGTACTGGGTATAGATTCCTAGATTAAAAAGTCAGAGGAGACCACTGTGAGCATCTAATCTGACCTTCTACATAAAAGAGGCCATTAGACTTCCATTAAATAATTTCTAATTGAACTAGGACATGTTCTTTAGAAAAACATCCAGTCTTGATTTAAATACTGTCAGGCTGCGTCTAGACTGGCATGATTTTCCGCAAATGCTTTTAATGGAAAAGTTTTTCCGTTAAAAGCATTTGCGGAAAAGAGCATCTAGATTGGCACGGACGCTTTTCCGCAAAAGCACTTTTTGCGGAAAAGCGTCCGTGCCAATCTAGACGCGGTTTTGCGCAAGAAAGCCCCGATCGCCATTTTAGCCATTGGGGCTTTTTTGCACAAAAAAAATCTGAGCTGTCTACACTGGCCCTTTTGCGCAAAAGCTTTTGCGCAAAAGGACTTTTGCCCGAACGGGAGCATCAAAGTATTTGCGCAAGAAGCACTGATTTCTTACATTAGAACGTCAGTGCTTTTGCGCAAAATCAAGCGGCCAGTGTAGACAGCTGTCAAGTTTTTGCGCAAAAGCGGTTGCTTTTGCGGAAAAACTTGCCAGTCTAGACACAGCCTCAGTGACGGAAACTCTGTCAGAACCCTTAGCAAGATGTTATAATGATTCTTAACCCCCACTTTGAAATTTTTGCATCTTCTTTTTAATTTGAATGTGTCTAGAGCTTCAACTTCCAAGCCACTGGATCTTGTTATACCTTTGTCTTCTAGACTGAAGAGCCCTCTATTTGTCAGATTTCTGTTCATTATATTGTTACTTCTAGATTATGATTAACTCACCCCCAACTTTTCTTTTGAGAAGCTAAATCATTGAGTCTTCCACTGTAAAGCATGTTTTCCAGTTCTTTAATAATTCTTATGGCTAATTCTCTGAATAGGTTCCAATTTTTCAAAAAATATAAACAGCATAAACCAGCTTAGTCAACATATCATTAATAGTAACCATTTATATGGCAGTGATACCTAAAAGCCACCATCAAGTAACATATAATAAACAAAACTAATTGAAAACTGGAATTTCTATCCCATTTTTATATTTGTTTTCATCCTGAATCAGGATAAAAAGTTGAAATGATGTGATTCAGACAGCGAGCATGGTCCATAGAAGAGAATGGAGTAACGAGGTATTTGAAATGATGGATGCAGTAATTAATGTCAAAATGAAATGTTTTGTTTGGATTGCCAAACTATAACAAAACCTTTCAATTCAGGCAAGTCTTAATGTTTTGTCTGTCTCTGTGGGTGAGTTGCCATGGAACATCATGGGAGATGTAGTTTCATCAAGAAGCATAGCCCATAGGGAAAATGGGGCCCATAGGAACCTGGAACTACAACTCCCATAAAGCACAGCAGCAACACAAGTAGATGCAAAGATTAGTATTAGCACAACCTGAAGGCTACATCTACACTGCAGGTATTTGTCGGCAGAAAGAATGCTAATGAAGCGCTCATTAGAATTTGTTGCACTGTCATTTGCATATCTCTGCTGATGCTTTTTGCACAAAAGGTTTTTGCGCAAAAACAATCAGTGTAGATGGGTCTGTTTTGCGCAAAAAAACCCTGTTGCGCAAGTTCCCTTATGCCTCAAAAAAGAAGGTATACAGGATCTTGAGCAAAAGGGGTTTTTTGCACAAAATGGACCCGTCTACACTGCTTGTTTTTTGCACAAAAACCTCTTGTGCAAAAAGCATCGGCAGAGAGATACAAATGCAGCGTGACAAATGCTAATGAGCACTTCATTAGCATACTCTCTGCTGACAAATACCTGCAGTGTAGACATAGTCAAAATTATGTTTCATGTCAATAAACTGACAGTAAATATATTAATTTGGTTTGACCCCAAACATTTTTGTGTTCATTTTTCCCAATGGAAAATAATGCCAAAATCAATCTTTTCCTTTGAACATTTTGTTTTCAATTAAATCACATTTTTTGATAGAAAATGTTTTGCTCAACATACTTTGACCAGCCCTAATAATAAATGACAGTCCCTGCTCTGAAGAGCTAACAATCCTCCTTCCTCTCCTCACTCAAAAGTAGGGTTGGCACTTCTAAGGGGCAAAAACAAAATAAAAACCAAACAAAATAACCCCCTCTCCTCAAAATCAGGATGTTGAAGGTGATCCTACACCCATAAAACTAAACAGCTGGCAATGTGTACTGATTACCCGTAGCCTTGGTGTACGTTAGGGAGTTATTTCAAAATTCTCCCCCCCCCCCTTATTTGGAAATAATAAACAGTGTATCCACACTACCAAACCTGTAATTTCAAAATATTGGGCTGGTTGTTTCAAAATCTGTACTCCTGCTTTCCTCAGGGAATATGCTTATTTCAAAATAATTATTTCAGGAGTTATTATTTTGAATTTAGTTATTTTGAAATAATTTCCTAATGTTGACATGCCCTTCCAGATTTCAGGGATAAACTACCTCATAAAATGGACAAGTCTGAGAAAAATTGGACAGGTGACAACTTTACTTAAAAGCCAGTTATAGAGAGGATAGTTAAACTCTTCAATATGAATATTTCTTTTAGCTCTCTTTCTTCTCTATGGGAATGCCTACTGATAGGAAAGGGAGGAACATAGGACTTCCCCCTTTTTTGACCCTGCAGTAGTGAGATAAGTCTCTCTAGGATGTCTGAGAAGAATGAGTCACAATAGGAAATGTATGTGTACTGTTTACAATTATACCACAGAAGAGTGTAATTGGGAAAGAGGTGTTTTCTTTAAAGACGCAGCTCTTGGATTCAGGTGACTGAGGCTCTAAGCTTTCATTAAAAGAAAAGTGATTTTTTTAGCTCAAAGGGCTGTGGAGAAAAAAGGGGAAAGCTGAACCTGAAGCAGTGGGATTACTGAATGATCGAGATGCTTAAGGAGCACTCAAATACAGTAAGGTCATGGCGGAGAAATTAAATGAATTTTTTACATTGATCTTTACGGTTGAGGATGTGAGGGAGAAAGTCAACATGGTTTCTGTAAAGGGAAATCATGCCTCATCAATCTACTAGAATAGGTAGCAGGTTTGAAACAAACAAAAGCAAGTACTTCTTTGCTCAGTTAACATGTGGAACTCCTTGCTAGAAGATATTGTGAAAGCCAAGACTTTCACAAGATTTTAAAAAGGGCTAGATAAATTCATCAGTGGCTATCAGCCTCTTTTTGTCAGCCAAGAATAGGTGATAGGGGATAGATCACTTGATAATTACCTGTTCTGTTCATTCATTCTTGGGCGTTTGCCATTAGCCATTGTTGGAAGACAGGATACTGGGCTAGATGGACCTTTGTTCTGAGCCCGTGGGGCTGGTTTTATGTTCTTAAGCCAGTGTAAGCTAAAGGGTTTGTAAACAGCAACTGAATGAAGAAAGCCCAAATGGAAAACTTTAAAAAGACACCATGATTTTAAGTCAATCTCATTAATATTGAAGGGTTGATAATAGCATGAAAGGAGAGCAGAAACGTTCAGAAAGGACGTAGATAAGATCACAGAAGATAAATTACAACAGTGGCCATAAGCCAAGATGGTCAGAGATACAGCCCCATGCACTGGGTGTCGCCAAACCTCTGACTGCCAGGAGTTTTGAGTAGAGGATAGGTGACAGGTCATTTGATAATTGTTCTGTTTTGCTCATTCCTCCTGAAGCACTTGGCAGCGGGCACGGTCAGCACACAGGCTACCAGCTAGATGGCCTCTTGGTATGGCCCCGCATCCTGGCTATCGCGAAGAGGGCGATAAGGGAGGTAGAGCGTGAGCAGGAAGGGGCGAGACAGCGACTGGGAAACTGGACAGGGAGAAGAGGGAGCTGGGAGCCAAGGCGCGGAGCTGCGGGAAGGCTTCTTGCGACGCAGACCAGACGGGACCGCTGGTTTCCCTGGGCTTCGCCGCCGCAGCGCCCCCAGCGGCCGCTCTGTGCGCGGCCTGCCTTGCTTTGGGCGCGGGGGCTGAGCGTGACTCCGAGGCTGACTGGCCCGGGCTCCTCCTCCTGTGTCTGTGTCGCTGGTTTCTCTGCCCCCGCAGTCCCGTGCCGGGCGGATCACGATGGATGCGCCTCGCTGCCTCCTGCTCCCGGGCTCGGGCCGCCACCGCCTCGCGGCCTTCTCGCGGGACTAAGGGGGAGGTGGCTCCGGCGCGGAGCGTCCGGGGCGCTGGGTAAGTGTCTGAGCGGGGCAGCGGCGTCACTTCCTCTGCCAGCCCGGAGGAGACGGAGCTCCGCGGGGCTTTCCTGAGCCGCCGGCCGGGTCACCCTGCGAGGCCTCCGGCTTCCCGGGAACTCGAGTGCCGCTGCCTGGCCTGGTGGGGTCGCGCCGCCAGGGCCCGGGAATCTCTACCCGGAGCCTCGCCCCGCCTCGGCACCGGGGAGCGGCCGGGAGAGCAGCCCGCCGGGAGGCGATGCGGTGCGTCAGGGTCCCCGGAGAGTGCGGGGGGAAGGCGGGAGAGCCAGTCCCAGACAGGCCTGCTGGCTGGGGAGGAACGGGGGGAGTGCCCGGTCTCATTGCCGCTTTCCCCCGGGAGCCGGAGCGGGACAGAGACGGGCTGCAGGCCCCAAGTAGCCGCTCGCCTCCGGGACTGTGGCGGTGGGGCTGCGAAGCCGGTTGGTTTCAGACACGAGATTTCCTTCTCGCCGCCAACATGTGAGGGGCAGCCGAGCCCCGCAGAGCGTTAGGCGGTTGGGACTTGAGCTGTGGCCTGTCCTCTTCCCTGTTCTGGGTCTGCGCTGGGGGACCCTGTGTGTGTTCTCTGCTGCCGTGTGTTTGCCTTCTTGTATGGGGTGTTGAAAGCTGTCTGGGGCAAAGGAGTAGCAGGTGCCTGCAATGGGTACGTCCCAGTGATGCCGTGGGACTCTTCTCTTGTACAGGAACCTCAGGTCAGGGGTTAGTTAGTTCATTATTTTCTGATTCCGTTGCTTTTTTCCCTTCCCTTTTCCAGTTGGAGTTGATTATTTAGTGTCTTCCACTAGTACCATCCTTAACCTTACTTGTATTTACTGGTTTAGCTTTATTTAGTGTTGGAAGATAGGATGCGAAATGTATACATATTGGGGATCACAAATATTGTTAAATCTTTTAATAATATTTTAATGATTTCCGATACAGCAGTATCCACTATAAAGAGACTGAGATAATAAAAGTAAAATATGTTTCATGAGCAGCTATTTTGATTATCTAATATTTGTTCTTTCATCAATTTATTCAGTTACACAGAGACTGTTTTTGCTTCAACCCTTTGTTTGATATTCTCTGGGTTTTCAGCTTGCAGGAAGTAGTGCTGCTAATTCAGGGTACATCTGTCTCTGTGTGGGAGACAGTATGTTCAGAGACAGCTTTCTGAGTTCCTTTTGTGAGTTCCCTCTTCCATGCATGCCCTTGATGAGGTTGTTATTTAACCACTAACTGATCATGAGTAAACCAAGAAATCAGACTTTGCCCTGTGGAAGTTTAAACTTGTATTTCTGGACCCCCCCCCCCAATTCTAGACAATGTATGGGGGGACGTTTTTTCAGCATTTCACTTTTGCCTCCAAGTTTCATAGTGTAATTTAATTTTCTGAGAAACAGATTTTAATAGCTAGGGTTTTAATGTTAGGCTTTGTGGCAAATTTCATATGGGTAGATTGTTTCAAAGCCTTTATTGCAGCTCAAGTATGAAAATAACATTATAGTTTTGATCTTCAAGGACAAAGTATATAAGATAATGTTACTACTTGTTGATCTAGTGCAAGGTGTTTCATAAGAATATATTCTAGGTCAAAAACATCTCTTAAGATACTGATAAAGGCCCTTTCTTGATCCTTAGCTTGCATGTGCTCTGTCTTACTGGAGCAACAAATAATGCCATTTACCCCCCCTCCCACACACACACACACACACACACACACAGAGACACCCCCCCCCCACCTGAAACTGAACTTTTCTAATGTTCTTTAATGTAATTTTTATAACCTATCGTTTGTTGTCTTAAACTCCAAAACATTTAAAATGCAAGTGTTTAAAAAATCCTATTTTACTCTTTCCCCCATTCTCTTCATTTACTTTTTATCCATTATGCTCGGAATTTTAATTCTTTACAATAAAATAGATCTTAAGGCCAGAAGGAATCACTGGATCATCCAATTCAGTGGTTCTCAACAAAGGGGTAAGTAGAGATTTTCCACGGGGTACATCAAACTCACTTAGGTATTTGCCTAGTTTTACTATAGGCTGCATAAAAAGGACTAGCAAAGTCAGAACAAATTTTGACTCTATATAGTATACACTGAAATAAAAGTACAATATTTAAATTGATTTATTTTATAATTATATGGGAAAAATTCCTGAAAAATTGCTTACTTTCTAATGTGCTGACACACTTTTGTATTTTTATGTCTGATTTTGTAAGCAAGTAGTTTCATGGAGGTGGAACTTGGGGTATGCAAGACAAATGAGGTTCCTGAAAGGTGTACAGTAGTCTGCAAGGGTTGAGAGCCACTGATTGTCTGACCTCAACACTGTTCAGCACTCGCACACTAAACCCCAATACTGAAATAAGTTCCAAGTATTACAGTCCACAAGTGATAAAACCAGCGTTTCTCAAATGTGGCCACCAGGGGCATTTGTTGTGGCCGCAGCCTCCTGGGCAGTGATGCGTGTAGGTGTAGGAAAAACAGTGGGACCTCCCCTAGAACTACCAGCAAAAGTTGGGCCCTGCCTCCCTCTGGAGCCACATACATTGGAGAAGCAGGAAGCCAGTGAGTTCCCCATCTTCCCAGGTTTCAGCCCTGAAGTGGTAAGCATCAGGCTCTGGCCATGGGGCTTCAGGCTCTGGCCCTGCATCCTGGCAGTGTGCTGGTGGGTTCTGGCCCTTGGCTCACTATCCTCCATGCATCGCCCCTGGCCCGCTGCCTCCCTAGCAATGCTCCCTCTAAATTTTTTTCCATCAATGTGTGGAATAAATTTTGTTATATGCGCCACAGCATGTGGATAGTACAACATTAGTAGAAACACATGCAGCTGGCTTTGGGAAGAGTGGGCACTCTGTTAATGAGCTGGGCAGCATATGAATCTCTCAGCTGACGGGGAACACTGTTCCCCGCCTGTCAATCTCCCATTGCCTCTAACCCCCCGTCTATCTACCTTCCCATCCAATGCTTAATTTGTTCCCTGTATTGCCAGGTCTGAGTAAGTCTGGTATGAAAATTGATATTTGTAATTCATTTGTTAATATACCATTACTTTTCACGGCCTCCCAGCTAGCTAGTATATCTGCTGTGAAAAATATTAACACATACCACTTGTCAGAACAGTAGACTTATTAGCCAACAAGTCTTTTTTTTATACAATAGCCAAAATGCAAAAGAAACAAGAACAAAAAGACAAGGGTGTGAAAAACACCTTATTAGTGTGTTTATTTAGTTTAGACCCAGTAAAGAAGAGAGACAGTTTGTTTATTATTGAATGCAAAAAAGCCCCTCTACAAATATTTGGACATATATATACGCATGCTTGTTTGTGTTTCCTAAAGTTAATTAAATATTTTAAGAAAAATTGGTGGCTGCACTGTGAGGAGACTAGATTTTTTTTGGTGGTAAGAACCCCTGGGCTAGACTACTACGTGTCACAGACAGAATAAGAGGGACTTAGGTGCATCAGTTGATTAAGTGAGATGTACTGAGATGATCCCCAGCAAGTGATATGAATCCCACAGTGCAAGAGAAGGCAAAACTCAAGGTTGTTGCCAGTCTGGTCTGAGCCCCCCATGTGATAATGAGTTAGACCCTGAGCATGTGAGCAATAACTAATGTCCTAAACACCTGAGAGATTATTTTGTGCCACCTCATAGCACCAGCCTACCCTATCCAGTGTGCCATCTCTGATGCTTCAGAGAGGTGATAATTAAATAAAAACAAATCCAGAATATGCTGTGGGTGTGGGGGACTCAAGAATCCTTTCTTGACCCCTGCAAATGACTGAAGCCTTGTAGCATGGGATTACAGGACGTAAGGCATAAAGTGGAAGAAACTCCCAGGATTGCTGACGTGGGCCCCCACTTCATCACGAGTAATCCTATTGCACAGTTGCCCTCATAAATTTGTCCACTTCTTTCTCAAGACCAATTAATTTGTTCGCCCCCAGAAATCCTATTTAGGAAGCTGTCCCAAAACCTCACTCCCCTGATGTTTAGAAACCTTCTAATTGGCAGCCTTTTTTTTCCATAGCTAGTTTATGCTAATTTGTCCCTGTGTCATCGTTGTCCTTCAGCATAAATAGCTCTTTGCACTCTGTAGTATTTATCCTTCTGAAGTATTTATAGAGAGCAGTCATATTTCCTAAGTCAAACAAGCTACACTTATCCACCTTCTCTTACAAAATAGGCCCTCCATTCCCCCCATCTTCCTAAGAGTTCTTCTCTGCACCTGCTCAGTTTAAATTAATCTTTCCTGAACATGTGTGACCAATATTATACAAGGTATTTCAAATGCATTCTCATCAGTGCCTCATACAGTGGCATTAGTACTTTTATAACTGTGCTGGAAATGCCTTTCCTGATACATCGTATGATTACATTTGCCTCTTTTTGTTGTCACATCACGTTGATGGCTTATCCTGTTATCAGTCAGTTATCCTGCTATCAACCACTACTTCCAGGTGTCTCTTCTTTTTTACTTCCAACTGATAAGTCCTCCATCTTATAACAGAAAACTAGAACCTAAGTGCATGATTTTGCACCTTGTGCTGTTGAATTTCATCCCAGTTCTATTAGTCCAGTCTTCATGGTCATCTGGATCTTTATATAATATTCTGATGCTCCTGTCTTTGTATCTTCAGCAAACCTTAGTTGTGCACACATACTTTTTGTACTAAGGTCTTTAATAAAAATATTAAATAACATTGGTCCAAAGACCAATCCTAGAGGTGAGGTAGAGC
The DNA here is from genome assembly GCA_032595735.1 of Pelochelys cantorii. NCBI lineage: Eukaryota > Metazoa > Chordata > Testudines > Trionychidae > Pelochelys > Pelochelys cantorii. The sequence continues at coordinate 81,515,908 of CM064329.1, read as the reverse complement.
CCTGCATGGATAGATATGTCTGTCTGCAGATGCAGATATCCATGGAGAAACATTGTGATCCTCAGGTCTCTACACTCAAGAGCCACTGTGACCAATAGATAGGAGCATTACTCTGTCACCTGTCTGAATGGGTATTTATCTGTGAAATCTCTTGAAATATAAAAGTATTTGAGTAAAGAGATGCTTTATCACTGGGGAAGTTGGACCTATCATTTGAAAAGTGAGATGAGCTGAGTCACTGTTCAGAAAATAAGTATCTGAAAAATTAGCTTATAAGAAAATAAAAGTTAAGGTATGACAATTTCTTCACCTCTCCGCTGTGGGTTTTCATTAAAAATAGTAGTAGAATCTGAAGCTTGCTTGACTCTCTCTGGGAAAGAAGTTGGTTGTTTTAAGTAGAGCAACCTAATTAGGTTACACTCGTGTAAGTTTAAAAAAAAAACACTTGTCATAATGTGGTGTGAGATCTTAAATGATAAAGAAGTGAAAGATCCAGTAGATAACTGAAAATGTGTTACAGGAGAAACAAATGGAAAAGGCTAGTATGACAGATACTGATGAGTTGTTTCTTCTTTCCAGGTGAAGACTGCAAAAATCCAAGTCTGACTGGAAGGAAAGTTTCATTGTACTCAGGCTATCCTGCCTTGAACACTTTAAGGGTTTTTTGGTCCTTATTAATTTAAGCGAAGGCAGCTTTTTAAAACCATGGCAGATGTGGACCCAGACACTTTGCTTGAATGGCTACAGATGGGGCAGGGGGATGAAAGAGATATGCAACTAATAGCTTTGGAACAGTTATGCATGCTGCTTTTGATGTCAGACAACGTGGACCGTTGTTTTGAAACGTAAGTACATTTCTGCTCTTCTTTTGCAGGGTCATTCTGCCCTTCATTTGTGGGCTGTGGCAGTTTGAGTTAACAACTTTTCCTTACTAAGTAGGTATACTGGAAGCTCCACAGTCTTAAAAATGTTATTGCTGAATGAAATTCTGTTGCTGTGTCCACACTTAATATTTGAGTGTTGATGATCCGTTGGGGATGTTAAATATCGGTTAATTGAATAGTCAAGTAACCTCATGATTTCTTATTGGTTAGTCGACTATTCTGTAGTCTCCGGGGGCGGGGCTGGCAGCCAGTGCACTCCAGCCTCACTCCCGAGAAGTCCCCTGCCACTACATGCCAGGGTGGGAGATGATCCGCGAGAAGAGCCAGTTCAAAAACCAGCTCCCCTCATAGACTGTCTGCCTGTCATCCTGTGCTGCTGATACAGAGGCTGCAGTGCAGAGTGGCAGCAGCCCTTGTTGGGTGGGAGGGGAGGGAAATGCATGTAGTCTATAGCATTAACCTGTAAGCTTTTGCTTATTGCATAATCAGTCAGTCATCTACACTATTACGTCCCTATGATCCATAGTAATATGCATCAGCTATATTAGTTTCTGTCAGTTCTGCATAGAACAGCAGTTCCCAACCTTTTCCAGATGGGGACCCATTTTGACAATTCAGAAAGACTTGGTGACTCAAGACAATTCAAAAACGGGCGGAGGAGAGGGGGCAGAGCCACCTGGGGAGACACTTGGTGACCCTTTTAAAATGTAATGGCGACCCATATTTGGGTCCCGACCCATAGGTTGGGAAACCCTGGCATAATGGTTTGAGAGAGGATAGATGTCATTACGTAGACATGTGAACTAAATTTCATCCTTTCAAACTTGTTTTAAAATTTCAAAATGTGATACTTTCAAACTCCTTAATGCACTATTTTTCATTCTCCTTTTGTTAGAACCCTCTTTGGAATATTTGGTCGACATTCTGTCCTCTTGTGTGTCCTTGCTCCTCAGGTTTTTTTAAACTATTATGTTTTATAGTTCCTAAAATTAGATACTTGAATTTCAGGAAAGGGGGAGAGAATGAAGTGTGAAACTACTTTTCAGTAACTAATCTTGAGAATAATTTTAGGGGATAGCCCAGTTTGTAATGTAGACAGCTCTCTGACCTCCAGAATAATGACTCTGCAAACTTAAGCACATGGTTATTGGTTGAACAGCAAATCTGTGAAATGCCAAAGCCGATGTTATGCTTTTAAGACCTTTGATCTGTGAAGAAATGTGATAGTTTATTTCAGGAGCCAATAAAGAGTGTTTTTTTTATTTGAAAGGATTGCTTTGAAAAATTCTTTCTTCGCTAAATTGACTGTATGAGTTCAAATCTTGTGTATTTTTGCGATATAAAGTGTGTGCACCAAAGTAAGTGGGAAATTAACAGTGTGAATTGCTGATGCTGAGCACATCTTTGAAGATGACAGTGAAAGCAGTTTCTGAATGTAGAGAAAGTTATGACCAAGTCAGAAAGATGGAGAACAATAATATTAAAATAATACTTGTTCAGTATCATGATGTAGGCAGAATCCGATCTTTTTTGGAGTAGATTCCAGAGTATAAGGCTAATGACACATTTCTGTGCCAAGTAGTTGAGGTTTTATTCGCTGTAATCGGGGAGTGAGCAATCATTTTTCCAAGGGGGCCAGTCCGAGAATTTGGTGTGTGGTTCATGGGCTGCACTTCTACATTCTATTAGTGGAGAGGGGTAGGTCTTGGATGGAGTTTGAGTGCAGGATGGTGTTCCAGGCAGGGATTGAGGTGCAGGAGGGGTGCGGAGTCTGAGAAGGAGCTTGGGTGCAGGAGGGTAGTTCTGACTTGGTGCAGAAGTGTAGGAGAGGGTGAACAGTCCAGGGGGGAGTTAAGGTTCAGGAGGGGGTTGTAAACTGGGCAGAGTGTTGGGATACGCAAGGCAGTGCCGATTGCAGGCTTTGGCCAGGGGGTGATTACCATAGGTGGCTCCCGGCCAGCAGCTCAGCAGGGTGCTCAGGCATGCAGGGAGTGGACCCATGCTGCTTAAAACTGCTGGCTGCTGGGGCAGTGTGTGTCTGCACTACTCTTGGGGTGGGGACAGTGGGTCTCCATGCACTGTCAAGCTCCCATTGGCTGGCCACAGACAGAAGCTGCTCCAGCAGTAGCTCCTGTCTGTGGAGAGCTTGGTCCCCCTGCGGACAAGGGCTGCTGCCACCCCTCACTGCTGCCTCTGTATTTGCTGCCTTCCCTGCCCCACCTCTGTGTTGTTGCCTCTGATAGAGACAGCAGTGTTGGTGGGGGCAGGCAGCACTGTGGAGGTGGGGGGGGGGGACTGGCTTTTAAAGCTGGCTCCCCCCAGCATGGGCTCCTGTTTGCTGCCTCTGTATCAGAGGCAGCAAGGGAGTGGGAAATGCAAGTAGTTGACTGGATGAATCAATAAAGGCTTATCGGTTAACCGACTAATCTGCTACTCATTCACATCCCTAGCCTTTAGTCTTGGCACTTCTGGGAGCAGTGTGGCATGGGGCGTGGCAGGCAAGCAGACTGCTTGTGTGCCTCTGCTGCACTGCGGGATATTAAATGTTTGGCGGGCCAGATTTGGCCCATGGGCTGTATTTTGCCCACCTCTGCTGTAATCCATGATATTGGCATCTTGCAGATGATGAAATTTTCTTCAGTGATTAGTAACGCTAATGTGAGTGAATCACTACTTCATTCATCCTTGAGTGACAGTGATTCAGAGAGAAACTAATAGTTACTGAGCAGCTAGCATGGCTAGAGTTTCAACCAGGAGGAAAAACACCAGTAGTTCAAATTGCTAAAATTGAGTCTGATACGAATGAGTAGAAACACAGTTCAGTTTCAAACAACTAAGTTTGAGAATATTATTGTTGAAACCAGTTAAATACCTCTGTAACCTAAGGGAAAGTTGCCTGAACTAAGAGAGAGAAGACTAAGAATTGAAATTTAACCTCAAGATTGTGGTTTATATTCCCATGCATCACACCAACTTGATTGACAAATACCTCAAACCCCACTCCTGTGAGATAGTTAAGTATAGGTTGGCATTGTATGTTTATAAATGCACTTTAAATAAAAAAGAGTGAGTTTACACAGTCATTGTAGGAAGTCTCAGAGTGTAGCTGTTTTAGTCTGTATCTGCAAAAACAAGTAGTAGTCCTGTGGTATCTTAGAGACTACAGGATTTATTAGGACATAAGCTTTTGTGGGTAAAATCCACTTCATCTGATGAATTGGAGTGGAAGTTACAGAAGCAAGAGAAGGTATCAGGAAGAAGTTGCTTGTGTTAATGATGGTGGAAGTGGGTCATTCATAGCATTTGACCTGGAGATGTGAATATTCAGAGGGGAGAAATTGCCTTTGTAATGCATTATTAACCAGTTGTGATCCTTACTTATTTGTAAGTTGATATTGTGGAATTTGCAAATGAATTTCAGTTCAGCTGCCTTCTTTTGTAACCGGTTTTTGAAATTCCTTTGCAGAAGGATGGCTACTTTCAAACTGATCACTGAATGTCGAGGGAGGCTAAAGTGTTCCCCCACAGGTTACCATTGCTGATATGTGATTTGTGTCCATTTATTCTTTGGCATAGAAACTCTCCAGTTTGGCCAATATACATAGCAGAGGGGCATTGTTGGCACTTATATATCATGTTAATGGGTGTGCCAGGTGGATGAGCCCTCTGATGGTGTTTAGCTCCTGTGATGGTGTCACTTGTAAAGATATGTGGACAGAGTTGGCAATGGGTTTTGTTGCAGGGATATGTTGCAGGGTAAGTATTGGTATCGGTGCATTGTTCTTGGGGTTTGTTTAGGCTTGGAGAAATATTTTAAACATAATTTCAATATATAATATTTATTTTAAAGCATTTAAAATTATGAATGTAAATGTTCATAGGTATGTGAAATTATAATCTGTCAACATCACGTATCAAAATATATGAAGTACATATCCTGAAATCAAACTTGAATAAATTTGTAAGCAGCATTTTGTTACTTAGTATATCTGTAAATTTATTGATAAAAATCTAATCCTTCCAATCTTAAATATGCTTTTGTTAACTTTTCTATAACAATTGAACCACACACTTTTCCCCTGGATGCATCTTCACAGACGGGGTGGAGTGTTCTTACCTCATGATAACTGACACTTGGTAACAAGGTAAAATCCAAGTACAGATGGGTACCTGTGTAACACGTAGCAGCGTACATGGTGTATGTAGCCTTCCTCTACTCTGCTGTAAGGATATTATCATGCAGACAGCTACATGAATAACCAATAAGCTTGGGCTTACGGGTAAATCTTGTTGACTATAGGTATGTTAAATTTCGATTCATCAGCTAATCGAGTAGTCAATGGAATTTCCATCAACTTTTCAGTTAGTTGATAAGGGGGAGGTGGGTGCTTGCTATCCTGGCTGCACCTCTGCCTTTGAAATCTAGCAAGAGCTAGGGATGTGAACAACTAGTCAACTGTCTGATAAGCAAATGCTTACCCGATAGTATACAGACTAGTTGACTAGTTGCTTCTTCCCTCCCCTGCTGTCTCTATCAGAAAGAGGCAGCAAGGGGAGGAGAGGAGGGAGTGCTTCAAAGCGGCAGCACTGCGGGTAGTCTGGGTCCAGATCCCGGGTTCCACACAGCACTGCAGCTTTGAAATACTGTGTGCAGCCTGGGGTTCCCAACTGACCCTAGGTACCATGCGGCTCTGCTGCTTTGAAACACTGCAGGAGCACAGGGCCAGCAGGGGACTGCTTGAGTCCCCAGCTAGCTCCGTGCTCCCCTCAGCGCTTTCACCTTCGAAGTGTAGCTGCAGCCCTGGGGCTCTTTCTACAATTCAAAGTCAGAGATACCCTTATTGACTAATTGAGTAGTTGATGCAAATTGCATTAAGTATTCAGTTAGTGAAATAATAGAAGTTTTACATCCCTAGCAAGAACCCCACGGGGCTCCTGCTACGTTTCAAAGGCAGAGGCTCAGCAGCTGGGACCCAGCACGAATAGGGGCTGCTTGGGTCACCACTTTAACTGTTTTCATGCTGTGCCTTTGCCTCTCCTGCCCCCTCCCCCCACTGTGGAGACAGTGCTGGGGGGGGACTGACTTGGAAGCCAGCTCCCACCAGCTCCTGCTCTCTCCCCCCTGCCCCCCTTACTGCCTCTGATAGAGCCCCTCCCCCCATGGACAGGGGCTGCTGCTAGAGCAGCCTTGGTCCACAGCCAGCACCAGCACTGCTATGGACAGAGGCAGCTTTGCGGCAGTCCCTGTCTGCAGAGGGGGGTCTATCAGAGGCATCAGTGTGTGGGGGGGAGGACTGAGGAGGCTGCTGTGATGAGGCAGCAGATCCCGAGACAGCAGTGCAGGGCGGCAACAGCCCCTGTTTGTGGGGGGTGGCGGGGCGGGGGGCGAACTCCCCGTGGACAGGAGCTGCTGCTGGAGCAGCCCCTGTCCATGACTAGCCCAGGCCACTGTGAACAGTGGCTACTTCGGGGCAACCCCCCCCGCCCCAGTAGCCTATGTCCACAGGGAGCTGGGACCTCCAGCAGACAGGGACTTTTGCCACCTCATGCTGCTGTCTGTGTATCAGAGGCAACAGCCCTGGATGACAGGCAGCTAGTTCATGACAGGGGCTGGTTTTTAAACTGTATCAGAGGCAACAGCGTGGGATGACAGGGGATCCATGGGAGTGGGGATGGATTGCACTGGCTGCTGGTCCTGCCCTGGGGGGACTACAGAATAGTCGACTAACTGCTAAGAATTCATGCAGTTAGTTACTGGTTAACTGAATAGTCAACATCCCTAATCTGAGGACATGAATGGTAGCTTACAAAAGCTAATATCCTAATACCTATACATTCGTTACTCTACAAGAAGTCCAGTGGCACTTTAACTTTAATTAAAGTAGTTGAAGGGATGATTTGAAATCATTCTCCTTACATTCACTATGTTGAACTTTCCCTTTACTCCACCTCTGTTTACATGAAGCCGCTGCAGGGTGTGTTGTTTTCTCTATGGTCTCATTTGGCTGATAATTGGCCAGAGGGATGAGAACAGGTAGAGTCTGAGGCTCTTACTCAGTTCTGAATTCAGTTGGTTGCTATAGGGTGGGATCCTCCTACTTGGTGTGGAGCAGGATTTGTGAGGGCAGGTTTAAAGTTTATGCTCTATGACAATGCAGTGAATTTAAACCCTTGAAATACAATAATCTGTTAGATTAATAATTTAATCTCAGAATTTGAAGATGTTGATTGATAGTGACTTTTCAGTTTGTTCTTTGTCCAGAATATCCTAAAAGATTGATTTATGTTGAGATACAAAGTACTAGTACCCAGTTAGTTTGATGCTGTTCCTTTGTTGTTTTATTACATATTGTAACTCCTGTTCCCTACTTTGGACTTCGATGAATGTGTGTACTATGTTTTTTCATGGCAGTGGTAAAAAAAATAAAAAACAACCCCTCCCCTCCTTCTGTCAGATGCCAGAATGATAAAACGTTATGCTGAATATGTAGCAGCTCATTAGAAGGATGATTTTATTTGGGATTCTGAACAATAAAGCTGTTTATCATTCCTAGTTAAAAATAGCATTTTCTGGATTCATAGTCAGATGTCATCACAGATTTGGGGAAAATTAATTTAACTGTCCTTATGTCAAAGCGGCAGAGAACACTCTCACAGAATGAGATTTTTTGTTATGCTCTTAAAGCAGCAGCAGACCTCTACCTCCATCAAGAATAAAGTATCACCAGTATAAATGGTGTATTGAACAGTACACACTTCTTACAATGTATAGAATCTCTGAATATTTTCTTTCAGCCATAGTTTTATTACCTTAATGAATAGTATATGTTAAATGTCATTTTTCCCTCAGAATGTATATTTCAAACTCTTTAAAGATGTCACGCGTGCAACATTTTCTTTCCTGGGGCCTTAGCTTCTCAGAGATGAGTCAAAGAAGTGGGTTTTGCAGTTTGCTGTGAAGTTACAATATCTTCACAGCAAACTGCAAAACCCACTTCTTTGACAATATCCTTTTGCACTTAGATTTAAAAGAAAAACTAAACAAATAAAGAGCTTGCTCTTGGTGAAGGGTGATAATATATAATGGATTTGCTTACCATAATTTTGAGACGTGGTCAGTTATTACAGATATATGGAACATAAAGCACCTAAATAGATGCCTTCATATTAAATATTAATACTCTAGGGGAACTGTCTTTATACAGTTTTAAACTATTTGAAATATTTAAATATTAAATATTTAAAATGTTTTGTAAGTCTTCAAGGTACTACTAGACTATTTGTTGTTTAAGTTTTTCCTGTTACAAACTAACTAGGCTACCCCTCTGAAGCTTCTGTGAGGAAAAAGGTAACTGCTTTTTGGTATTTATGAAAGAGTATCAGAATACTTTATTATGGTAAAGGAAATTGGCTAAAGAGCACATATTAAATGTCAACGTACTATCAAGTTCTAGCAGTTGACTGAAGTTTTATTGTTTGAGTCTAGGACACAGCGGAATTGATGCATCAGTGATCTGCACACACAGAAAAGAGCATTACAGTAGGCAAAGAGGCATCAAAGAACTGATGTGCTGGTGGCTGTTGTGGAAGAAAAAGTTGCACTTCCCTGTTTTACAGATTGGGGCTTGTTGAAGAAGGAATAAACTAACACAGGTTTAACTTCTAAAATGTATTAGACATACTGATTTTGTAACATTTTAAAAATGCATCTATAGGTGACTATCCTATGGTGTGGGCACCTATCCCATAAATGAAAAATTATAACATGAATGTAGCCTAAGAACTGTCCCTAAGTATATCCACCTCAATATTGAACCTTAACCAAGGCATGGTGGAATAATTTCTTTTTTCCATCACTAGTTTTGTTGTAGGTCAGTCCACTGGAGGCAGGCTATATTCCATTAGAGCCCATTCCTTGAAAGTGGTTTGGATTGGGTGGGAAATGAACTGTAGAGTCAGTGATAAGCCACAAGAATGTTGTGATTAAGGAATATATCTGACACGAAGCTATTTACACAGTGCTAATCAATTAATTAAAATTAAACACTAAAACATTACATAAAAAGTGGAAATAATGCACCATTTCAATAGGTGTTTAAAGGGGTATCAGTTACATCACCAAAGCAGGACATGGATCTTAAATTGTTATACAGTTTTTAAAAACAGAAACATTTGCATTCTGAAATCAGTTTAGCACATACATTGAAAATCTATTTCCAGTGCATTCTGGTATTAACAGGTACTAGTTTAGAAGACACTGAGATGAAATTTTAACTTTAATACTATGTGTGGCTGTAGTTTGCCAAATTATTTCTAATTCGTTCTCAAGTTTCTTGAACTTTTTTAAATATAAAAATTATTAAATCATATTGTTTGTGTTCAGTATTTGGAGTGTTTAGAAAAACTTGAGTTACTTTAAATGTTATTTGATAACCTATTTTAAAATAGAGCTGCGATATTATAGAACTTTCCTTACAAAAGAGGATGAATACATATCACTCTTCCATCTGTCCTTTGCATTTAAGTGTTTTCAGTTTTACGACTGCCTTGAAAAAATGTAGTATACACATATAAATGTCATTAGAGGAGGTTTTGGAATTAATTGATAAACTTAACAGTAACAAGTCACCGGGACCAGATGGCATTCACCCAAGAGTTCTGAAAGAACTCAAATGTGAAATTGCGAAACTATTAACTATGGTTTGTAACCTGTCCTTTAAATCAGCTTCTTCACCTAATGACTGGAAGATAGCTAATGTAATGCCAATATTTAAAAAAGGGCTCTAGAGGCGATCCCGGGAATTACAGACAGGTAAGTCTAATGTCAGCACTCGGCAAATTAGTTGAAACAATAGTAAAGAATAAAATTGTCAGACACGTAGAAGAACATAATTTGTTGGGCAAAAGTCAATATGGTTTCTGCAAAGGGAAATCATGTCTTACTAATCTATTAGAGTTCTTTGAAGGGGTCAACAAACGTGGACAAGGGGGATCCAGTAGATATAGTATACTTCGATTTCCAGAAAGCCTTTGACAAGGTCCCTCACCAAAGGCTCTTATATAAGTTAAATTGTCATGGAATAAAAGGGAAGGTCCTTTCATGGTTTGAGAACTGGTTAAAAGACCGGAAACAAAGGGTAGGAATAAATGGTAAATTTTCAGAATGGAGAATAGTAACTAGTGGTGTTCCCCACGGGCCAGTCCTAGGACCAATTCTATTGAACTTATTCATAAATGATCTGGAGAAAGGGGTAAACAGTGAGGTGGCAAAGTTTACAGACGATACTAAACTGCTTAAGGTAGTTAAGACCAAAGCAGACTGAAGAACTTCAAAAAGATCTCACCAAACTAAGTGACTGGGCAACAAAATAGCAAATGAAATTTAATGTGGATAAATGTAAAGTAATGCACATTGGAAAAAATAACCCCAGCTATACATACAATATGATGGGGGCTCATTTAGCTACAGCTAATCAGGAAAGAGATCTTGGAGTCATCATGGACAGTTCTGTTACTAGCAAAGGCACACTAGTAAACTAAATTTAGTGGGGCCAATCTGAATATATGGAAAATGCCTTTGTCCCAGAAGGTGGTCTGACCTGGAAACCACCGTATCTGTCACCGGTGGATTTCTCCAGTCCGAAATAAGCACAGACACGAATGTCAAATTTAAAAGATATATTGAATACAGCAGGTAACAACACAAAGAATAACCCCAGAATACAACACTGCATAAATCAACCCCTCACCCCAGAAGTAATAGAAGATAGCACAGTATAACTAGACAGGAGAGCACTATACTCAGTTGGTTCTGAAGTCAGATGACAGCCAAGGCTCAGGATCTTCAACCCGTTGGCAGAGGCAGCCTCAGGGGAGGAACACTGAGGAGTCCAACTGATGATTCGTCGATGGTATGACGGTCGGTATGTTACACAGGCACCCGATGGTAATAATTTCTCAGCTTCAAAATAGGGCCTTCGCCACAATGGTTGGAATGGAACTGAGTGATAGGCAGCTGCTCTCGGTCTGGAACTACATGTAGCTATAACCCACAACGCTGGGCAATTGCTACAGTAGTCAGCTAATGCATCCTATAGGTAGCGGTGGAATTGAGTCTGTTCTGGCCTGTTGGGAATCAGGTCCCGGCCTTCGCCACGGTTCTTCTTCAACAGCGATCCGAACTGCCAGCTACCGGAGGATGAGAAGGAAGCAGGAGCAGGAGCCCGATCCCTTCAGGGGTCTGAGCTTATAAAGATCCCAAGGCGGGAAACAGCAGGAGCGTCTCTAGTGCACAAGATGTATTGTTGGGTGCAGATTAGCGTTCGTGGTGCAGACTTTAGTGCTGTGTGCACAGCCATGTGCTGTGTGCAAATGATGGATTTTGGCGGCAAAAGTCTTTTAGTCCTTTGGGTTCCATTTTGATTTCTGTGTAAAACTCAAGACTCCATTTTGATTTTAGCGTCCTTTTGGTTATAATGTCCTTGATCTTAATGTTCTAACTTATAGTCAACAGTTCTCAGAAGACGTCCACGCAGTGTGCAGCGGCAGTCAAAAAAGCAAACAAAAGATGTTAAAAAAAAAAAAAAAGTCAAAAAAAGGATGTTAGGAACCATTAAAGAAGGGATAGAGAATAAGGCGGAGAATATCTTACTGCCCTTATATGAATCCATGGTACGCCCACATATTGAATACTGCATACAGATGTGGTCTCCTTATCTCAAAAAAGATATACTGGCGTTAGAAAAAGTTCAGAGAAGGGCAACTAAAATGATTAGGGGTTTGGAACATGTCCCATATGAGGAGAGATTAAAGAGACTAGGACTTTTCAGCTTGGAAAAGAGGAGACTAAGGTGGATATGATAGAGGTATATAAAATCATGAGTGATGTGGAGAAGGTGAATAAGGAAAAGTTATTTACTTGTTCCCACAATATAAGAACGAGGAGCCACCAAATGAAATTAATGGGCAGCAGATTTAAAACAAATAAAAGGAAGTTCTTCTTCACACAGCGCACAGTCAACCTGTGGAACTCCTTGCCTGAGGAAGTTGTGAAGGCTAGGACTGTAACAGGGTTTAAGAGAGAACTAGATTAATTCATGGAGGTTAAGTCCATTAATGGCCATTAGCCAGGATGGGTAAGGAATGGTATCCCTAGCCTCTGTTTGTCAGAGGGTGGAGGTGGATGGCAGGAGAGAGATGGCTTGATCATTACCTGTTCGGTTCACTCCCTCTGGTGCACCTGGGATTGGACACTGTTGGCAGACAGTATACTGGGTTGGATGGACCTTTGGTCGTTCTTATGTTCTTATTCATTGAAGTCCAAAGAAAGGAACAGGAGTTACAATATGTAATAAAACAACAAAGGAACAGAATCAGGTTAACTGTGGGTACTTTGTATCTCAACATAAATCAATCTTTTAGGATATTCTGGACAAAGGTGGGGAAAGATACCCACCCGCATTAGGGTTGTAAAAGAGTAGTTGATTAGTCAACTGCCCGATAAGCCTAAGCTAAACTATTCAACTACTCGCATTCTTTCCACCCCTCCCTTGCTACCTCAGTACCAGAGGTAGCAAGGAGAGGGGAGCAGGAGCCAGTACTAGGGGGGAGCTGGCTTAAAAGCCAGTTTCCCCCCCAGCACTGTCTCTGCTGTGTGGGCGGGGGAGCGGGCAGAGGCACAGCGGTGCTGCAGCTCTTGTCTTTTAAATGTAGTAAGACAGTAAATGCGCTGCGGCCCTGTCTTTTAAATGTACTAAGAGCCAGGCAGCGCCACGGCAGTCCGGACCCGGTGTAAGCTGAAACAGTCCCAGCTAGTGCCGGGTCCTGGACCTACCTGTGCTGTGGCTCTGCAATTTACATGTAGTACACCTAGCTCTTACTACATTTAAACTGTAGAGCTGCAGCAGCCCCTTACTGACTAATCGTGTAGTCAATACAAATTGTATCGAGTATACGATTGGTCATTTATTCGTTACTTAACATCCTTAACCTGCATCACCTTTCTCCCTGGCACCCCTGAGCTCCACCGAGGCTTTAGGTTTTCAGGCTTCCCCCAACAGCTGAGGCAGATGGAAGCCCTGAGTCTGGATTAACTCTTGGGAGCCCAGGACTATTAGATTATTGTGATGCCTTCTAGACTACAGGGTAGGGCCAAAAATGGGGCAATTGTGGGCCATTTGGAGCTTCCAGGGCATTTCAGGGGCTGGAGCTTCCTTCAGCACCTGCGGCAGCATGGCCACAGATGGGAGGGGAAAGGAATGGCAGCACATGGAGTCTCTCTCCCTCCAGCACGGCCAGGAAGGGTGACCTAGAACACAGGGGTTTTAAGGGCTGCAGTTACCAGAGCCTCCCCGCCTCCTGTCTTCTCAAGACTAAACATGCCCTGTTTTTTAATATTTCCTCATAGGTCAAGTTTTGTAGATGGTGTATCATTTTTTGTTACTCTCTTCTGGACTTGATCCAATTTATCCACATTGTTCCTAAAGTGTGGCACCCACAACTGGACACAGGACTTGAGCTGAGGCCTGACCAGTGCCAGGTGGAGTGGTCATTTACTTTGTGTCTTATATGTACCACTCCTTTTAATATACCCCAGAATATTTTTTTGCAACTGTATTCCATTGTTGATTCATGTTAGTGCTCCTCCATAATCCACAGATCCTTTGGAGGGATACCAGTGCCTGGCTGGTTTTGTCACTATACATCTGATTTTTTTTTTCCATCCTAAGTGCCTTGCAAAAAAGCAAAAGGCAGTTGAAGAGAAAACAAGTTTGTGAAGAGCTTAGCATGAAATCCAGTTAAGCCAAATGCTTCCAAGTGCGTTTATTGACAAAAACGGTGGTAGAACGACAAACAGATGTGAAATGGAACAAATTTGCCGATGATTTTATAGCGAGCTATTTTAATCAGTAACAACAGTGGAGCCATTGTACCTGGACTCTGTCACCCCCAAACCTGATATGCTCTGAGAAGAAATGGCAGCAGCCCTTGAGAAGACGAAGTTGGGAAAAGCAGCAGGTTTAGACCAAGTACACACAGAAGAACTTTGTGCAGGAGGCGATACACTTTTCAAAGCACTTAGTGTGAGATTCTCAAGATACATCGAAGGGGAGAATTCTGAAAGATTAGAAGAGATCGCGAACTATTCTCCTGCTGGAAAAAAAAGGTGACTGAGAAGACATTCACAACTATCGACCCATCTGTCTGCTTTCTCATATTTATAAGGTCTTTATGAGAATGATCTCTGCCCGTATTGAGGGTGTCTTCGAGGAAAACATGAGAAGGGAACAGGCAGGCTTTCGTAGGGGCTTCTCCACAGTGGACCATATTTTTGTGGTCACAGATGACTGAAAGGTGTAGAGAGCACAAGATCCCAATATGTTTGTTATTCATTGACTTTAAAAAAAGTTTTGACTCGGTGGAACAAAATGCAGTTTTAAGTGCTCTCCTTTCGCAGGGTGTTTCCCCTGCGTATGTTCGAATCATACAACATTCCATGATGGACGTAATATGGAAATCATGCTTTTTGATCCTCTAAGTTAAGCGAGACGTAAAGCACGGGGACGTTTGTTTACCAAAGCTGTTGGCCAGCGTCCTGATAGACATCCTGCGGAAGATTAAAGCAAAAGATGATTTCTGATGGATGGTGAGGTTCTTCAGATGCTCCTTTTCACAGATGACATTGTCCTGATTGCTTCGAAACCTGCAACATTGCAAACCCTCCTCAATGACATTGGTAAGAATGTGAAGGAGATTGGCCTGTCCATCCATAATGGAAAAACAAAGTGGATGAAAACCTCATATTGTTCAGTGTATGTCATGCAATTAGATGGACAGACTGTCGAGCTGGTAGATCAACATGTATATCTTGGACAAGTGTTGCAGATAGACAATGAGTTGGGTCTGCAGTTGAGCAGCAGGAGGAGGAGGTTGGGCTGGATTGCCTTTGGGAGTCTGTGTAGTGTTTTTTGTCAATCCTAAACTTTCCACCTCCACGAAAACCCATCTCTTTAATACCAGTATCCTTCCGGTAATGCTCTATGCCTGAGAAACCTGGAACATGATGCTTACAGAAGAATTAAAGCTGCAGATCACCCAAAGAGCAATGGAAAGATGCTTGGTGGATGTAACTAGGTTACAGTATGTTACTATCAATGATCTGCGCGCAAGAAGTGGTGTCAACGATATCATTCAAGTTATGTACGATCGGAAAAGGAGATGGGCTGGTCGTGTAGCAAGACTGGCCATGTAGCAAAACAGATGGACAGCACATATACTTCATTGGTATCTATGAGAAGTAAAAAGAACAAGAGGAAGGCCTCCAGCATGTTGGGTGGATTCTTTATGCAAGATTTATGGAAGGACATGGATGAGACCTGCACAAAACAGGATGGTGTAGAAATGTTGCGATCTGCATCGGTGTCGAGACTGTTATCATTGATAACATTACATATCTTCCAAGTATTCTAAGTGTAGTACTTTGCACTTGTCTTTATTGAACTTAATTCTAGTTGATTTCAGACTCACACCCTTTCTCTAATTTGTCAAAATAATTTGGAAGACAGGATTAGAAATCAAGAGTCCTTACAACTCCTTTCCAGCTTGGTGTCATCCTCAAATTTTATAAGTAAACTTCCACTCCATTGGCCCGATCATCAAGAGAAATATTGAGTAATACTGGATCCAGTACAGAGTTTTGTGATATTTAACTAGTTATAGCTTCTCTGTTTGATCGCAATTATTGATAACTACACTTTGAGTACAGCTATTCAGCTATTTGTGATCCCACCTTATAATAATTTTATTTGGACCATATTTCCCTGGTTTGCTGATGAGAATGTCACATGGTAATATGTCAAAAGCCTTACTAAAACCAAGGTAGATCATGCCTACAGCTTCCCCATCCATTAGGCCAGAGAAACTATAAACAAATTAGATTGATTTGGCATAATTTGTTGTTAATTTCATGTTGGCTATTACTTACTGTCCAATTATTTTCTAGGTCTTCACAAATTAATTGCTTAATAATTTGTTCCAGTATCTTTTCAGGTGTTTAAGTTAGGCTGGCGTATGGTTTCCTGGGTACTCTTTGTTTCTTGAAAAAGTCATTTGTTTGCCTTTCTGCAGTGTTCTCGGACTTCACAAGTGCTCCAGGATTTGCCAAAGATAATTGTTAATGGTCCCAAGGTTCCTTTAGCTAATTCCCTTAAGTCCTATAAGGTGAATTTTACCAGTCCTTGCTGACTTGAATGGATCTAATTACCTAAATATTATTTAAACTGTTCTTTCTCTATTGTGGTTTGTGTTCTTTCTCCTTTGTTGTTAGTATGAATTATGTTAATTATCTGGTCACAGTTTATCATTTTAGTGAAGATAAAGCAAAATACGGTTGAAATACCTCCACTGCCTTGATGATGTTAGCTCTCCTTCCTCACTAAATAGAGGAGTTAACTTTCTTTCACCTTTCTCTTGTATTGGTCCCAATGTACTTATAGAACCTCATTTTATTGTCTTTTATGTATCTTTTTAGATATGTAACTCATTTTGTGCCTTAGTCTTTCTGATTTTATCTGAACATTCTTATGCTATTCTTTTTTACTTGGAAATTTGTCCATGCTTCCACAATTTGTAGAATTCCTTTTTGATTTTTAGGTAATTTAAAGAGCTCCTGATGGAGCCATGTACTCCATATATAGTAATAGCTGATGGCACTGCAGTAAGTGTAATTGGACAAGAGAGTTAGTTTTGTTTCCAGGCTTATATGGAAGATGTACTTATGTGAAAATGTTAACCAGTTAACTTGAAACTGTATGAAATATTGTAACGTGTGGAGGAATTTGTACAGTAATCGATACGTAATTACCTCTTTATACAGATGCCCTCCTCGTACTTTCTTACCTGCACTCTGCAAGATTTTCCTTGATGAAAGTGCCCCAGACAATGTGTTAGAGGTAACCGCTCGTGCCATAACTTATTACCTAGATGTATCAGCAGAATGCACCCGTAGGATTGTGGGAGTAGATGGAGCTATCAAAGCACTTTGTAATCGTCTGGTTGTTGTTGAACTTAACAACAGGACGAGCAGAGACTTGGCTGAGCAGTGTGTAAAGGTAAGTGTTCTTAGTAAATTTCTGCTTTCATAGAAAGTATGGTTATATAAATATTTTGAAAAAATTGTGTTTATAATATGAATTTTAAAACAGGAATAGTTTATATTCCATAGGATAAAATCGCTTGCATGTATACTTATTGTCTTTGCTGTTGATTTGTTATGCCAATTTCTGAAGTTATTCAGAAAAATCTCAAAGAATATAAAATGTGAAATCAGAAGACATCTGAAGAGTTAATCTGCATATTTTAAAATATAAATTGCTAATTTTTAATTGTATAGAACAGAGCATTTTCAGAATTCCAAAGAGGGGTGGGGGGGCTGGATTAGGAGGAAGTTGCCTCAGATCAGAATAAGACAAGAAAATTAAACTTCCTTTTGGTTTTATATTTTGTACATAATTATTTGTGGACTTCTGCTGCTTGTCTAGTTAACACTGTGTGATATTAAGCAGTTTTGCAAAATGGTCAAGAAATTTGACTAGCCCAAACAAATATATTAAATTACAAATACATATAATTGCTGCCTATATAGATTTCCTATGCACCCCACCTATACACATCTTTTCCTTTGGCTTGCAAACTCATATGTGCGCTCAGTGCCCCACTCTTACTATCTCTTTCCTGACCTGAAAAAGAGTTAAGTATAGTTTAAAAGCTAGTCTTTTTTTCCACCAACAGAAGTTGGTTTAGTAAAAGAGATTACCTCATCTAGCCTGTGTCTGTAATATCCTGGGGTGAACATAGCTACAACACCGCAAACAATGATCATTCTGTTCTTAAACCACTTGATTCATCTTCCCATCTGCTAATTCACCATTTAGCCTCTAACATCTTTTCTGTTAACATTCAGTCTAACAACTGTCAGTAGTTTCTCCTCAACACTTGTGTGTCAGTTGGGTCTCCTTAGGGCTGCAGCTGGAGTTAGTCTAGTTAGCTTAGTTGGTCTAGAGTCTTTTCCTGATGTGAGGCAACTATTCTGGCTAGTCCACATGAAGTGCCTCAGTACGTTCTACTATACCTACTCCCTTGCTTAGAAAGGGAGCACTGGAAATACTAGAAGGTTGATGGAGGAATTAAATCACTTTTGGTTTGCACATTCAGCCACATGAGATGAGGGAACAGATGGTTAACTAATGATGTATACTTCATTACCATTCAATGTCATTGTATTACAGGTGTTAGAACTGATATGTACCCGTGAATCAGGCGCTGTATTTGAGGCCGGTGGGTTGAACTGTGTGCTGACATTTATTCGTGACAGTGGGCATCTTGTTCATAAAGATACTTTACATTCTGCTATGGCTGTAGTATCCAGACTTTGTGGCAAAATGGAACCTCAGGATTCTTCATTGGAAATCTGTGTGGAATCCCTCTCTAGTCTCTTAAAACATGAAGACCATCAGGTAAACCACTTATATATGGTTACGTCATATTTTGAGAGTTAGATCATATTTTTAGTTTGCTGTTCATGTAATGTGCTCAGTAAAGTACAGATTAGATGTTAATTATATTTTGTAGTAGCCTACTTCAGCTTATAAATTCGTGAATGGATGCCATTTTTGTTGGTAGATTAAAAGTATTATAAATCAACAATTTAATTATACTTAACAACTTTTCACCATTTCGCCGTTTCAAAGCAGTGCTGCACGGAGCTGACCCCGGGCTCCATGCGGTGGTGCTCCTTTGAAACTCTGTGGCTGCATTTCAAAGGGGCGGCGCCACACAGCTGAGCCGGGATGCACCGCATGGAGCCTGGGGTCAACTCGTTGTGGTGCTGCTTTGAAACACTGCCATGGGTATGTGAAGCACTGCCGCTTGGAAGTACTCCCTTGCTCTCTCTCTCTCTCTTCTCACCCTCCTCCCCCTTTGCTGCCTCTATCTGATAGAGGCAGCAAGGGGGGCGGGGAATCGACTACTCCAGCGTTTCCCAAACTATGGGCCACGGCCCGTTACTGAGCCACAGGAAAAAAATACCGGGCCTCAGCGTGGTTGCCAGAGTGTTCCGGGCTCCCGGAGTGCCCGTGTGGCACCGGGTCCGCCAAGCCTTTAGCCGGCCGGGGCATAACCTGCAGCCCGATGTTCCGGCTCCCGGCAGAGGCGTAGGTAGGGGAAATTGGGGGGGGGGGGGAGCTGGCCACCGGAAGCAGCACTGGACAGGGGAATCGGGGTGGGCTTTGGAGATTTGGGGCGGGGGGCAGCCAGCGGAAGCAGAGCTGGCAGGGGGCTGGCCGGGAGAATGGGAGGAGGAGTAGGGGAGAAGCGGCTGCTGGAAGCAGGGTTTGCCTGGGGCATCGGAGCTGGCCTGAAGAGACTGGGGGGGCCAGCAGAAGCAGGGCTGCCGGGGGGCGCGAGGTCGGGGATAGGGAGGTGCCAGGGAAGATGTGGCGGGGGGGAGAGAAGCAGCAGCTGCAAGCAGGGCTGGACGCGGGCAGCGGGGCTGGCCAAGGGAGATTGGAAGGAGAAATGGGGGAGAACTGGCTGTCCGGGAGGGGATTGGGGGAAGAGGGGCTAGCCAGAGGTGCAGCGGGGGGGAGTGGGACTGACTCGGCCATATGTAGATCTAGGGGCGCTGCCCCCCCCCCCCCATCCCCTCGAGTAGTTGCGAACTGGCTGGCTGGTAGACACACTTATGCAGCCTGAGCACATTTACCAGCCAGGCAGTTCGAAACTACAAAGTGATACATCTAGTAATAATAAAACGTACCTAATGAGAAAATACCAGACATGTTATATGTCTGGTATTTTCTCAGTTCGTTTTTTATGTGTTTATATTTTTGGGCTGCAAAAAACAGTACTGAAAAAAAAGGGTTCCAACTAAAGTAAAAAGTTTGGGAAACCCTGGTCTAACCAGCTTTCTGTCTGTCTTACACTCCATTTATCCAATCCATATTCCTTAACTTGATGGCAAGAATATTGTGGGTGACCATATCAAAAGCTTTGCTAAAGCTGGCACTGGGGGCTTTGGGAGGACCAGAAACAACTTATTTGAATATTCATCATTTGATTAATGAATATGCAAATGAATGTTACAGGTCCTTCAAAAGTTCATGAATGGGTTTACTGGTCTCTGTGTCAAAAAGTTTGGGAACCCCTGGACTACTCAACTAACTATCAGATAAGCATTTGCTTGTCGGATAGTTTAGTCCTTAATATCCTTACTTTGTAAGCTAATCCTAGGAGATAGGAGCCTATCATCTTTTAATAACAGATGGAATGACCCCTTGCTTTATATCAATTTAGGCATCAGAGGGGTTGCTTAGTGAATATGTAAGCATTTAAAGCACACAAGATTTGAGCCCCCTTTGTCCGAGCCTCCATCATCTGTAAACTGTTGAGAGTTTCAAATACATCAAGACTGGGAAGCTGTAAACTACATGGACCTGTGGACTAAATTTTATGGCTCATTTTTTAATCCTTTTGTCAGAACTATCTGGCAGAAGCATCTCATTCCCTAATGGCACACAGAATAGTTTAATTCCCAACTATGAGTTCATAATTAAATATCTTTGAGAATTACCTACGCTGTTTGAGAGAGACCTCAGGGGTCATAACAAATATGTGTATGTCATAAAATTCTCCAGCAAAGTCGTGTGTGTGTGTATAAATATTACATAGGACTCTTCTGGAGAAATTTATATCTTTATCATTGTTGATACGCTTGTGGTTCAGGTTACTGACAGATGGGAACAGTTGTTCTACCACACATGTCAAGGGAGGAGTAAAGATCAGATTAATTTGGCCTTGGAGACAGTTCATTCTTAATCCGTTCTCCTGAATCACCGTTTTTGTGCTGCTGCTGAGGTTAGATGATCTGTGTTTCAAGTCACAGACAGGGAGCATAAACTACTATACTCTATATGGTTTCAACAGTGACTCGGATCATGCTACAATCCCACTTGAGCCCCAAATCATGTTCTCTTCTCAGTGATTCACATAGTACATGGGCAGTCTGGATAACTCTAAAAAGGCTAGAGGAATGAGTGACTAGTCTAGGGGGAGAGGATTCCAGGAAATATTCAGATCAGCAACATGTGCCCATAGCCTCAACCTAATATGTGAAGTAGTCTGTGCCAGGTGTCCCCAATGTAGAATGAATATGTACAATAAGGGCAGTCACTCTCAACAGAGTGATCTGCTATGGATAGCCATGGTCCCTCAGAAGGAACAAACTGCATTTCAGTATTCAAATGTGTAAAGGTTAGGAAACTATCAGCATTGAAGATAAAATTTAAGGAGAATCTTTTAGTGTTTTTCCCTTTAAATCACTGTTGCCTTATGTTTATATGGTGAGCCTCTATTTTCCTTTAAGTGACAAATCTTGAGAATCTTATATATGTTTTTCACAGGTTTCAGATGGAGCTCTCAGATGTTTTGCTTCATTGGCTGACCGATTTACACGTCGTGGAGTTGATCCAGCCCCATTAGCCAAACATGGACTAACTGAGGAGTTGTTATCTCGCATGGCAGCAGCTGGTGGTACAGCATCAGGACCGTCTTCTGCTTGCAAACCATCTCGAAGCAGCACTGGAGCACCATCTACAGCTGCAGACTCTAAATTGAGTAATCAGGTGTCAACTATTGTGAGTCTGTTGTCAACCCTCTGTAGAGGCTCTCCAGTAGTAACACACGTAAGAATTATTTAAGTACTTCAGTTCTCTATTTTTTTCAAATTTTTTTTTAAATTTAAAATATTTCTTGATATATTTTAAAAGCTTTTATTAGTGATAAAAATCTTTTGTGTTTTTTATATGTAAAGGAAAAAAGAAAACATTTCATATGGAAATAAAACCAGGTTCTTATAGTATTTTCTAAAGTCCTATATATTTTTTTATTGTTCAGACTTTTAATTATTTCCAGGATCTTCTAAGATCTGAACTTCCAGATTCTATAGAAAGTGCATTACAGGGTGATGAAAGATGTGTACTGGATACCATGCGTTTAGTAGATCTTCTCTTGGTGCTACTGTTTGAAGGGCGAAAGGCCCTGCCAAAGTCTAATGCTGGATCTACAGGCAGAATCCCAGGATTGCGTAGACTGGATAGTTCTGGGGAACGTTCTCATCGTCAGCTGATAGACTGCATCCGCAGTAAAGATACTGATGCGCTAATAGATGCTATTGACACAGGAGGTAGGCAAAATTATTCTGAAGATTGAAAAATGAAATGAATGAAATATTCAAAGTCTAATGTTTAGAATTAATTAATTAATGCCAGAATAAATAATTGGTATCTTAATACTCTTATCAACAATGGGAGTTAAGTTAGATTGCTCAGTATAGACTGGTTCTTGCTGTTCACAGTCCTTACTTGGGGCTAGCTACACAAAAGGACTTGGGTGCCTAACTGCTACCTTGGGTGCTTAAATCTCAGAATCACACCCCACTGGATTCACAAAGTCCCCCATATCTGTCTCTAGGTAGCCACAGGGTTCAAACTTGCTCAGTATTTGCAGTAGAAGTTCTCTAAGCCTTTATGATGCTACCTCTGAGCATGCACACAGGAGCCCCATGCCACGAGTCTGGATGCCAAAGACAGAGTAATTCATAAGCTGGTGAAGATAGGTGTTCTTGGTTGTACCTATCTCGCTAGAAGGGCCTGATCCAAAAAGCATAGTCAGAATCACCTACCGAATTAAGCTCCATGAGATGAGCTTACACAAAATGGGGACACAGAGGACCACTTTCTTGCAAAAATAGTTTAGGCTCCTAGTACCAACAGTGGGTTTGTTAATAAGAATTCCAAGAAGGGGAAGCACCTCCCTGGAGCCCAGAGTTTGATGCCTGTTTCTGAGGCAGTGGAGCATAGCATGTACTCTGAGGCTTGGCCCCTCCCACTGGCTAGCTGAGGTGAGAAGCCACATAGTGTTTTGGCTTTTGTGAATCCCTTTCTAGCATGCCTGTTTATCCCCCATTGAATGTATAGGGGGACTAGGCGTGGAACTCAGACTTTGCAAATCATAGTAATTTTCTAGGCTCCTAAAAAAGGTGGTGACACAGAGTCTAGCCACTTGCTCTTTATCCTTGTTTACAACTAAGACTTTGAGAATATTGTTAGAAAACAGAGAATTATTAAAGTTTGTTTAAAGACCAAAGAATAGTACATTGTCACTTAACTTTTCAGAATTTAATGGTGTTGAATGTATTGCACTTTGCCTTTAATTAGTTATCTTTCTTGTACCTAACACTTTCAGCTTTTGAAGTAAATTTTATGGATGATGTAGGACAAACTCTTTTAAACTGGGCATCAGCTTTTGGAACTCAGGAAATGGTAAGTTAAATGTATTAACTGAATTAAGTAGTACATATTATTTTATTCTCTATGTGAAGAGATGTACAAATCAGGAAACTAGCTTCCTTTTCTTCATAATTTACAGGTGGAATTTCTCTGTGAAAGGGGTGCTGATGTTAACAGAGGTCAGAGGTCATCATCATTACATTATGCAGCCTGTTTTGGAAGGCCTCAAGTGGCAAAGGTGTGAATTGAAACTTCTGTACTATTTGAGGCAGAAGACATCAGTTATACATGTACTTTTAAAATTTCCTACAAAATAGAAGTCCTATTTATCATTGCATCTCCGCTGTTAAATTGCCTACAAAATAGAAGTTAAATTCATTGTGTTGCATCTCCGCTGTTTGTACAGTATAATTTCAGAGTTACAAGCAAATAAGCAGTCAACCACACACCTCATTTGGAACCAGACACACACAATCAGGCAGCAGCATAGACACAAAAAAGCAAATAGAGTACAGTATTGGGTTGAATGTCAACTACTTAAAAATAGGAAAGATGCATTTTTCTTTTGCTTGGTAAAGTTTCAAAACTATTCAGTCAATGTTCAGTTATACATTTTTTAATCAACAGCCATAACATTTTGTTCAGCGTTATGAACATTTCAGAGTTACGAACAGCCTCTATTTCTAAAGCGTTCTTAACTCTGAGGTTCTGCTATATTGGAAAACTAGCTTCTGGTGATGTGAGGTCAGTGAAAGAAGTGCAAGTCCAGTTGCACTTGTTTTTACAGACAGCTGTGGTTATCCCATACATGCGGTGTTCTACTAATCATAAGAAGCCCAGAAATGAGCAGATTGACAGTAGTTACCTGGAAAATGAATTTTATTCGTTTTCTATCTCTACATTTGTGTAGACTCTTCTGCGACATGGTGCGAATCCTGATTTGAGAGATGAAGATGGCAAAACTCCTTTAGACAAAGCTCGTGAAAGAGGGCACAGTGAAGTGGTGTCTATTCTTCAGTCTCCAGGTTAGTGTGAATTATTTCCTGACTCTTATCTTTTAGCGGTATTGCTTTCATTTTCCTTCCATTTTCTCCTGTTTAGGCATAGTGTAGTAAAATAGTAACAGTTTGGGTATGAGCATGCAATATATAACTATGTAAGTTGTTCCATTGAAGCTTAGTTGTACTTCTGGTATGGGACCCTTAATTTGCCTCATACCATGTTGCACAAAATAATCTGTTTTCTAGATGATGTACGTGTATGTGTGGTCAGGTCCCCAACCATGGTTGGAGATGTTTTTTTCAGTTGTATTTGTTGGGAAAAGATTGGGTCAGTAAATGTATATCCCTCAAATAATTACATTTTGCAGGGGATTGGATGTGTCCAGTTAACAAAGGAGATGAAAAGAAAAAGAAAGATGCAAACAAAGATGAAGAAGAATGCAATGAGCCCAAAGGAGATCCAGAAATGGCACCAATATACTTGAAAAGACTACTGCCTGTGTTTGCACAAACATTTCAACAAACTATGCTACCTTCCATAAGGTAACAATTATTCATACCAGTTGATATCCATGCATATATAGTGTCTCTCTTAATTATACAGACATTTGTAATTTAACTCAATAGAAAATATCAGTAGGGTACTATTTCTTTAAAGCACATATAATCTGAATAGTTTGATGTGAAATGTAATGAAAAGCAAAGTGATTGAACAGAAATTTAGCATATAAATGCCATGATTTTTTGCTTTGGCCTTTTAAATATTTTTTCCTTTGTAAGGCGAGGTAAGATTTACACATGTTTAAAAAAGTATATTTTAGCAAGGGACTTAGAGGAGAAGGAAGGGTGAAATATGACAGGCTAAGGGAGAGTGCTCTGACTTTGGGATGCTGTTTGGGAAGAAGTCAAAGAATATTAAGTTTGCGCAATGTGTAGCACAGTAGGCTCCTGATTTTGTGTCCCTTCTTGCTATAGTAATACAAAAATTATAATAGAATGGGAGAAGGACCAGACATTATGTCTAGTAAGATGGATTGGGCAAATAAAAATATACATGAGCAAAAGACTAGAGAAGAACTAGTTCAGAGAGCTAGTTTAGAGATCATAGAATGAAAGAATCATAGAGCTGGAAGAGACCTCAGGAGGTCATCAAGTCCAGCCCCCTGCCCAAGGCAGGACCAATTCCAACTAAATCAATCTAGCCAGGGCATTGTCAAGATGAGACTTAAAAACCTCTAGGGATGGAGATTCCACCACCTCCCTAGGTAACCCATTCCAGTGCTTCACCACCCTCCTAGTGAAACCAGTTTTTTCTAATATCCAACCTAGATCTCTCCCACTGGAACTTGAGACCATTGCTCCTTCTTCTGCCATCCGTCACTACTGAGAACAGCCTTTCTCCGTCCTCTTTGGAACCTCCCTTCAGGAAGTTGAAGGCTATCATCAAATCTCCCTTCACTCTTCTCTTCTGCAGACTAAACAAACCCAAATTCTTCAGTTTCTCCTCATAGGTCATGCGCTCCAAGTCCCTAATCATTTTGGTCGCCCTCCACTGGCCCTTCTCAATGCATCCACATCCTTTCTACAGTTGGGGGCCCAGAACTGGACACACTACTCCAGATGTGGCCTCACCAAAGCCGAATAAAGAGGAATATTCAGTTCTCTAGATCTGCTGGCAGTGCTCTTTCTAATGCACCCTAATATGCCATTATCCCTGTTGGCTACAAGGGTGCACAGTTGACTCATATCAAGCTTCTCATCCACTGTAATACCCAGGTCCTTTCCTGCAGAACTACTACTTGGCCAGTTGGTCCCCAGCCTGTAACAATGCCAGCAAGTCCCAAGTGCAGGACTCTACACTTGCCTTGTTGAACCTTATCAGATTTCTTTTGGCCCAATCCTCTAATCTGTCCAGGTCACTCTGGACCCTATCCCTGCCCTCCAGTGTATCTACCTCTCCCCCTAGCTTGGTGTTATCTGCGAACTTGCTGAGGGTGCAATCCATTCCCTCATCCAGGTCATTAATAAAGATTTTGAACAAAACCGGTCCTAGAACAGATCCTTGGGGCACTCCGCTAGAAACCAACCGTCAACCTGACATCGAGCCGTTGATCACTACCCATTGAGCCTGACAGTCTAGCCAGCTTTCTGTCCATTTTACAGTCCATTTATCCAATCCATATTCCCTTAACTTGCTAGCAAGAATATTGTGGGAGACCATATCAAAAGCTTTGCTAAAGTCAAGGTATATCACATCCACCAACTTTCTCATATCTACAGGGCCAGTTACCTCATCATAGAAGCTAATCAGATTGGTCAGGCATGACTGGCCCTTTGTGAATCCATGTTGACTATTGCTGATCCTTTCCCCTCTTCCAGGTGCTTCAAAATGGATTCCTTAAGGATCCCCTCCATGATTTTTCTGGGGACTGAGGTGAGGCTGACTGGTCTGTAGTTTCCTGGATTGTCTTTTTTTCCTTTTTTAAAGATGGGCACAACATTTGCCTTATTCCAATCATCTGTGACCTTCCAATCTCCATGAGTTTTCAAAGATAATGGCCAAAGGCTCCGCAATGACACTTGCCAACTCCGTCAGTACCCTCGGATGCATTAAATCTGGGCCCATGGATTTGTGTATGTTTAGCTTTTCTAAATAGTTCCTGACTTGTTCTTTCCCCACCAAGGGCTGTCCACCTCCTTCCCATACTGCGCTGCCTAGTGCATTTGTGTGGGAGCTGACCTTGTCTGTGAAGACAGAGGCAAAGAAAGCATTGAGTACTTCAGCTTTTCCCACATCATCTGAGGTTACCTCCCTCATCCAATAAGGGCCCCATGCCCTCTCTGCTCACCCTCTTATTGCTAACATGCCCGTAGAAACCTTTATCCTTCACATCCCTTGCTAGCTGCAATTCCAATTGCGCTTTCATCTTCCTGATAAGTCCCCTGCATTCTCGAGCAATATATTTATACTCCTCCCTAGTCGTCCGTCTTCCGCTTCTTGTAAGCTTCCTTTTTGCATTTAAGCTCGCCGAGGATGTCCCCGGTAAGCCAATCTGGTCCCCCACCATATTTGTTTTTCTTGCTGCGCATCGGGATGGTTTCTTCCTGTGTCTTTAATAAGGCTTCTTTAAAATACTGGCAGCTCACCTGGACTCCTTTCCCCTTCATGTAAGCATCCCTGGGAATCCTGCCCATCACTTCTCTGAGTGAGTCAATGTCTGCTTTTCTGAAGTCCAGGGTGTGTATTTTGCTACTCTCTTATCTTCCTTTGGTCAGGATCCTGAAATCTACCATCTCATGATCACTGCTTCCCCGGTTGTCACCCACCTCTACTTCCCCTACTAGTTCCTCCCTGTTTGTGAGCAGCAGGTCAAGCTGCGCATGGCCCCTGGTCGGTTCCTTCAGCACTTGTACCAAGAAGTTATCCCCAACATTCTCCAGAAATTTCCTGGATTGTCTGTGTACAGCTGTATTGGTCTCCCAGCAGATGTCAGGGTGATTAAAGTCCCCCATGAGAACCAGGGCTTGCGATCTGGAAGCTTCTCTCAGTTGTCAGAAGAAAGCCTTGTCTACCTCATCCACCTGATCCAGTGGTCTATAGCAGACACCAACCACAACATCACCCCTGTTGCTTCCACCTCTAAACTTAACTCCTAGACTCTCAACAGTCTTTTCTCCCTCTAAATATTGGAACTTCAAGCAGTCATACTGCTTTCTTACAACAACTCCTCCTTTTCTCCCCCACCTGTTCTTCCTGAACAGTTTATACCCTTCCATGACAGTGCTCCAGTCATGCGAGTCATCCCACCAAGTCTCCGTTATTCCTATCAAATCATAGTTCTTTGACTGGGCCAGGGCTTCTAATTCTTCCTGTTTGTTCCCCAGGCTTCTTGCATTTGTGTACAAACACCTTAGATAGCCAGTTGATTGCCTTACCGTCTCCATTAGAGTCAGGGGTCCTCCTTTGTTTTTTGTTCCTCCTTGTGTTTCTTCCTCACTTACCTCAGGGCTTTGGTCACCATCCCCCAACGAACCTAGTTTAAAGCCCTCCTTGCTAGGTTTGCAAACCTTCCCGCAAAGATGCTCTTTCCTCTCTTGGTTAGGTGGATCCCATCTCTTCCTAACAATCCTTGTGCCCGGAACAGAGTCCCATGGTCGAAGAAACCAAATCCCTCTCTCCAACCATGCATTTACTTTCTCAATTCGACAGTCCCTACTTGGACCTTTTCCTTCAACCGGAAGGATGGACAAGAACAGCACTTGTGCTTCAAATTCCTTGATCCTTCTTCTGAGCATAATCTGCTGTGACGTGCTCAAGGTCATTCTTGGCCGTATCGTTAGTTCTTACATGGAGAAGCAGGAAGGGGTAGCGATCCGAAGGTTTAATCGCTTTTGGAAGACTCTGTCACATCCTGAATGTGAGCTCCCAGTAAGCAGCACGCTTCTCGAGATTGCAGGTCTGGACAGCAGATGGATGACTCAGTCCCTCTTAGGAGAGAGTCCCCGACCACCACCACCCATCTTGTTTTTTTGGGGGTGGTGGTCGCGGAACCCCCATCCCTAGGACTACGCATTCCATGCCTTCCAGTAGATGGTGTTCCCTTCTGTTTTCTTCCCAGAGAGATCCCTGCCAAAGCATTCTCCACCGCAGTGTCTGTGGAGAGAGCCTGAAAGCAGTTACTTACCTCTACATGAATGGGGGGGATACTTGAGTTGGCCGCTGCCTTCTAGAGGTTACGTGCTGCCAGTTTTCTTCCTTGTCTTGTACTGCCCCGACTGGTTCTTTAGAACTGCTGTGCCTGCAGGATTAAACGCTGCCTTCTATCAAGGAAGTCTTCATCTTCTCTCATGGAACGTAGGGTCTATATTTGGGCCTCAAGTCCTCTAATTTTTTCTTCCAAAATGGCGACCAGCTTGCACTTAGTGCAGATGAAACCCCTTCTTTCTTCTGGGAGGAAGACAAACATGGCACATGCTGTGCAGGTAACAACAGCAGACCTATCGCTATCCATACCTGCGTTCCTTCTGAGAGATTCCTCAGTTGTTACGAAATGTCTCCGTGACAGGCAGGAGTGTAGTGAAAGATTTTAAAGAATGGCGAGTGTATCTCACCCCCTTCCCTTCTGAACTCCCTCTCCAAACTCCCTGTTAGCAGTCCCTGGTCGCTGACTCACTCCTTTATAAAGTCCTGGACTGCCTGATAGCCCCTCCCCCTGATTAAGGCTCAACCAATGAGCAGAGGCTTCTAGATTTCAAACCCTGATTAGAAGCTTACAGTTTCCACCTGTCAGCCACAGCACACACTCCATAAACACACGCACCCCAATCAGGCAAACACAAGCTCAGCAAACAGCAAGAAACCCACAAACACACACTATAGACAGCCACTTCCCTCAAGGGTCCTGTATCAGCTTCCTCCTTCACCAGGAGAACTCCCTCTCCAAACTCCCTGTTAGCAGTCCCTGTTTGCAAGGACTTGTCTTTGAAGGACAAAAGAAACCGTTTTATTTGAAGCAGAAAGTAACTGGTAACAAGCGAAGGTTACTGAAGAAGAGGCTGGATCACAGTTGGAATGGCAAATAAAATTTCATTGCATTTAGGACAGATTGAAAAGGATATAGTGAGAGTCTGAAAAGCCTGAGAAGAGGTTGTCATAGCCAAGGTAGGACAAGTTTATGGATTGGGCATGGAGAGAAGGAAGACTTGTCATACTCTGGAAGAATTGTCAAGATTTATGTTGTTGATAGACTTAAGGGAAGAGAGGAGTTGAAAGAGATGGTAAGCTTGCAGTTCTTTGCAATGGGGAGGATTGTTGTATTAAGGATGGAGGGTTTATGGTAGGCAGGTTTCACTATCTGAACTTCAAATGTAATTCCATGGCAAAAGGGACTAATATAGTCTTTGGCTGTATAAACTAGAATACTGCGTGCAGTTTTTAAAAGGGATGTTGGAAAAACTGGAAAGGATGAAGATGAGCTAAAAAAATTATCACAGGGCTGGAGAAAAGGCTATGCAATTAGAGACTTGGACTTGCAATGTCTACATTGAAATAAAACACTGTCAGCTGACTTGGGCCCCCAGGTCTCAGGCTGCAGGCTTATAAAATTGCAGTGTAGACATTCAGGATCAGGCTGGAACCTGGGCTCTGTGGTAAACAGGAAGAAAATAAGGTTATTAAGAGCTCTTTAATCTAGTGGAGAAAAGCATGAGAAATGTGAGTTGGAGCTGAAGCCAGAAACATTGTAGCTCTTTTTTTTTTTTTTAAACACTTTTATCACTTGTTATGATTGTTTGGCTTTGCAAGGAATAATTTGTAATTTTAATTAATTTTAAAGGAAAGCAAGTCTTGCCCTCGTTAGAAAAATGATTCATTTTTGTTCTGAAGCACTGTTAAAAGAGGTTTGTGATTCTGATGCTGGTCACAACCTGCCTACAGTATTGGTTGAGATCACTGCTACTGTTCTGGATCAAGAGGTAAGCTTATCCTTTTTATTATTTATTAGGGGGTACCTAGTAAAGGTACTGGTAAACCGGTACCTGAGAGCAGCCCCCTGCCCAGGAGCTGTCAATGTGCTGGGGAGCCAGGAGTAGAAGCTCGCCATCGTGCATGTGGTGGGGCCAGGAGCCGCAGCCTTAAGTGTGGAAGCAGGATTTTGCTTATTGGTTAACTGGTTAAGTTTAAGGTTTAACCAGTTAACTGATCAACTGGGATTTTATATTCCTATTATTTATGATAGAACACTGTATTAGTGAAACACAAAATTGCCCCCTTTTAACTTCTTTGTACTGCTTTTATAATGTATTTAATCTGTTTGGGAAATAAATACAAATATTTTGTGATTACTTCATATTAGGACATAGCTAATAGTTTGATGTTTGCTTGGATGTGTTTTAATGTTGATAAATCAACAGGCCGTTATGTGAACTGTTTAAGTGGTGGAGCAACAGTGCTTAAAATTTGAAATGGCTTGTCATAAACACCTGTCTCCTTTGTTCTTTCCCTTCCACACCAATTTCTTGCAGGATGATGATGATGGCCATTTGCTTGCCTTGCAAATTATAAGGGATTTGGTAGACAAAGGTGGTGACATTTTTCTAGACCAGCTTGCTAGGCTTGGTGTAATTAGTAAAGTGTCAACTTTGGCGGGGCCATCTTCAGATGATGAGAATGAAGAGGAGTCTAAACCTGAGAAAGTAAGTATACAGCAATATCTAGTATGTCTGTTCTTCAAAGCTATCTTCTGTATGATCTTTGCAACTTAATGAAAATATGAAAAAATACATAATACCAGTAATTGGTGAGAGTGTGGAATTCCAGGCAATGCTGGACCAAATGATAAGTGAAGTACCACAAGCTGTTCCGTTTTGTTAAATTGACATCACTATTTAGTTGAGTAACGTAATATGCATTTAAACTGGAAATCAAACCCTCTACTAGTGTTCCCATCTCTAAAAATGGAGATAATACTTACCTCTTTTAATTGTTGTAGGGATTAATTAGCTGATATTCACACAGTGCTCTGAAAAATTACTGAGAAATAACTGATAAGTAGAATTTATTAATCTATTTTCAATTGTAGTATAAAAAAGTTGTATCTAAATAGCTAAATTCTAAATCTCACAATAATATAATAAAACAAAACCCTCAAATTACAGAAAATGTGAGTATGTAAATTTA
The DNA here is from genome assembly GCA_032595735.1 of Pelochelys cantorii. Taxonomy (NCBI): domain Eukaryota; kingdom Metazoa; phylum Chordata; order Testudines; family Trionychidae; genus Pelochelys; species Pelochelys cantorii. Next base: position 81,484,002 of record CM064329.1, on the reverse strand, counting down.
ATATACTTAATGTATCATCAATGCTCAGCTACCATGAAATTAACTACTCATTGCCATCTCTACTAATTTCCATCACCAGTACAACTTTTACTTTGTTGAGTCAAATAATGTTTGGTTATTTTCTTCTAGGTGATGTAATGCTATACCATTGGAGAACAAATTGAGGGAAAAAAAAAAAAGCCATATTGCCTAAACTGAAAGAGGGAATGTTTGTGTGTAGATATCCTACAAAAAAAGTAGTTCACAAAATTCAGTGCATCGAAATAGTAGACGATAAAGCATTCTTTTGTTAAAGCAGGGTTGAAACGGTTTTGTAGTCTCATACTAAGTTTCCTCCTTGTCAGTGTCCCGCACAATACCACTGTTGTATTAAGATGGCTGATGCAATAGATACAGTTTTTAATTACGTATAATTTTCTGTGTAATTTATGGAGAGAAAAGTGCTACTTATTCAGATTCTCTCATTAAACTCAAAACTTTTGAAAGCATTATTTCATGGCTTGCATTTATATTTTTGAACGTTGAGTTTGTGTGTCTACCTTTGTGTACCTTTATAGCAAATTTATTTAAATTACCTCTTTCTGAATTATTTTATGTAACTTTACAGGAGGATGAACCCCAAGAAGATGCTAAAGAATTGCAGCAGGGTAAACCATATCATTGGAGAGAGTGGTCCATCATTAGGGGAAGGGACTGTTTGTATATCTGGAGTGATGCAGCAGCCCTGGAACTGTCTAATGGTAGCAATGGATGGTTCAGATTTATCTTGGATGGAAAACTGGCAACAATGTATTCAAGTGGGAGTCCTGAAGGCGGATCAGATAGTTCGGGTATAATTTTTTCTAATCTTCACTATAGAATAAATCTGGTTTATATTGTTTAATTTGGCTTATTCTGTTTTACAAAAAAAGGCTTAGTAAACAGATAGAAGGTGGTTAGTTAATTGTGAAGCTTTTTGTCAAATAGCTTGAAACCTGACTTTCTTGGTGATTATGTTCAGAAAACATCTTGCCAGGAAAAGTGTATTAACTTACTTTCTTCTGATTATTCATGTACACTTAATTGTATCATCCCAATCAGTAAAGGCACTTTGTGATGGCCCTTTTAGAAAAACAGGTTAAAATGTTAGTTAACTGTTTTCTTCTAGTTAGCAGAATGATATTGCCTATGTTGGAAGAAGAACATAGGAAAGTTTCTCATCAAGGTTGTGAAACATGTCACAATGTCTTAATTGGTTATGGGTGAGGGGACTGTTATGAGACTATTATTAATAGTCTGAGCTCCATACTATTTGTTCTGGAGCTATAAGTATTCCACAGCATATTTTCTATACTCTGTTCAGAACATGCAACTTCTATAAAGAGTGTTGATTGCTGCTTTTATCCAAGAGATAGAAGTCGTCCTCTTTGTTTAATCTTTTCAATAGAGCAACAGTTCATACATTTGTAAATTATCAGCTGCATTGTGGTTTTACACCACTCAATTTTTGAAATTGAATAATGGGGTGTTGTGGTTCAGAATTGAAACAGGATGTAGTGGTGTTATCAGCTTGATGGCTTGAAACTTCAAAGAAGAGGAAGTTGGAATTCCAATGTTGAAAGCCAATAGAAATTCCAAGAAAATAAATCTAAACATGAGTTTTAGTTCTTACTGTTAAGGGGGCGAAACCCTTAAACTTTGTCATTTCTTCAAATGCCTCGCCTGGAATGTCAAAGTTAAGATTATATTTGAAAAATAAAAGTATAAAAAACCACAATCACTGAAGCAAGCTTAATTTTACTTTCTCCACTACAAAAGATGGACTACACTGCCCTTGCATGAGACAGGCATGTGGATGAAGGATATCTAATAAAGATAGTTTTGCTAATGGAATCTCAAGTTGTAGTCATGTAACTTTAGACCAAGTTTCCCATGCCTTCCCACTTCCCATCAAGAAGAGAAAATTATACTCATGTGGGAACAAAGGGGAAGATAAGTAGATTTGTTTAGGTAGTGCTTTGCAGGTAGCTAGATACACTTTGCTGTCCATCACTGTGCTTTCTTCCTCCTGCTGCCCCTTATATCACTAATGATATACTAGTGACTAGAATCAGAGGCAGTTTAATGAACTTGTTTCTAGGTTTATAATATATATATATGGAAACCATTTTTAATAACTCTTTTTTTTCTTAAATCCACCGATAAAATATTATAGTGGTATTTTCCTATTTATATATTCTATACAGAGTTTATATTGTTGTGTTGTTCACACTACTCTGTTCCATTGCATGTGGTGCGTTGCAGTTTTGGATAGAGAAAAAAACCCTAACAGTGCTTTTAATGACTTCAGAGAGGTATTTTACTAGGACAACTTCACAGAGCCACATTAGGGCTTTTCTACAGTGGAACTCCCAGGAAAGTTAAGCTAAATTAACTAATGTTGTGAAGTTAAAGTATACTAAACCCCTGTTGTGGCCTTCGTTCACTTTTCCTTATTCTTGGGACATACATCTATGTGAATGTTTAGTTTGTGGTAAGCTGGGATGTAAATCTATCCTACATACCATGAAATCATTAAGTGTTTATATGGATCCTGTTGGTATGCACTAACAGTTCCTTTGTGTGCTTTGGTCTATCCCACGGGTGTAGATCCAACCTCATGAAGGAACTGTTAGTGTTCTTTAGCAGGGTCCACATAACCACTTGTGTGCAGCAGGTTAGTGTGAACTAGACTGTGTTTATATCCAAGCTTCCAGCAAATTAAATGTCCCTGTAGATAATTCTTTGAGTGAACTAATGCCATTGTAATTCTAAACTTGAACATTCACGCAAGGGTTTAATATGACTTAGCGTCACACCTTTAAAGAAAACAACATATAACGACAGCTACTTGATATAATTGTTAGGCAGCCTAGGTTGACATTATCCAAAATTATTCTCAAGTATACAGGATACTATTCTGTTTCTCCCCTCTTGTTAGTTATTTGAATTATGCCATAAAACTGCTGGTTCTAAGCCGTTCATATCTATGTGGAGCGGAAGGCCTGAATAAGTCAGTACAACGGGAGTACAGGTTGAACCTCTCTAGTCTGGAACTCTCTGGTCCGGCATGATTTTAGTTAGCTGGATATCTGCTTATCATGGGTGTGGCCAAGTTTCCCATGACCCGTAAAGTTTATTTATAGCCACCAGTCCTGGCTCTGTTCTGTTTAGCTGTTGTTTAGCTCTAATTTGCCCCTAAATATCTTCTAAGAGCCAAGTAAACAGTGGAAGTGTTGGTAATGCTGCTAGACAATATTGATAACCCAGCTTCCTGTGGGTTGCCACAGGTCCCAATGGTGCCAGATCAGAGAGCTTCAACCTGTAGTGATGTTGTGGTCTCCTGGATCTGCAGTAGCCCTCGTTGTGTTTAATCCTGGGTAACTCTGGCATTTTACTGCATTCTCTTACCCAGTCCCTCTTGAATTTCAATGTTGCAAATGCCATTTCCCTTTTAATGTGTTTTTTTCTTTTGGAGGGTTGATTTGGACTAAGGATGTTAAAATGCGGTTAATTGACTAGTTGATAGGCACTTCCGCATTCCTCCTTGCTGGGGCTCTTGTACATTTCAAAGGAGGAATGCGGAACTCCAGCCTGATTCCAGGCTGCACGTGGTGTGCCTGTTTTGAAATACACAAGAGTCCCCAGTGGGGGCTCTTGCGCATTTCAAAGCCATGGATCCTGGGCTCCGCACGGCACTTCCCCGGAACCCCAGGTCAGCTGGGGAGTCCACGGAGTCAGCTAACCCCGGGCTTCATGGCTGCCCCTTTGAAATGTGGAGGCAGCATTTTAAAGGGGCAACTGCTGCACAACTTTGAAATACCCCTTTCCCCTCCTTTGCTGTCTCTATTTCATAGAGGCAGCAAGTGGAGGGCGGGGGGTATCAAGTAGTTGACTAGTCAAAAGACTATCCGATAAAACAAATGCTTATCGGATAGTCAACTAGTCTTTAACATCCCTAATTTGGACTCTTGTTGCTCCTAATTTAGACTCGTGGCTCCTCGAGAATTTAGTATTAACAGTAGTGAAGTAAATTAGATTTTTACAAGGGTAGATTAAAGTTTAACATGGAATTGTTTATCCTTACTTTTCATCCAGAGTTACACAACCTAACAAACATATGCCACCCTTGAAAAGCTATGTTGCGTGGTTCTTACGTAATCATGTAATTAAATACTATTCTTATGCATAAATACGGAGGGCTGGAGTTCAAAACGTTAAGAGCCTTAATCTAAAATTAAATTTTGCACCAACTTTACTTAAACTCCACCTTTGCTTCTGAAAAAAACCCTTTTGCTTGAAATATATATTGTTTGAAGTTGAGTAATAGAAAATGTATTGTTTTTTATTAATAGAAAGTAGAAGTGAATTCTTAGAGAAATTACAAAGAGCTCGAAGCCAAGTAAAGCCATCTACCACAAGTCAGCCAATTTTATCAGCTCCTGGGCCTACTAAACTTACAGTGGGAAATTGGTCACTCACCTGCCTGAAGGAAGGCGAAATTGCTATACACAATTCAGATGGTCAGCAAGCTACAATATTGAAAGAAGATCTACCAGGCTTTGTTTTTGAATCTAATAGAGGAACTAAACATTCATTTACTGCTGAAACCTCTTTGGGTAAGTATGTGAAATAAACAGGTCTGAGAAGAAATGTGTGTGTATATGTGTTAAGTATCAAATTTTAAAATTTTTTAAAATTGGTTTGCAGGATCAGAATTTGTCACAGGCTGGACTGGCAAAAGAGGTAGAAAACTGAAATCCAAGTTGGAGAAAACAAAGCAAAAGGTTTGTGAGCTTGTATGGCTTGCTATATTTCAATTTTTTTAGGTTATAAAGAGATCCATTCTTATAAGTGAGGTTTTTAACAACCAAATGAGTATTAATTATACTGTGGTCATTAATAATTTTTTTCCGTCTACAGTAATACTCTGGCTCTTGTCCAGTCTTTCTAACCAGCCTGAATTTATCATTTTGAGAGAAATCTTATCCTCTAAAATATTATATCCTGATTAGTGTACATTAATTAACTGCTGTAGACAAAGATGTCACCTGTCTTTATACGTAATTGTGCAGAATGACTCTCAGAGAAAGTTATAAGACTGTGTACTTTGTTTCTTAGAAAAAAAATTTTTGGAACTTGGTGTCCCGAATTCACGAATTAATGACATGAAATGTTTGTTCTTGCTTCATTTAAATAAATGGAAACGTTGTCATTGATTTAATTGGTAACAAGTTCAGTCAGAAAATAACTAATTTTTTTTCCATCTCAGACTTATGTAAAAATTGACAACCTCTCCCCTCCCCCCGCAGTTTTAGGAAAGGTCATCAAATTAAACGTTCCTGAATTTCTGACACCTTGTTTTACTAGTATTATACAGTTATAGTGTTGTAGAAGTTGCTGCATATTTATATTTTATTATTTACTGTGTTCCAGAAACTAAATTTCTCTTTCTTAAAACAAGCCTTAAACTCAGTTGGCTGTGACTGAAACTTGTAGAACATGAACCAAATATGCTTGGTAAATATGGTGATGCAATGTTATATGCCAGAGTCCACAGAGAGCCTGCAGCAATAGCCATTTGGAAAAGAGTCTTCTGCCCACATGCCATAATATGTACCACACTGAAAATTTAAATCTGGAGAAAATGTAAACTAGACTTGATATAAAAATAAATATTAAATACTGTTCTGTCATCCTGGTTGGATGAGGAGCAATGAACGGAAGAAATCTTGGGAGAAAGTGTTGCAGAAATCCAGAGTCTGTATTAAGTAATTGCTGCATAGAATATAAGGCATTATTATGAGGCAAAAAAAAATTAGGAAAATTTGAAAAAGCAAAATACCTAATTTCCTGAACGTTCACTTAGTGGACATCTTCTCCTGTTGGTTTCAGGCTTTCTGAAAACTTCTTCCTTTGTGTAAGATCACATAGGAAAAATTTTGGTGAGTTGGTTTAGTATTTATGAAGTGGGATGGAGTGTTAGGAAAAACTGGAATTGTAATAGAAAGTTAGTTTAAACCTTGTCTATGGTATGAGTGTAGACATAGACACAGATAAGCAATTCCTATAAGCTTGGTAGCCTTTGCCTATGGTGCAGACAGTCCCAAACTTAGTTTTTTTTGTAAGCATGTGTGCTTGAGTTTTAGTAACAGGCACTGAGGTTTTTGATGTACAAAACTGTTGTTTATCAAGGCAATGCGATTACCCTTACTCTAGCTTTGTGGTTGTGTGATCAGTTTATATTCCTCCCCACTCATCTAACTTGTTGTAGACATCTTGAAAAAAGAAAGCCCGGGTGATAGAATCTTGAAGAAAGTCTAGTAGTTTCACATACATATTCTGGTATTGTGCTAAAGCAAATTTATTAGTACAGTTGTCACAGTGCTCCCAAGCCTGTTATCTCCTCCTCCTGTTTTGAATAAAGATGATACTCAGGTATTCAATAACAGGTTGAACCTCTCTGTTCCAGCATCCTGGGGATGTGACTGGTGCCCAACCAGACAATTTGCTGAACCACGAGAGGTCAATATTGTTTAGCAGCATTACCAACACTTCCACTGCTTATTGGGCTCTTAGAAGACATTTTGTGGGTGAATTAGAGCTATAAATAACATCACAGAATACTGAGAGCTAGGACTAGTGGCTGTAAAGAAACTTTATGGGAACATAGGAAACCTGGTCACACGCACGGGAAGTGTCACCCAACTAACTAAAATCATGATCGAACATGGATGTTGCCAGACTAGAGAGTTCCGGACTAGAGAAGTTCAACCTGAAAAGTTGTTTTTATATTTGCACCCTCTGTAAAGATCAAAATAATATATTTGTAGTGGATGTGGAACCATTATAATTTGTTTCCCAAGCCCAGAAAAGTAACGAATTTTTTTTTTCAGCCATCCATCACTCCTTTTTCTGTATTCAGCTCCACATGGAGTTTCTCATGACAGAAGTGGAGTGCCTCAATGGTGGTGACAAAACCTTCAAGGAGGAGCATCTGTGGAACAGGTTATGGTGCCTTGTGTAGAAGAGATTTTCTGTGTAGCCTGCCACTGTTGTCCACAGTCTGTGGGCCGAGTAGGGCCTTCCTATTCCACTCCTGGCAATAAATCTAAATGACTAGGTATGCATACTAAAATAGAAAAACATTCTGATTCTTAGAATAATTTCTGGCAGGTACGAACTATGGCAAGAGATTTATATGATGATCATTTTAAAGCTGTTGAAAGTATGCCTCGAGGAGTAGTTGTAACATTGAGGAACATAGCAACCCAATTAGAATCTTCTTGGGAACTTCATACAAACAGACAGGTAAGTACAGGCTTTCATATCTTAACGTATTTGTCATGAAACAAGGGAAAGTTGCAATAGACTTAGACATGACATTTCAGGTTTACAATTTTATAATTTGTACATATTTTGTCAAACATGGTATATGTTGAAATAATTATTCAGTTACAATATACTAACTTGTCTGATTTTTCTCTTTCACTTTGTCTCCAGTGCATTGAAGGAGAAAATACTTGGAGAGATTTAATGAAGACTGCTTTAGAAAACTTAATCGTGCTGTTGAAGGATGAAAACACCATCTCACCATATGAAATGTGCAGTAGTGGCTTAGTGCAGGCACTTCTTACTGTTTTAAATAATGTAAGTTTACTGAAAATTTGGGGGTGTTCAGAAAAGAATACAATTTACTTAAAAAATTGAACAATTTGTAATAAAGGGCAAGATCCTCACCTTGTATAAATAAGCATAGCTTCTCACTGATTTAAATGGAGCTATACAGAATTAAGTCAGCTGAACAGTATAAACAGTAATTCCTTGCTTAACACGTGCTCGCTTAACACGTTTTCGCGATAGCACTATTTTTTTTTTTTTTTAAAGGGAACATTTTTCGAACAACACAACCGTCCCCGCAATAACGCGATTTCCCTGACCGGCCGGCTGGTTGCCGGCAGCTGTGCAGGGCTTCCCCTGCCTCCCTGAAAAAGCGGCAGAGGTTTGCTGCTCGCTGCACTGTTCCCCGGCAACCCCCCTCTAGCTGGATGCCTCGCTCCCTCTCCTCTGCCCCCCACTTGCAGCGGGCAGCTGGATTTCCCCAGCTGGCCAGTCACTGGCAGCTGTGCGGGGCTTCCCCTGCCTCCTTGCAAAGTGGTGGAGGTTCGCTGTTCGCCGTGCTGTTCCCCGGCGACCCTTCCTCGCCGGATGCAAGGAGGCAGAGGAAGCCCCGCGCAGTTGCCGGCAACCGGCCAGCTGGGGAAACGCAGCCACCGGCTGCAAGCGGGGGGCGGAGGAGAGGGAGCGAGGCATCCAGCTAGAGGGGGGTCGCCAGGGAACGGCGCGGTGAGCGGTGAACCTCTGCCGCTTTGCAAGGAGGCAGGGGAAGCCCTGCTCAGCTGCTGGGGACCGGCCAGCTGGGGAAACCCAGCTGCTGGCTGCAGGCCCCCTCCCCTGTCCTTCCCTTTTCTTCCCCAGAACCAAACACCTCCCCTCCCTGCTATAACGCAGTCCCTTTTCTCCCCCCAACCTTATGTCCCGGTCCCAGCTGCTAACAAGTGCAGGCTGGAGCCGCGAGCGCAAACGCAACCCCTACCTTTTCCATTATTTTCAATGGGAAAATCGATCCCGCATAACACGTTTTCACTTAGCACGATTATTTTCTGAAACATATCTACCGTGTTAAATGAGAATTACTGTACTACCAAAACAGAAGGTAGTAGTGTGTAGCTGTAAGTTAAAATCATTTTCCATATTTGCTTGCTTGCTTTGCTTTCTTGTACTAGTAGCTATCAGTAAGCATAAACAAATACATTTTCAGTGTAAAGTAATAATATATTGATTACATTCCACTATTACAGTAATGTTTCCATTTCTTATTAGAACGTGGATTTAGATGTGAAACAAGATTGTAGCCAGCTAATAGAGAGAATAAACGTGTTCAAAACAGCATTCAGTGAAAATGAAGATGATGAAAGGTAAAAACAAAAAAATTATTTGTGGTGCTTTGTGAAGCAGTAACACAAATTAAAATATGTAAATAAAATTTAACACTTAAAGTAAGACCTGCATTTGTTTTAGGGTTTTTCATTTTAGTTTTGGTCTTCAGTGATGAAAAGGAAAACTAGTTTTAAGCAACAGTATCTTTAATTAAGATATGCCATTTATATGCCATTCATAAAAGCATAAAGTAGCTTCACAATTATCAATCATATATGGGAATTTTCTTTGTATAGTGGCATAGTAGACTGTTTAGCACTGTGGAATTGGGTACTGTAGACTGACAGACATTTTGAAGTATTGTTTTACTTAAATAGCCATTAGAGAAAATAACTTCCAAAGAAGTATTCACAAAATAAATGTGTGGTCATTAATGTGTAGTGCCTTTTATTCATAGTTATTTGAAAATATGTATGATGTTCTTACTTTCTCAGATTTATTTTCATTATTTTTTTAATATTTGTTGCATTGTGGTGCAATTTGATGATATCTGGTTCATCTCTACTGTTATGTATCAAATCTGTTTTATAGTCCAGAGCTTCAGCATTTTTCTGCAACACTATTTCCTGTATTCCTCTTCTTTTTGCCCCAGGGCCTTCCCTTTTCTGTTCTAGTACTTTATTATCCTAGTACCCTTCCACATGCTGCTCAGTTTGGTTGAACTTAATTGCCAAAATGTGTAAAGAGTACCTGACATAATTCAATTGATAATGTATCTTGCCTGCAGCCATCAATGAATATTTAATTCTGATAAGGTTCCATAGCAAAAGAGGCAAACCCATAACTTAGAAAAATGGTCTTTTTCATTTTTATTTTATACTTGTGTTGCATCAGTATCTAAGTCCCCAGGTGCAGGGGTTTCAGGTAATTTTGTGTAGATGCAAGCCTCAGTTTAAGGGAGTAACTACACAGCAAAGCAAAATTTATAGCTGGCCCTTGCTACCTGACTTGGGCTCAGATTGTGGGGATGTTTCCTTGCTCTATATATTTCTGGGCTCAGGCTAGAGTCTGAGCTCTGGAATCCTCATTCTACAGGGCTCCAGCCTGAGCTTGGAAGTCTATAGAGCAGTGAAACAGCCATGGGAGCCCAAGTCAGTTAGCATGGGCCAGCCAGGGTTGGTTTTTTGCCATGTAGACATAGCAGAAGAGAATTCAGAAGGACTAACAGTTTTGAGTAGTTGAAGGAAGGAGGGAGTTAGAGAAAAACCAGGAGTTGGAAGACATGGAAAGAACGTTGACATATGGGTTGAAAGCATCTTCCACTGTTAAGGGGTCTTGAAACATCCCTTCAGTTACAAAAGATAGGGTACCTAAGAGAGACCATATTTGTCAAGGTTTTCAAGGTACTTTTAACTAAAATAATTTAATGTTTTGATAAATACAGATTTATAAAATGTCTTTTAAAAGGGAAAGTTGTGGAATAGCATGATGAACTGAGTGAAGTTGGAACTCTTTTAAAACAGTCTGATTTCACCTTTCTTCCAAACTTTAAAAACAAAACCAAACCATGTTATCCCCTGAGATTGTCAAAAACAATTTCCTGCATTTTCAGTGTGAAATGATTTTTGCGCCATTTGTTTCCCTTCACAGTCGGCCAGCAGTTGCATTAATTCGGAAATTGATAGCAGTGTTAGAATCTATTGAACGTCTACCTCTCTACTTGTATGATACACCAGGATCTACATATAATCTGCAGGTAACTGAGTATTGCCATAGTAATGTATAATGTTGTTTCATATTGATTTTATGTGACTTTACATGAGGCATATTCCTGTGAAGTTGTAAAGAATTAGATTTTTTTAACCTTAAAAATCTGACCTTATTATTTAATATTCTGCTGCTACTTGTACTGCTCAGGTTTTTCAGCAGTTGTGTTCACTTTTCTTGTAGAAAGTGGTAATACAGGTAAATTCTGACTTAAGTTCCTTGTGTCCAGTGATATTCCCCATACTTTATGGGAATAAGCTGTACCGCTACGAGCATTTTTACCTTGATATAACTACATCTCCTCAAGAAGGTTGTGTTGCTTATTCTTGGTGCTGGGGGGGGACTCTGTTATAAAGGACTAATAGTTCAACTGTTCCGTTGGTCAACTGTGTAGTAATGCACAAAAGTTACAATAAGATTATTTGTAATTTTCATTTTACTGTTGGTATTGGCATACTACCTAGGAGCCTTAGTCATAAATGAGGAGCTTCTAGTGCTGGGTACTGTGTAAACACAAAACAGGAAGATAGTCCCTGTCCCAAAGCGTTTATAACTTAAGACAAGAAGCAACAGAAGAGCAAGGATGGGGGAGTATGAGTAAACAGTGATACACTGTTGATCAGCATGGTAGACAGTGGTATCAACATACTTTCCTAATTGTTGTCAAGTTAATTGTAGGCATTCTGTAAAGAGTTTGAAAGAGCATAATAGGGGTACTTGTATAAATGATTACTGGGAGCTCTTTTTCAGGAGGGAGCAGTATGGGGGAGAGAATCAAAATAGTTGTTAAATTTTCCAACAAGTGGGCAATGAAGCCTGGCATTTTTGGTTGATCAGAGAGTTTTATTGTAAAAGATTGCTGTGGTGGAAACAAGAAATGTAAATTAACTCAAACTACTTCTCCAAAATGAAAAGTCATCTCTTTTCCTACTCAAAATGAGGGTAAAAAAGGAGATGGATCCCATTTCCAGTACCAAAAGTTACAGCTGGGTATGAGAATCAAAATTAAAACCCCACACTACAAACCTTTGGACATGCCAAAACCCAAACTTTTCTATTCTCATCAAAACCTCTAGCTTTTCCCCAGGAATTTCTATAATGCAGACAATTTTGTCAGTACAAACATCAGTACCACATGGAAAATTAAAATTGTCTGTATAAGAGATGATGGATAGGCCAGGTACAGGCTGTGAAGGACCTTGAAAGTGGGAGCAAGTGGGTTAAGATTGGTGTGATAGAGGAGAGCCAATGGAGAGATTCAAAGAGAAGGCTGACTTGGTCAAAGTAGTTGGCGATGAAAATGATCCTTGCAGCAGCATTCTGAATGAATATAAGCAGGAAAAGATAGCATTTGTCAAGGGCAGAAAAAAGGATGCTGCAATAATTGAGATGAGATGATAGGCTCCACTGAACATTTTAGTTGTGTGGATGAATTGCAGACGCTGTATTTTAGACACGTTATTCATAAAGAAACTTCAAGATGTGGGAAAAGCCTGGATGTGACAATATAGAGAGAAATCATAGTTGAAGATAATACCCAGGTAATGGGACTGAGTGATAGGCAAAATGAAGTTATTGTTCCCAGTGTTTAAGAAAAGAGGTAGAAGGAAGAGCTGAGGAGAAGATTGAGAGCTCTTTTACAGCTATGTTGAGCTAGAGCTGATGGCTAGACATCTGTGACATGTCAGAAAGACTGGCTGAAATTTTAGTTCGGACACAAGGAGATGGGCCTGGAGTAAAATCTGAGTGCAGCCCCCATAGAAAGTTGGAGGGGGGATGAGGAGAATTCTCAATTAACATGCTTGAAGGTGCTATTAGAGAAGAATGAGAACAACCAGGATAGGCCAGTAAGCCAGAGGAGGACAAGATTTCAAGAAAGGTATGATGGACTGTGTTGAATGAGGATGAGCTTCAGGAACTACACTTAGATGAGAGATGAAAGTGATGGGTTAGTATTTGGAGAGGCAAGTGTAGGGATGTTAAATTGCATTTAATCAGTGAATCGAGTAGCCGATTGAATTTCCATTGATTACTCAATAAGAGGGGGAACTGCAGAGCGGCAGCAGGGTTAGCTCCCGCTCCCGGGAGCTAACTCTGCTGTGGCTCTGCCTTTTAAATGTCAGGTTCTTAATACATTTAAAAAGCAGAGGCGCAGTGGGGGGAGGGACCAGGCATGAGCCAGGAATCAGCTGTCCTGGCTTGCGCCCAATCCCAGAGGCTGTGCCTCTGCGGCTCGTAATAAACTTAAAAAGCAGAGGCGCAGCTTCTGGGACCAGGTGCGAGCCAGGATAGCTGATTCCCGGCTCACGCCTGGCCCACCCCGGCAACTCTTAATACATTTAAAAGGCAGTCCCCACTTTGGCTACTAGTCCCCTCACGACCAGTCCCGTTCTACACTTCTGCTCTCCCTCCCCACCTCTGCCCCCCCCCCCCAGTGGAGAGGAACCAGTTAATAAGCTGGCTCCTCCCTGCACCTGCTTCTCCCCCCCCCCCCCCCGCCTTGCCTCTTTCTTATAGAGGCAGCAAGGCGGGGGGGCAACTATTTGAATCACTTCTCAACTGCCCGATAAGCATATGCTTATTGAGTCGTCGACTAGTTGCTTATTTTTAGGAATAGAAGGTGCTCTATGTCTTGCATCTACTTTTGAAGAGTTGGTGTGATGAAAAAGCAGTTCCACAGGATTAAATGTCTCCGCTTTACCAATAGTTTTTCTCAATTGTCATTTCTGTTCTTGCCATCTTTTGTTTATGAATAATATTGTTTAAACCTAGATTCTCTTGAACTTAATTTGGCAGTGAAGTCATCCTCCTTTCATTTTAAATCAAAATTATTTCCGTGAGAATTTTAGAATGTCATCAAGTCAGCATTTGTAACCAGAGAAAAATCTGAGGAAAAAATTCTCTAATACAGTGATGACTTACTGGAAGGCACTTGCAGATTGCAATATCTTAAGTTACATAGAATTAGATATAAACATCTTGACCATTTCAGATGTCCACTATGTGTATACACCAAAAAATGATCCAGTCTTCAACTAAAGAACCAGTAGAATGTTAAAGTTGTTAACTTTGGCTTCTTTTTGTAATATTTTGTTGCTGTGGGATTGAGGAAAACTGTAGGGGAAAGAAGGTCTTGTGGCCAAATCCAGATCAGAGAGACCAGTGAGACATGATTTCTGTTTCTGCCTTTGCTACAGACTTCCTGTTATAACATCCGGGTGCTGCAGTTTCTCCATTTTTGTCCCCATTTCTGCATACCAGGTGTTGGCTTAACTCATTCAGATTTAAAAGTGGTTTTAAGATGATGGATGCACTATGAAGTGCAGAGTATTGTTGCTACTGTTAAGAATAATACTGTTTAAATTACCAGAAAGTAATTAGGGGAAGTTATGAAAAAAGTGCATCATAAATTGGATATGTTTTAAACTATTTTCAAGTTTTATATTCCTGATTAATAGACTTTACTGTAAATGATTTTTCTGGCATAAGATGGAAAGATATTCAGTATGGAATATCTGTCTGCTTATCTAAAACAATGCAAAGTTGAAAGTTTTTTTTCGTTTTTGTTTTTTACAAAAAGATATATGTATTTGTTTCCATTTTGTGGTCTAATTATTTTATTAACAGGTGTATGAAAACATAAAAGTGGAAAATATTTTGCTTGAATTGTTAAAACTTCTTAATATGGTGAAATATGTCAACTTCCATAAAACTGATTAACATGATTAGAAGAGGCCTTTATTAATGTTTTTGATATATTTGAGTTTAGATATTAACAAGAAGATTGAGGTTTCGTTTGGAACGTGCTTCTGGGGAGACTTCTTTGATAGATCGAACTGGCAGAATGTTGAAAATGGAGCCTCTAGCAACAGTTGAATCCTTAGAACAATATCTCCTGAAAATGGTGAGCAGCAACCCATGATAATGGATTTGCAAAGAGTGGAAGCATTATTTCTTGGTATCATTTCAACTATTTTTCATTCTTTAGGTAGCAAAGCAGTGGTATGACTTTGATAGAGCTTCATTTGTTTTTGTACGAAAACTACGTGAAGGCCAAACGTTTGTATTCAGGCACCAACATGACTTTGATGAAAATGGAATTATTTACTGGATTGGGACAAATGCTAAGTAAGATTCTTCAGTGTTAATTCATTTAAATCAAGTGTGATATGCCGTAATCACCAGGAGTAAAACGGAAGGAAATACTGTAATAAAATGGAGTTTACTATGATTTGGAAAAGAACTCTATCTCCTATTAGTATTCCTGGATAGAATTAAACTCATGCATATTATATCTGAAGAATAAAAGAGCACTATGAATCTTAGAAGTTGACTTGGACATTTCAATTTCTATTTTTATCTAAGAGAAATAGTTTTCTCTTTTGAACTCATCATAGTACAGTAATATGAAATCTTTGGATTGTCTCTTAAGGTACGTCTAGACTACAAGCCTCTTTTGAAAGAGGCATTTTTGGAAGAGCTCTTTCGAAAAAGCCGCTTTTGAAAGAGATCGTCTAGACCAGTGGTCCCCAACCTTTTGGGGCTGCCGCGCGCCCAGGGAGGGGGCCGCGCATGCATCGGGTGCCTGGGGCCTGGGGCGCAAGAATGGCTCGGGCCGGCTCTGGTCACTAGACGGGCGCACATGGCACCCACAGGCGCCGCATTGGGGACCACTGGTCTAGACAGTCACAAAACTTTCGAAAAAGCAACCCGCTTTTTTGAAAGAGAGCACCCAGGCAATCTGGATGCTCTCTTTCGAAAAAGCCTTGGTTTGCGTTCAAGAACATCTTTTTTTGGAAGAGCTCTTTTGAAAAAAGATAGGTTTACCGCTGTCGAAAAAACCACTGCGTTCTTTCAGTTTAATTTCAAAAGAACGTGACGGCAATCTAGACGCAGGTGAAGTTTTTTCGAAAAAAGGCCACTTTTTTCGAAAACACCCTGTAGTCTAGACATAGTCTTAATTATTTAATATTTCAGGATTCTGACTATAATTGAATTTTAATTAAAAAGTTATTTTTGGCAGTCTGTTAAAACTTACTGATCTTATCTGTTTTAAAATAAATGATAATGAATCCTATAATTCTCTTTTCAATATAGAACTGCATATGAGTGGGTAAATCCAGCAGCCTATGGGTTAGTAGTGGTTACATCTTCAGAAGGAAGAAATCTGCCATATGGACGTTTGGAAGACATCTTAAGCCGTGAAAGTTCAGCTCTAAATTGTCATACCAATGATGATAAGAATGCTTGGTTTGCCATAGATCTTGGTCTTTGGGTAGTACCATCAGCTTATACATTACGCCATGCTCGTGGTTATGGAAGATCTGCACTCAGAAATTGGGTTTTCCAGGTATCCAAGGATGGACAAAACTGGACTACTTTGTATACCCATGTTGATGACTGTAGTCTCAATGAACCAGGGTATGTTGAAAATATTCTAGCTTCCTTTACTTATTTAAACTGTCAATTAAAAATATGCTTTGCTATTTCTGAGCATTTAGATGCATGCTGTTGAATCTCTAATTTTTAAATGCTGCTTTGGTTATTTTTAAGAATGTTTGTAGTCTACTAACTTAGTTACACATTTTTTATTCATAAATATTGAAAAGCTATACTACAGGTTGAATGTCTCTAATCTGGCACACTCTGATCTGGCAACATCGGTGGGCCAGCATGATTTTAGTTAGCTTGATGTCCAATTATCGTGGGCGTGGCCCCATTTCCCGCAGTCCCATAACATTTGTTTACAGCCCCCAGTCCTGGCTCTGTGTTCTGTGCTGTTAGCTCTTATTTACCCGAATGTCTTCCAAGAGCCTAGTAAGCAATGGAGGTGTTGGTAATGCTGCTAGATAATATTGACCTCCCTGGGGTTCGGCAAATTCTTTTTTTCAGCACTGGTCTCATTTTGCTGAGTTGCTTCTTTATGAGATTGTTAATGTATATGAATAATAAAATGGTGCATTAAAAAAGTGTGCATTCACACTACAATATGAAATGTTGAATATGACCAATGTTTGCTCTTAATATAGCAATAAGATCAGATTGTTGCCTAATTTCTAATGTTTGTCATAGGCAGTAGAAATATGTTAGAGCTAATTTTGTTTACTGTTCTTTTTTAAATCCAACACACATTCCTCTTATTCCTGAATAAGTTGATGCCATATAAGCTTAACATGCATTGAAGCAACATAATGTGGTTTAGAGTAGTTTTTCCCAAACTGTCGTCCATGACTCACTAATCACTTGTTGTTGGTTCATAGCAAGTTGGCTTAATGTTTTGTTTTTGACTTGCATTATATTATGATAGATACAGCTAAAATAAGATATTCATTTACTTAGTATTTTTTCCTATAAGCAATTGTTATACTGACTTCAGGAATATTATGCAATTGTGACTGGGAGTCTTAAGTGCTCCGTGCAGTCAAGAGTGGGGGAGGAGAAATATTCCTGAGACTCTTAATATGTCGGTCACTTGATGGACAAAATTAAAATCCAGATTTAGAGGATGGCTTTGGTTTTCTTTTGGAGGAAGCAGGTAACACTTGTGAACTCACACCAGTGCAAATTTTGAATCTGTACATCTTTTTCTTTTCATATTTTTCATGTTTTTGTCAGTATTTATGCATTTTCAATAAATTAGTAGTAGTAAAAATAACTATTACTACTTTTTCTCCCCTCCCCCAATAACCTGAAGATCTACAGCAACCTGGCCTGTAGATCCACCAAAGGATGAAAAGCAAGGATGGAGACATGTAAGAATAAAACAAATGGGAAAGAATGCCAGTGGGCAAACACATTACCTCTCCCTGTCTGGTTTTGAACTTTATGGTACTGTGAATGGCGTGTGTGAAGATCAATTAGGTAAGGAAAAGAATACATCTATACAATTTGCTTTCCCATAAATTGATATCTTCATGTCATGCATTCACTAAGTGAACACTGGGAAAGTGATAAATTGAACATTGTCATGGACCTTTTAAAAATACTGAGCTCAAAATAAGTGTGCCTGCAAATCAGCTTTGCCTTTTACATATACTTTTTACAATATTGTCTAAATTTTTCTAACTCTACGTTTCAATTATGGTTTGTAGGAAAAGCAGCAAAGGAGGCAGAAGCTAATTTGCGGAGGCAGAGGCGGCTAGTTCGCTCTCAAGTTTTGAAGTACATGGTTCCTGGTGCTCGTGTAATCAGAGGAATTGATTGGAAGTGGCGAGATCAGGATGGCAGTCCACAGGGCGAAGGCACTGTTACAGGAGAATTGCACAATGGTGAGCAAGTGCTTATTGAATTTACAAAGGGTTTTAGATCATTAATTTCATGCATTGTGATTATGCATGATTATTGCATTGTGATTATGAAATTATACTTTTGTTTTCTTTGCCACACTTCAAAAGGCTGATGAAATCCCAGTTTGCATCAGGTGAAATATTTCCAGTAGCGATAGGGAAGTGCTATTACCATTACACAAGACTTCATTCCTCATGTGGAATACTATATATAATGCTGATCTCCCATTTTATAATTCTAAATGGAACAGGTGTAGAGAAGGGCTACTAGGATGATCTAAGGAATGATACAGAGGAGACACAAGGGACTTGGTTTGTTTAGTCTAACCAAACAAAGGCTATGGGGAGATGTGATTGCTCTCTGTAAATGTCAGAGAGATTAACACCACAGAGGCTAGAGGGAATTATTTAAGTTGAGGACCAGTGTTAACACAACAAATGGATGAGTGACCATGAACAAGTTTAGGCATGAAATTAGAGGTTTCTGCCTATCAGAGGAAAAAGGTTTTGCAACAGCTTCCTGAGGGGAGCAATGTGGGCAAAAATGCTAACTGATTTCAGGAATGAACTTGATAAAGTTTGTGGGAGAGGGTGGTTTAATATTGTCTACAATGGCCTGTGGCCCGTCTGGGAATGCTAGTAGCAAATACATCTCTAGTGGCTGGATATGGAACAGTAGATGCAAAGGTTTCTGAGTTACTTCAGTAAAGAACTCACTGTAGTATCTGTCTTACGGGTCTCAGCAACATGCCCAGGATCTAACTGATCACCATAATTAAGGTTGGGAAGTAATTTTCTCTTGGGTTTCATTGGCAGAGCCTTAAGGACTTGTTGCTTTCCTCTGCAGCATGGGGCACAGAGGTTACTTGCTGATATAAGTAGAGTCAATGGTGGAGTTTCTGTTACTTAAAGTCTTTAAATAATGATTTAAAGTTAGCTGGAGGTTACAGATCTGTTACAGGAGGGTGGGTAGGTGGGGGAGGTTCTGACGCCTGCAATGTGCAGTTTAGACTAAATAATTACAATGGTCCTTTTTGGCTTAGAGTCTGAGAGTCTATGAGAAAATGCTGATATGATCATTATAAGGCACACATTATTAACAATTTAGAGATTAAGTAGAATTAAATGTTATGATTGTCTTTTCACGGTTGCAGTTCAGTTATAAAATTCTGCATTTTTCATTTTAATGCATGAAAATAGTCTGTTCCAATGTATAAGTGTCATAGAAATTGAATTGGCTTAGGAGTGGCGACCATGAAATGAATGTATCTTTAGCAATTTGCCTAATTAAATACACCAAATTGTTGCTGCAAAATCTGTGGGACATGATAAACCATTTACAGCATGAAAACTGTTGATTGGTAGAAGATAGTGAACTATGCTTATGTCTGCATTATCTCAAGATACTTTTCTGCATCTCTTCTAGCTTAGCATTTGCAACATTTGTCTTAGCTTGTGGGTGTGTGGTGTGGTGTGGTGGGTTTTTTTTTTTTTTTTTTTTTTTTTAAATAATATTCTGTATCTTTCCTATCTTACTAGCTTCACTGGGATCAGGTCACTTTTTTATATAAAATATAAAAAACTTGATGTTAAGAGGCTGATGTAAGACTATAAAAGCCTTGGAAGGTAGAGCTCAGGAGGATATAGAGTATTATCCAAGAGGCTCCAGAATAGCGATGATTATACAGGTTGAACCTCTTTAGTCTAGAGCTCTCTGATCTGGAAACATCAGTCATCCAGAATGATTTTAATTAGCTGGATGTCCACTTTTCATGGTGTGGCCAACTTTCCCGCAGTCTCATAAAGTTTGTTTACAGTCACCAGTCCTAGCTCTCTGTGTTCTGTGCTGTTGTTTAGCTCTGATTTACCCCTAAATGTATTCCATGAGCCCAGTAAAGAGTTGGTAATGCTGCTAGACAATATTGACCTCCTGTTGTCCGGAAAATTCTCTGGTTCGGAGCCAGTCAGGTTCTGAGGGTGTTGGACTAGAGAGGTTCAACCTGTACTCTCTCCTTCCTTGTTGTTTTCCCTTTTAAACATTTAATATCAACCCCCCTTCTGAGGCCTCCTGAATATAGGATCACTCCTTCCTTAGTTCTGAATTCTTTGCATGTAAGGTTCATAACCCTTTTAATATTATTTAAAGACACAAATTCCATCGTCAGTACACTGCTCTTAATGGATGCAACTGCACCACCAGTCATATTCTTATTTGCAACACCTTTCTAAGTATGTTTGGCGAGTAAAGTGCATAATAAAAAAACCTTCTAAGCAGCAATTTTTTTATCTCCTTTTGCTTAAAATTAATTATTGGAAAAAAGTGAACAAGTGAAACTACTGCTCATCCTTCTCATGTGATTGTCAGAATGCATAAAACATACCAGCAAATTCTTCATCCATCCATAGTCTTCCTAGACGTTGTTGGAATATTGCAAAAAATGTTGCAGTGACTCTAGTGGGACTACTCATTTCTGAATTTTAAGCAGATGTTGAAGTGCCCAAGAACTCAGCACCTTGCAGGAGCAAGATTCCAAATGCATAGAAAGTGAACCTTGCAGGAGCAAGATTTTTTAAAAAAAAATATATTTATATAATATAAATGTTGTGTGATCTTTCAGTATAGGAAAGATACTAGTAACTACACATAGTACATTTGGTTATGCTTTCCCAAAACATTCGCTCCTGAATCCCATAAGGAAATTCATATTTATTTTTACCAGTGATGAGGGACTTACCTCTGTATCTTGTGTGTAGAGCTTGTCACAAACAGCTTATAGAATTCTGAATTTCTAGTGAAGAAAAGGAAAAACTCAAATTCTGAGTCTCACTTTGCATGGCAAGTTACAGTTTGAGGTGGCTTGAAACAGCTTATGTAATATCTCTTTCATGTTTATCAGTGCTAGTAAAAACAAAAATACTTTATTAATTGTGGCACTGCTAACATGGATGCCTATTTTTCAAGTACTCTTTTTCCCCAAAATGTAAGGGTGTGCTATCCTACTTGAAGAATTGCCTGTGAAGTTTTATTTTGTTCTAAAAAATTATGTCTTTTGGGTAGAACTTTGCGCATGCACACAGAAAATGGCATCTGATGATGCTAAAAGTATATTTTAATGGTTAACTTAAAAAAGCTCATTTTTGTGTGTTTGAGAAAATAAAATGTGCATTTGGGCCTGACAGTTTCTAGGTCTCGTTTCTTCCTCATGTGACATAGACTTAAAACCCCCCCCCAAAAGTTTTCTGAGTTTAATGGAAAGTATTGATCAGTTGAAGCAGTGCTACCAAGTTTCATTATAACAGCATATAATGATGCTTAAATTAAAAAAAAAACCTTTATGAAATATTAAGATTATGATAAACATTTAGACAAGCTAAGAAACTAAAACATGAGTAACATTTTACCCTTTATTCATGCTGTAGTAAATAGTAACAATAGTCTGAATTAAGGGTTTAGGTGTTAGCTTTACCTTTTAGATTTTCTTATATTACTCTTTTTTTAATCACAGTACAGTGATAAACATCTTCTAATACAAGATTAGAAAAGTTGCATCCCTTATTAGAGCTATTTTGGTTTTAAGTAATAGTCAAGTCAAATATTCTATTAAATTACTATTCTTTTGCAGTTGTAGAATCCCAACCTGCTATCCTTACTCAAGCAAGTAGTCCTTATCTGTATAGTCCAGTGGAAGTCATTGAGGCTATTCATGCAAGTAAGGAATGCGGGATTGGGCCCATGTTAATTACTGAACTAAAAAATGAATTTAAAACTTTTTGTATTTTGAATTGAATACAAGATTGAAAAAATCCCAGTTTAATCACTTCATTTTTTAAGTATGCATTCTATAACTTGAAGGTGCTAGCACATAATTCCAATTAAGCCACATACATATGTGTTGTAATTTTTACAGTTTCACAGAAATAAATGAAGACATGAGAAATTTTTAACACAATTGTTTTTTGCTGGCTTAATATTTAAGGAATGAAATTTCTAAATTTAAGGATGCTGTTCAGCATCCTCTGTTACAGTAAACATTTTATCTTACATATACTTCAAGTCCACTTACATGAAACTTGCATCCATCTTTAATTAAACTAAAAACTTAAAAAAAAAAAAAAAAAAAAAGTAGAAAATGCCTGTAGTATGCCAAATTCCAGCCTGGAGCAAACTTTTCTGGCTGGATTCTCAGACTGTGAAAATAGAGATTAATCAAGGCAACATATACCAACTTTATTTAGTAAAATTATCAAATTATTTAAATTCCATGTTTTTAATTTTAATTGGCCCTGAAGGATATTTACTAATTTTAGTAACTCAGAGTTACAGCCCTAATGCAAAGCTGATCCCATATTGTGGAGCTACTGTCTGACACGCTCCTGTCTGCTTTCTGCTGGGTCTCACAAACTCCTGTCCTTTCCAGGCTGGATTGATGTCACCTGGGATGCTGGTGGCTCTAACTCTTACCGTATGGGCGCAGAAGGAAAGTTTGACCTCAAGCTTGCACCAGGGTACGACCCTGATTCAGCGGCATCACCCAAACCTGTTTCATCCACTGTTTCAGGCACAACGCAGTCATGGAGCAGCTTGGTGAAAAACAACTGTCCAGACAAGACGACTGCTGCTGCAGGCTCCTCAAGTAGAAAAGGAAGCAGCAGTTCTGTGTGTAGCGTGGCCAGTAGCAGCGACATCAGCTTGGGTTCGACCAAAATGGAGCGGAGATCAGAGAGTGTAATGGAACAGAATATAGTTTCAGGCACTGACGTCCACGAGCCAATTGTTGTACTGTCTTCTGCTGATAGCATCCCTCAAGCTGAAGTAGGGTCATCATCCAGTGCAAGCACCAGCACCTTAACAGCGGACATGGGAAATGAAAATGCGGAAAGAAAGTTAGGTCCCGACAATTCCATGCGTACTCCTGGGGAGTCTAGTGCCATATCCATGGGAATTGTTAGCGTGAGCTCTCCTGATGTTAGTTCAGTATCTGAATTGACCAATAAAGAAGCAGCTTCCCAAAGACCCCTTAGCTCTTCCACAAGTAACAGACTTTCAGTGAGTTCTTTGTTGGCTGCTGGTGCTCCAATGAGCTCCAGTGCAAGTGTTCCTAATTTATCTTCACGTGAAACCTCTAGCTTGGAGTCTTTTGTACGGAGAGTGGCAAACATAGCACGCACCAATGCCACTAACAACATGAATTTAAGCCGAAGTAGCAGTGATAACAACACTAATACTTTGGGAAGGAATGTCATGAGCACTGCAAGTAAGTAAGATTTTTTTTTTTTTTTTCAGATAATGAGATTAAATGCTTCATGTAAGAAGGGTATGCAAGAATGTGTCTGTCCTTGGCTTCCTTTTAGACTTCAAATGTGGTCCATTCTGAAATCTTGATATAGAATGTAACTACATCAGCCCTCATTTCCCAATTCTTCTGTAACTAAGGAAGAGTTGGTTGTATTTGGGAAATGGTGTATGGCTGTTGCTTCACTAATTTCTAACAATTGTAGTGTCTGCTATCCTGGCTCCCTCTGTAGTACTCTCCAAACAAGAAAAGAAAGGAAAACTAACAGCAAATGATTTAGGAGGGTGCCTTTTGAGTTAGTTCACGCTTCTGAATTTTAGAATGGTCATTACTCTCACTTAGTGTACCATGTAACTGGTAGATGTTAATTTGTACATTTGATAACTTATTATATTTAAATTAGGGGGGCATGAATGTACAGCTTTGTATTAAATTGATCAAGTTCAGAGAGAAATGAAGCCATCCTAACCAGAAAGCAACATTTCAGGTTCATATTAGATGCCATACCTTTTATGTTCCTTTTCCTTGTTTTCTTTTCTTCAAATAGGTGATTGACCAACCACACTCTACTGCTCCTGTTGTGTGTGTGCATCATGTGTGTTAATCTGGTTTTTTTGGATGATGATGTATAGAGAACTTTTCAGTTCGTTTTTGCTATCCATTCTTATGTTCATGAAGTGAGACTAGGAAAAATAATATAACACTTTGGGGTAGGAATAAAGATAAAGGGGAAGAGAGGGAAGAGGAGAGGAAGAAAGAGATTACTGGCTTTTTGTTTGATAGTGGAAGAACAGTGCCAGTAATGCTGAATTTTATTTATGCTGGAGGGAAAGATGTTTTGATTGAAAACAATAGTATTTATTTTAATAACACACTTGATTAATCTTCCTAGAATTTGGCAGCAGATTAAGACATATATTGTGGTGATGCAAAGTGCAAATAAACCCAGTCTTTAACTTGCCAGTTGCTTATTTCAGAATTTTAAATCTTTCAGAAAATTCCCTTCCTTCTAGAAATTATTTTAAATTTTATAGAAGGAGCAGATGGCATCTCTGCTATGTGCCATAGAGAGGCACCAAGGACTAAATTCAGTAAGGGAACTAAGTTTAGTGATGCGTAGCTAAGTGGAAGGCCTGAAATTCAGATACATTCTGCATATGGGTTTGTTTAGGAACTGTCTGAAATTACAGATGATGGTTGGGTATGGGGCTCTAGCTACAATTTAAAAATATCAACATTTACCAGTAGTTACTATGCAGTAGTATTTGAGCTAACTAGTTTCTCTATGCTTGTATGTTAATGGTATAATGGCATGTGCTGACTTTATGGCTTCTACTGTACCTCCTTACTCGAGTAGAAACTTGCTGTTGCTACTGTGGTTATGTATGAGAAATATTCACACTATTATAACCTACCTTATCAGGATCTTAATTTTTTTTTAAATGTCATCAGCTCAAAATTTCTCATGCTTGTCTTTAATCCAGAATTGTGTGTGTGTGTGTGTGTGTGTGTGTGTGTGTGTGTGTGTGTTAAGAGGTATCGGGCAATGAGAGGTCACTTTAGAAGGCGAGGTTAGCTGTTAAAGGGAAACTTAAAAATTTAAGTCTAGTCCACTTTGTGAAGTATGACAATATCTTCTGGTACTACACCTGCCTGGGACACCTCTGCCTATGTATGTGGGTTTACTATTCACATTTTCCTATTTGTAATTTTTAGCCTGTTGTGCAAGACTCATATCAACAAAGGGGAAATAACTGACTACAGCAGTGGTTCCCAAACTTTTTGGCATCACGCCCCCTTTTTGATTTTTGAGAAACCCTCACCCTCCCCCCCACCCCAAAAGCAGCAAAACTTGTTGAGCAAAAAAAAAAAAAAAAAGGAACTGACCGGGGCCAAAAAAACAAAAATAGCAGCAAAACTTAGGGGGCTGGGTTGCCTCACACCCCCCCTAGAATTTCTTCACACACACCCCAGTTTGGGAACCCATGGACTACAGAATGAAACAGAAGCAGTAACATTTATTATACCCAGAACTATCAAATGCACTGGGTGTACAAACTGAATTTTTTTCTAGACTCTTTTTAATGTGATTAAATTGCTTGTGTCACTTGGAAGCAATTTCCAAAATTGCTTTTTTAATAATTAAAAAGATTATGTTCTAAAACTTTGTATTTCACATCTTTTATAGAAATGATGTTTAAAAATCACATAGCATGCAGAAAGCCATTTTATTGTGATCTGAGCCTGCAAATATGCTCAACCTTCACTTCAAGCATGTGAGAAATCCCATTGAAGACAGTGGGACAGTTCATATGCTTTAATCATGTGCAGAAATGATTGCAGGATTGAGACTTACAGATATATCATACGGTGCTGCATATATAATCACAGTCACCGCATAAACGCCCAGAATTCTGCACCGTGATTTAAAGTAAATATAGCTGAATACAGCCAGTCCCCGAGTTACGAAAGGTCGATTTACGACTGTTCACATTTACGACCAAACCTCCCATTAAGCGGTCGTAAAGGTGGTCCCCGGGTTACAAACGCGACCCGCGCTTACGAACAGCGCAGTTGCAAAGTAACTCAGTGGGGTCCAACTTACGAACCTTTCGAGTTATGGCCAAGTGTTTGGTCCGTAACCCGTTCGTAACTTGGGGACCGGCTGTATATGTCAATTATTATTAAGGCCCTGTGTCATTTGTGATATTGCAGATCCTGCAATATTGGGCTTCCACTGCAGTTTTTATTTTCATTAGATTACTTTGCACAGTCCACAGTTTTGCAAACATTTTGAGTATGCATCTAGTATTGCACTAACATTCATTATCTGTAAAATGTAAAAAGTTAAAGTGACTGCACTTGATTTCTACAGCAGTTGTGTTAAGACCTTTATAGTATTCTGAAGATTATATTGTACCAGTCATGTATTTTGCGTAATGAATGTACTACTGTTGCAGTGTGTGTGGTTATTGACAAAAAAAATTAGCGGGCATAACATACTTGAGTGTTTATATCCACCGAGCATTTAGAAAAAAAATAGGTCTACTTTGGCTTTTCCAAATTGCTGCTATTAATAAAAATCCATTATTGCTATTTTGTAATTTCCCATGTCTTGGCTGAGACTCAACTGTAATTATTTGAAGATCTGGTGATTCAAGAAGGGCTTTAATTATTCCATGTTTAAAAGAAAATGCAGTTAGTTTACTAATAGTGTAAATGCAGTATGAGCCTGCTGTCATAGGTCACTTTTTTTTGTTTTGTTTTCAGTCTTCAACATTTTGTAAAAAGGTAAAGGAAATATTAAATTGAGAGAATGGTTTTAAGATAAAATTTTGGCTGAGATTTCCTACACAGTATGCAAATTAGATTATATTTTTCATAGCTCCTGTAACTGAAACACATTGCTCATATTAATGAATAATACACTACATAAAAGTAAACAAAACACTGTGTGAAACTGTCAGGTTAGGATTTCTGTAGCAGTTATAAAATGCATAAAAATCAAAAGCTACAAAATTATATCCATTTTAATGTTGCTGTCTTTTTGCCGTTAGAATATTTTCTCTGTATATCTATTAAATGGTATTGACGTTAGTTAGAGAAGCGATCAAATCCCATTTAACTGGGTTTTAAAGAAGATATTGCAGATTTCCAGGGAATTGATATACCGCAAGATTTATTTAATAAAATTTTGTTAGTTTAAAGGGAGGTTGTTCCAAACTGGACATGTGATCTATTTAATACCCCCAAACAGTTGCTGTACACCATTTTCTTTAAGGACTTTTTTCCCTCATAGGTCTCAGACAGGTAACTCAGGGTAACTTTCAAGCCAAAAAAAATATTTTTTTCAAACACAGGAGTCATGCATGTAAATTGTACACTTCGAATCATTTATTTTATCTTACCATATCTTTATAGCTTCTCCTCTAATGGGTGCCCAAAGTTTTCCTAATCTGACTACAACTGGTACCACATCAACAGTGACCATGTCTACATCCAGTGTTACTAGCAGCAGCAATGTAGCTACAGCAACTACAGTTTTATCTGTTGGTCAGTCACTTAGTAACACTCTAACTACTAGCCTAACATCAACATCTAGTGAAAGCGATACAGGTCAGGAGGCAGAATATTCTTTATATGGTAAGTTTAATTTTTAAATGAACATAAGCAGACCTCCCCTTAATGATTTTCCTTTTCTTGCTTACCTTTATGATGGTTTTTTTTGTTTATTATTTTATTTACTTAACAGTGAGAGTTGAGTTGTTCACCTGTCAATAGTTATGAAAAACTGTGCCCATTAAAGGAGTGTTGATGTAGTGGCAGTGTTTCAAAATATAAAAAACCAAAAAGTAAAGAATCTCTCTTTCTCTTGCACTCTTACTGATAATTTTTTTTTTATTTAGGCATTTAAATACTTTGTGGTGATTTAAAAAAAAATTGGACCAATAATTTTAACATCTAAAACTCAGTAAATAGCTTATATTAAAATCAAACATTCTTGTTTGTGTGTTGTATGGGTACATTGCTCCAGATTTTTAAAGGTATTTAGGCATTCTTATGCTTAGTGTTGCAGTTACTGATTCAGGAGCCTAAATGTCAATTTCAAAAGGGTCTGAATTCCTTTTTGATATGAGATTTAAACTCAGTTCCCAGCCAATGGGAGCTGCAGGAAGCGGTATCCCACTCAGCGCCACTTCTTGCAGCTCCCATTGGCCAGCAACAGCAATCCACAGCCAACAGGGGCTGCGATCGCCTGTACATCTGGAGGCATAGGTAAACAAAGCATCTCTCGACCAGTTAACAGCTTGCCCTTACAAGCCAGAGTTTTCAAATGTCTGAATATTCTTTTTCCATTTCTAATTTTTTTGATATTTGTGATACTAAATGGACCCGGTGTCACTCAGATACCTATATGTTGACAAAAAATTTTTGTTGTGTTGTGGCTGCGCTTAAAGCACACTGTACTCTCTTGGGAGAGACTGATGTGATTAGTTGTCTTAGAATTCCTTCTGGAGTCTTGGGAAGGTTGCAGAGATTACTACAATAGATGAAATTATTAGTTGTACTCTGGTAGAAACGCCACAGGAGAGGTAAGAAAATATAAAGAAAGAATCAGAAAAAACCTGTGTTGTAAAAACCTCTTGTTAATTGACACTAATAGAGTACAGGTGAGCTGTATGCTGATACCAAGGCTACTTACATATTTTATTTTCAAAAATGGTGTTAACAAATATATTATCAAAAGAGTCCGTTATATTATGCCATTTGTTAGGAGGCTCTGTGTCTGTCATGGAAGTTGTGGAAGTCATGGATTCTGTGACTG
Source organism: Pelochelys cantorii (assembly GCA_032595735.1). Classification (NCBI taxonomy): domain Eukaryota; kingdom Metazoa; phylum Chordata; order Testudines; family Trionychidae; genus Pelochelys; species Pelochelys cantorii. The sequence continues at coordinate 81,455,371 of CM064329.1, read as the reverse complement.
TCCTTGACTGCCATGACTTCTGCAGTGGTCAGTGTGACTGACTCTCTAGGGCTGCCTGTGTAGCAGTGTTGGGGACCGTGGGAGCAGCTGCAGCTTGGTAGACCCTAGCAGCAGTCACTGGGCTGCCACAGCAGCTGCTGTCAGCGGCCCCTGGCAGCAGGTGCTATTGGCCCTGGTCCCTGCCCCACTCCCTTGAGCAGCAGCTCACTCTTCCCCTTTGTGCCCCTCCTCCCCCGAGCTAAGATTGAGTCAATAGTATTTATAGTACAAGGCATGGACAAGTAATGAGCCATGAATTTTTCTGTTTTGGCCACGATCTGTCCATGACTTTTACCAAAAATACCCATGACTAACTTGTAACTTCTAGTCATTTGTTATGGTTTGGAGAACACAATGTTAATAAAAGGGACACCACCAATTTGAAATTAGTTCTGAAAATGAGTTAAAAGTAGTTTAAGATCATAGCCAGTCCTTGAATACCAGTAACAATCTTTGTAGCTTTACTGTCCACATCTTTGCACGAATATTAAAGACCCACGGAGAAGGGGAAACTGACTGTGTGATTATATATAAATACTATGAAATTCATAATGTAAATTGAAGAAATAAAGGTTTTTCTCCCAATCTTTCAGTCCTGTAATTTTAGATGTGACTTGTAAGAAGTATATATTGCTAAACATTTTTACTGTATCATTTGAACAGACTGTTGTTGTTTACTGTATCCTTTGAACATACTATTGTTTCTTTGCCAGGTGTGCTGTTTTAGGTGCTTTACATTTTTTTCTTTTCCACATTGACAGAGTGTGTTGGACAAAGTTTTAGCCCTGTCTTCCTTAATAGTTAGAGCTCTGTTTTCATTCTTTTCCTCCTGCTTTTAGTTTTCAAAATTTATTTCACTTTTTAAAACAGTTTTTTATCTCTTCTATTTTATATATAGATTTTCTTGATAGCTGCCGGGCAAGTACACTGTTAGCAGAGTTAGATGATGATGAGGATCTGCCTGAGCCCGATGAGGAAGATGATGAAAATGAAGATGACAATCAAGAAGATCAGGAATATGAGGAAGTTATGGTACAGTGTATACCTAGATTTACTTTCCATTTAAATCAAATCTGCATATTAAAGGATATATAAAAGATCTAAGCTATGGTGGCAATGTGAGGATCTAGAATTGGCTTTTCTATCCTTAAAGCAGGGGTCAGCAACCTTTTCAAACCAAAGAGCCAAACTTCATAAAAATTCACAAGTGTTCAACAAAGAGAAGTAGAAGAATGCCCATGTGCATGACTGAAAATATACAACTTAATATTATTGATAATTGACATAATGATTAATCATAGCACAAATGAAAGTGCTACATAAAAAGCAGCTGGCAAAGTCAGTACCAAGTAAAATTTCATAGAGGCAATGACTTGTTTATACTGTTCTTTATACTATAGACCAAGGGTGGGCAATAATTTTTGATTGGGGCCACTGCAAGAACTTGGAAAGTGGTCAAGGATCTTGCTCTTCCATTATATTACTGGAGGAGGTGTGGGGTCTTGGATGGAGGTTTGGTGCAGAGGGAAGCTTATGGTAAGGGATTGTGGTGCAGAAAGGGGTATAGTATCTGGGAGGGAGTTTGGGTGAAGGAGGTGGTTGTGACCAGGTGCAGGAGTTTGGGTTGTGATCTAAGGCAGGAGAGGGTTGTGATCTGGGGCAGAGGATTGGGGTGCAGGCTCTGGGAGGAAGTACAGGTGTTTGGATTGTGACCTAGGACAGCAGATTGGGGTGCAGGGTCTGGGAGGGAGGAATGGATGCAGGAGGGGGACAGAGGATTTGGATTATATGTGGTATAGTTGCAAGAGGGGCTGTGGTACCACAGACAGGCTCCGGCTGGGAGACTTATCTGGGCGATTCCCAGCCAGCAGCGCAGCAGGTGTCTTAGGCAGGCTCCTGGCTACAGGGGCTGTGTGCATCCATGCATAGCTGCAAGCTTGAAGGGAGGGGTACTTCACACACTGCCTGTTGTTCAAATGGGCTGCTCCCATTGGCCAGCAGCCACTGGGATTGTGCTTGGGGCGGGGGCAGTGCACAAAGCTGCCTCTTCTCTCCCCCCCGCCCCCCATGCTTGCAACTGTTCAAAGACAAATAGGGCCCTGCAGCCCCTTTTCTGAGCAGTGTGCAGAAGCAAGGCAGGCAGGGATCCTGACTGAGGATCCCCACTGGCCTACGGGCCAGATAAACCAGTGTGCCATATTTGCACAGGCCTACTGTAGATTAAAGTGTATCTACAATATTTATATCCCAGTTGATTTGTAATTACAAGATAAAAATGAGAAAGTAATCAGTTTTTCAGTAATCATGCTGCAGCATTTGTGTATTTTTGTCTGATTTTTATAAGCAAATCGTTTTTGAGGGAAGTGAAACTTGGAAATACCCAAGATAAATCAGACTCCTGGAAAGGGGTATAGTAGTCAGGCAAGGTTGGGGGACACTGCTGTGGTGGGCCAGCATTACTTCAGATGGAATTACAGGAGTTTTGGAAGAGAAAATACGCATTGTATTTAAAAATCCTTAAACACACACACATGCACATATCTTGCCTGACCCATTATGGTTGATTCCATGCTCTGGTTTGGCTTCTTGGTAGCTATGATGTCACAATATGTATCTGCTTTGACCTCAGAAAAGGAGGTGGCCAGAATGGATGTTTTAGGAACTAAAATGAGAAACATAAGACGTCTCTGATGGGAGTGGTTCTGAATTTCTTCTTCGTTTTTAATTTGTCCACATCTTTTCAGATATACTGAACACCTACAAATCACCTTGACTTCACTGGAATTCATTTGTGCTCACCACTTCTCTAAAACAGGCCATTTAAATGCTAGGAACACAACTTAAGGCATCCACATTTGATAGTTTTGGCCTACTGTTATATTTTTGTAGGTTTCCTTAAACATTTCAGTTATTTTCATGGGAATTTGTGAACAAACTCTTGTGACTAATTTAACATGCAAATTGAAGTGTTTTTAAATCATAGTCTTTGTTAATGGATGAGACATTCTGGTAAGTTTGTGCTTTCAGTATAAACTTTGAAACTATTTCTAAATATAGACCAGTAAATGCTTTCCAGTTAATTACCTATAACTGAATCTTAGCTTTACGAGTATTTTAAATCATGGGCAATAAACAAAAATTCATGGTCTGTGACCTGTCCATGAGTTTTACTATAAATGCCCTTGACAAAATGTTAGTTGCTCTGGGGGCCCCAGAGGCTGACTGCTGGCTTCTGCCCCCATGGTGTAGGCTGACTGCCTGTTCCTCTGAGGCTCACAGGGACCACTGTAGCTCCGGGGTGGCTGTGGGACTACAGTTGCTTAGGGTCCATCCCCAGGACCGCCAGTACTCCCATGACGCTAGAGCTAGTTGCCCCAGTAGGCCCTGGGTCTGCTACATCAGGTGCTGCAGCTGTGGAAGTCATGGAGGTCCCGGAAAGTCATGGTATTTATGACTTCTGTGATAAACTCAGAGTCATAATTGTTTTTCCTATCAGCTTGTATTTATGAATAATATTTTTGGGAGTAGAAGGGAGTGCATTTGTAGTTACAAACAGTCAGTTTGTGTATAGGATTCACAATGTGTATTTAATTGTAGCATTTCCAAAGTTTAGGTTGCAAAGCACTTCATAAAATGGGTAAGTATAGTTAACTCCCATTTTTACTTGAATAAATAGAGGTTTTGACCTTTCTGAAGGTAACTTAAGTTAGATCTTGAGAATAGAACCTCAGTACTCATTTTAGTTTTACTTTCACCCTTTAGATAACTCTACTTTATTTTGTAACTAATCTCTTTTGTTTACATATCAATCAAAAGGTTTCTTTGTGGAATCTTGTTTCAACAGGAAGAAGAGGAGTATGAAACTAAAGGTGGACGTAGAAGAACGTGGGATGATGACTATGTACTGAAACGTCAGTTTTCTGCTTTGGTTCCTGCTTTTGACCCAAGACCTGGCAGAACTAATGTCCAACAGACAACTGATCTAGAAATCCCTCCACCAGGTATGTTGCAAGGACATTGAGGATATGTCCACACTGTAGTTCCACACCCATGGCTGGCCCATGCCTGGCCCATGCCTCAGTACTGTTTAATTGCAGTATAGACTTCTGATTTCTGTTATCTGCCAACCTTGCAGGATCCTAGAGCCTGGGTTGCAACCTCAGTCTGTGGTCTGCCCTGCAGTTAAACAGCTTCACAGGCCAATCCCCATGAGTTTGTCAGCAGGCATGGGCTAGCCTCTGGTGTCTAATGTGCCCTGAGATTGCATGTTCACACTGTAAAACAAAGTATTTCAGGTCTCTTTCTATGTGCAGTGTCCAATAAGCAAAAGAGAGTTGTGGCTTCAGCCTGCAAGAGGTGTACCATACATATCCATCCTTAGTACGTAGAAATTGAAAGGAATCTGTATAAGAAGGTATTAAGACTTAAAGGAGAAATTTAAGTGCATGTGGTAATTTAAAGTGAAGGATGTTGTCCATCCCTTGCAACTCTTTGCTAGTGTGGGAGAACCTGATAGTGAAATGGAATGAAAGAAAATAAGGATATAGATGTATAATAGTAGTAAATTTTCTTATAAGAGCATATTATTGTTAAGTAATGTGTGTAGAGAGTACTTAATTCTTACGAATTTCTTGTTTAATTCTTAAATTGATTTTACAAATACAGGTACACCCCACTCAGAACTCTTGGAAGAAGTTGAGTGTATGCCATCACCTCGTTTAGCTCTTACCTTGAAAGTTACAGGTCTTGGTACAACTCGGGAAGTAGAGTTGCCCCTAACAAATTTCCGATCTACCATCTTTTACTATGTACAGAAATTACTGCAGCTATCCTGTAATGGCAATGTGAAATCTGATAAACTTAGACGTATTTGGGAGCCAACATACACGTAAGGAATCTACTATATACTTTGAAGTGTATGTATTTGTGGGTGGGTGGGTTTGTTTGTGCAAAATAAAGTGATACTTCTCAATTACCTACAAATACCATGTAACCCCCTTTTTCCTCCCTGGGTTACTCGGGAGCAGGTCATACTCACAGGTGCGCCTAGGCACATGTTGGTTTTAACATAAAAGGAGATCCTGAGTACCCCAGTGGTGATGTTGTTTAGTTGGGGAAACCCTATCCACCCCTTTGCTGCTGTCCCTTGCTCATAAAGAACATATAATGGCGGTGCCTCCACCTGGCTAGCCCTGTACACACTTAATGGTGTGCCTTGGGAGCCTCCAGGAATAAAATTATTCCAGCAATAATCTGGATCTAGCTCCAGAACAACAATTACAAATCATAAATAGTATACATCTGATAGATTACAGTAGAAAGAACAACCTTTACTTAAGAACTTAAACAGAATTTAACAGATTAACAGTGAATAACACTAACAAAGTGCACAGAAATAATAGGAACGTATCTATCTGGCATTTGCACTGCCCCTGTTTATCACACCCCAGAGTATGCACTCCTCAGGACTCACAATACCATACTCTTGCTTGCGTGGGCGCGCTTGAAGATTTTGCAGCTGGAGTGGATGATTCTAGTCTCCTTCTGTGTGCTGGGTGCAAAGTAGTACTTCTAGCCACAGGTATAGTCACAGGGCAATCAGAAGCAGCCTGCGCGATTCCAGTCCCAAAGGCTCTGAATCCAAGTCTGTAGCTGCAACCTAACAGCTCTTGGACTGGCTAAAACTCCTCCCACAGCAGCCTGGCTTCTCTTTTCCAAAAACAAAGGGAAGAGTCCACAGACTGCTGAGAGTCTCTCCCCACACACATGGAGAGACCCAGGCCCCAAACAAAAAATCACTTCCTTCCTGGTTGCCTCAAGGGCTCATGGGAATTGTAGTCTCTGGGGCTCTTTCCAGAGAATAAGCTGAGGCACCTTTAGTAAGGGGACTACACCAAATTTTGCAAAAACAAAATTTGTTCACTTAAATTAGCTGAAAACACTACTTTTTACACCAGAATATGCTGGCTGAAAGGTTTAAATAATTATTTTTGTTTTCCATCAGAAAAAAGTCATAACTATTTTTTTTGAATGCTAATCATAAATATTTGCTAACAAAATTAAAAATGAGTCACCTATTGAACTGTAATTTTAGTGCAAAGAAAATGTTTACTATTACAAATCACAATATAATTCAAATTAGTTACAGAAAGAGTAATGGAGGCTTTACGACTTTCTGATTCAAATTTACTGTATATGGTAGTTATTCAATACAATGAAAAATATTTGAAGTTGAAATCCTATACATTTAAAACTTTTATTTCTCTTTTGCAAGCATATAAATAAAAAATTATATTACATATACTTAATTTCTTGAACTTTCCTATAAGTGTAATCTATGTGAAGTGACTTTGCCTGGTCAACGATGGGCCTCACCTGCTAGTTATAATTATATGAATGCATCTATAATGGTTTTATTTGAGGGTGACTGGCTAAGAAATTGTTGTATTAAGATCTATGACAGCCTTTTTCTTACAAGAAGCAAAAGAATTGATACCATATGGAACTAATAACTTGAGGGAGAGGAGAGGGATTTGCTGTAATAGATCTGAAGATGGTTGATACTTTCTGCTCTTCTAAAAATTAGTGTTTAAAGAGGTGCAGGGAGGTAGTCAGCATTTCTAATAAAACAGGGCTTCTAGAGCCTATTAGGGATGTGATTTGATCCCTGGCTATACTTTGCTATATAGACTGCTATAAAACCCACATTTTTCTTACGGTCTTTTTCTTGTATTACGTTCCATTGCTTGTGTTATAATTTATCTCAGTTATTTTATTGCAGATTCACTCTGGTTTTTTGTAGTGCTTTCTAGGGTTTTACATGGTTAATTTTGTGTATCTTACCTCATTAGTGAAAAAAAGTGCGGAGTCCTGAGGCACCTTTTAAGACTAACAGATTTATTTTGGCATAAGCTTTTGTGGGTAAAAAACACTTAGAAGTATGGAGTGGAAATTGCAGAGGTTGGGGTGTGTGCATATATAGATAAACTAGCATATCAAAAGAAGGAAGTAACTTATCAAGTCTAGGACGAGTGTTAATGAGACCAGTTCAGTTAACATTGGTCCCAGATCTGATAAGTTACTCCTTTCCTGTGTGTATGGAGGCACATGTACACTCCCCAGTTTTTTGTGATTTCCGCTCTTTGCATCTGACAAAGTGGTTGTTACCCATGAAAGCTTAGGCCCAATTAAATCTTAGTCTTTAAGGTGCCACAGGACTCTTCATTGTTTTTGCAGATACAGACTAACATGGCTACCCCTCTGAGACTCAGTCGTGAAATTAGTGTTCATTACAGTGGAGAGGTTTCTATTCCACGAGTTAAGTATGATACACTAATAATGATGGGATATTTTTGTATTTTGTTTTTTTTCTGAGTCCCTATCCTAGTAATTTCTTTCAGTGACAGTGTATGTTCTTTGACGAGTGTCCATGTACATGCTCCATTGTAGGTGTTTTGATGTCCTGTGCTTATAACTGAAGATTTACAACATCAGTACCCCAGGAGGCAGTGGACATATGGTTCTGTATTGTGGTGGTGTCAGCATTCAGCTGGCATGCACCATCTACCATCCATCAGTTCCTTCTCTACTGCCCTAAGTTTAGATCAAAATTCAGCAGCTCTCCTCGCTTCATAGTTTCATCAGATGAGATACCCCTCTTTTATCCTGCTACCCTGGTTTATTTCGATCCATTCCATAACCCATTCCTTTAAAAAAAATCCCTTTTGTCCCCCACCCCACCCCTCTCATCCTTCCCTAACTCGCTCTCTTCTTCATACCTGGTTCCCTTGGTTTCAAAAAATGCCTCACTTACATGCTATCTGTTTGGGTCTCAGATGGGCATGCTCACTGCATCCAATGATTTGAGGAGACATATATCTTACAGAAATGCTCCCACTCAGAGCTGGTCTCAGGGGCGGGCTGCGACCACACTTATTTTTTCCTCGAAAAATTCCCTCCCTCCCCCCCTTTCTTTTTGGCTTGACACATTTTTGTCGTGTGGTGGTTTGTTTGTGTGTGTGTGTGGTGTGTGTTTGGTGTTTTTTTTTTTTTTTTTTTTTTTTTTTAACCATCTGGCAACCCTATGGGCAAGCTGGGCAGTTGCCTGGGGCTGCCAGTTGGTTAGGACCTTCACTGTAAGAAATTATCACTAAGGTCAGTAAAGGCACTAGGATCTCCAACTGAAACTTCTCATGGAGAAATCCCTCAGACAGTTTTCAGAACTGGAGTCTCACACTCCACCTTCCACAGTGATTCCCGACAGCAGCCTCAGATCAGGGTCCCCTCTTCCTCCTTCTCTGGACCCACCAGCAAAGAAGCCTACTTACCAGAAACAGCAGTCTTTTCCACAAAGTGACTTGCCTTCAAAGAAACAGTCTTCCAGGGCATAGTCTGCCTCGGTACTGATAGTACCATCCTCATCTGATTGACAGGCATCAGGCATGTCCAGGCAGACAAGTCCCAAGGGACTAAGCATTGAAACAGCTGTGTCCTCTATCTGACTAAATCTAAGAGCTAAACACTTGCCCCAGCACCACTGGCAACACAGGTGACCACAGTGCCGATATTGCAGCAGTCGCTTAAACAACTTCCCATGCTTGTGACACTGACCGTGACCACCCCTTACTGACGTCATTGCCAAGCTTCATGGTGCTGCACTGGCTCATATCCCACATGGACCTAGCTAAACTTTGGTACCAAGCACTCCATTTTTTGGTACTGATGCCCCCCTATGTACTGGGGGGCCTAGCAGATAAATGACATCAGCCAGATCGGCTCCTTCTTTTTCAAGCCGCAACAAAGAGGAGGAAGACGTAATCAGCTTTTCTCGTCAGCATCCCTCTCCAAAACAGACACCACAGCCACAAACACGCAGCTACCAGGGCAAGCATAGTAGCCATTCCCATATCTTCCACCCATCCCTCTCCCTACAACTTGGCCAGGATGGGACAAATGAGCCTTGTACAGAGCCCAACAGTCCAATTCTACAGTACCCCAGGCGGTAATCTCACAGCCTTAGTCACCATACGCTCTGCCCCTACCTGAAGCGCAACAAGATGACTTTGCTGACATAGAGGAGGTCCCTGAAGGTGACAACATCACTCCTACACGTCATCATTGGGAAAATCATGCCTCACCTTCTAACACAGGGAACAGTTTCAGTTCTTTCCAAGACCTCTTCAAGAGGGTAGCAAATTCACTGGACATTTTACTGGCCGAACTGCCTGAAACCATTTCTTGACTCTGCCAAAACCATGGCCAGATCCTTAACAACAACAAGTTGTGATATACAGAACATGGTGGCTCCACCTCTCTGGTTTCCCTGAGGAGACACAGAATCACAGATGACAAAATCAAGACCACCCTGTAGCATCCCAACCCTCGCCATTTTGCCAGATGTTTTGAGTAATTGGTCCAGGTTTCGACGCCTCCTGTTTGCTACCACTCCACCTTTATAGACCTTCCATACTACCTGGTCTGGAAACCTATTACAACAGACAAATGGGTACTGGAAATCATTTTCCAAGGTTACTCTACCTCTTTCCTCTCTGCCCCACCTACCCAACATCCTTCCTGTGAGATCCCTTTACAACAGGAGAGACAGCACCTGCGTCAACTAGGAACAATAGAGGTGGTTCTTCATAGCACAAGGGAATGGGATTCTACTCCCAATATTTTCTAATCTCCCAAAACGACTGGGGAATGGAGGCCCATCTTGGACTTAGGTCAACTAAACAAGTTGGTAAAGAAATAAGATTTCAGACAAGTTTGGGAAACAGATTTCAGCACTACAACAAGGGTATTGGTTGTGTTCCCTCGACCTATGGGATGCTATTTTAATATTGCAATGCACCTGTACACAGGAGATTACTGTGCTTCACCCGCCACAACCACCATTATCAATACTGTGTGCTACCGTTTGGCCTAGCCATGGCCCCTAGGGTCTTTTTAAAAGTTCTGACAGTAGCAGTTGCTCACCTTCAACAGTCCAAGAGTCATGATATTTCCCTATCTGGACTGCCACATAACTACTCTGTTCCTTCAAAAGGCAGTAGTAAGCGCAGACCTCACAGTCAATCTCTTCACAACCCTGGGCTTCCAAATAAACTAACAAAAGTGGCATCTCATCCCTGCATAACAATTGGAATTCATTGGGGCTGACCTGAAATGCAAGCACAAATGAAACTCCCACATCATTGCTTTGTAGCCCTGATTACTCTGGCCACAGCTATTATCAAGAGCCCATAGGTATGAACCAGATGATGTCTGCAGTGGCTTGGACCTATATGTCAGCAACGATGTTCATTGTAAAACATGCCAGACTTCATATGCATTGCCCCAAAGGATGGCTTTGTACTTGCTTTATCCCCCACAGTATTCCTTAAACAAGTCCCTCAATGTTCCAAACAGTCAAACGCTCTCTCAAATGATGGTTACAGCTCCAAAACCTATGTACGGGAGTGTTATTCCAACAGAGGCCTTCCACACTTATGCTCACTACAGACACTTCTCTAGAGTGACAAGGTGCACATCTCAACAGCCACACCATGCAGATTCGATGGTCATTGCACAAAACATCATCTCACATCAATGTACTTGAACGTTGTGCAGTCAGAAGTGCTTGTGAGCACTTCCTCCAAATCATCTGCAATAGGTCTGTTAAGGTACTCACTGACAGCATGTTATGTATGTTTTACATTAACCATCCAGAAGGTGCACGTTCATACCCCCTGTGTGTGGAAGCAATAAACCTCTGGCAATGGTACGTAAATCATGGAACAGATGTCTCAACAGCTTACCTCCAGAACACTGGACTATATATTAGAAGTAAAAAACAGGGACTTGCCAACAGCTCTGTAAGAGTGCACCTCACTGCAATTTCAGGTAAACGTAACATGATAGAAGTCCACGTGCTCTTTGTATGCCCAGCCACAAAACACTTTCTGAAGGGACTAAACCATGTCTTCGTCCCTTAAAATAGCCACTTCCATTATGAGATCTCAATATGGTCCTCCAGACCTTCACAGAAGAACCTTTTGAGTCCATAGCCATCTGTTCCTTACTGCACCTCTCAGTAAAAGTCACCTTTCTTATTACAATCACAACTGCCAGGATGGTCAGTGAAATAGCCACCCCAATAGCAGATCCCCCATATAGAGAATACACCCTAAATTCCTCCACAAAGTTGTATCATCCTTTCATCTTAACCAATCCATTAACTAACTTGTCTTACACAGCTGGCCTCCACAGTCTGGAGGTGCAAAAAAATACTCTCCTATTACCTAGAAAGGACAGGATGGTTCAGAAAATGCCACAGTCTTTCTCTCCATTGCAGAACAGTCAGAGGAAAAGCCATCTCCAATCAGAGACTCTCACAGTGGATATCACTCTGCATCCACCAATGCTACTCAAAGAACAACATTCCTACTCCTCCCTCTGCTTGCACGCACTCCACTAGGGCAGTGGTCACCTCTACAGCATTCTTACCAAGTGTGTCAATACCAGACATATGTAGAACAGCCACATGGGCTTGAGTACAAACATTTACCATTCCATAGAAAAACAGGACACACACAGGACACACAATTTGACTTGGCTGTCCTCTCATATTTATATGCAACTTTCAAAGCCCCTTCTTCCATAAAAACAAAATCCTTAGTCACCTACAGTAGAGAATACAGCCTCCTCAAAGAAGATGACGCTGTTGCTCCTCTTGTGCAGTAACTGACATTCTTGAAAATGGTTGTCTCTGTGGGTGCTCCACGAGTGTCCCCTCTGCCTCAGAGTCTCAGTTAGGGATGTGAACATGTACATGGCTAACTTATGAGCTTGGACTCTCCTGCCCCTCCCCCCCAGCTGTAGTTACCCACAGTTGTCCCCGTCCCCCGCCCCTGGTGACACCCCTCCCCTGCTTTCTCTATCTGCCATTGTTCAGAGGCGGGGGCAGAGCTGATGTGCATGGGAGCTGGATTTTAAGCGGTGCTCATGGGGAGCCAGCTTTTAAGCTGGCTTCCCACACATGCTACCTCCTGCAGAGCTGCCTGCCACCCCTCTGCTTCCCCCCGTGCTGCTGCTTTCCACAGAGGTAGCAGTGGGAGGGAGAGGGAGGCAGGAGGCATTGCAAGTGGGGAGCCAGCTCTCTCAGAGCCACGCCCCTCCCGCCTCCCACAGAGGCAGCAGAGGAGGGGATTAGGCAGGAGTGGGGAGCCAGCTTAAACACTGGCTTCCGTGTGCCCTCACATGTAAACATGTAACTCCTGAAAAATTCAGTGGTTACACATTTACAAAAATACACACATTTTAACCTCCCTAGTCTCAATATATTTCTCCTGGGTAGAGAAGGAACAGAGGGATGGTTGACAGCATGCACCAGTTGAACACTTGCAGTGCCATGAGACGGCACTACATGCCCTGCCACTGTGTGTGCAGGGTACTACTGCTGTAAATCTCCAACTATAAGCACAAGGTGCCGTAACACCTATAGTGGAGAACCCACAGGGACAACTATCTTGAAGAACATCAGTTGCTGCACAAAGTGAGTAGCTCTCTTTTCACTTGCTTGGATCCAAGAACTAACAGGTTTCTCTGTAAGCTATTTTCACAGTGGTTCCCAGAGCTTTATCAGTGCTGCAGTCAGGAGATGTGTTTGTAGCAGGTATAGACATTCCTGAACTACCTTTGATGCTTTCAGTCATGTACTTCAGGGTATTTCTTACACTACATTCTGGAGGTTTGTTTGCAAAATATGTAGACACATCTGAGCTTCCTTTTGATATAGTTAGACCAGTGTTTCCCAAATGGTGTTCTGCGGAACCCTGGGGTTCTGTGAAGTGAAAATAAGGGATCCGCGAGTAAATTCCATTACAAGAACATTTTATGATTAAAAAAAATTAAGAATTTATTAATTTTGTTGAAAACAGTTTTCATTTGTGTTTGCCACGATAAATGTTCCTGTGTAATGCCATCTTAGCCAGAGAGTGGGGACGATGATGTCACTACTTAGCGCTGCACGTGCAGTCAGTGATGCAATCGCCTGTTATATACCATATATAACACTGTTATTAGGGGTTCTGCAAAATTCTTTCAAGTTTAAACGGGTTCCATGGCCAAGTAAAATTGGGAAACACTGAGTTAGACCAATTAACAATAGTGAAATTGTGGCAATACAAGATGTTGCATGTGCCAGGGCTACACTGCTATTGCTACTTGAGCTCACCTAAATCAGGATGCACCAAAGGTACCTCAAATATGTCTACATAAATTGGTCACACCTTCTGATTGTAGTGTAGACATACCCTCAAACATGACTCAAGGCATCTTAATGTAGCTACGTTATTTCCTTACCTGTAGATAAATTCTGTTAGCACCATTCTAGAGATTAGCATTTGTAGCACCACTTAGGACACTCAGGTCCCATTTAAACAAATGGAGTTTCAGTGCTTTGCCAAAAAGCAATGGTCTTAAACACGTGTTTCTGAGCAAGGGTGTAAATGTTCTTCTGAGTTGGGGCATCTTACACTTGCTGCTTTGAGGAGCTGCTGCTGCTGCTCTTTCATAACAAGTTGCCTAAAAATCAAGCAACTTCCAACAAAATGAGTAAGTATAACTGCAGAATGTAGAGGCTGTATTAAGGAGTCTGAAGTAATCAGTAACATGATTTAAATATATTTTGTGCTATTCTGAAAAGATATTTAAAAATAACACTAAGTTTTTCATGTTTAGAATCATGTACAGAGAAATGAAGGATTCTGATAAAGAGAAAGAGAATGGAAAAATGGTAAGACTAATTTTGGTACTCTTACTAACCATTATGTTGTGTAGCTGTTTGAATTGTAACAAAACAAGCCATTGCTATTTGTGAAATGTGCTAACGTAATTCATAAATATTTAGAAGATATGAATGAAAAGTTTTGTACGTGCAAGTTCCTAAAGAAACTGTGTATAATGCCTGTGAAATTTTTAGGACTTTACAATCAGGAAAAAACAACTTTTGGTGGTTCCTGTTGTAGGGTTGCTGGTCAATAGAGCATGTGGAACAGTACCTTGGAACTGACGAATTACCAAAGAATGACTTGATAACCTACCTGCAGAAGAATGCAGACTCAGCTTTCCTGCGCCACTGGAAATTAACTGGCACTAATAAAAGTATTAGGAAGAACAGAAATTGTTCTCAGCTCATTGCTGCATACAAGGTCTATTTCCTCATCCAAACTTCTTTCTTTGGCGGGGGGAGGGGGATAGACAGCTATGGAATGGCTGCTTGTTTTGTTTTGCAGCTTTGAAGATGGTTGAGGATGAGAGGTATGAAATGGTGAGGCTGTATGGTTGATGTGTGTATGAAAATGAGAGGCTGTATGGTTGATCTGCCAACATCAAGTTAGTCTTTGTTGTTTCCGTTTCTTTTGTATGCCTTTCTGTCAGGAGCATTAAAATTAAAAAGCAACCAGATAATAGACTGGCTCACACAACTGTTTGAAATTTAAAAAAAATTAATTCTCTAAAAAGCTAAACGCAGTAAACATTTTTGTTCATAAAATGATTAATTAAGTTTGATGCACAGCTGTAAAAATACTAGTCTGTATATTTTCATTCTAATAACCCTTTTTACAGGATTTTTATGAACATGGATCAAAGTCTGGATTGAGCCAGGGAGTCATTTCCACTCTTCAGAATGCTGACATTCTTAGTTTGGGAAGAGAACAACCTCAGGCCAAAGCTGGTAGTGGGCAGAATTCCTGTGGTGTGGAAGATGTTTTGCAGTTACTCCGTATTCTGTACATAGTTGCAAGTGACCCTTACTCAACACGAACTTCTCAAGAAGGTTTGTAAGTAACCTAACATGGTTTATTCAGCATGTTACTGAAAACAAAATAAACAATTTCTGTTCATATTTTCAGAAGGAGATGAGCAGCTTCAGTTTAATTTTCCACCAGATGAATTCACAAGCAAAAAAATCACCACAAAAATTCTGCAACAGATTGAGGTAAACATAATGAAATACTAATTATATTCTGATTGCTTTGGTTGTATGAGTTTAATAGCTGTTTTGGTCATTTAGACTTCTGGATTCTTTTGCCCTTATTTGTCACATAGGTACATTTATTTCCCTATTTTTAAAATAATTAGCCTTTTTTAAAGCAATACATTCTAACCAATCCGGATATAAAATATGGTAGAAAAAGGATGCTAATAATATTAAATACAAATAATATTGAATACCCTCCAGCCAAGAAAAATACGTCAGCTAACCCTACTAAAATGGATAATCTCCTAGCTGGCACAGTCAATTTATAAGACTGCATTCTTCTTTTGCTTATATTTGTGTAACTTTTTGATGGCATGCCATTGCATAGATATAATTCCTCTGAAGACAAAAGCATTGCAGTGGTGTAACTGAGAGAAGGAATCTGTATTACTGATGCTATTGAGAACAAGAAAGAACTTGATATTTAGATCAGACTGAGCTTGTAAGACTCACACTTAGAAAATCCACCTTTTTGTATGTTGACCGATCAAACTTAATAGTAAGTTTCTGATGCATAATAAAAATGAAAGGTGAAGATATGCTAGTCTTGAAGAGTGGAACACACATCTAATAATTCTGACATTTCTGAGCCTTAAAAAAAATCTTCAGTTCCTCCACTCTTTTTTGTGTGTGTCCTTTAAGGTCAGTCAAAGTGTGTGTGTGTGTGTGTGTGGGGGGGGGGGGGGGGGTTAAAGTTTTCATGGTCTTTTGAAGAACATCCAAGTACTTACATTATCTATCCTCTGCTTAATCATTGATGCAATATTAACAGGGCTTGACAAATCACTGAATCTACTCACCATGGTGAGTAGATTTCAGCTGGTCGCCCCGTTCACCGGCGGCACGCGCATGCGCAGTACAAGTCTTGCGCATGCGCACCACAGGGCTGGTGAGTAGGTTTCGCTGCCATTTGTCAAGCCCTGATTATTAAGCACATTAGGAGAAACTGTTCTTATGGCAGAAAAATGTTGGTCCTTGATACTACTTTCCCACCCTTTGTCGCTTGGCATTCTGCTGCACTCAGAAGGCAGTATTTTTATAGCCAAAAATATTGGGAGATAACCAATCTGGGAGATGACATATGGGCTGATAATCTGCTTGTCTGCCCTGCTACTCTGACCTCTTTGCAATACCCCAATGTTGATAGATGTCCCAGCAGTTCTTTCTGTTTCTCAGTGACTGGTTTGCCCTCCGATGTCTTTATATCGCACTCAGAGTCCTTGAAACTTCACCAACCATCACATTCACTGATTTTTTTAAAAATGATTTTTAACCTGGGAGAAGTAAAAAGTCAGTTCAGAGGTGACCTTCAGTGCTATGCATCAGTTGATCATGTTGCTTGGAAATGTGACCTAGTGTTTTAAACGATTACTTCCCTGTTAAATTACAGGAACCGTTGGCACTAGCAAGTGGAGCTTTGCCAGATTGGTGTGAACAGTTAACTAGCAAGTGTCCATTCTTAATACCTTTTGAAACTAGACAACTATATTTCACATGCACAGCATTTGGAGCATCAAGGTAAGAGACATGACCATATCAGAATGAATATATTTTGAGATGCCTTGAATGTTTAATTAGGTTTTACAGTTCACTTTGACCTCGTTTAGCACGAAAAATCATAGGAGTGTGTTTTTCTTTGCAGATTTAAGGAGTTTTCAAAATAAATTTAATTTGTAAGAAAAGGAGAAAATCTGAGAGTGTTTAAGATTTTAATTACAATTATTTATTTATGCATTGGGCCAGGTGGGTGGCCTTTCTGTGGCTTGATGTTCCATAGGAAACTTCATTTAGATCACCAGCATGTCAATTTAGTTTGCACCTGTACTGTAGCTGGCAGGCTGTGCTTAATTTCAACACAGACCACATTGGTAAGCATTGTTGTAAGACAGGATAAACATTTAAGATACATTTGTGAATTTAGTTGTATGTAATGAAAAGAACAAAGTGTCATTGCCACTGTACTAGCAGAGACTAATTTTTAATACTCAGGAACATTCCTACAACTTAGTTTATATATGACACATACTGCATCATGCTACAAAGGTTTTATTGACATTAGTTTGGGATGATCTGCACAACTCTGTCGAAGTTTCATCAATAAAAATTGATGCCCATACTATGCCAGTATAGTATCCTCTGCTGCCCCTAGCATTTCCTGTACTGAGCACAAGAAAGAGGGAAAAGAAGACTTAGGTTCTTTTATCAGTTTCTGTTTATATATACTCATAATATTTTGTTTCTTAACATGCTGACATTGATCCTTCAGGGACATAGTGTGAAACAGTGAGACTGCACATTTTCTCTGCCTAATGAAAAAAGCACCCTTTTTTCTAGCTCCACATTGCCATGAATTCTCAAAGTTTACATTTTGGTATTTTTATAGAATAGTAATACTTAGAACAATGATACGTAGACTAAGCCTAGCAAGCCACAAGTGACTTTTTAATGCATCTCCTACAGCTCTTTGAAGCATGTGATATGAATACCGTGATTGAATTATTAACTAGTCACGGTGCTTTTACTATTTTGTTAACCAATTGTAGTTGATGAAATAATTTTTGGTCAGTCATATTGCTGTGAGAAAAATGCTTATATCTAGCTATAAAATATAAAACTAGTAAATGAAACAATGAATTCACACTACTGTAGCTCTTCTGGGAAATGCTAATGACTAATTTGGTTCCTGAACCACTAAGGTCTTTTCTGTTAAGCTATATAGAAAAGCTTAATTATGAACATCATAGGTACAATTTTTAGGGAGAAGGCAGAAACTCTTTTCAGTTCAGCTGATGAATGTGGTTGCTCTTTGAAGTTGTGCAGAGATCTGGAATATTGAAATAACTCCTTCTTAGACGGTTAAGTAGATTTGTGATAAATTGCACCATTTTGAGAAACTACACAAGCATGTGAATCATATCACATGGCTCTTAATCTATGCATTTGTGTGCCTTGTTCAATGCATGTAATACAAGATAAATGTTTTACTGTGCTCTTTGAGTAAAAAGACATTTTGCAGAGCATACTCATGCAATTTATTCTAAATACTTAATATATTATTCAAACTATGGAGGCTTTCACAGCATTAAAAAAAAATTAAAGTTCTCAGTACCCCTGTGGGATGGATAGATTTATACAAATGTGTTTTAAGTGACTTGCCTACAGCTGAAAAAGCAAGCAAGTGGGTTAATTAGGGGAGTAGTTTGTTGTTGTAAAAGCAAGTAAGTGGGTCAATTAGGGAGTAGTTTGTTTAATTTTATGAGAAAATTTTAAAGAAAAGCTTTTGGCTAACTGTTTGTAGTAATTGAAGGTGTTCATGTTTAATTGGTAACAACTTAAAAAATTGAACAGTTCTTGTGAAGAATTTCCCTGTGAAATTTTAAATGTTTAAGAAAATTGTGACACAAATTACTTGATTTTTTTTTTTAATCCTTGACACTTATGTTTTTACTTTTTTCTCTTAACTACAGGTGGGAATGACAGTGTTTCAACCTTATTTGTGCATTTTCTGGCTTGACAGTTGGTTACAGAATTGGATTGTCACATAAAATACGCATCTTTGACCAGTATAATGTATACTTATTTCCCAGACACAATTTGAGTTTTAACTTGTGTGTGCTTTGAAAACTTCAGATATAAAGCACTACTGTATGTGCAAAGTATTATTACTCTTTATTTACTCCCACTGCAGTTAGTAGCAGTTATACACTCAGATTCAATGTTATAAGTGTTGTGTTTTGCTATATTGTTCATTTCACACCAGAAGTTGATGCATTATATTAATGCAAAATGAATTGTTATGTCTTTGAATTTATAAAGCAAGAGGTGTGTATCTAAACATTCTAGGTGCCTCTGAAAATATTTAGAAATGCAACAAATCAATACAGCACATAACATGGCTTAACAACATGACTTTCACACTCACTTGTCTCAGGTTTCCCATGAATGAAATACATTAATTTATAATTTTAAGGAATATCTATAATTTTTTTTGTTACCAGGGCAATCGTATGGCTACAGAACAGACGTGAGGCCACGGTTGAACGGACAAGGACCACAAGTACTGTGCGACGGGATGATCCAGGAGAGTTCAGAGTTGGACGCCTCAAACATGAAAGAGTGAAAGTTCCACGAGGTGAATCCCTGATGGAATGGGCTGAAAATATCATGCAGATTCACGCAGACAGAAAGTCTGTTCTAGAGGTAAAATACATCCTCCCTAGCAGAGTAGTTTTAAAAAACTTTTATGGAAGGCATCTATGATATAGTTCAGGGGGTCTGTAACCTATGACCCCAGAACCAAATGTAGCTCAGTACAGAACCAAATATGGTTCTTCCGTCATCCCCAAAATACATGCGACTTTTTAAATTAAAACGAAAAATTCAAAATTTTAAAAATGATTTACTCATGTAGCTTGAATGTGTGCATAAAGCTGGATTTGGCCAATAAAGAAATATGTGAAAAGATGCAGCAATATAAGTCCCATTATATAAAGTCTGTGAGTACAATGTTTCATTCAGGCTATTATTAGTGATTATGTCAATTATCAGTAATATTAAGTGGTATATTTTCAGGCATTCTTATTAGGCTCTCTGTTGGCCACTTGTTCTGAATTTTGATGTAGTTTGGCTCTTCGGTTTGAAAAGGTTGCCAATTTCTGATGTAGTTAGTGGACAAATGAGTTGTTCATTTCTTTTCTTCTACTATTTCTTTTTATTCTTAACTTTGTGTATTTCAGGTGGAGTTTTTAGGAGAAGAAGGAACAGGCCTGGGGCCTACATTGGAGTTCTATGCACTTGTGGCAGCAGAATTCCAGAGGACGGAACTGGGAACTTGGCTTAGTGATGATGATTTTCCAGATGATGAATCACGTCAGGTATGGATCATTTTTACTTGTGGCTATTCAGAGAAGAATAAATATTACATGGTAATAAAAGTAGCTCTTGCAAGTCTTGAGTCCATGTGTTATAGGCAAGTCTGGTAGTACCACTTATTATCAAGGCTGCCTGATACTTCCTGTGATGATGATACTCTCTTTTGATGCTTATAATTATGTCCAATTTTAACCAAATAGACTGAAATTTTCTATCGTTAGGGTGACTACTTTGTATTGATTTGGGGAGAAGAGGGTGGGAAGGGGGACACTTCAGCTAAAATCACTCAGCTGTTTCAGAGAACAAGATGAAGTAAAAATATATTTATTTTGTCCATGCTAAGAAATTCTCCTTGTTGATGAGAAGCTCTGGTGCCTTCATTCTAGCATTATCTAACTATTGAGTGCTTGACTTTCATACTTGAGCTTTTAATGTAGGTTGTGTGTGTAATTATGTTGATGATGTGAGCTGAGAGAACATAGGATTCAGATTGCTCTTCTGCTTTTGCTGTATTTAGGTTGCTGTGTATTCACAAATACCATTACAATATTGAGTGTAATATCTACATTTGAACTGGCAATGAAAACTATAATTGTATTGGACTTCAAAATGTTTTACATTTGAGTAGACCACTTCTATAGATTTGTTAAATTGAAGGATGTTTATAAAATGTTTTTCTTCTGAGAAGGTAAATAATAGACCAATATAAACATAGTGTATATATTTAAAATTACCTTGCACAAAGCTTCAATTCTCTCCCCCCCCCCCCTTTTTCCTTCAAACCAGGTTGATATTGGAGGTGGATTAAAACCCCCTGGATACTATGTACAGAGATCATGTGGACTTTTCACAGCACCATTTCCACAAGATACTGATGAACTTGAAAGAATAACCAAACTCTTTCATTTCCTTGGAATTTTCTTGGCTAAATGCATTCAGGATAACAGACTGGTGGATTTGCCTATTTCTAAACCTTTCTTTAAACTCATGTGTATGGGTGACATTAAAAGTAATATGAGTAAATTGATCTATGAGTCACGGGGTGACAGAGACTTGCACTGCACTGAAAGCCAGTCAGAGGCTTCTACAGAAGAGGGACATGATTCATTGTCAGTGGGAAGTTTTGAAGAAGACTCCAAATCAGAATTTATCCTTGATCCACCAAAACCTAAACCCCCTGCTTGGTTTAATGGAATTTTAACATGGGAGGACTTTGAATTAGTAAACCCACACAGAGCCAGATTTTTAAAAGACATTAAAGACCTTGCAGTTAAAAGACGTCAAATTTTAAGTAACAAAGGCCTTTCAGAAGATGAAAAGAATACAAAACTACAGGAATTAATGCTGAAGAATCCCTCAGGTTCTGGACCTCCACTTAGCATAGAGGATTTAGGGTAAGAGAATTAATTTTCATATTTATACATACATTTGTACACACAGTACTGCATAATGGAATTACTAATATCTATGTGTACATTCAGAAAATGAAGATTTCGGTTGCATTTCTGAACCCTGCTGTGATATTTTTAATTAAAAGTAGTGGTGCCATCATAGGTTGGTTAATTACATTCTGTATCCTTAAAATCTTACATAGTGTCAGCTTGAAAATGTTATTTCAGTTCCCATATTAAATTATTACTGAGGACTATGCATTCCTTCTGTGTGGACCCCAGAACTGACTCCATTTCATTGGTGGATGAAATCATAACTTTGTTGGGGTTAGGGATGTAAAATCCTGTTTAATTGGCTAACCAATTAAAGGGGCTGAGTGGGGGGGGGGGCTGCTTCAGGTGGGGAAAGAGGCTGCTCCGTGGGACGCAGGCCAGGGCACCCCACAGGCAGGGAGCTGCTCCAGCCCCACTAGTTAACTGGTTAAATGGTCAAATCCCTAATTTTGATATGGTTTGTGAAGCTCTTTACTAAGAAAATAAAACATGAAGCATATTTATGATGTATTTTTGAAACATCCTTTATGTAGCATTAACTGATAATACCTTTATTATGATTGTATTTTTTAAAAAGCTTAAGACCAAATATATACTGTTTATATTTATTTTGGAACCCAGACTCCATAGTGATTTACACAGGTTTTCTATGAATATAAATTAACATGTCAGGTTTGTGAGAGAGAGCAGAGTCCACAATATTAACACACATTCTACGGATTCCAGAATCTTGTATATTTTCAGTCCTGCCACAGGATTGGCACAGGCAAATGCCTGCAACACAATCATATTCCCATTGACTGCGGAGAGGTTGCATGAGTGCTAAGGGGGTATATCCATGCTGAGCCTTTTGCAGAGCCAGGCCCTAAATTCCTAGAAACTTGAGTGGCTTCATGCTACTGTTATTATTAACTCTGGAAATATTGGGAATGTTTGTTTCTCTTTGTATGATTTTAAAAACAGGTTTCAAAATTCAGTTATAAAGGTATTTTATGTTTAACTGTTGGAACACTTGTCAAAAGAGTAGAAAAAGTGAACAATATGTGTAAATACAGAAATCCATTGAAAAAAATCTTTTTTTATCATGTAGTCTATTGCATAGCTTTCTAATATGGTGTCAGCATACACATCCTTATATAAAATGATCCACCAGCTGTTTTCATGGTAGTGAGAGAAGACACTATCCTTTTTTAGACGACAAATCTAATGTTTGCTGCAAGAGCAGCCACTGATTTGAATAATCTATTAATATGTGTCCTTTTATTTTACAGTCTGAATTTCCAGTTCTGCCCATCATCCAGAGTATATGGGTTTACAGCTGTGGATCTCAAACCAAATGGTGAAGATGAGGTTAGGAAACAAACCTCCTTACAAGATTTTAACAGTATTCCATCTCAGCAATGTTTAATGCATGATTGAATCTCGTATATTTTCTCTCTAGATGGTAACTATGGATAATGCAGAGGAGTATGTGGAGTTAATGTTTGACTTCTGCATGCAGACTGGCATACAGAAACAGATGGATGCATTCAGAGGTAACTTCATTATAGCACATTATGTGCACGTTTAACTGGATACATTGGCATCCAAAGCCACAATTTTAAAAACAAACTGCTTGTGGTTTTAAAAAAAAGGTTCCTAACCACTACCAGTGTTAGTCAATATAGAAATGGAAATACTGACACATTTTAAACTCTCCGACATATACTATTGTGGCGTATGCTGTTGTCAACACGTATACACACAAGTCCCAGTTCTAAGGCAAGCACCAGTCGTTTAAGAGTAGATGATTTATTCAATTTACCTAAAAACTTTTTTTTTTTTTTTTTTTTAAAAGAGAGATGGCATAGCAAGCAGTTGAACGAGGCAGACTGTAGCATTCACTATAATATTGGCCTTTTGTAAATTGTGGAAAATCATGGTGCCAACCAAGTTTCAGACTGCTGCCATTATTAACTCTTGCTTTAAGTTTCATAATCCTATTTCTTCATTGGATTTAAAGAATCATAGTTTAAAAACATTAGTTCTGATTTAGTGTTCAAAAGTTGAAATTATTGTAGTTATATTCTTGTGACTGTATCTTTTTACCTATATCTTTATAAATTAAGATGGTTTCAATCGAGTCTTCCCAATGGAAAAACTGAGTTCCTTCAGCCATGAGGAAGTTCAGATGATTCTTTGTGGAAATCAGTCACCATCTTGGGCAGCTGAGGATATCATTAACTATACGGAACCTAAACTTGGCTATACACGAGATAGGTGACTATTTGTCTAACTTTGCTTTTCACATTGCTAAAGAAATGTGTAACGACAACATCTGCATGAAGATAGTAAAATGCAGGGACTGCTGATCAGCGTGAAGACTATGTGGAACAAGTGTCATAGTGGATGTACTCTTTGTATTTCTCCAATAGATAATTTTAATTCCAGAGAAAGAGGAGTTTGTTGTGGTAAAAAAGCAGAAATATGAGAGTAAAACAATCAAAAGAGTAGACTAACAGAATCATGATTCCTTTCCTGTATCCTTTAGAGATGACATTAATTTGATGTAGGCTCATTCTGCTTGCAAGTATGAGAGCTTTGCCAGAATATACTGGCTGATGCACTGCTGGTATATTGTCAGCGTGAAGTTCATTAATTCTCCTTATTGATATAAAGGAAGTGGGAATGTCTCTTTGTAGGGAACCAGCATTTAAAACAGTGTCTGTAGAGACATTGGGGGAGAAATTTTAGGCTGAAGCTTACATTTTAGTTGAGTTACCAGTAATGTGAAAACACAGCAAGTGAGCAAGTTTGTACCCTAAAGGTTGAATTCTCAGTTACACAAATGCCCGTTTGCACAACTCCAGTGATGTGAAATGACTTTAAAGGACGCTTTGTGTAACTGAGACAAGGTCCAATGTGTATGGATTCTATTAAGAGCAGGCTTGGAACTCTACTTGACTACCACTTTACACATAAGGAATAAATGTAGTCCCATTAATTCCTTCTTCAAGAAGTGATATGTCCGCCATACGTTTTGTCATATAACATTTGGCAAAGAAATGAAAAAAATAGATCATTTCTTCTTTTTCTTATAAATGTAGGCTGCTTTAAGAAACTAGCATGAATATTTTAAACAGTTGCCATTTAAGTTTCTCGAAAGTCATTGGTTTTAATGTCTCATCTTACAAAACTCTCTTCCCTTCATCACATTTTGTTGATGTTCATATATTCTTATTTTTTTTTAGTCCTGGATTCCTTCGATTTGTGAGAGTTTTGTGTGGTATGTCTTCAGATGAAAGAAAAGCATTTCTCCAGTTCACTACTGGCTGTTCAACACTCCCACCAGGAGGACTGGCTAACCTACACCCCCGGCTCACTGTTGTACGCAAGGTATAGGCTCTTCAGGGTACCTCTCAACTTAAGCTTTTTTCTCCTCACAAAAGAAGGCTGCCACTTAAATAAAACTCACTCTTAATCTTATACTTCCTCATCAACATTCACTATTTTGTTAGCCTTTCAGTACTAAATTCTACTTCAGCTCTTGTGTGATTTTGTACGCTCACAAGTATTCTCATAAAAAGGAACTAAGGAAATATGTACACAAACTAGGTACACTTTGTCTGTTTGATTACCCTCATCCTTTGATATTTCACTATTTTATATATGAGGTAGAGCTGAGTGGGAAACAGTTTTCCCATCTTGTGAAAATTTTCAGAGGTTTCAAAAAATAGCCCAGTGGGTGAGGAAATCACAGATGTTGGATGCTTAGGTTCAAGTCCTCGCTCTTACCTGATTTAGAGTAGGGACTTGGCTTTCCCAGATGTGTACTCTAAACTCTCGCCTATTTGCTATACTGAGGTGGGTTTCTCTCTCTTTGGGTTTGACTACAAGTTCCTGGACTTGGGAAACATTTCCAAAGAGAGTTAGACTGATACATTCGTGCAAAAAATTGCAGTTGTGGCAATTTGGACTTTTCCACATCAACAACAAAACTGTGAGAAAATTCTCAATCAACTCCACCATGAAGTAGATTGTAAATTTGACAGAGGAGAAAGGACCTATTTATTTTTATGTAATAAGTAATATTCATCCTTCCTTATTCTCAGGTTGATGCTACAGATGCAAGTTATCCATCTGTGAATACCTGTGTGCATTACCTTAAGTTGCCTGAGTATTCCTCTGAGGAGATAATGAGGGAGCGTCTTCTAGCTGCTACTATGGAAAAAGGCTTTCATCTCAATTGAACTGCTCCGTGCAACATGGACATGAGAAACTGTTTTTATATTAGTGAAGCCTCTTGTGTTTGTGTGCAGAAAATATGATCTCCACGCTGTGCTCTGATGAGACTTACCTTTTTTCCACCTGTGAGGCTTTAGGAACACATGGAAAAAGTTTGTTAGCTGCTAATGACAAAACAAATCCCTGTAACTACACAGCCAGCAAGTAAATGACACAGAACACTGTGTGATGCTTCAAGGGCTTGCACGACTGGAAATTAAGGTGGTTCGCTTTGACTGTTCCAAAGAGCAGATCTTAAGATTTTCAGTGTTCACTGATATAAATTTCTAAGTGTATTTGTGTAAAGTTTGTCATTTAATACCTTGTACACTACAGTTGCCATCACTGATCCCTGTTTTGCTGGCTTTAAACTAACTGGTCAAAAACTTGCTTCCTTAAATCTTAGAATTAATGGGCATCACAAGCTTTTTCGTTCTTTTTTAATGGTGCCTGCACTATTGGAGTATGCTAGTGGTTTTTGTTTTCATTTGAGGTTTTTTGTTTTTGTTCTTGCATATAATCATGCACAATCTTTTTTTTTTTTTCCTCTTTCAACTGGGAATATATTTTAATTTCTTAAATGCCCTGCCTAAAGATGAAATCCTTAAATGTGGCTCGTGCAGCTCAATAATAAAGCTATTAAAAATAAAAAACACTGGTTCCTGGTGCAAGGCACACTTAAAGCAAGTTTTACTTTTGGTTGTACTTTCCTTGTATATTAAACATTTATTTAACTTGTTGCAGTTTGAAATTTAAAAAAATTTCCAATATGTATGCTCAATAATCATTAAAATGTTTGCAGCGTACAAAAGTGTCTCTGAATATTTCTCTCCTCAATTGTAAATACATAAACTAAACATCTTTATTTTAACTTGATCAACTGCAAGTATCCTGAAAAAATTGGTTTGTTTTTCTAAGTATAAAAAAATAGGAATCGGGGGATAAGAGCAAAGTGGTCTGTTCATTAGCTTGTCTGTTGAATAAGCAATGGTATTCAGATATGCAGGGTAACTTTCTGAGAACTGGCTTGGCACATATTAGTAGTGCTGCACAGTGTCTTTGGTATTTTTCAGATATGATATGAATGATACTAAGTTTGCGTATGTCATCAGAGTGAGTGACTGTACCCCCCAAGAGGCAATTGATTAAACTTTTTTGAGGGTGCAATGGTTGTTGTAGTAGTCAGTAACTACTTACAAAGGTGAAGGAAATGAGATATTAATGCTTTTACTGGAAGTATCCTGAAACAATGAAAAGCTTACAAGAAAAATGCCTATTTCTCAGTCTTCTCCATATATCAGTCTTCAACGGGGGTGTTTCCTATTTCCAGATTGACTGCAGGCACACCAGGTCTTATTTGCTCTGAGCCTGGCATTGGGATCTCAGAAAAAACTTTCCAGAACTCTAGGTCTCTAACCAGCACACACAGTAACTCCAGTGCTCCTTTTTGGAAAAGTGTTTCACAGGGTTATTGAGATACTTTTTAACTGTTTCCTCATTGATTTGAGGGCTTCTTCCTCAAAACTACTACACTTGTGCCCAGAAAGAAAAATTTTAGGAGAGCTTGAATACCAGCCTCTCTCCTTCCCAATCTCCCCTCAGAAATGACAGACAGAAAGCAGACAATAGGAAACCAGATTGTGTGTGGGCAAGATCCATGCCAAGATGGTTGAGCATGGCTCCCACTGGTGTAGTGACGCAGTTCAGTAGGTCGTCTGAAAGCTCCTTTTAGGGTTGCCAGGTGTCCGGTATTGACCCGGACAGTCTGGTATTTTTGCCTCCTGTCTGGTTTAAAAAAAAAAAAAAAAAAAAAAAAATTCAGAAAATACCAGACACCTAAAATGTCTGGTATTTTCTGATTTTTTTTTTTCCCCCAGCCTGGAGGCGAAAATCCTGGGTGCTTACCGGGTTCTGCAAGGGAGCTGTCTGGCTCAGCGCAAGGAAGCAAGATGGCGGGCAGCTGCTGCTAGCTTATTAGGGCCAAAAAGCCTCAAAAGCGTTTCTTAAAGGGGCCATGCTGTTTTCTTTAAATTTTTTTTTTTTTTTTGCTTAACTCTCAGGGTCTTTTTTTTTTTCCCCCAACAACTTTGGTCTCCCCCTTTTGTTTTTCTCAACAGAATTTTTTCCCCAGTGGGTGGTTGTTGGTTTTTTTTGTGTGTGTGTGTGTGTGTGGGGGGGGGGGGGGAGCGGTTCAGTATTTTTGGTTAAACCATCTGGCAGGCCTAGCTCCTTTCCCTGAGTCCAGGGCAAATATCAGTGGCATGGGGGAGGGAGGGAGACACGTTTTCTGGGTAATTTAGCCATTCAGTTAGCTTAGTCTTTTTTCATTTAGTTCTGAATTTTTTAAACCTAACCCTAATAACCTTTCCTGACAATTAAAACTATAGACAGTGGGCCATAGAGAGTCTCCAGGAATGTTAGGGAAACAGGAAGTGAGTTGCTAGGAAAGCCAATAACAATAGACTATGGGCTTTTGAATTGGAAGCAGCAGCTTTTCCTGCTACTGTTGTGTGGCCAGAGAAAAACTTGAAAGGAGTCAGGGAACCAGGCATGGAAAATCTAGCAACATCCATACCTAGGGAAGGACTAAGTCTTGAAGCTAGAGCTATGTAAATAGAACAGGGAATGCTTCATCTGACGCAATCAGGTTATTTTATTTATTTTTGGGTTTGTTGTACTTCTTTGTGATAAGCACATGTAACTATGTAAGGGAGAAGTTGCTTTCCAAGCTGAATTCCAGGGAAGCAAGTCTCTTGGTTTTTAATACTTTTTTCAATTGCTCTGTAACCTCGCGACCAAGCAGTGTTTCACCAATTTTTTTCATAACAATCACCCTTTTAAGAACATGATCAGATTCCTGTGTCTTAAAAGGTGGGAAATTCTGTGTGCACATGCCTAAAACTGCACAGCCAAACTACTAAGAGAAATTAAAATTCCATTTTCAGTTGATCTCAGCAACTGGAATCTCAAGTTCTCTCGAGACAAAGGGTTTAAAAGAGCTTGTGTGTGTGTCTCTGGAAGGAATTCCCAAGTGAGCCTTCCTGGGTTCTCATAGCAGTTTTTGCATTTGGGTGGTGGCAGCGATACAAACCCAAGGCTAGGGAATCTGAGTTTTAACAAAGCCTTTAGTGGTAAGGTATTGCAAAGTCTCTTGCAGGCCCCCACCTTCTGCACCCAGTGTAAGAGTGGGGAACAGCCTTGACACATGGAGATAGGACTCATTTATTAAATCCGTCAGCCTCTTCCCATAGCTTGCAAAGCAAGCAAGCAAGTTTTATTAGAGCTTCCTGAACCTTAGGAAAAGGTAAGCCGCCTTCTGCCCCCAGCAACCACCATAGAGAAGCTCCACCCAGCACATAGATATCTAGATGAGAAAGTATTCCTGCCAAACCTACAAATAGAAAAATAAGATCCTCACAGACTGACTGTAATCTGCTGTATCCACATTTAGACTGGTAACTATAGTCTCTTAATGTGCAGGTCTGTAGATAACTCTGTGAAAATCCCTATATTTCATAGTAAGGCTCTGCTGCACAAGGGTTGATTTGAATAGCACTTTTAACTGTTAACAGAGTACATTTCAGTTTGGAAGCTACTTTATAAACATTTAAAAGTGCTATTCGTCCACTGTGAAATTGTGCCTTCATATTTTTATGGAAATATATTTTTATTGTTGTTTTGGGTAACTCAAAATATGCATGTAACCTGTCATTGGAGAGCTTTTTAATCCCCAGAAATGTGTGTTCTATTTGTCTGCATGTATCATTCCTATATTTGAAGTTAGAAATATGAAAAATAAACGTATTTATTGATCTAGGTATGTTAGCAAAAGCCATTTAGTGGTATTAAGGAGCTTAATGGCCTGGTGCTCTAGGTAATGATTTATGAACAGTCTCGTGCTTACTATAAGACTGGATTAGGCTTGGTACTGCCAAGACATGTAGTATTGCCAACACATTTTGGAATGAGACACTTTTCCATAGGGGTATGAAAGAGTTGCAGCTGAACACAACTTTTGGGAAAAATCTCTAGAGAGAGGGAACTAAACAATGGGAGAGTTGGCAGTTGAGACACCTAGACACCTCCTGATTACCACCAAGAGGACTGCTGGAAACACCTAAGACTGAACATGGAGAAGGATCAGGCCCAAACTAGGATGCTGCCAAGTTCTTGAGAGAGGTGATAAAAACTAATAGGGTAAGGAGTTGCATGTAATTAGTTTCTTAGAATATTAAGCTCAGATGGCGTGTTTTGTTTTATTTTGCTTGTAACTTACTGTGATCTGTCATCACATGCAACCATTTAAATCCTACTTTTTATATTTAATAAGTCACTCTTGTTTGTTTTCAACCCAATGTAAATAATGGTTACTGGGGCAGAGGGTGAGCACTACAGCTATGTATATTTCTTTCACTGATAAAAGAAGCAAACTTTTGAGCTTGCTCTGTAAAAATATTGGGGAGAGTAAGAAGGATTGATTGACCTGGGGGTTCTGGTCCTGTTGGGGCTGTGCACCTGCACGTTGTGTGAAGTCCGTATGACTGAGCCTTCCCCGAGCTGAATTATCTGCTCTGGACTATGACCCCAATCCTGTGCCTTTGCTGGGGGAGACCACAGCTTTTGGATCAGCAAGACAGGGTGGTGGAGCACCCAAGAGGGCAAAAAGGTGGACATAGTAGTATGATGAACCCATCAGATGGCCATTTTAAGTGGATCTCTGTAACCCATCAAACTTTTTACAGTAGAATCTTGTCATGAAATGTAAAGAGTAATTACTTAACAGGTGAGCAAAGAGCAAAACTAAAATACAGTTCTTGGAGGCTGGGTCAGAGTGCCTGACAGGGTGGGTGCTAGAATGAAAGTTTACAGACAAAACAATTTTCACTTTCTCTATGTAGCTGGCTGTTAATTTACAATTACCAAATGGATGGATGGTGTAAGATCCACTGGGACCTACTTTAAATATGATAGTCTAAAAGGAAATGAAGATGGATAGTTTAAATATGGAGGCTTTTGCTTCTCAATACCAGTGTAAACCTAGTTTACAGTACTAGGTGATTAGAAAATTCAAGTAATTACTGACAGTTCTTCAGTGACTTTTGTAAAGGAAGGAGGACAGTTGTCCATGTCACAGTATTTTACTTTTTTCAGGCTGTCTTTTTTCTGCTGCTCCTAAAGATTTTTGGATTAATTTGGGTACATCTGATCTGTATTAGAAAACTCAAATCTAAGGTGCCTCTATTGTAGATTTTAGTGAAGACTTGGATGAGCCATGAGTATACTTGGGGGGGAAAAATGAATGGTATGCTGTGGATCAGGGGAAAAAAATTACAGTTTATTGATGCCATTACTAACAATTTTGTTGGCTTCACCAGTTCGGAGTACACTGTGATGCTACAGATGTGAAAGAATACTGATATTACAAACAAGGACACTGAAGTGTGAATAGAAAAATACCATTGTGAAAAGGAAAGCCTTTATTTTCAAGATCCTAAGCAAAATACTAAAATGCTACACTAAGAAAATTAAACTACTTAAGTAGCAACTTCCTTCTTAGTATGATAAAGAACTAACCTTTGTTTTACCATGATACCACAATAGAATGAAGTGTCCAAATAGTTTAGTTGCAACTTCCATAGTATTCAAAAACCTTATTACAGCTATCACTACAGTATTGGAATGAATAAGAATGGCCATACTGGGTAAAATCAAAGATCCATCTAACCTAGTATTCTTTTGATAGTGGGCAATCTGAGGTGTCTCAGAGGGAATGAACAAAACAAGCAATCATCAAATGATCCATCTCCTGTTGTCCATTCCTAACTTCTGACACAACAGAGGCTACGGACACCATCCCTGTCCATTCTGGTTAATAGCCCTTGATGGTCCTTTCCATAAATTTATCTCTTTTTTGAACCCTGTTGTTATTTTGGCTTTTACAACATCTTCTGGCAAGGAGTTCCACAGGTTAATGTATGAGGAAATACTTCCTTTAGATAGTTTTAAACCTTCCACCTATTGATTTCATTTGGTGACCCTTCCCCCCTCATTCTTGTGTTCTGGATAGGAATAAATAACTCTTCTGTATTTGCTTTCTCCACACCTATTGTGAAAATACAAATTTGACAATCACTTTTATACAAAAACATACAACACACAACTGCTCTTGTGAAGACTGAATCTAGTAGAAGACAGAACTTGAGATACATACTTATAAACAAATTTGAATAATATTAAATCAAGAATTGAAACAACTTGGAATTATGCTTATTTTCTAACTCACCTTCTCCATCCTTATATCCCTTTTTTCTGGAAATGAATGAGGCCTGGTCTATACCTAAAATTTAAGTTGACCTAGCTACATCACTCAGGGCTGTGAAAAATATACTCTGTGCAGTATAGTTAAGTCAACCTCAACTCGACTATAGACACAATTAGATTCCGCCTTGCTAGTAGGTAGATTTACACACCAGCTGAAAAAATTTCCATTGCTCTATTAAGCACCTACAGTACAGCAGCATACCTGCCAGCTGTATTCTTGTAGTGCTTGTATGGCTGTGGGTATGTCAAAATTACAAGGCACCAAGAATATCCTCTCCCTCCCCCCCCAAAAAAAGAATTATAAATACTAACACAAAATGGTTACTTTTAGCAAGACAAGTGTCAGCTGACATTTGCATCTGAAAAAGAAGTTCCTTTTGTCCCCTCACTCCTGATTTTTATCTTTACAGTGGCATGGCATATTTTCTAGGATCAGAGGAGAAAGGAAGAAAAGGGGAAGGTGCATTAGGTATCTTTCAGTGTGTTACAGAAATGCTGCAAGATTTCACGTTTGGCAGTCTCAGTCAATAGTTTTATGGAGTTGTGAGGTTTTCGGAATGCTTTGTAAAATCCATTCCTCAGAAGGCTTGTTTCTAACTTTCTGCCATTTTGTCAAGGACAAGTAGAGGTGCAAGAATTCTATTCTTGTTGGTTTCCACGATGCAGCCATTTAACACCATTTCATCCAAAATGATATGCACTCTATCCAAGCTGAACATTATCTAGGAACATTTCAAGTTAAGTTATTTTTACTTACAAGTATTGAACTGCATGAAGACTAATTCAAAGGAAAATCTTACCTGACTTGGTTTTAAGCATTTCACATTCTCAAGCCTCTTATCTGATTAGAATTTACGTGTGTAGATATTTGTTACATTTTTGTAGCACTAATACCCATGTCAAATGTAATGTTCTTCACCTTTGTTATTATGTGTTAGCCACATGTCAAAGTGTGAGTGGGAATGTATAACTGCAGTTGTCTTCTCCATTAGAGAAGTTGAGGCACTGACATCATGCCATAATTTGAATGATTAATCTCCAGGCAAAATTTTTACTGTAGCCTTGTCAGAGTTCGCTTCCAGCTGATGGATTTTATGGAAAGAATAGTTTAATACAGATGGAAAAATGCAATCAGCGAGATACCTCAAACTTGAATGTGACAATGAATAATGCTAAGGGAATGTCTACACTGCAAATGGGACAGTGCCTACCAGCCAGTGTAGACAGACATGCCAGCTGTCCTTGAGTGAGCACAGAGGTTGCAGTGTAAATTTTGCAGTACAGGTGGTGCCACAGGCTATCTGAACATCCATGTTGCTAGTGCACTAGTAGAACTAGCATGAGGGGGAGGCTGCCCAGGCTGGGAAGTATGCTATCAGCTGTGGTGTAGACAGACCGTAAAAGCATATCTATGTACTCTGCATTTCTGGTAAATAAGATTCTTAGCCTGGTTAATTTGTGACTGATACCAGCATTTTCAAGGCTGACTATTTTACATCCCCCTCCCCCCTTAACCGCTCTTATTTAGTCTAATGGAATGATCAAGTTTCAAACTTACCTACTTCTATAAGGTGATATGCTATTAGTGTCTTATAATTTACACAGAAAAAGAGTGAAGAGTGATTTCATTAAATTACAATCCTTTACTAAGGAATAGAATTTAATAAGAGTTTCATTTTTAAAATGTTTAAAAAACCTTCAATATTTGCCTAGTGAAATGAGGCAGGTGAAAGATGATCTGAAGTTATTCGATTTAGGGATGTTAGCTTATAGTTGAGTAAACAATTAACTGATATGCCTAATCTTACCCATTAATCCTGTTGAATACACCTCCTCTTGCTGCCTCTGTATAAGAGGCAGCAAAGGGGTGGGGAGTGGGAGGTGGTGCCTGTGAGGAGCTGGCTTTAAGCAGGCTCCCTATGAGCACCAGATCCACCTGCCCCGCTCATGCTGCTGCCTCTGATAGAGAGGCAGCAGCGGGAGGGTGAGGGGGGGCATGCTGGAGCCAATGTGTGCACTGGCTCCTGCGGGACCTGCTTGCCCTCTTCTTTCCCCCCCCCCCTCCCCTGAGGAAAGGGGGGGGAGGCAGGCAGGAGCTGGCTCTGTAGGGCAGCCAGCTTAAGAGAGGCAGCAGCACAGGGTGGGGGAGAGGGCAGGGTGCTGTGGACTGGCCTCTGTCCTGAGCAGGCCAGGCTCGCTGCAGATAGCTGCTGCTACCCTACGCTGCTGCTTCTGGTTTTTTAACTGGCTCCCTTCTTGGACCTGCTGCTACCTCTATTAGAGGCAAGGGTCTCCCTGGGAGTGGGACCAGAGTGCACTGGCTGCCTGCCCTGCCCTTGGAGAGTACTGAATAGTCGTGTAACGGCTAAGATTTCACATGGTTGCACGACTATCAATTACATGATATCCATCATGTCTAATATAAATGTGGGCCTTTTGTGCTATCTGAAACTTCTCCATTAACATCTCTTACCTGCTTCAGCTTTGGCCAATCAATGACAAGTTTAATATCAGGGGAAAAAAATCTATACACGTTTTCTATTGTATTCACTGAACAAATGTGATTTCAGAGAAGTGTGGTTTAAATAAAACATGTTCTGCTTTTCCTATTTCTATTCTATGAAATAGAAATTGACACAAAAAACCTCCTAAGTACCATAGCTGCTTCCTGCTTCAGCACAAATCTATGGGGGAAGAAGATAAACCTCTCTTCTGCCTTGCCTCACCTGTTGCCGTTCTTCAGTCTTTCACTCTGCTCAACAGACCAATCTTAGCCTCAGCTTTGCTCCCTGTCTTTCTTCGCTGTATGTTAGGGATTGTTTATTGCTCTGGAGCAGAAAGAAACTTCACATTCCAATTTGCAAATGCATCTTTCAACAGTTGGGGGATGATGATGATTTTTGTTGTTTCATCTTCACTACTGGCTCCTGGAACTTGCTTGCCAAGAATGTTATTTGATAGTATGGCCAGAGCTCAGAAGGACAGGTGGTCACATATGGTTCCATTACCCTATATTCACACCAGTGACAGCATACTCATTCTGGCCTAAGTTTTTTCAAAGGGCCTTAGGGTATGTCTATACTAAAAATGCTACAGCAGC
Source organism: Pelochelys cantorii (assembly GCA_032595735.1). Classification (NCBI taxonomy): domain Eukaryota; kingdom Metazoa; phylum Chordata; order Testudines; family Trionychidae; genus Pelochelys; species Pelochelys cantorii. The sequence goes on along the minus strand of CM064329.1, from coordinate 81,420,306 downwards.
ACAGCTATCATGCATCAGTGTAGACACTATGGGAGGGATTCTCCTGCCACTGTCATTAACTCATCTCCTGGAAAGGCTGTGCATAGGTCAATGGAAAAATTCTAACCTCAATCTAGCACTGTTTATGCTGGGTAGGAGGTTGGCATAGCGACATTTTCAGGTGTGTGGATTTTTGTTATCCCCATATCAATTCAGCTATGCGTATGTAAGTTGTTAGTGTAGACCAAGGAGGGTGTGGATCAGCATCCATGTTGCACTCTTGGTCAATAGCAGGTCCAGACTAGGGAACCTAATGATCCAACCCATGGATTAGATTCAGTGATGAATGCTGGTCACATGACACCAGAGGCACATTGTGCATAATGTGAGAAATGCAGACCAGCCCTGAGGGCAGCAACACCTACGTACCTTAATGGCTTGAGGTTCATTTTTGTTAGAGATAGAAGTGGTCACATTTTTCCACATCCAGCATGCTGGTCCCTCCTTACCAAGCAACATTCCATTGCTAGTCTGCCCTCATTCCAGCAGCAGCTCGCTCACCTGTAGCCTGAACTTGGCTAGCAGCTACCATTCCAGAGAGATTGCATACCTTGATTTAGTAGTGTCCCAAGTGTTGTTCACTCCCCTCCCTGAAGCAAGCTCCATGCTTCCCTTCACAATTTGCTTCCCACCTCTTTTTCCCATGCTGCTCTTGGCAAACATTCACCTTTAGACAATGAGCAGTTTTGGCTCATTTTTTCCTTTCTTGCAAGTCTCATGATGCCTGTCCTCTACTGTTACATCCTTCCATATACGTACACAGGCATTTCATTCTGCCTATGCCCATGCCATGGTAGGGACAGCTGTCTATCATTGTCCTTGCTCTTCTATACCAGCAGCCCCCCTTCTGCTTGACAAAGCCCAAAGTGTAAATCATTGAACCTGTAGCTGAACTTTGTGGTTGTTGGGAAGGGGTGGGGGGGATTTCTGCTTCTCAGTTTTCCTGACAAATGGCTGACCAGACCTAAGCACCCAACTCCAGGAGTGGGTTCATGGCTCTGAATCCTAAGTGGAGGAAGGTGCCTCCTTCCAGGTGGCATTTACATACCTAGGCTCAAATCCACAGGCTCCTAACTTGCACTGATTTCAAAGGATGCTAGGTTCCTAGACACCTTTTTTAATCTGGCCTCTAACACCTTTTGAGTGGTCCCAACTCTCAGCATTTCTGACTTGCCAGCTTAGGCACCTCCCTGTTCAGTGTGCTGCTCCCACTCTTAGGTGCTTAATTCCTCAGGCATCATATGAGTAGTCTGGGCCCTTAACTCAGGATTGCGTATTCTACTTGGGACCACAACAGCTAAACACTAGCCAATGAAGTACTCGAGTCCCTTTTGTGAATCCCAACCCTACAGTCCTCTAACATGGCTCTACTTGGGGATGTTATTACCCACGATCACCTTCATTAAGTAACTTCTGGACTAGGTACTGGCATGGAAATTGTAGTGGCTGAAAACAATTTCTCTTTCATGAACATCTCTGTCTCTGGAGGCCATATTAAAATGATTATATCTCTAATATTAAATAGAAGACTGGGTGTACTTGTAAATTCCAGAATATTTGTCAGCCTAACGTTGGTGCACTAACCATTGATTCTTCCTCTACTCATACCTTCTGGATGGAGGATTGAAAACTAATTCTCATGTACATGGTTTAAATCATATTGGACGGCTGGGACATTATCAACCAACACATGAAGGTGCCAATAGGTCTTGATATCTGTATAGAATCTGTTAGTACTCTTCCTTTCCAAGTGCAAACTAATGATTCTTATCAGCCTCTTAAGTCTTTAAGGTGCAAATAGACTATTTGGTGTTTTTCCTGTTACAGACTGGGTCTGCTTTCCCTTTGAAACTTATCTACTCACTGCCTCTTTTTCTCCCCCTCTCTTCCCCCCATTTATTCTTGGTTCTTGACATCCAACACTCCAGTCATCTGAAGAAGTGGGCTGTGCCTACGAAAGCTCATACCACCCTCTACGTGTTTTGTTAGTCTTTAAAGTACTATCACCATATTTGTTGTTTAAGTTCATCACTGAGTTTGCTATGAGAGTCATTGGTTCAATACATCATGATTCTAGAGAGGGCTTCTTTATTATTGTGATAACTATTTGAAATGAACCGTATTCGGTTTCCATTCTATCATTCTTTTACAGTATAGACTGAAGCATATGTTTATGAATATTCCACCTAAAATATTCATTGAAACAATACTGAATATTTTCTTCTTGATTTCTTAAAGGGGTCGAAAGTTAAAGTTTGAAACTGCTATTTTAGTGAACATTAAAGTGTCTGATGAATTTGTGGGAAATTCACTGTATCACTGTTTGTCAGTTTTCCCAGAAATAGAGAGACTAATCACAAGGGGACTCTATTTGCTTAACTCAGGAAATTTGTCTCCAGACTCTTGGTTTTCTGGAGATACAGACAAACGAACAAAAAAAGCCTATTTTTTAACAAACTAATATCTCTTTCATAATAAACTTTGTTTTGTCAATTTAAATTGAAAGAAAACCAACTTAATTTTAACTCCTCCTACACATAGCATCTAGTCTACACACAACTGCTGTAATAACACTTTCAATTGTCACTTTTTTAATCCTCAGTGACTCATCACAGCCAGAAAGTCATTCCTACGCCATCTGAACTACAGCTGTTTAAGAGCTTAATAAAATTCCACCCACTTAAGCGCTTGTTCTATGTATGAAAAAGTCAGGGATATTACTATGCTAAACAAAACATTTCATTATCAATGGTATTAACAGAGTTGTCCATTCAAATGGTCTATCAGCACATCTGGTTGCAGTTGTTTTAAAACTTATTTAAAATATAGTTCTAGAACTATCACGAGCTTGTGGATTTTTACTTGTGTGCAGAATGACTAATTCCCAGACTAAAAGTGGAAATGTGTGTCAAACATTATCCAGTCTCTCTCTCTCTATAAAAGCTGCTCTCAAAACAAAGGACTTAATGTTCTTATGACTATCAGGACTTAATGAAACAAAATGCTTGTCTGGAATATCAGCCTTTTAATTGACTAGTAACATCAGTTTTCATTGTTGTATGCATTATGTTTAAGCCCACACAACTTTAGGCACATGAGTAATCCCATGCAAATCAATTATTAGGTTACCTGTGCTTAAAGTTAAACACACACATCAATATTTGCAGGAATGTGACCTTGGAGAATATAATAAAATATTGATTTGATGAAAACTGCCAATTAAAATATGACTAAAAATATTCATACAGCCTACCTCTTAACTTGTCTTATTCTAAGTTTGGTAGGAAACGCCTGAATCCAGCCCTTTACTTTTAATGCAAGTAACATTGACTTTTCCTGTTCAGTTTACATGATTAAAAATGGTAACAGTTTGGGGGCAGTAACACTTAAATTTTAGGATTAACGTGGACAGTTTTTTCATTCACATACTTTCTTTGGCTAGAGGAAAGCATATGTTGCTAATTCTAGTAGAAACAGCAGGATTTTTCACATTCATTCCGTTACAATAGTTGATTGGTTAACAGGATGGAGGGCAGATAGGTGTAATGCACGTAGACTATGTCTATACTTCACTCATCTTGTGCAAAAGCCTATGCAAATGAAGTGTGGATTAGTATATTGCCACACTTCACTTGCATAATAGGGGCCATTTTTGCGCAAGAGACTTTTGCTCAAAAAGGAGCTGTGTAGACAGCTCCTTTTTGCGCAAAACCCCCCTCTTGCACAAGAGCCGTTTTTCCTGAAAAATTGAGGAAGAACGGCTCTTGCGCAAGAGGGTTTTTGTGCAAAAAGGAGCCGTCTACACAGCTCCTTTTGTGCAAATGGCCCCTAATTAATTATGCAAATAAAGTGCTGCAATATGCTAATCTGTTTCATTTGCATAGGCTTTTGCGCAAGAAGAGTGCAGTACAGACATAGCCATAGGGTCGTGCATGGGGCTAAGAATTAAGTTTGCTCCTGCCCTTGCAATATATTATCCCCTAAAGAGACTTGGAAATAGGAGCTATTGCTTATGTTCTGATCGTAAGAGAATGGTTTCCTGGGGATTTGTTGCACACATTGGTTTTGCTGGGATTGCTGCAAATCTTAGTTGGCTGCCCTGAAAAGGATTACTATTTAATTGTAGTTTTGCTATTGGGATTTTGTGTGCACATTGTTTGGGCTTTATTGGCCCCTTTTCTCAAAGATTTAGAGTGGATTTGAGAGCAGTTGGCCTAAAAAACAACAGGGTAAATGGTTAGAGACAGATTTTAGAATATGGTTTGGCTACAAGATGCATGCTCCCATCAAGGCTGGTTTCCCTGGATAAAGGTTACATCTCAGGAACTGCAACTTGCCTCATTTCAGACTGGATAGGGACTTTTACAATACACAAGAATCACCACAAGTACTGAATTGGATTATTTAATATGTTGCCCCAAATTTAAGTTGTTAAAATAGCAGCAAGAGATGTAAGATGCAAACACAGTCCACATCTGTGTGTTTTTGGGGCCTGATGAGTGTTGGCTACAGTATTACCTCAAGAGGGCTACTGTTAACGTTCATATATAAAATAGGGATGTTAGGGTATGGTTGAGTAAACTATTAACTGATACGCCTTGACTACATGTACTCTCCCCCCTCCCCTCCCCACGGTTGCCTCGGTATTAGAGGCAGCCAGGGGGAGGGGGATAAAGGGAGCCAGTGCCTGTGAGAAGCAGGCTTTAAGCAGACTTCCCAAGAGCACTGGATCCACCTGCCCCCACACTGCCTCTGGTAGAGAGGCTGCAGAATGGAGGGTGAGGGGGCTGGCTTTCAAAAAGGCTTCCTGCATGTATTGGCTCCCACAGACCCACCTCCCCCCGCTTGCTGTCTCCTACAGAGGCAGCAAGGAAGGGCAGGCAAGAGCCAGTGCTGAGGTGAGCCAGCTTAAAAGCTGTTTTCCCCCAGCATCAGCTCTACAGTGCTGCTTGCCCCACCCCCTGCACTGCTGCCTCTGATGTGGAGGGGTTTGGGGACTGGCAGGGGAGGCTGCTGTGAAGCAACCTCTGTCCACAGTGGCTCACCGCAGACCGAGGCTGGTCAATAGCAGCCAACCCTGTCTGCAGGGGCTCCGACCTCCCCGCATACAGGGGCTGCTGCTGCACAACAGTCTGTCTGTGGGAAGCTTGCACCCCATGTACAGGGCCTGCTCCCATCCCACGCTGCTGCCTCTGTATCAGAGGTGGCAGCACGAGGCGGCAAGCACCTAGTGTGTGGGGGGAGCGGTTATTTAAACTGACTCCCCTCATGGACCAGCTCACACCTGCTGCCTCTGATACAGAGGGGGTGGCAGGGGGCTCCTTGGAGTGGGGCAAGTGCACTGGCTGCCAGCCCTGCCCCCAGGGACTATAGAATAACTGTGTAACTGCTAAGATTTCATGTGGTTACACAACTATTCAGTTACACGGTATCTAAAATTCCTAATATAAAATGGGCTGTCTTACAGTGTTAATATTGCTGACTGAAACGTTGTTTTTCCTGATTTTTTTTTTTAAATTTGGTTTTAAAGATGTAACCTTAATATACATTTAACATACGTTTTACATTTTAATATTGTCATTTATCAGGACTTCCGAGCATTTACGGATACTGTGCTTTTGCAATATGGGGTAATATATGTGCTCAAAGATACAAACTGGACTAATTGGAGCCTCAAGGCATACCATGGAATTCTAAACTACAGATTGGTGCTTGTTCATATGTAGCGATTGTTACCAATATACAGATTGCTTGGTGTTAGGGATTCAAACAAAAGCTTGAGTGGGAGATATGGGTACTCGGCCCCTCAGAGGGAGAACTCTTACTTACAGTGAATTATAGATTTGGACTGTGGTGAACACTATTTTGATTGCTCTATTTTTCTTTGCAATTTTAAAATTTGTTCGATGTTACCTTCAGTTCTTTATTAGCGTCTTGTTTTCATCATTAAGCAGTCTTGATCGCTTTTTAAAATCAAATTCATGTGAATTTGTATACCCCAGTGTTATCAAGACAGGAAATCGTGGGCTTTAGCCAGGTGCCTTGTATACAAACACATTCTGAATCTTACATATATGTTTGCTGCCACAGACCTACACTGTGTATTTCTTCAACAGGTATTTTGAATTAAATTGAAGAGTCAGCTCATGCTATCGGGCCACAAACGATTGGTTCCCAGGCTCTAGCTATTGTTTTACATGTTGCAAATGGTATTTTAATGGGATAGTTGTGCTGCAATAACATCTAGGGTGCTTGTAGTCCAAATGTTTTTCTACCTATTTATCTGCTATTCAAACTGCTATTAAAAATGCAAATCTGAACATTCCAGGGTCACCACCATTTACATATGCACACATTCCCACTTCACTCAGCATAGTGACAAATTGGCTTTTAGTTTTTTCTATACCCTCTAGTCCACAAGAGTTCCTTTCTCTGAGACATGATTTTCTTAGCTTGTGGGGGAAATATTTCAAAATAAAACCTCTCTCTCTCTCTCTCGTATACTAAAGAATTAAAGAGAAGAGGCCTAATCTATCAGTGGAGATGCACCAAGCATGAATATGGCCCAATCGTTGTACAAGTAAGATTTGAGAACCTTTTCATAAGTTAATATCAAATTAGACAATGTATATACTCCCTAAATTTCATAAACCCCTATTGAAATTTTCAGGCAACTCTTTATTGGGCTAGTTTATAGTTGGAAATTTGAACTATTGCTGGAAAAGTTTTCTCAGGGGCTTTCCATGACAAAGAGGTGAAATTGGTTTAAGTCCTAATGTAGGATCTCGGCCCACTTTCTAATCTTCAGGGTACACCAGCATTCCTCTAACCTGTGTAACCACATGCCCTGTTACCAAGTAGTGCATGCAGCAGATTGCCCTCTGCCACTAACTGTACCAACAGTACGTGTAAATCTGATGAATCTTGTCCATGCATTTAGAAAATTCCTCATGGTGTGAAAATTCTAACCAACAGCAATTAGTATTCACAGGGATGTCACACCTTAAAAATTTTCAAATTCAAATTTGAATTTATATACAAAATGTAGTCATAGGGGGCCATAAGTAGACATTTATATGTATAATTACTCAAATTGTATGCTTAGCTCCCAAATCAACAAAACACGCACAAGTCCATCCCTCTCCAACAAAGCACTTAAAATAAGCACATTTAAGTACATACAAAAATATAAGTGCATAATTGTCCATGGACCCCAGACTCCCATTATGATGATAGGACCATGTTAGGTAGATATTTCTACTGGGCTTTGGTTTCAATGTATGAGAATTGACAGGTGTTATGGAACATAAATTAACACCAGGAAAGTTCCCTGAATGCTATTAGATGAACCATAGAGTTCCTGTGAAGCCTGTTCCCTAGATTATGTACAAGCTTTTAAGAACTTATGGGGGAAAACTGATATATACTTTTTGCTACTTTGGTAAAGAAATGTAAGAACAAGTAGATGAAAAATAACAAATATTTATATATTTCAGTTATATATTACTCTCTAAATAAGGCATCTAATAAAAATTGAGTATTTGAGTGTAGAGGGTAAAGTGTATGTAAAGACAATATCATTTCAATCATTGCTGCTTTTATGACCAATACCCAAGATTTCCTATCAAGGGCATACTCTTATTTCCATGGTTAGCAATAGCAAACCTCCTTATGAAAAACAGGAGCACAGCCCAAGTTTAGTCCTGTAACAACGCTAACCTTTTTCTAACATGGCTGAAGTCATTACTGTGATGATTTTCTTTGTGATTGGTAAAGCATTTAAAATTTACAAAAAATATTGCAACAGAAAAGCAAACCAAAAATAATCCATCACCTCACTTCTCTGTACGAAAACCTGATTATACAATTCTTTTTTGTAACCAAGCCCTCCATCTCACTGTAACCAGTCACCTTCAGAAAAAATTTGCTCCATGGTAGCACTGTCTTTATGTTGCTATTGAAATGTTAAATACAAGGTTCCTCATTAGTAGCAGCAACCACTATTTCTGCTGTGCCCCAGGAGTGTGCTACTTATTCTAATATTCATTTGTTAAATCATAACATTGGACTGCTTTACCTTGAATGTCTGCCAAGCAATACTACAAGCCATTAAGAATAGGAATACAAAAAATGACAAATGGATCGGTGGTAATACTGGAAAGGATACATCTAATTCACTCTGGAAGAAAAAAAGAAAGAAGCATCAGTTTTAGTTAGCTGATATGTGAATTAGCATTTAACTCACGGTCATTAAGCATTACATTAAGGTATATGGATGCATTTGTGCCCCTTGGTCCCAGCAGAATGCTCCATTCCAAAATGAGCAGGACTAGAGTGTCATATGTTCCTTCACTGTCTCTGATCAGGGATGATGTCGGGGGGAGGAGTAAGAGGGGGAACAGGGCAGCTGCCCTTGGGTCTAGCAATTTAAAAGGGCTCATGGACACTGCTGCCACTACCTCCACAGCTAGAGCAGCCAGAATCCTGGGCCATTTAAATCGCTGCCAGAGCTCCCAGCAGCATGTGTCCTGCATCCCGAGCACTGATGAAGGGCTGGCTGGGGAAGGCTTGTCTCACTGCTGCGGGTGGGACCTTGGAACCAGCTCCCCCAGGGCCAGCAAAGTGTTTTGTCAGCCCTGTCTGTGATTAGAATTCTGCCCAAGATGGGTGGAGTTTCCTGGAAGGGGGAGATGAAAGTTGCCACAGTGACTATGTCTAAACTGCAGAGCTTTTCTGGGATACAGGAGGAATGCGTCCGCTTTTCCGGAAAAAAAAAGCCGGAAAAGCAGATGTGTTCTTTTGGCATCCCTGTAAACCTTGTTTTACGAGGAAAAAGGGATGTTCCAAAAGAGCTTTTCCAAAATTTGGAAAAGCCTCTCTTGGAAGTAAATCGTAAAAAGATAAGCAATTTGCGTATTGCAAATTGCGTTTCTTTTTCTGATTTATCTTTGTAGTGTAGACATGGCGGGTGCGTCTAGACTGGCAAGATTTTGCGCAAAAGCAGCTGCTTTTGCGCAAAAACTTGCCGCCTGTCTACACTGGCCGCTTGAATTTGCTCAAGAGCACTGACATTCTACTGTAAGAAATCAGTGCTTCTTGTGCAAACACTTTGACGCTCCCGCTCAGGGATAAGCCCTCTTGCGCAAGAATACTTGTGCAAGAAGGCCAATGTAGACAGGCACCTTAATTTCTTGCGCAAGAAAGCCCGATGGCTAAAATGGCCATCGGAGCTTTCTTGCGCAAAAGCGCGACTATACTGGGCAAAAGATGTCTTCTGTGCAAATACATCCGTGCCAGTCTAGATGCTCTTTTGCGCAAACACTTTTAACGGAAAAACTTTTCCGTTAAAAGTATTTGCGCTAAATCATGCCAGTCTAGACGCAGCCGGCTTGTGTTTCCTTATGCCTGGTTCAGGGTCCAATATTCTACTCCTGATTTTTATTCAGCTGTCCACTGACATAGTGAAAGGTTTGCTGTGGATTCACTATATCATATGGCAGACACTCAGAGCTCTGGTTTATGGACCCTAAAGAAAAACATAATTCAGCCCTCTCCACTGAGTGAGTTTGACATCTCCATTTAAAAGCTTTTTGTGTATCACAAAAATTGAACTTCAAGCGAATGATCAATTAAATTCATACTTAAGATTTTTTTTCCTAAAAAAAGTCACTGGGCACTGAGACCACACATTCCAATCAAGTGTGCCTGATTATAGTTGTGTAGCTAGCATCAAAATCAAGGGGAATGACAATATCAAATTCCATAGGCAACCTTGATAAAACTGCTCCTGATTCTGTGAAAGTTCTCTCTGGTGCAGCAGCATAAAGTCTAATAACTGAATTTAAAAATAGAAACTCCATGACATCAACATAGCACATGCAAGAATATTTAAAATTACAAACATGACAAAATGTCCCTCTAGAGCAAGAGAGATGTTCTTTTCTTTCCCACTATTTTTTAATAGTGGTTGCTTTTCTCTTATGTCATCACCATCACAAGCTAGCAGTGCTGCTCGAATTTTGTAAATACTCAGACTTACCGGTAATTTTGTACAGTGCAGATTTATTCCCATGGCTCTGTGGTTTCCACCCGAACCTCTAGTTGGACTTACAAGCCTATTATACAGTGACCTGTTACTTATTCTAATGTAATATGCTATTAAAATAAACAATGGTATGCTATGTGATTTCTCTATCCTTATACAGTATGTCTACAATGGAAAGAGGGGGAGAAAAGCTAACCTGTGTTAGTTTACAGGTTCAAACAGTAGTGAAGACATAGCAAACTCAGCTCTTAACCCTGGATAGCAGCTCAAGTTGAAATCCATCTGGCAGCCCTGCTGAACTTGATTGTCAAAGCCAAGTTGCCATACCTTTACTATCCTTAGATAATCCATGTTAAGAACATTTTTTTGCAGTGTAGACCTACCCTTGCACAGAGCCAGTGACCCACCCCTGCTAGGGAAAGATAGGATATCCAACCAAATTTTAAAAAGAAAATGTATTGAAGCTGTTCAAATAGATTTTTATCTAAGTTTGTTTCTAACATGATTTGTCCGTCTTGTGTTGACAGGACCAAACAGTGCCAGAGCCATGAAAAACAACATATGCATTTGTCTAGGATCACACTGGGTGGCCAAACTGTAACCATGTCAGGACTTGATTTCCAGACTCTGACTGTATCTATGCAACAATAACTTTACTTAAATTCCCACAGCTGCATTACTACCAAAGGTAGCAATAGTGGAAGTACCAGTATTCATTAGCAGTTGGTATTCCAGTTAGTAATTTGTCCAATCCTGGTCATCTTGAGAGGGTACATTAGTGCTTTCTCTAGTTCTAACATCACTGGGGCTCATCTGTGAGTGGCAATGGTTGGAAACATAGGTTGCACCTCTAAAATCCGGGATTCTCTGGTCCAGCATGACCATGGATGTTCCAGGATCAGAGAGTCCCGGGGCACTGCAGCAGCGTGAGGGGCCAGGACCAAGCATGCAGCTCAGTTGGGCTGTGAAGGGAGCCAGAAAGCCTTGGGAGGTGAGGGGGGTCAGCAGCAGGGGGCCTGAAATGACCTTCCCTGGTTTGGAAAGGTCCCTCATCCAGGACCAGTCACGTCTCATGGCTGCCAGATCAGGGTGGTCCAAACTCTATTAAGAAAAATAAATCTAATATGGAAACTACCAGTTTAAAGGCTTGTATAGACGGGACCATTCAGAGCAGGATACAAGTAGGTTCCTGAAGGACCATTTTATGAATAAACATAAAAAAGACTGTTTCTTTGCAAAACTATTTTTACATTTTATGTCTAATAGTTGATAAGCCATATTCACTTACTACTGTACATTACAAATAATTAAAGAACTTAGAAAAACTTACTAATGCTGCCTGGTTACAGTCATCACAGGTCACAACAAAATTCTCTATACTATACATTTTTATGAACAAAAATTCCCACCCCCGCTTTCATTTATGTTGTCGCTGAGCAATCTGTCCCCACTAGTTTTCCAACAGAGGAAATGTTTTGCACTGGATTCCATGGCTCACTCACCACTCTGCTGAAATATCTGTCCAAAACCTCCACAAAATTATGAATTAGCTCATATACCGCCATCTCATTCTGAAATATAAATGGAAAGCAAGTTGAATATTAAATTAATGGATAAAAGACATGCAATTCATTCACATGTTATTTTAATGTGAGGTGTGTGCTTTTTTGAAATGCAGACAGAAAATAATTCAGTGAGTAGCACAAATAAATATACTACCTTAGGCTCTCTTAGTAGTACCTGTAGATAGATCATTATTATATACTATATCCAAGCCAAACCATCTGCATAGATAGTATGTCAGGACAACTCTGACTGACCTAGAAACCATTACAGCAGGAGTGGAGCACTTCAGGCCTGGGGCCCAGATGCAGCCTCCCGGCTTGCCTGAATCCAGCCCCTGAGGCTCAGGGACACCCCCCCCCCCATTGGGGAGTCTGCACTGGTGCTCCAGCTGCACCCTCCCCCCCTCCCCATTAACCCCATAGCTAGGCTAGAGAATACAAAATCTACTAGGCTGCCCTCCCCCCTCCCCGGTGTGCAAGGGAAATGTCTCTTCTCAGTTGGGGTACCACATCAGTGAGGGTTTTTTTGTTTTTTGCTTCTCACTTGTGTGCCGTTCCCGAGTGATTTTTCTGTGGGTCAGCGGCCCCTGACCCAAAAAAGGTTCCCCACCCCTACATTACAGCAATGAGCAGCTAATATCCTTCTTTGATGTGGCCATCACTATGGGTATGTCTACACTACAAAGTTAATTCGAACTAACAGCTGTTAGTTTGAATTAACTTTCATAGCGGCTATATATGCAAACCGCTATTTCGAATTTAATTCAAAATAGCGGAGCGCTTAATTCGAACTAGGTAAACCTCATTCTATGAGGAGTAACACCTAGTTCGAATTAAGTAGTTCAAATTAAGGGCTGTGTAGCCACTTAATTTGAACTAGCTGGAGGCTAACCCTTCCCAGGTTCCCCCTGGTGGCCACTCTGGGCCAAACCAGGAAAACTCCTCTCCTCTCCCCCAACCCCGGGGCCTTAAAGGGGTAGACTCCGGCCAGATGACACTTGCCAGAGCCAGCCCTGCCAGCAGTCTCTGCCCCGACCCAGTGGCCCCAGGATGAGCCAGGCAGCCAGCTGTCCCCCGCCCAGTCCCCCAGCACCCAGGGGCCGTAGACAGCGCGCGCCCTCCCGGACTAGTGCGGAGGTCATGGACCTCATTGAGGTTTGGGGGCAGGCCCCCAACGTCCATGATCTCCACACTAGGAGGAGGAACGCGGCCGTGTACAGCTGCATAGCGGCCACCATGGCCCGAAAGGGACACAGGCGCACCCAGGAGCAGGTGCGCCTGAAAGTTACACCTGCTGCAGCTCTTTATGCCAGGGCCACCAGGGGCGGCACCGCAGCAGGGGCTGCCACCTACCCCTACTTCCCCACCCTCGACCAACTCCTGGGGGGCGGGGCAGTCCACACCAGCCCGGGAGGCAGTGAGCCGGGACCAGAGGGCCCTGACCCGGGTGCACTGGAGGGGCCACCGCCAGCTGTTCCGGCACCAGAGTCGGCAAGGTCGTCCGGGGAGGCCATACCGGGTAAGTGCCAGCATTGTCCCCTGCCCGGGGGGGGGAGGGGGGAGGCAGAAAGGGAGACCAGGGACCGCGCACATGGGCCATGCCTCCCACGGATCATGCAGCCACCTGTGCACGTGCGAGCACATGCCATGCCACCCTTGGGCAGGTGGCTCCAGCTGCGTGACACCCAGGGGCCATGGCCCAATTGGCACACGCATGTGTGAAGAGACCTGACATGCTCCTGACCCCGGGGCAGGACCCAGCAGGACGCCCTCCCTTCACACACCCCCTCTAGACAGAGGCAGGGGACATCTCCCCCCGCCCCGGCCACACTATACATGGCACAGGGGTATGGGTGCAGTCTTGGGGCAGCTCCCAGTCCCGGGGAGAGCCAGACATCCTGACCATGGCCTCTGTGCAAGCACAGCAGCTCTGACGGTGCAGGGCATGGTCGCCCTCACAACACAGGGTGTGGCTGGGCATCATCCACTGTGTCCCCAGGGAGAAGTGACCACTTCTCTTCTTTCTCTATAGCTGCACCAGCTGCTCGTGCAGGGCGCACCACCCCGCCCGGACATGTTCCCACACCCGCAACCTGCTCCGGACCACCACCACGCAGCAGGAGTACTGGGACCAGCACCTGGGGGCCCTGCACCACACCGTCGAGGCCTGGATGTAGGAAGACCTGCAGCTCCGGCGGGAGCAGCTTGCAGAGGACCGAGCGAGGAACTGTCACCTGCAGGCTCTGCTGCAGAGCATGGTGCCCTGTGCCGGTCCTGCGCCTGCTGCCCCCCCAACAACTGTCCCTCCTCCCACTCCTGCCCCCCCCCCCATGTCTTCCTCCTCCACCCCATCCCATCATCCCCCCCCCCCCCGGGGATGCTAAGGCCCCCCCTCCCTCGCCAGGCTGGGAGGCGGTTGGCCTGGCGAGACCCCCACCCCTGATCCCTGAGCTCCCCCCCCCCTTCTTCCCCCTTCCAGCTCCCTCCTCCCAGTTTCCCCCCCCTCTCTCCTGCTCTTTTCCCCCCTCCTTTCCCCCTCTCCCCACAGTTTCATTCCCCCTCCCCATTTGTGTTGAATAAAGAGACTTGTTATTTTTGAAAATACGTGTCTTTTATTTGACATCAGGAAGGGGGGGGCTAGGGAAGGGTAAGTGAAGGACGAGGGGGAGGAATGGGGCACAAGACCCTGGTGGGGCAGACCGGGGAGACTCTTAGCGCTCCTCAGGGTGGAAGCTCTCCCGCAGGGCCCCCTGGATCCTGACATCCCCTCGCTGGACCTCCCCGCTGGCAGCCTGCGGACAGTGCAGCCGGGCTGATGGCAACGACCACATGAGACGCACCGGCGTGCCCAGGGACTGGTCTGGTTCCATGTTGCAGAGTGCCGTGGTGTCCCAAGTGAGGGCAAGCAGAGCACTCCGAGACACGAATGCTTTGCTGTCCCTCAGCAAGGTGGACCAGCACGCAGAGAAACCTGAGAACTGTCTGTCCGAGATGGGTGGTCAGGTCCCTTTAAGCACAGCCCTCGGCTAGCCTGACGCAGCAGCCCCACACACTGCATCCGACCCTGATGCCCTTTTGGCACGGGTTCCGGCCAGCCTTACCTTCAATTCAGGGTCCACTCAATGTGGACGTGCTATTTCGAATTAGCAAAACGCTAATTCAAATTAGTTTTTGGGTCTAGATGCGTTATTTCGAATTAGCTTATTTCGAATTAACTAATTAGAAATAAGTTAGTTCAAATTAGCGCTGTAGTGTAGACATACCCTCAGTTACAACCTTTTGTATTCATTTCCAGCAGCACTCAATCTGTACAAAGTATGAACACTAATGTAACGTGGGCTCAGGGATTGTCAGCACAATGTCATGAAATACCAAAGTCTAGACTCTTACATAAAACCATGATAAATGCTCAGGTCTGTATGTTGCCAATAACATCATTGCTAATATTGGTGGAATTGGAAAATGGGCACTAAACTCAGTAGTGTAGATAGTATAATATAAACTATTTCCATTACTTTTATTGTGCACAATCACACTGGTCTTCTTTGCACTGGGAAACTTTTTTCTAAAATATACTATTGCTATTCACATTGATTCAGTTCAAGTAGTGGCAGGAAGGGTGAGTGGTAGTTTACAAAAAGAACCAGCAGCTGCCAGCTGCTGGTGGTGTAAGTACGATGACATATTGGCCTGCAATGAGCCAGGTTGGGTGACATACCACCTGAAGTCCTGCTTATACTAGTGGGAGGCAAATTTTAGCAAAATAATCCTTGTGTAGCTTTTGGTCATTGTGAGCTTATAAGTGTAGCTACCTTGAGACCAGATTCCATGTCTTGAATTGGACAAAATGGGTCGCAAATGTCCTCTGCCTCCAAACCCACACTCCACAATACCAGTTTTTACTCAAGAGTCAAATCCTTCTATTTGACTCATTGAGAGTTTTTTGCCTTGTAAGAATTTAGTACAAAATTGGGTAGGTATTTCTGAATCGGACCATAATTTTAAAACTTGGTATTTTTTGTTTATGATGCCTTGAAAGAAAAATATCAAGTTCAAAAGTTAGGGCCAGATTGGGAAGTACCCTACTTGTTTTTACTGACTGTCTCCAGTTTGGGAAATCAAACTTATTCAGGCCAGCACTTAAATACATACTTAATTCAATTTCTTACTGAAAGTTAAAAGTAAGCCTATGCCGGCCTCAACAGAAATGGACTTAAGCACATGCTTAATTGTTTTTCTGAATCAAAGTCTAAAATAATAAATATCACTCTGAGCAGCACTTCTTTTTCTCAACAAAAACATTACAGCTGCCTAGCCTAAAAGAATGGGAGCTGGCTGCTTTTCTGGACCCAGTTCTAATGGCCAGTAAAATCTAGCACAATGAGTGGTCAGGAAGGCATCTTAGGGTATGTCTACACTACAGTGCTATTTCGAATTAACTTAATTCAAAATAGTTAATTCGAATTAAGCTAATTCGAAATAATGCATCTATACACAAAAACTATTTTGAAATAGCACATCCACACTGAGTGGACCCTGAACTGAAGTTAAGGCTGGCTGGAACCAGTGCCGGCAGGGCATCAGGTTAGGACTTAGTGTGTGGGGCTGCTGCCTGAGGCTAACTGAGCTCCGTGCTTAAAGGGACCCTACCCCCACCCCGGCCAGACAGTTCTCAGGGTTCCCCGCTTGCTTGTTTACCTCGATGAGCGACAGCAAAGCAGTTCTGTCTTGGAGTGCCCTGAGTGCCCGCACTCGGGACACCACAGCACTCGGCCACATGGAGCCAGACCTGCCCCTGGGCACGCTGGTGCATCTCGTGGGGTCGTTGCCATCAGCCCGGCTGCACTTGCTGCAGGCTGCCATCTGGGGGGGTCCATCGAGGGGCTGTCAGGATCCAGGAGGCCCTGAGGGAGAGCGTCCACCCCGAGGAGCCCTCAGAGCCTCCCCGGTCCTCCCCAGCGGGGGCTCGTGCCCCATTCCTCCCTCATGTCCTTCCAACCCCTCCCTAATGTCAAATAAAAGACACGTATGTTCAAAAAGAGAAACTGGGTTTATTGAAAAAAACTGGGGGGAGAGGTTGAACCTCTAGGGAGACTGGGAAAAGGAGGTGGGAAGAGGGGAGGGGGAAAACCTGGGAGGAGGGAGCTGGAAGGGGGAAGCAAGGGGAAGAAGCTCAGGGCCCAGGGTTGGGGGTCTCACCAGACCATCTTGACTTTCATGCTAACCTGCTCCTGGGTTCGCATGTGGCCTTTGGTGGCCAGGCTGGCAGCTATCCTGCCATAGATGGCCGCATTCCTCCCTCTAGTGTGGAGATCATGGACGTTGGGGGCCTCCCCCCCCCCCCCAAACCTGAATAAGGTCCATGATCTCCACCCTGGACCAGGAAGGCGCCCACCTTCTCCGGCCCCTGTCAGGCTCCTGGGAGCTGGCAGACTGCTCCTGGGGAGCGGTAGAGGGCTGGCTGCCAGTGGCTTGCTGGCTCATGTTTTGGGGCCACTGGGTCAGGGGCCCTGGTGGCCACTGCTAGCTCTGGGCTGGAAGGCTTGGAGCTGGCACCAGCACTGTGGCCAGGGTCTACCCCTTTAATGGCTCTGGGGCTGGAGGAGAGGAGAGTAAGTTTTCCTGATTGTGCCCAGAGTGACCACCAGGGCTCCCTGGGAAGGGCTGGAGTCCCCCTATTTCGAATTAAGTGTCTACACAGCACTTAATTCAAAATAGCTATTTCGAATTTGGTGTTACTCCTCGTAGAATGAGGTTTACCAAATTCTAAATAAGGGCTCCACTATTTCGAATTTATCTTGAAATAGTTTGCCTGTGTAGACGCTATTAAAGTTAATTCGAAATAACTGCTGTTATTTCGAATTAACTTTGTAGTGTAGACATATCCCTAGACTAGGTATCTGGCTTGTCTGTAATGATGCTGATATCTCTTGTCAAACCCCAACTCTGTTTGCAAGGTAATATTAGTATAAGACTTATCAGGAAACACTCACATAAAATGCCAAGAAACTACTACTTTTCCTACACACCATTTTTTATCTGATAGAAATAAGGGTGTTTGATAGAATGACATGTTGAAATTTTTTAACAGAAATTGTGAAACTGCATTGTGGAAAGATGGAATAGGAGGCTGTCGTGATGATGTATAGCCTCCCTCAAAGATAGATGTGGAGGGAATGCCACAAGCTGCCTAGTTGGTGGAGCCAGAAGGACCATATCCTGCACACTGGAAGTGGAGGAGTGGAACAGGAAGAAGACGTATAAAAGGCTGGCCCAACAGCTCAATTGGGGTTGAGGACTGAGTTGCTGAGGGGAAACAGGTGAGTCTTCCCTGCTGCTGGAGTGGGATGCCAAGAAGAACCAGGGCTCTCTCAAGGGCCTGCCTGAGCTTCCTGAGACCTCTGACATTCTGCCTAAGGAAGCTAGACTACAGTTTGGTTAAGAGCTGGTCTGATAGAAGGTCAATGTGTTGCAGACGGAGCCCCCCCAGTGATTCAGTGGTGGACCATTCTGCCATTATTAGGGTCCTGGACTGGTAGCAGTACTCCTCCTCCTTAGTCCATGAAACCTGTTCTCCTCAGAAACCCCTTCTAGACCCTATAGGCCAAGGATGGACAATAATTTGAGGGGGGTGGGGGGAGAAGATTTTAGCAAATGGTTAAGGGCTGTACTTTTCTATGGAGGGGGCTGCAGGGTCTGGGCTGGAGTTGGGATGCAGAAGGGAGCTTGGGTTAGGAGATTGGGGTACAGGAGTGGGTGTAGGGTCAGAGGGAATTTAGGTGAAGGGAAGGGATTGTGTCCTGGGACAGGGGATTGGGGTGCAGGGTCTGGGGGGGGCGGTATGGGTGCAGGAGAGGGCTCTGACCTGGGGGAGGAGAGTAGGAAGGGGTGCAAGGTCTGGAAGGGAGTTGTGACCTGGGGGAAAGTGGATGCAGAGGGTTTGCATGGTGACCTGGGGCAGGATGGAGTGGTGACTGAGGCAGAGAGTTGGGATATGAGAGGGAGTGGGTACCAGAGGCAGGCTTTGGCTGGGAGGTGCTTATCTAGGTGGCTCCCAGCCAACAGCCCAGGGGGATAATAAGGCAGGCTCTTCACTTGCCACTGTCCCAGGCTGCTCAAAATGGCAGCCTGCTCACTCCATGTGCCTTTTTGCTCTCTGGATGGGGAAGGAAGAGACTGTGTGTGCTGTTTCCAGCCAATAGGAGCTGTGATGATTGGGCTAGGAACAGGGGCAGTGACTGAAGTCTCTCCCCTGCCAGGGGCGTCAGCAAGCCATTTTGAGCAGCCTGAGACTGCAGCAGGTAGAAAATCTGCCTTGGGGTCCCAGTGGGGTGGCTGCAGGCTGGATCAAAAGGCTTGGTAGGCCAGATCCGGTCCACGGGCCGTATCTTGCCCACTCCTACCATAATCAGTGATTGGGGCTTCAGCTCTGCCGGAGTACAGGCCAGAGCCCTGTTTGTGGTCCCTCCCTGCTTGAAGGCTGGGGCCCATTCAAAAATGCTAATCCCCCCCCCCTTTCTTTGTTCTGAGAGTACTGTGAGGAGGTATGGCCTCCCTCAGAGGTCGATGCAGAGGGATGGCCCCTACTGCCTACAGAAATACACTCAAAGGTCAATTTAAAATCACATTGTGAAAAAAGTAAGCACAGATTAAATGTAATGTCTTACCTCTGTTTCATTGATTCCAACCACTATGAAAAGGGCTGCATACTGTCGATACACCAGCTTAAAATCCTTATACTCAATGAAAGAGCACTAGATAAAAACACAAATAGTTAAACATTAACTGCCACGTTAGTTGTGATAAGTTGTTATCAGACACTATGTATTTATTAGGGATGTGATAGTGCAAATATGTAAATGGTTAACCCATCAGTCTAGGTTCATTTGTTAACCTTCATGGTGATAGAAGCAGCAGCATGGGGGGGAGGCAGCTCCTTGGGAGCCAATACTTGCAGAGTCCCCCTCACCAGTGTAAATGTGTAATGCTGAAATTTTCAGTGAGTTACATGTTTATAAAAATAAACATTTTAACATCGCTAGTATTTATTAAATATACTGTAATGTATACACACAGGAACTCATTTCTCATTTACAGAAGTTTCACGTATGTAACTTGTTAACCTCACTGATTTACACTGGTGTCAAGGAGGAAAGAATCAGGTTCACAAAGTACAAAGGGTTTCTCAGTCTTCACCCCATAATGTCCTTCCTGAAGTAAAGAAAAATCAGTGAGTTATTAGGGCCTTTCACCTGTGTCTCTCAAAGCACTTTACATCAAGGAGAGTTTTATTCACACTTTATACATGGGGAAAGCCTGAGGGGGACAGAGCTAGAATGATTTGCTCACGATTAAACAGCAGATCAGTTGGGCATCCCTTTTCTTTTCACTTACCTCTCCACACAAAAAGATTTCAAAAGAAAAGAAGACAGGAAAAAATCCTTGTTAGGTAGAAAGTTATATCTATTTTATGAATGATGTTAGGGCAATGTGTTTCCATTTCTTGCTTTCGATTTATGGGTGTGGAGGACAGAAAACAAACATTCATTTCATCATCTATATGTTGTTAAGGCATGAGTCCCCAGCTGGTGGTGTTTCACAGTGTCACAAGACCCTTTTTCTTCAAAGGTGAGCACTGTTAAACTTTTTTTTGCTGATTATTATTAATATTGGGGATCTACTGCAAACAGCAGTAGAGTTTGCTCTCAACCTTAATCTTTCTAATTAAGAGAGATTAATTATTGTAGCAAAATTATTTTGCAAACTGGGCAATGGTGCCTTTGCTGAGATTCTGGAAAGAGGGGATTGCCGGTGTGATGTCTGGTCATCTCTGTTCTAGCGCTGGTATACAGAGTGTAAAATAAACAAGGGGTGCAGTAAAAATATACCCACGTTCCATGTAACTGATTTCTCCCTTGATAGGAAACTGATCTGCAAAGCCCTGCCCACTGTGCAGTATTGTCAAATCATGTCACTTTATTGTGAGTCTTGAAATACTTAATGTTTTCCTTAAAGCCTCAACTCTTGCAGCCATGTAATTGCATGTACAGCCGGTCCCCGAGGTACAAACGCATGGATTTATGACCATTCATCCTTACGACCAACCTTCCATTAAGTGCAACCCTGAGTTACGAACGCGATCCGCGCTTACGAACAGCGCGGTCCCATTGAAATGAATGGGGTCCGACTTACAAACAGATTGAGTTACGACCAAGTGCTTGGTACGTAACTCGTTCGTAAGTCAGGGGCCGGCTGTGTATCCCAGCCTTTTTTTTTTTTTTTTTTTTTTTAAATATAGATACGTTTATAACCCTTGTGGTTGCAGATCTGAAACTCAAATGCTCAGAAACCAGAAGGCAAATAAAACCTCAAGTTTGTTTTTTAGAATTTTATGATTTTTAAGATAATCTTATGATTTTTAGGGTCTGATTCATGATTTCTGAATCCTTGTGGCTGACATTACTACTTGGTAGAGCTGTGATAATTTCTTTTACATATAGTTCAATGTGCAGGGTCAGGTGACAATAACTAGGCAAGGGAGATTAAGAGATTCCGCTTCATATTTCTTCTGTGCTGCCTGCAACCCATCCCACATTTAACTAGGGGTGCTAGTAAGTCAAAGCATTTCAGCTGGTCTCAGTTCCTGTAGTCTACTACATATCTGAGAGCATTTGTACATGAATCACTGGTCTACAATTTTTTAGAAGTTGTCTGCTTCAGAGATAAAATGTGCTATTTATTATGTATTTTGATGTGCTGAATTCAAATATGACAATTAAAACAACCGATTGGCTACTGTTTCCAAGATATTTAAGTTTTTACATTTTACGTCTATGTATATTGTGTAGATAGTAGAGTTTTAATCATAAATTGTAAAGCTAGGTCTTTTCATGTGTTTATGGTTGCTTTACATGATAATATTCACCTGTCCTGTTTATGTAACACTTTAAAAATCAGCAAAAGGGTTATATAAATAAAATGTATTATGAAACAAAAGGCAAAAAACTATTATGTGCATAGTTTAGTCCTATTCAGTGTCTACTCGGCGCTTCTTGGCTTGTCTCTTGTATTCATTAAATGGAGCATCTCTTGTCACTGTCCAGCAATAGTCTGCAAGCATTGATGGGCTCCTTTTGCCCTGATAGCGTTTCTCCATTGTTGCAATGTCCCGGCAAAATCACTCGCCGTGCTCGTCGCTCACTGCTCCGCAGTTCGGTGGGGGGGGGCGGGGAAATCTAGATGAGAGTGCAAAAAAAGTGTATCTTTAGTGACATGTTGCAACCAAGGCTTTTGTACGCCTTGAGGAGGTTTTCCACCAACAACCTGTAGTTGTCTGCCTTGTTGTTTCCGAGAAAATTTATTGCCACTAACTGGAAGGCTTTCCGTGCCGTCTTTTCCTTGCCACGCAGTGCATGGTCAAATGCATAATCTCGAAGTAGTTCACAAATCTGAGGACCAACAAAGACACCTTCCTTTATCTTAGCTTCACTTAACCTTGGAAATTTTCCACGGAGGTACTTGAAAGCTGCTTGTGTTTTGGCAATGGCCTTGACAAAGTTCTTCATCAGACCCAGCTTGATGTGTAAGGGTGGTAACAAAATCTTCCTTGATTCAACAAGTGGTGGATGCTGAACACTTTTCCTCCCAGGCGCCAATGACTGTCAGAGTGGCCAGTCTATCTTGACGTAGTGGGAATCTCTTGCACAACTATCCCATTTGCAGAGAAAACAGCAGTAGTTTGTGTATCCGGTCTGCAGACCAAGCAAGAGAGCAACAACCTTCAAATCGCCACAAAGCTGCCACTGATGTTGGTCATAGTTTATGCACCTCAAAAGTTGTTTCATGTTGTCATAGGTTTCCTTCATATGGACTGCATGACCAACTGGAATTGATGGCAAAACATTGCCATTATGCAGCAAAACAGCTTTAAGACTCGTCTTCGATGAATCAATGAACGGTCTCCACTCATCTGGATCGTGAACGATGTTGAGGGCTGCCATCACACCATCGATGTTGTTGCAGGCTACAAGATCACCTTTCATGAAGAAGAATGGGACAAGATCCTTTTGACGGTCACGGAACATGGAAACCCTAACATCACCTGCCAGGATATTCCACTGCTGTAGTCTGGAGCCCAACAGCTCTGCCTTACTCTTGTGTAGTTCCAAATCCCTGACAAGCTCATTCAGTTCACGTTGTGTTCTGAGGTGTGGTTCAGAGGAGGAGGATGGGAGAAAATGTGGGCCCTGTGACATTGATGGTTCAGGACCAGAAGTTTCATCCTCTTCCTCATCTGACTCAAGTGAGAATAATTCTGGTGCATCAGGAACCGGCAGTCCTTCTCCGTGGGGTACTGGGCGTATAGCTGATGGAATGTTTGGATAATGCACAGTCCACTTTTTCTTCTTTGACACACCTTTCCCAACTGGAGGCACCATGCAGAAGTAACAATTGCTGGTATGATCTGTTGGCTCTTTCCAAATCATTGGCACTGCAAAAGGCATAGATCTCCTTTTCCTGTTCAACCACTGGTGAAGATTTGTTGCACAAGTGTTGCAGCATATGTGTGGGGCCCGCCTCTTGTCCCGATCGCTAATTTTGCAGCCAAAATAAAGGTGATAGGCTTTCTTAATCATAGCGGTTATACTGCGCTTTTGTGACGCAAAAGTCACTTCATCACAAACATAGCAGAAGTTATCTGCACTGTTCACACAAGTACGAGGCATCTCTGCTCACTTTGGCTAAACAGAAATGTGTCCCTTTGCAAAATCAAACACTGACAAATAAGAGAGCACGCACGACACTGTATGATTTCTAGAGCTGATATAGGGCAATTTGTTCAGCAGAGTGATGTAAGCTTCGTTATGATTGCATCATCCATGACTTCTAGGAATAACATGATGCAATTCATATCATGTATGACGCCATACCGGCTTCAGATTGCATCATTCATTGTTTTGCCTAAAAAGCAAGTACTGTCCAAACCCAGTCATAGATTTATTCATAGATCCAGTCAAAGATGTATTTTAGTCATTTCTGGTTTAAATTGAGATCCCTTCCCTTTATAACTCACTTATCCTCCGCCATTCCCAAGTCAAGGGTCGTATATACTGACCCAATAGCATATCTTGAAAACTAGAGCCAATCAACAATTTTAAGCATCATTTTCGTTCTCAGTGACCCAGAATTAGTAACGTTTGACTACATTTATTTCAGAAGCATTTTGGCTGTAGAGCAGTGAATTCTGTCTGTTCAAGAATTCCTCCTAAACATTCAGAGCTTGGACCACCAAATTTGGTATACAGCTTCCTCTTATAATAACTTAAAGTAAGGTAAGGGTGTGGTTGTGTCTGGACAATGGGATGTGCCTGGAATGGGATTTTTTCCTCAAAACTAAACAGAAAAGAGACAGAATCACCAGGCAGGTGAAAGCAGGTGGCTGGGGATGCACCCCATAGTCCATCTGGGACTGCTCCAGCCTTGAGCCTCCCACCTCCCAGGTGCCTCCAGTGAGGGTGAGCAAGACAAGGAGACTGAAGCTTCCCTCTCCCCCATCCTAATTTACACAAGAACATTGCTGGCTGCTTCCCTTCATCAGGGAGCGAGGGAAAAATGCACAGTTTGCTGAATTCCTTACTCTGGAGAGCACAGAGGGCAGACTAACCTTGACCTGCCCCCACCGGGTGACATGCACCTCTCCCCCAGCTGTGCCTGCTGGAGTTGCAGCGGCCATGGAGAGGCACTTTTCACTTGGCCCCAAGCTGCTGCAGTGAGAGGCAGTTGGGGTAGTCCTCTTTCCCCAGGGCAGCTCCACCCCAGAGCAATGATGTCAATGAAGCATGTGTATTTTCATTTTATTTTCCGAAAACTAATTGAGTTAAGGACCTGAGCAACACTGAGTAAATCTTCTAGCAACATATAAATGAGAGAGAAGAAGAACTATGATGCAGACAGGGCTTGATGACTAGCTCTACTGCAGTCAGCGGCAAAACTCCCATTGCTTCGACAGGGCAGGCAGGATTCCATCCAGACTATTGCACGCTTTACACATCAGAACTAACACCTTCAGTTGCACCCAAAAATAGACAGTCAGTGCAGGCTGCAGATCACATGTGCAATGATTTCCTTGAGAGAAGTACCACTATGCTGAGTGGGCAGAATTTCTACACTAGTTGAAGCCTTTGAATGTTCTTTGCACACAGCAGAATATAAAACATACAGAATAATCCAATACAGAGCTAACAAAAGTACAGGAACCCTGTCACTACCCTGTACTGACTCATGAGTAGGAGTACTGGCTCAAACAAGCCCTCTACACTTGTATCATTCATATTCTTGTACAATAGGTCTAGAATTCTCCAATATCTCTGTAAAAAAAGAGAGACTTTTGTATCCAGTAAAATGGAAGATATTAAAAAAATCCCCAAAGTAATTGCAGTCCTATAAGTGAAAACACAATCGTTTTCTTAATAACTTTCCAGTTGGATAAGCCACACCATTTTTTTAGTCATTTGACCTTGAGAGAGGCTGTGTGGCCAAAATATTTCAGGAATACAGAGAAATTCTTGCACTTCTCTTTAATGCTAGTTTTGTTTCTATTATTTAGTATATGTCAATTTCTATAGAATGTCTGGAAGGGAAATGTCCTTCTTGAGAGAAGCTGGTTCTTGCACTACATTTACAATAAACTAACTGTTGTGAAAAAGAACAGATTTCTGTATGATCATTCATGTCAAGAAATACGTTGGCAGGAACACCTCACACAACATTCTAATATTTCTTGAATGTAGTTCACCATGTAATATTCCTTTTTTTGGTTCAATTTCGATCAGAAGAAAAAAAAAACAAAAAACAAAAAAAAAAAAAACATACTTGCTCTTTTGAACGGGAAAGGCAATTTTTGATTACTTCAGTTTCCAGCATCGTCCGCTTAGGAATTTCCACATGTTCATAATACCTGGAGAGTCTTGTTTGGCCTTGTTTGTTCACCATGAGAAAAAACTTTATCATTTTTCTGGTCGGCTGAGAAATAGTCTGTCACAAGATGTAGGTAAGCGGAAACTCTATTTCTGAAGAAAAAACAACAGAAGACACATGGGAGTTATATAAC
Source organism: Pelochelys cantorii (assembly GCA_032595735.1). Taxonomy (NCBI): domain Eukaryota; kingdom Metazoa; phylum Chordata; order Testudines; family Trionychidae; genus Pelochelys; species Pelochelys cantorii. The sequence continues at coordinate 81,394,547 of CM064329.1, read as the reverse complement.
ACTTTTGAATAAGCATTTAGTTGGTGTTGACTTTTATATTAACTGTGTTTGATGTCAGTGTACAACTGACGTAAGAAAGAAGAAATCAAGCCCATCTTTCCTATCTTGTTGATGTTTTTAATTTGAACTCACTATTGCATGAAACTATTGAACAATTAGAAGCCCCACCAAGATTTTTCTACTGTGCAATAACGCCAAAAATCTCAAACTAGATATTTTCAGATTCTTGCTGTAAAGGCAAATATAATTTTACTAGTATGGAAGAGAAATAGGCTAAGACAACTTAATGTGAGAATTAGTATGTTAATGTCGGTGTTAAATCTATGAGCATCAAAGCCTATGTAGGATTAGTCTGAGTTTAGTATTTGTGCCGTTCACAGATATGTTGTATTTTTTCTCCAACCAAATTATTTTGAAAATGCTTAGTAAACGTTCCTTACTTCTGGGTACTTGCTCTTAAAAGTATAACACATATACATAGGTGATATCTTTTTTTTTCCACAGTACAGTAGCAGAAAACATTTGTATGTTAAAGGATTTTAATCATTAGAAACTATAAATATAGGGCAGTATTTTCCTCTAAAGCGTGCACGATGGATATTTTGGGTCAAACTCTGGCTAATAACTGTGTCTATACGTATGCAGGAACAACTTTGGAGCACAGGAAAGCTCAGAACAGATGGTTCTTCTGCTCCTGGACTCTTCCAAACATGTCACTCTACGACTGTAGATATTGAGTAGCGGGGGCTTAGGTGACAGGAGCATAGCAACGTTTCACCTCACTGGCGTGATGGTCTGGTAGTGTATAGGGACGTTACATTTCATTTAATCAACTAATTTCATTTAATCTATTAGTGGGTATTGACTAACCCCGCTGCGGCTCTACCTTCTAAATGTATTAAGAGCCTGACGACTGGTGTGCAGCTGGGGGGACCTGGTGTGCATCAGGCCAGCTGATTCCTGGCTTGTGCTGGTGTCATGATCATGAGGATTAGCCAGCAGCCTGGGGAATAAGGGGTTAACTATACTTAAACTCAGGTAGAGTTAGACAATAGGAATGTAGGTAGGAATCTCAAACTGGGACAAAGGAATTTTTGGGTTTCCCTCCTTTGTCTCTGGGTGTAGTGTCTCTCCAGCTATTGAAGGGGACAGGATATCTCCCTCTAAGAAAATACTCTTCACATCTGTAAGTAGGATAAAGTTTAGATAAATCTCTTAGGTTTTATTGTTTTATGGTTTGGGAAATGGGATCTGGTCTGTGCATTTAAAAATGGGTTTTGCTCTTCTTTGTAACTAAGTTCCTGGCCCATGGTAAATTTCTCCTCCATGAGTATATTATTTTGTTACTGTTCCATCTAGTCATTATGCTTGCAACAGGAATATTGTGGTGATAATAAAAGTTCTTTCTCTTTTCTTTTTATTAACCTGCTAGTAATTTTTGTGTCCTGGTTTGTACTTTAGGGGTGAGATTTCCCAAGTAGTCTCTCCCTGGTTGCTTATTAATATTTGGGTGGTAGCAGCAGAGATTTTATCCCCAAAATCTAGGTTGTTAAGATTTTGGGGGTGTAGCCAGACATGAACCCCATCTTGTTTCCCCCCCCCCCCCAGAGAGCAAGAGAAAGGCAGTCAGCCTTTGATGCCCTGGGAATGCAGGTGTGCTGCTTGTCCCTGACTCTAATAAACAGAAACCAGACAGTAAATGGGCTAGCTGATAACCGGAGGGGCCCCCCTCCTGCTGCCCTGATGGCTAGCACCAGTAATTGACACGCCTACACTGTCCCAGGAGAGGAATCTTCGCCCATCACATACTAGAGTGCCCATTGTCTGCAGTTTCCCAGGTGTGAATTATGCTTTGCACCCTTCCGTGGGAAACTTGGCATTCAAAGCCATTTTTCCTAATTGGCCACTTGAGACCAGGAAGAAGCCTACGTGACCCAAGGGGTATAAAGAGGGGTTTAGTAGCCCACCCCATTGGAGCTCCAATCTATACCTGCTGGCAGGTATATGTTGTCTCCCGAGGTCTGTGGGACGCCCAGCCTCGCCCTACTTCTTCCCGAGGGATTGAGAGAAAGACGCTGGCCACGCCAAGTCTGGAACGCAGGGGTGAGAATTATACCTGCAATGTGTTTCTTATGTGTACACTTTAATTTAGTTACTCTATTATAAGTTTCTCTAATCAACCTGTTTCACTTCTATTGTAAACAAGAAAATAAGATTGTGCCCTCATTCACTTTATAAGTTTAAATATATATATTGAACCAAGTTTTCTTTCTTCTTTCTTTTCTTTCTCCTACAAATAAGCAAGTGTGGTTTGAGTTTCTGACTTGAACCCGTGCTGCTGTACCCGAACCGAACACAAACAAAAGAACTCCAGCTGGTCATAAGGGACAGATATAGGGAGAGCTTGAGCGTTGGATCGTGTCGCTTCCAGGGGACAGATCCGTTGGGGCACCTCTCAGCCTCCCCAGGCTGCCCACTGCGACGGGACTTTGTGTCCTAGCAGTCAAAGTCTGAGGTGTAAAGCTCTCCCTGTTAAACTCTGGGGCGTCTGTCAGCCTGTTGGCTGCCCACTGCAAAGGATCCCGATCCTAGCAGTAAAGACACGGACGTTAAACTCTTTGGGGCACCCGTCAACCTCCTCCAGGTTGCCCACTGCTAAGGGACCCCACTCCTAGCAGTTAAAGTCTCGGGTGTATAGCTCACACACACCACTCACTGCCCTGACCACCGGCTGACAGGGGGGAAGTTTTATACCAAAGCCTGGTAGATAAGGTTTTGGGATACTTTTGCTGGCTCCTACTCCTACATTTATTGTGCCAGAGTGGGGAAGGAGCCATGACAGCTGGGTTCCCCCTGCTGCGCTTCAGCCTTTTAAATGTATTAATTAGCTGACTCCCAGCTCGTGCCTGTTCCCTGCTACCCCCTGCCTCTCCTGCCCCCCGCGGAGATGGTGCTGGGGGAACCAGCTTTTAAGTCAGCTCCCCCCAGCAATGGTTCCTGCTTCCCCCCCACCTTGCTACCTCTGATAGAGGCAGCAAAGGGCGGGGGAAACGACTAGTTGAGGGACTAGTCAACTGTCTGATGCTTTAGCTTATTGGATAGTCAATTGGTCGACTAGTTGCTTACATGCCTAATAGTGTTGTGCTTCCCAAAGATTTTACTAAGACAACCCACCAACTACATTTTGTCTTTTTTAATGACTTGCCATTACATATATGCATCAGTTTGCCGTGGCAATCACTACTCTAATCCTGACCTGTTGCAGAGGGTGAGAGAAGTGGGGGCAGGGGGAATTGGAGAATGTGTCTGCCCATCACTCATCAGGGCTCCTGGCTCTAAGCATTGTGACCTGGTGCATGGCCTTGAAGTCCCACAGAGGTCAGGTCTGGCCACCTCTCTACCATGACAAAAAAGCAGCAGAACCAAACTTAAATGAGAGACATTGTAATGTGGCATTGAGACTTTAAGCACCAGTTTAGAACGGGGAGCTAGGCTCAGACGTGTGGAACAGCAGCCACCAATACATGGTGACCTTGGTCTAACAACCTTACTCCTTCCTAGTAGTAAAAAACACACACACACACACACACACACACACACACACACACACACACACACACACACACACACAATCCAATAAAATTAAGTTGATAATTACCACCAACATTCTGATTATATATTTTTAAAATGGATTTCTGATTAAACATTTATTTACTGAATTTGAGCCAAGAGAGGAGTAACAACACAGGCTCAGGACAGGCTGAGATTCCATGCTGTGCCTCCCACTCCTAATGTCAGGAACTGCAAGGGGGCTTACAAAGGGCCATACAGTGAAGCAGAGTGATCTCCCATTGAGCTGGAGGGGAAGGAGTCACTCTGTGATCCCTGATGGGTGAAGTCGGGCCGGGTTTGCCCCTCCTAAAAGAAGCTAATGATTGGGACAGGAATTATGAGAGACAGAGTCTTTCACCCAGTTCAGTCTGAGCTAGAGACGGGGTCAGATGTCTCCAGGCTGCTGCAGAGCAACATGCTGAATCTGTATTCCGCCCTGCCCTGCCCTGCCCCTGGAAGAGGCTGACCCATGTGAAAAGCTGCCAGGTCTACCACTTGCTGCCTATCCAGAAGAGAGTGCAGGTAGCCAGAAAGGGGGATCATAGGAAGTGGCCCAGGGAAACTAGACTTTACTCTGGTTGAGTTATTGTGCAAATCCATGTCAGCATGTTTTGGTTGGCCCTGGCTGGGACCTGACTGATCCTCCTTAAACCTCTGCTGACAACCTCACCCTTAGTGGGGTAGCCTCCCCACCTTAGGCCAAAAGACCTGTGTCTGTTGGCTACCTTGGCTGAGGGCCGGAGCATTGACTAGTTTGTTGACCCTGGCCAGCCTAAGAGCCTAATCCCTGATGGTGACAGAGATGTAGTGAGGCAAAGTGGCCTCCCACTACACTGGAGGGAGAGGGATCATTGCTCCCCTACTATAGGCCACTAGTATCTGACCTCCACATTCTCCCTGGTGGTGCAGGCAAATGACCCTATATAGCTAAGGGGCTTTTACCATTCCTGTTTGCCATTGCAGAGGCATCCTCTGTAGCCAGAGTGAGAATCTCTTCCACAGTATATAACTAAAATGCTGATTGACTCACACCTACAATGCTGCTGCTGTGTGTCTATTTTTTTCAGATTACATTAGCAATTTCCTAGATTACAGTATTTTAAATTCTCCATGGATATATCAGTTATTCTGATGAAGCTTCTGTAGGAACCTGTGTTAATCTTGGAAACAATACTAATTACAAGTTCAGGTACTGGTTCTGTAATCATTACTCCATCGGAGTAGTGATCACTCAAGCAAATAATCCCATTTAAATCTATGATTACATGCATAGTTCTACTCCTTGTGAATAAAGATTGTAAAACTGGGTCATGATTTCAGAACTTTGATACTGACTGCAGCTATGTGACAATTACCATCCTCATCCTTGTTAATCCAAAATAAAAAAATGGAAAATAGCTATTGTCCACAGTAAAGGGCAACATTACTAGTATTGTGAATATATCAATATACTTTACAGTTACACTGTATCTAAGCACCCCAAAAACAACCAGCAATAGTATGCATGTGAAATAGTGACAGGCAGAAAAAGGAGGAGATTTTTTTTATCATGATTAAGTTGTTCTTAGTGAAGGAATGTGTGGTTTTAGCCCCATTGGCATGGGTATATCTTTATGTTCTTGGTTTTTTTTATTCACTGTTAGGAGAGGAAGTCTCTATGTAGCCAATTCAGCAGAGCTTAGCACACAAAGAGGTTAATCTCAATAACCGCTAAACACATTAAATAAATTTAAAGCAAACTATATTAAACATGTGACACGGTATATACCACATATGCCATAACTCCGAGGATACAAACTTTTATCTATGATTGATAGATATAACCTAATTATTTCTTGACAGCAAAGCCACTTATAAGTATTAAGGTCACCCATATTGCAGGAAGGTAATTTCATTATCCTTAGTGTAGTCTGAGTAATTCCTTAGACATTGCAATTTAGGTTTCTATATGAAATTTATCTTCACTAGTTAGTGTGTGGGGAATGAGGTCATAAAATCTGGAGTGAGAAGTCATCCCCTAATAAGAGAAGATTAATGACCTATCTACAGCTCTCTCTCCACACACATACACATACACACGCAACATTTATAACCTGAGAAGTATGCATTTGTGAATCACAAGGTTGATATATAAAGTGCTGAAATAAATAGCTGGCAGGAGTTGAAAAGATTTAGAAATATTAATATTAATTTTGATGTTGTCCATCATCAGACAAACGCTTTAATTATAATGTGGGAAGTTTCTAGGAATATTTCATATATTTAAAACATCACCATGTGATCTAAATAGTTTAATAGATACTCGAAGAATCATGAAACACAAGCTACTAAAGTCAGGAAATTAGACTTGGGCACATGCACGGTACATTCAATAAATCAAATGGCCAACACAGTACACGACCTATTTCAGAAACAATGTCCCCAGCAGGGTTACATCACTTCAAAAAAGGAAAAAAAAAACAACAATACATGTTTAATGACTGAATTCTTTAACAAGAGCTGTATAAATATTATCCTTAGATAGAAATATCACCTAATACCTGAGACCACAGGCTTCACAATGTCATTATCTTTAGTACCTCCTGAACAATACAGCCATATCTTCCCAAACCAGATCTCTTTCCACTGAAGTACAGGGGAGAAAAGGAATATGCAGGAGCATGTCATTTCACTCCATCCCAATTGACAAGGCTGGGAGTTGCACCACTTAAACTTGTGGATGTTCCCCAGATGTTGCAAATTTCAAGAGGCCTCCTCCTTTATATTGCCTCCCACACTTACTTGTCCCCTTTGGACTCCATGACTTTTATAGCAGCTATGCTGCAAAGCTCTTCCCTAATCTGCAGAAGCTTATGAAATATCCTTAATAGAAAAAAAGTCAATGGTATAAAAAGGAAACAGTGTAGATTACTGCAAATTCTACTGAAAGATTTCACTGGTGGTGATGACAAACCAGTGAAAACCTGCCAATCTTTTCAACCCATGTAAACACTGAATAATCTGTTTATGCTGGGGCAGCAGGCCTCTTTTGCTGACCTTCCCTGTTTAGAATCCTAAATAAAGTATCTGAAGTTCTGTGACACATGCAGCTTCTCAACTCCACACAGCCTTTTTGAGTGATCTCTTTGGGAAAAAGGAAGGAGGGAATTAGGACAGAGGAGGGCCTAGACTCTAGATGGAAACTCTAGGGACATCCAAGCCAAAGGAGGAAGCTTAGGTAATTATTGTCTGCTGAGTTATCAACAAAGCAATATAAAATGCACACGCATATATAAAGTAACTACACATGTAGAGCCTATTGCAATCAGGCCTTAGTCCTGTTTCTTCACTAATCTGACCTCTTATATAGATAATCCTTATGGGAAGAGGCAGATCTTAAAACTACTGTATCTTTATATGGACAAAATATTATGCTTTTATATAATCTAAGATCTGGCAATACAACAACATTTTGGATCATACATCTTTTTATCCTTACCAATTTTCTAATGTAGTCGCCAAGCTACTCATGTAGGTGATTGCATTTCTTACAATGTCATTCTTACATATTCATATCTGTGTTCTCTGTATACAGTCTTATTTTGACTAATCCTGTTTTTATAACTTGGTTTAAGTTAATTCTATGACTCAGTAACAAGACAGTTTTATATATGAGGAATCAGATAGTCAAAAGATGAGTAATAATATGCAGAGCCTTGAGCCTTCCATTTCTACATCACTAGTTCAAATCCAGCTCATTTCAGTAATAAAGAAGACGTAGAATACAGAACAGCTCTCATATGGTTATCTGAAGTGAGTTGTCAGGAACTGAACTGAAACTATTGGACAACTGTTTACATTGCAAAACCTACCATTTCAATTAGTACCTTTAATTAATAATGCCTCATAACAGAATCAGACTTTTTAAAAAATGGGTCTGTTTTAGGGATGTAAGGGATTAGTTATTGGGTAGTCGAGTCGACTACTCTCATTCCTCCCTGCCTGCTGCCTCTGTATCAGAGGCAGCAAGGGGGGGGGGGGGAAAGCAGGAGCTGGTGTTGGGGAGAGCTGGCTTAAAAGCCAGTTCCCCCCCAGCACCATCTTTGTGTTGCCACCCATCCCTCTCTGTCCCCCCTCATCCCACTCCGCTGCCTCTTTCAGAGGCAGCAACGCAGGGGCAGGAGCTGCTGATGCTAAGCAGCCCCTATCCACAGCGGACACGGGCTGCTGCCGGGTGGGCTGGTAGCCTGGCTCAGTCCCAGCTCACGCTAGCTGTGGGACCAAACCTTGCTGTGGCTCTGCAATTTAAAAGGCAGTAGGAGCTGGGCAGCCTGCCCCCGGATCCTACTGCATTTTAAATTACAGAGCCACAGCAGGGTTTGGTCCCACACCTGGTGTGAACTGGGACTAAGCGGGCTGCCTATTGACTAACTGAGTAGTCAAAATTCTATTGACTACTTGATTAGTTAAATATCTGCCTCTTAACATCCCTGCTCTGTTTTATGAGCAAGATTGTACAAAACAATGTTATTCTTTCTAGATTAGAGAGACAATCACATACATAAGCAGGGCATTGTTAAGTAGCTTATTTGGTTTCTGATAGCAGTGCCTGGACTGCTTTGGAGGGTCAGAACCATGAGTAAATAGGATATACGCATTATAATCAAATCAGATGATGGCTTGGTTACCAGTTCAAGGGAAGAGAGGGAGAATCACAAAGGCAAATGAGAGGTGTAAAATGTGCCAAGAAAAGACTAATGCAGTTGCTGTTGTATATTCTACCTTCCTCTCAAAAGACTCCGATAATTTCTGACAATATGGGAAATGTCAAGATAACATAATCCACGGAAAGGAAAAAAAAAAAAAAAAAAAAAAAAAAAAAGACAGGCATTTTTCTTGTGTTGATTTCTAAAAGCAAAAACTTCTGTACAATATATTTTGTCAAATATTTCACCAATATCCTTTGGTATACCTAATACATAAAATACAAAAACTGAACACAGCCTGAAGTTGCCACAGGGAAGTCTCTATGTGTTAATAGAGTTTTTATTCAAATCAGATGTCTGTATGTAACATGAAGCCACCTGGTGGCCTGGTTGGCTGCCCTCCTGCCCAGGAGTACTAGTTATTTCATGTTCTAAAACAAAGTTTTGCAGATCTTTAGGGCTTGCTCTTAAAATGTAAAGAGATGACCTATCTGTGAAATAAGAGACTCCATGAATGCTTCATTACAAGACTACTTCACAAAAAAAAGTTAAACTTATTCTATCCCTTTCTCAACTGTTCAACTAAACATGCTTTATCTTTAATACATAAAATCATGATCTTTATTTCTACATTATGCTATTGCTAAAGATTCTTCTTTTAAAACAAAGTTGCCATACCTTAAAACAAAGGCAATAAATCAGTGAGATTCTATTAAGGTGAAGAATTGTATTTCTGAAATACAGTATTTCCCCCAAAACAGCATTACCACTAGCTCATACAAGATGCATTTGTACTTAACTGTAGGCTTCTGTACAATAGATTGTCACATCAACAGTAATCTACCTGACAGACTCTCCACAATTTATTTTTTGTGTGTGTCTGTTTCTTCTTCCATGGAACCACCTTAAAGGGGGCATAACATATATGTGAAATGCCAATTTGAAATCATGAAAATTTCTATTTTTAGACAAGTTTTCTAATTATTGTGTTTTGTTCCAAATAGCATTGCTTATTTTGGAACCTGCTTTTCCATCCCTTGTCCTGTTGGGGTTCTGGCACTGGTAAGTACTTATTTGAATGAATTACATTCAAATTTGGCTGGTCTATGGGCAACTAGTAATACATCAATCTAAACAATAGGTCACAATCAGTCACTCTGACTCACATTATCTAAGAAAAGAAAATCCCGGAACAAGCACAGATTTTGAGGATTTTGAATAATTCTCAATTTGCCTAGGGAATGTGTTTTCATTTTTCTTTCTTGGCATGTGTGTTTTCAGAATGAGTTGGTGTGCTCCTTGACCTCTATAGGTTGCTGTTGTTCTCTTTGCCGTGGGCAATTACAGTAATGAGAAGTGGGTGACACTTTAGAATTTCCCTTCCCATTGTACATGCATTATAGGATCCTCAAGTTTACAACTCTGAATTTCTGCCACTTTCTCCAAGATCTTCATGTACTTTACTATTAGCATGCTGCTTGTTTGCAGTTACATAGGTGGAACTGGATTTCCATATGGGAGATTGTTGCCATGGTGTATGATGATGGGTATGTCAAAAATCCTATTAACCTGTTACATAATAAAGTCAATATTTTTCAAAAATAAAAATCTAAAGTTTGGCTTTTAAATGCATATGTAGTTGCCTAAGGCTAGGAGTACAAGTCACAAAAACATCTGATTGGTTGAGCCCCTCCCATTTTTTAAAATACTTGTCTTCAATATGGGGATCAACTAAAGTAATAGCTTAAGATTGATTTACTGCGGTGTCTTTGCTGCACTGCACTGATAAGAGACACAATTTACTTGGTTCTCCTCAAAGAGGTGGAGTACAGGGCTCTACTGGAGAGCACTCTGCAATCAATTTAGCAGCTTTTCACTAGACCTGCTAAATCAATGCCTGCTGCATCATTTTGCCCAATGATATGCAGCTTTGATATCTCCAGTAGTGAAAACAAGACCTTAGTTATATGGTGTTTATGGTGTTTTGGAGTTAGGGTTGTATTTTTATTACATACTTTGTGGGCACATATACACATGCATGAAGATTTGGGAACTGAAAAAGCAGGAAACGGAACAGTTAAAATAAAGATGTGTCTAGAACAGTGTTTCTCAAACAGTGGTATGAGTACCCTTCAGGGTACTTGAGAGAAGTCTGGGGGGTACTTCAACACAACTGAAATTTGGAGAAAATTGAATTTTTGTTGTAAGTTTTACAGCACTTTATTATTTTTGTACTTTTTATACCCAAAAATTTAATCACCTGCCCAGCTACGATTAAGTTGTTTAAACAAATGTGTTGCAATGGTACAGAAAGATTGTGTGTCTGAAAACGGTAGGTACTAGGGGTACTGCTAATTTTTTTTTTTTTTTTTTAAAGGGGGTACTTTAAAAAAAGGTTCAGAAACACTGGTCTAGAAGACTCTAGATGAATGAGAGGTAAGGATGAGCTGTAGGGGGGTATAGAAGAAGGGAAAAGGTCAGAAAGAGCAAGACCGCAGTGAGAATCTGGAAGGGAAAAAAAAAAAAAAGCAGATGAAATGGTGAGAGCAAATAAGTTTATACAAATGATTGTATATTAAGAACTCTTAGGAAATCAGCCCATCTGGCTATGATCTTATTACCAAATGAAAGTAAATGTATAGTGAGGAAGGAGAGTTCACATTAATAATCTCCCTTTTTTTCCTGCAAGTCTTGAATCTAACCAGGGAGTAGGACTTTATCATCAAGTCTTTGTAAAGTATCATGCAGCATTATTAATGTTATCAATTATAGTAATTTGACATAATCACCATCAAATACTATTATGTGAGTTACAACAACTGTGGTATTGGAGTAACTTCTGTGTAGCCTTAGTGGAGAAAATATGGCCTTCAACTTGAAGATCAAGAATTTTCAAGAAAATCCCCAAACCAAGGAATCCCTATTAATATAGGGAAGAAGCAAGGAGCAAAAACCTCACTCTCAGCTTATTAGCAGCCAAGGAGCACTACATGTGTATGGACTGAAACCACACTGAAACCATCAGGATCTCGAAATTATATGCTGACATTGCCAAAGAGTTAACCATATTTTAAAGAGCAATAATATTTCCCACTCTTCACTTGATACTGATAACTAGTGGAAACTTGTTTTGAGATGTTCTTGCCTTCCACTTGTCTCAAATTGTGGAGATTAAGTCTCTAAAATAATCCTGTCAATATATTTTTATATTAGACCCTTCACATGAAGTATCACAGAACATAGGCACTGACTTTCTAATGTCCTGGAGGGAGACTCTGCTCAGGATCCACCACTCCACCCCTAACTCTAAGGGGTCCCAGCCCCACCCTGCCTTTTCCTGCCCCTGCTACGCTCCTCCCCTGAACACTCTCTACCCTTGCGCCTCCCTCTTACTCCACAACACCTCCTGCTCTTATGTACACTAAAGCTCTGAATATTGCTATCACTGGTGAAACTGAACGAGTTGTAGCAAGTAGGTAAATTTTAAAATTATTTCCTTAGCATGAAGAGAAGTTCCAAATGAATTAGGTAAATAACCGCCTCATTGATTCACACTGCACAAATCATTCAGAGATTTTTTAAAAGTTGCCTTAAAAAATTAAAAAAAAAACAACCCAAACATGGTCCCTTCACGAATGTGACAAACATGTAAAATTTTCACGTTTTATTGTCAGTTTAATAAGCATATTCAAAAGAAAATCTCCTTATATGACTAGTAACAGCTTATATTGTTAAAACCGAAATAATTTTAAAACCCCAGATTTACTTATCAATAAATTGACATTTCTGCTAAGATATTAAAATACAATATACACTTTCATTAGTCCATTTCTACTGCACTTCACTTTTGAGTTCTCATGTACTACCAGAATGCTGCAAAATGAAAGCTCATGATACCATCTATATGTTTTGTTCGTCTTTAAAGTGCTACCAGACTATTTGTTGTTTTTTAAGTTTATCCTATAGAATCAGGACAGCTGGTTTCCCTCGCTGTGGCTGGAAGTAGGCCTCCCAGACCTGAAGAAGAGCTCTGGGTAAGCTAGAAAGCTCATTTCTCACCAACAGAAATTGATCCAATAAAAGATATTACCTCACTCGCTCTGACTCGCTAACCATCCACTTTTAACGCCAACAAGTGGAGGACTCCCAGTTTCCCTTGGCTACATAAGGACACGGGCATTGTCAAAACTGCTTCCCCAAACTCGCACTAAACGGGACCTTGCTTAAAGTTCGCGCTTTTGCTCTGCGTTTCAGGTGACAGGAGCCTGGTTGCATTTGTCCCCTCGCTGCCTCTGGGTGACAAAGGTGGGGCGGAACGGCAGCGCCACCGCCTTGCCTACCCCAGAGCGAAAGTGGCCGCGGGGAGGCCCCCAGCCCGGGCTACGAGCATCGGAAGAATGCGACAGCCATGTGCGGCATCCGCGGCTGGCGCAGCCTGCGAGCCGAGCCCGTTTTAACCTGGCAGACCCGTGCCCCCCCGCGCGCGCGTGTCGGGGGAGGGGCAGGATGAGGCCCTGCCCCAGGGGCTGCTGACACATCTTCTAAACCAACGGCAGCGGGTCGCAGCCTCCCTCCGGGCAGGCTGGGAGCAGAGAACCGCCTGCCGCGGAATGAGGCTGGACGAAGCAGCCCCCGCCCCAGCAACTGGCCTGCAGCAGCGCCCGTCTCTAGTATCGTGTCACTTACTTAGCTCAGGGCTAGGAACGGCGCGGGGCTCCCAGGGCGGGTCCTGGGCACAGACGGCCCCCTCCCCCAGCTGTAGCCCCTCCCCGCCCAGGCCCCTGGCTCCTCCTGGGCGCGCAACCTTCGATGCGCATGCGCACGTCAGCGATCTCGGCTGAGGGGTGTTTCCCGGCACACCCCGCGCAGTTCCCCCCGCCCTCCCCGCAGTGGGTGGGTGTGAGATGGAGCGGAGACTGTAATGGCGGCTGGTGGCGGCTCGGCGCTGCTCTGACACCCGGATACTGCTCGGCGCAGCCTCCCCCTCCTCCCCGGGCCCGGCCCGCCTCCTCTTCCTCCCCCCCCCCCCGGCCAGCGCCGCTCCCCCACGCCCCTGTCCCAGCGGGACGCGGAGGAGGAGGAGGGCTCCCCGCAGACAATGGACGAGCACCCCGGAGTCGGAGGCGGGATGGCGGCCGCTCCGAGACCGCAGCAACAGCCGCCGCCGCCACAGCCAGGAGGGAATATGAACGTGCCGCCTGCAGCGGGCTGCGTGGGAACCGGAGGCGGCGGAGGGGGGCAGCAGCCCCAGGTCCCGGCGGCAGCGGCGGGACAGGACGGGGGAGACCGCGCGGAGCTGTCCCGGCCCCAGCACTACACCATCCCGGGGATCCTGCACTACATCCAGCACGAGTGGGCCCGCTTCGAGATGGAGCGGGCGCACTGGGAGGTGGAGCGGGCCGAGCTGCAGGTAGGAGGCCGGGGGCCGGCTCCTCTGAGGGCACCGGATCCAGCGATGGGGGGGGCTGGGCTCTAGGGGTGGGGAGCGAGTGGGCCGAGCTGTAGGTGCGGGAGAGGTCGGGGAGCTCTGGCCAGTGGCGCTTGCCAGTCCCCGAGGCAGCCTGCGCGGGACGGTACCTGTCGGAGGTGCGCCGGGGAGGTGATGTCCATTGGCGCTGGGGTAGGCGAAGCCGCTGCTCGTCACGGCCCGAACGGAGCTCCCTTCCCCGGGGCAGCCATTTTAGTTTCCAGTATGGCGCTCGCCTGGACTCCGGAGCCGGCTTGGGAGCCAGCCCCGTTTTGTAGGCGTCCCCCCACGCGCAGCTTGCCGGTCCCGGCGGAGGCCGAGGGGCAGACTGCCGGGGCGCTGCGTCTCCGCAGGGACGCTGGGCCTCCTGGGAGAGGAGGATGCGCTCTGACAGCTACAATAACCTCCCGAACGCAGTGACTGGGGGGCTGCCAGGGGCTGCCCCTTGGGCCGGCTGACTCCACTTTTCTGACTGCGGGTCACAAGGACCAAGAGCCCCCAGGCCTGCAAGAGCTCAACCCTCCCATAACCTCTGGGAGTCTAGATCAAGGTCCATGGCCTAAGTGAGGGAGCTTCCCACCCATAGAAGCAAGGGAGAAGTTTGGTCTGCCAGTCCTTGGAGACTCTTATCAACCAAACAGCGGAGGTCAGTCAGAACTATCAACGCCTTAAAAGGTGTAGTTGTTGTGTGTTTATTATGAGCAAAAGCTAAGAAACTGAAAAAATTTGTCAAGGTTGCCTATATGGTGTTTGATTCCCAATCCAGTGGAGTTGGTTATAAATATTTCCTGTTTTGTGTGTCTTAGTAATAGGTTACTGGGAAAGTAAGTAATAAGTGAGTAATAGGTGCAGCTGATAAGTGGATTTTATCCATGAAAACTTAGGCGAAATAAATCTGTTTTTAAGATGCAATAGGACTCCTCGTTTTTGCAGATACGGACTAACACAGCTAGCTCTCTGAAACATATATTTTGTAGTGTTTTGGTTGTAGTATACTGTCCAATTGAAAATGTTCCACTATTCACATCAATTATTGTCATTTTACTGTATTCAGCTTTTGTCATCTAGTTGCTTCTAAAATCACTTTTGGTACACTGACTTTCATCTCCTGAGGTAGAAATATTTAGGACTAGTTGTATGATATTTTCAGTAGAAAGCAGTTGCCTGTGGATCTGGTTTCCTCTGGGTGTTTTTTCAGTGCTCATATTTATATTTTTATAAAACAGTTGTTTGCAGCACTTAGCAACTAAAACTGTATCAAAACATTTGACTTCTGTAAAGGTATATTATGTTACTATAGCTTGATATCACACTGTACTGTAAATATAAAACTGGTCTAAATTTTTTAAAGCTATATCATATTGAAAATACAGTACTGTTAGTGAGTTGTTTGATCTCTAGATGCCATATTGATGAACATGACAGAAATTTTTGGATATTATTTATACGGGAGGCTATATCCCATGGCTTAGTGTTTTAGTCAGACCGCTATCATCGGGTTAGGGCTAACATCATTACTCAAGTTGTGAAGCCATAAACAATGAGAACAGCCCTTATTTAGCAGCCTTAATCCTGCAAACGTGCAATTAAGTTGTTCCCTAGATGCCAATATGAGTACTCCACATAGATCCAAGTAACTCTTTGGAGAATTGAGATCTGATATGTAAATGTTTACATATTTATTTCAATAGCATGAAATACATGTATATAATTGTAATATGAAACAATATAGCATAAGAATATGTTTTCTTAGGTGCAAATCACTCATGTGTGTGTGTGATTTTATTCTTCCTTAGAACATGACAGTATATTTGATTTTTTCGTGTTTTCCAGTTTAATGATTCCTTCCTGCTTCAATTAACTGAATATTAGTGATCCTTTGCAAATGGCACTTTATAAAAGTTAAGTGAAAACCAAATAACTTCATAAAATTAGAACATATTACTTATGCACCTGGTTGAATTTATCATAATTCTTTGCCTGGTGAATCCAGAAACTTTCTCACTTGCAAAATGAATTTATAGTGCTCTTTGTTTCTTGATCTCCTGTGCACATAGAGGCATAGGGATGATCTTCCACATCTGCTGAGGGCTCTCTGCAAGTGACAGATAATGGAGCCACACAAATAAAGAGCAGATTAATGGTGCTTCCCCACTTTTTTTTGTTAATCTAATATGAAGATATAAAACTTCCGGCTCATTTGTTTTGCATGAGTACAGATAAGAGCTCTCTAGAAGAGAAGTTTTCATTTAAAAACATGTTTTCAGTCGTTATATATTATACTATAACTTTTGGGCTTGTGGTCACAACTCTTTGGAGGTGAAGCAATATTGTATTGTCTTAGGCCCTGCCTACGCTGCAAAATTGTCAACCTAATTTATGTTAGCATACATCTCTCGCAGTAATTACATTGCTTGTGCATATCTGTGCTTTGTTCCTTGTGTTGGTGGTGTGCTACCTAACCAGGAGCATGTGTACCAGGAGGGTGGGGCATTGTGGAATGGCTTTTGAAAGCCAGAAACAGTTGATGTAAGCAATATACTTGTCTACAGTGACACGTTGTCAACCTAACTACATCAGCATTGACCCTGTGGCTCTTGTGGAGGTGGAGTTAAGTTGGCATGGCAGGCCAGTTATGTTGGTAGGAGCAAAATTTTAGTGTAGACACTTCGATAGGCTAGCATAAGCTACCTTGCATTGACTAACTCTAGCGTAGACCAGGCTGTCACGTTAAACAGCACTGAGCCATCTTCATTAATTTCAGTGAAGAGTAAACTGTGGGGCTTAATGATGGATAATGTTTTAAATGCAATAATTTCAGATAATTTAGGTGTGCATTTATACGTATAATTTTTGCATTATGGTATTGTATGGTGGGTGTTTGCATGCGTAAATTTCAAAGTAAATGGGAGGAATAGTGTTCATCCTCTTGGGCTTTTAATTTTCAAATTTATTTGCAGAGATCTTTTAAGAAAAAGTATAACTAGTTATAGCCTGTACTTCATAAGGATTGAATGAAAAATATTATATACTAAACTCGTATTTATCAGAATGCATACTGCTCAGTGTTGTAGAATGATAATCATTGTTCTGATTAATGTGTTTCCTGTTTTTCAGACACTATATTTGCAGTACTGTCTTCAGTTAATACATTAGTTGCAAAATGTCCATTTACAAATCTAAGTACATTATAACAAAATGTTCCCATAAATGTAATCTTTATTATTTTTCAACAGTGGAACAACCAAAGTTGCATGCTAAATTGTTGTAAAGGAGAACTATATTTTGCTTGCATGTATCAGTTACAGATGCACCTTTTGCACAAATAAGCATATATTACTGAAAGGGTTATTGAAGCATGAATGCTGAGAACTTAATACAATTGTATTGTGAAATTTCAATGTGCTAATACGATGCATAGTTTTGTAAACTGTGATGGGAAACATCTTTCAAACCAAGCAAAAGGGATGAATATTTTAAATAACTACTAATTTATGCAATTACACATACATATTAATCACCTCTGTGTATAATTTATTGTGGGTGGATGCGTGGATTGTATGTGTGTACTTTGTACGATGAGTTGCATGACTCTTATTTTCGGAGTGCAGATACCCAGTATTGCAACAGCAAGTTTCAACACTTGCTAAGTGTGGCAATAATTACTTGTTGTAATATATTGCTGCACACACCTGTCTCTGGTCTGTTACAAACTTGCGCAAGGAGTTATCATCAGGAAAGCTGGTACCTTTTGTGGGCAGAGAAGAATCTTGTAATAGGAAAGATGTCTTTACTTATTTTGTTTAATGTGTGTTGTATCTTTTCGCAAGTGCGTATCGTCACACATTTGAGGCAAAATGGGAGATACAGGAAGTAGTGGAAAAATGTAGAAGGTGCAGAATCACTGACGAATAAAACAGTACTTAAATGCTTTAAACGTTTAAAACTCTTAAAACTTTTAAACTTGAATTGCCTGTTAGCTACTATTTGTTGTATATAAGAGAACTGAACTGCCAATTTTGTGTACCAAAGAGATTTATTTTAAGTTCTTTTATGGAGTGAATTCTCACAAAGTACTTGCAACATATGTAAGTTATTACACAATTATAAGATATGCACAGTATATAAAAGCTAAGCTTTGTATATTTGTATTTTATAAGATTGCTGTTTGAGATGGTACATACCTGATGTTGCTTATGCTAAGGTTGTTAGATAGCATGTAATTGAATAGACATGTATTTGCAGCACATTTTAACAGCTACACAACTATTCAGTAGTCCCCCGGGGGGCGGGGCTAGCAGCCACTGTGCTCCTAACCCCACTTCTGGGGATCCTGCTGCCATCCCGCACTGCTGTGTCTCTGTCAGAGGCAGCAGCATGGGGTGGCATGTGGGAGCTGGTCCACGAGGGGAACCGATTTAAAAACCAACGCCCTGTGCAGACCAGGGCCTGCCTGCTGTCCTGCGCTGCTGCCTCTGAACTGTTGAAAAATTCTGCAGTTACACGAAATCAAGTGCACCTTATATGTATTAATGTTTTACCACATTTGAAATTCCAAGTATGAATGCATTCTTAAATAGACTGAAATCTCCTTGCGGAACCATTATTTTCTATATAAATAGTACTATAGATAACCGCTACTATGTTTTTGTGAAAGAGTGTTACAGGAAAATACAAATTTTTATTTAATATGAATATTACTTTCCCTTAAATCTGTGAGGGAAATCAATTCAAGTTAGGCTGCCTTATGCAGTTTGGAACACTTAAATTCAATTCAGAATTTATTTTATTTTTGGGTAGTCATAGTCAGTGAAGCCCCTGTCATCATGGTTTCTGCAGAAGTTCAGTTATCAGCCAGAGGTTAATGGCTTCTTGCAGAAAGAACGTTGGAATGGCATAGTATTTACCACAGCAGGATTTTACTAAGTAAAATCATGAAAAACTGATTAACTTTTACCGCATTTTCTGTTTTAAAAACTGTTTCATTAATGTGTAACATGTTACACTTAGGATTAGTTATACATTCAAGTTATGGTTACCTGAGGCAGGAGATTTGTAGATTAATTTAGGGTTGTACAAATAAAAATGTGAAACTAAGTGGGTGTCATAGTTTGGGATGTTAAGTAGCAGTTAATTGGCTAATCAAGTAGTCCATGGAATTTCCATCAACTGCTTCATTAGTTGATAAGGGAGGGCTGCGTCAGGGCTCACTCCTGTCTCATGCCAGGTGTCAGCACAACTTCCCGCTTTGCTTTTTTAAAGGGAAGCCAGCAGGAGTGGATGCTGGCTGAATCCCTGTTCCTGTGTTTCAGCACAAATCGCCCCTCCCGCCCCCAAGCCCTGCTTGCTTTTGCTCTGTATTTTTAAAGGGAAGCCGGTGCTAGTGCTGAAACCTGGGACCAGCCAGTGTCCTCTCCTGCCGGCTTCCCTGTAAAAATGCAAAGCGGCCGGGGGATGGGGGTGGTGTTTGTGCTTGAGCCCCAGGAACAGGGATTCAGCCTGCATCCTCTCCTGCCTCCTTCCCTTTAAAAATGCAGGGAGGGAGGGAGGAGAAAATGCTACCTGATAAGCTCCTGCTTATCAGGTAGTCAACTAGGTGACTATTCCTTTACATTCTTAGTCATAGTAATATATGTAATTATAATATTGGACATGGGAATGTCTACATTTTGGTTCAGTGTTTTCTCAAGGAAGTTATACATGTGACTCATTTCAGTTTTCAATATTAAATGAAAAATGTTAAAAAAACCACCTTAAATTATGAAAATGATGATAATGGAGAATTGTGAGCCACCGGTCTTTGTCCACTTGGCCACGCATCATTCTGTAGCAAAGCAGCTATGATGTAGTGGGCAGACAGAGCCTATGCCTCAATTTTGAATCGATATAGCCAAAGTTTGAAAAGTTTCTATGCTGGTTGAACATTGATGTAATTATTTTCCTGGATTTTAAGCCAGTATTTACCAACACCCTGTCCTAAATTATTTTGTCAGGGCAATTGCCAGTGCTCTCTGCGAAACCTTCTTGATAAGACCTAGAATGCCTGACATTCTGTGTGTGTTTCTGTGCAAATCCTGTCTGCATAATAGAAGCATTATTTGGCCACTCAGAGGTGAAATCCCTGGAGAGTCTATTGCTTGATATAGGAGTATCCTGTGTAGGGAAGAATTGAGTCATTAGTTGTAGATATTTAACAGGGGTTTGTCATTAGATACAGGTACAAAAATGTGAAGTTTGAAACTTGAGACATTCAAAGATAATTAGAATAGGTAGGCCTTAGGTGGTGGTTCTGTAGCTTACACAGATTTACTATTAATATTTTGTGAATCTTTACTAAGTATAGTTTTTTAGTATGACAATAAGGTTTTAACGTTGTGGAGCCCTGCTGTTGCAGTTTTCATCAGCTCCCTTAATCTTCTTTCTTCACTGCTTCCAGAATTTTTACCAGCTTATTTAGTTCTTTGAATTATTTTTAGCATTCTCTAACAATATATAGTCTGGGCATAGAGTAATTGAATGGTGATTGGATAGCTAAGATTTGCCTACACAGGGAAGTTGACGGGCATAGTTATTCTAGTATAGCTGTCTTGTGAATACTGTTCCAAAATAAAGTCATAGCATGGAATAATTACTCTGGAATAAAATCACTTTTATCACAGAATAGTGTCCCCTTGGGGAATTATTCTGGAATAACTAAATTATTCTGGAATAGTTATATCAGAATAGCTGTGCCAGTCATTTCCCACATATAAAAATGAGTTAAGAAAAAATGTATATAGCAGGCAAAGGCATTGATGTTTCTTTTCCTGAGTAAATTTCTCTGAAGAAAATCATGTAGAACAGTAATACATACCTCTCTGTCACCCTTTGCTTCCATAATACATTCACCGACTTCTCAGTTTCACTATGCCAGCATTTAATCACTTCACAAGCATACTCTCTTGGTTAAATATTTGAGGTTTTGTCTACTCTTTAATGAAAACCCAGGGTCAGATGGACTCAAGTTCAGCTGACCAATTTTAGGGAACCCTGGAATTGACTGACTGCAGGTTAAACTGCTCCAGCCTGCGCTTGCTGGTCCAGCAACATCCATGGTCCAGCATGATTTTAGTTAGCTAGATGTCCACTTAACATGGGTATGGCCAAGTTTCCCGTGGCCCCATAAAATTTGTTTACAGCCATCAGCCCTGGCTCTCAGTATTCTGTGCTGTTATTTAGCCCTAATTCACCCCTAAATGTTGTCTAAGCAGTGGAAGTAGTATTGCTAGGCAATATTGACTTCCTGTGGTTCAGCAAATTCTGTGGTTTGGGACTGGTCAGGTCCCAAGGATGGTGTACTAGAGAGGTTCAACCTATACATTGTATTTTAACCCTATGTTAAGACTTTTCTAACCTGTGCTCAAACCTAAGGCTCTGACATCCATGCTGCAGGACACAGACCCAAGTCAGAGTACCATGTCCCAGAATCTCTACTGCCTTCCTCGAAAATTGGCCATTCTAGTTCTAGGACTATATTGCATTGTGGGAAAACTTTACTGTCTTCCTCTCCAGTCCCCTCATTACCAGGAAGCAGCTCACTTTGCTAAAGGCTTATTCAGTTTGCTTTCCATTGCAAATCTTTGTAGTGCTTGTAGATGATCATAAAAGAATGGGTTAACCCTGACCTGAGCTGTTCCTGTATGCAAATTGGGGGTGGCTTCCATTTTCAGTACAGTAGATTACAGATTTTTGGGATAGAGAGGACAAGGGAGTTTGTTTTGTGGAATTGTAGGATACTTCTGGCTGGTTCTTGGGACCCATGTCAAGCACAGCTGTGTCTACACTGCAAAGCAGTAGTGCTTGGACCCTGTGTCCTGGCATATCTCTAGTTTGGACCCTCCAACCCTACAGAGTAGTGGGACTCTTGGTCCAAATGCTGCATTAACATGATTGCAGCATATACACCTGGAGGTGGTAGGCTTGAGCCTAGACTAAAGTGTGGGCTTACATTGCAGTGTAGACGTACCCTGAGAGTACTGATTAGCCTTCAGATTCTTCTCACTGAGCATCTGGAAATAATTCTTTCACCATCTCCCATACGTTACGGTGGAGATAAAAAGATTGTGTCTTCTTTCTTTTATTTGTGGGGGAGTTATTCATCTTCTCTGTCTCTTAGCAAGCTCTAGGAGATGGGTCGTTTTCTGTTCTCTCCTTAATAAAGGAAAAAAGAAAACAAGGAAGTTCTACAGGCTTCTAGTATGCAACACTCAGGTCAACACCTTCATTTGTTTCTCTCTGTAGGTCCTTTCACTGGATGTATTAAATGCACAGGACACAAGCAGTACCTGTGCTCGAAGAGTGTTGTCTTGATGTCTATGGCTGACCAGTTCCAAGTTAAAAGTATAATAACTTGTGATCCTTCAGAGAGAAAATGGGACATTTTATACTAACAAAGGTTAAAAAGTTTGAGAGCTCTTGTTTTTACACTTGGAATATCTGACTTCAGAGCTGTGATGTATTATGGGTAAACCCATATTTTAAAAATGCATGTAATTGTAAACTTTCCCAGATGAATGCAATCAACTTCTGTAGAATTTGTTTTAATTTAGAAAAGCATCTAATCTTTCATTTAAAAATGCCCTTGTATTGCAAAGATAACTTCCAAAATATAAAGCAAGGTTAAAGCAATGCTACAGTCTTCTGAGTCTTTAGGCATATGGTTTCAGTGCCTCTACTACTGTTCAATTTTCATGGTTATATTTCATATCCTTGTGGGGAACCATGAAACTGACAGTTTGGTCTGTTTAATTCTGTCAGATCTTTAACACCGAGTAACTGAGAACTGGATTTGCTAAGGGAGGTAGAGAGATATGTTGATGAGACTTTCCGGGACACTGTAGTACTGTCCCACCTCCAGTCTGAGAGCCCCAGTGCTCTTAAGGAGGATGAAAGTCTCAAGGGAACAGAGCATTCAATGGGAGCAGAGGGAGACCATCCCGTAGTTGGGACCCTCCTCCCAGAGGATGTTGCGGTATCCTCTCGCACTGAGGATACCTCTGAGGGGGAGGGAATGCCAGTTAGGAAGAGGCAGGTGTTAGTAGTGGGTGATTCGATCGTTAGAAACATAGATAGTTGGGTTTGTGATGACCAGGAGAACCGTATGGTCACTTGCCTGCCTGGTGCGAAGGTTGCGGATCTCTCGAGGCATCGAGATAGACTTATGTGTAGTGCTGGGGAGGAGCCGGTGGTCGTGGTACACGTAGGTACCAATGACGTAGGGAAGGGTAGGAGAGATGTCCTGGAGGCCAAATTTAGGCTGCTAGGAAAGAGACTGAAATCCAGGACCTCTATGGTGGCATTCTCGGAAATGCTTCCACTTCCATGCGCAGGGCCAGGTAGGCAGGCAGAGCTTCAGAGTCTCAATGAGTGGATGAGACGATGGTGTAGGGAAGAGGGGTTTGGATTTATTAGGAACTGGGGACACTTTTGGGAGAGGGGGAGCCTATACAGGAAGGATGGGCTCACCTAAACCAGGGTGGAACTAGACTGCTGGCACTAAACATTAAAAAGGCCCTAGAGCAGTTTTTAAACTAAGAGATGGGGGAAAGCCGATTGGTGTGGAGATGCATGTAAATTGGAGGGAGACTTCTCTTAGAGGAGAATCCATTGATAGAGATTCTCTAAGCTGTAGTCAGAAAGAGGAGGGGAGAGGGCAAACCATGGGCCAGAGCAGACAAACAACTGCATACAAAGGAATCCAATGCATCAGGGAAGGGCAGACAAATAAGCAGTGGCAAATTTTTAAAGTGCTTCTACACAAATGCTAGGAGTCTGACTAATAAGATGGGTGAACTAGAGTACCTTGTATTAAAGGAGGAGATTGACATAATAGGCATCACTGAAATCTGGTGGAATGAGGAAAATCTGTGAGACACAATCATACCGGGATATAAAATATATCGAAAGGATAGAGCAGGCCGGGTGGGTGGTGGAGTGGCACTGTATGTGAAAGATAATGTAGAATCAAATGAAATAAAAATATTAAGTGAATCAACATGTTCAATAGAATCGCTATGGATAGTAATTCCATGCTCCAATAATAAGAAATTAGCAGTAGGGATATATTATTGACCACCTGACCAGGACAGCTATACTGACATTGAAATGCTGAGGGAGATTAGAGAGGCTACCAAAATAAAGAACTCTATAATAATGGGGGATTTTAATTATCCCCATATTGACTGGGTACATGTCACCTCAGGAAGAGAAGCGGAGATAAAATTTCTCAATGGCTTAAATGACTGCTTCTTGGAGCAGCTGGTGCAGGAACCCACAAGGGGAGAGGCAATTCTCGATTTAGTCCTGAGTGGAGCGCAGGATCAGGTCCAGGAAATAACCGTTACAGGACCGCTTGGGAATAGTGACGATAATATAGTAACATTCAACATTCCTGTGGTGGGAAGAACACCTCAGCAGTCCAGCACCCTGGCATTTAATTTCAAAAAGGGGAATTAAACCAAAATGAGGAGGTTAGTTAAACAGAAATTAAAAGGCACAGTGACTAGAGCCAAATCCCTGCAAGCTGCATGGAAACTTTTTAAAGACACCATAATAGAGGCCCAACTTAAATGTATACCCCAAATTAAAAAACATAGCAAGAGACCTAAAAAAGAGTCACCGTGGCTTAACAACCATGTAAAAGAAGCAGTGAGGGACAAAAAGGCATCTTTTAAGAAGTGGAAGTCCAATCCCAGTGAGATAAATAGAAAAGAACATAAACAGTGTCAAATCAAGTGTAAAAATGTAATAAGAAAAGCAAGAAAAGATTTTGAGGAACAGCTAGCCAAAAACTCAAAAATAAATAACAAAATGTTTTTTAAGTACATTAGAAGCAGGAAGCCTGCTAAAAAACCTGTGGGTCCCCTAGACGATCGAATTATAAAAGGTGCAATCAAGGACGATAAAGCCATTGTGGAGAAACTAAATGATTTCTTTGCTTCAGTCTTCACGGCTGAGGACGTTGGGGAGATTCCCAAATCTGCACCGTCCTTTGTGGGTGATGAATCTGAGGAATTGTCCCGGATTGAAGTGTCATTAGAGGAGGTTTTGGAACAAATAGAAAAACTTAATGTCAACAAATCTCCGGGACCCGATGGCATTCATCCAAGGGTTCTAAAAGAACTCAAATGGGAAATTGCTGAACTATTATCTGTGGTTTGTAACCTATCCCTTATATCAGCTTCCGTACCTAATGACTGGAAGGTAGCCAACGTGACACCAATATTTAAAAAGGGCTCTAGAGGCGATCTGGGCAATTACAGACCAGTAAGGCTAACTTCAGTACCGGGCAAATTAGTCGAAACAATAGTAAAGAATAAAATTGTGAAGCATGTAGAAAAACATAATTTGTTGGACAAAAGTCAACATGGTTTCTGTAAAGGAAAATCATGTCTTACTAATCTATTAGAGTTCTTTGAAGGGGTTAACAAACATGCAGACAAGGGGGATCCAGTAGATATAATATACTTAGATTTTCAGAAAGCCTTTGACAAGGTCCCTCACCAAAGACTCTTGTGTAAATTACATGGCCATGGGATAAGAGGGAAGGTCGTTTCTTGGATTGAGAACTGGTTAAAAGACAGGAAACAAAGGGTAGGAATAAATGGTAAATTTTCAGAATGGAGAGAGGTAACTAGTGGTGTCCTCCAAGGGTCAGTCCTGGGACCAATCCTGTTCAACTTATTCATAAATAATCTGGAGAAAGGGGTAAGCAGTGAGGTGGTAAAGTTTGCAGATGATACCAAACTGTTTAGGATAGTGAAAACAGAAGCAGACTGTGAGGGACTCCAAGAAGATCTCACCAAACTGAGTGATTGGGCAACAAAATGGCAAATGAAATTTAATGTGGATAAGTGTAAAGTAATGCACATCGGGAAAAATAACCCCAACTGTACGTACAGTATGTTGGGGACTAATTTGGCTACGACAAATCAGGAAAGAGATCTTGGAGTTATCGTGGATAGTTCTCTGAAAACTTCCACGCAGTGTGCAGCGGCGGTCAAAAAGGCAAATAGGATGCTAGGAATTATTAAGTAAGGGATAGAAAATAAGACCCAGAATATCTTACTGCCCCTGTATAAAACTATGGTACGCCCACATTTTGAATACTATGTACAGATGTGGTCTCCTCACCTCAAAAAAGATATTTTGGCCTTGGAAAGGGTTCAGAAAAGGGCAACTAAAATGATTAGGGGTTTGGAACGGGTCCCATATGAGGAGAGGTTAAAGCGACTGGGACTTCTCAGTTTAGAAAAGAGGAGACTGAGTGGGGATATGATAGAGGTTTATAAAATCATGAGTGGTGTGGAGAGGTCGAATAAAGAAAAGTTATTTATTAGTTCCCATAATAGAAGAACTAGAGGACACCAAATGAAGTTAATGGATAGCAGGTTTAAAACTAATAAAAGAAAGTTCTTCTTCACACAGCGTGTAGTCAGCCTGTGGAACTCCTTGCCAGAGGAGGCTGTGAAGGCTTGGACTATAATAGAGTTTAAAGAGAAGCTAGATAATTTCATGGAGGTTAAGTCCATAAAAGGCTATTAGCCAGGGGATAAAATGGTGTCCTTGGCCTCTGTTTGTCAGAGGCTGGAGAGGGATGGCAGGAGACAAATCGCTTGATCATTGTCTTCGGTCCACCCTCTCTGGGGCACCTGGTGCTGGCCACTGTCGGCAGACAGGATACTGGGCTGGATGGACCTTTGGTCTGACCCAGTACGGCCATTCTTATGTTCTAATAACTGGAAGTATTCACTTGAGAGGACACAAAATTGAAGGCTGTCCAAGAGGCAGAGTAGAGGAAGCACCTTCTTGTAATAGGGCCAAGAGCCTTGTGGCTGCGAGTCTGGAAGCCCACTTAATTGGCTTACTGGTTAGGTTAGGGTTAACTGATTAATCAGGATTTTGATCTACAGGGAAGGGCCACAAAAAATACATCAATGGCAAGAAAAATGCCTTTCAAAGTGAGTCTTAGAGCTCAGTCTGATTAGCTAATGTAGAAGTTTGAGAGGTGACTTGAATAGTGTGTCAGTGCCTGTACAGGGAGAGACTGTGTCTAAACTATACCCCTCTGTCAACAGAGGGATGTAAATTAGATGTATCGAAAGTGCAAATGAAGCCGGGATTTAAATATCCCGCGCTTCATTTGCATAATGGCAGTCGCTGCTTTTTTCGAAACGGGGCTTTACGAAAAAACCCTGCAGTTTAGATGGGGCATTTTCAACAGAAATGCCCCGTTTCGAACGATCCTGTACTCCTCGGTGACACGCAGGCACACCCTCTTTCCCACTGCCTCTGTATCAGAGGTGGGGGCAGGTGAGAACTAGTCTCCCCCACCTCACGTGTAAACATGTAACTGCTGAAATTTTGAACAGTTACATATTTACTTGAATAAACACATTTTAACATCCCTATTATCAGGGCGGAGAAAAATATTTTAAAAAAATTAAAAATGGATTTTTTTATTTAAATTGGATTTTTTTTAAATAAATTGCTTTTTGAGGGAAACACCTATCTAAAGATACATTATAGCTCTGTGGTGTCCAGCCAGTTTGGAAAATGTTGTAGTGAGCTAGCACATTATTCAAGCCAACTAGCCACACACAGTAGGCCACATAGCCACATGTGGCTAGTGGCTAATGTGTTGGACACCACGATTGTCTCAAAGATATCTCATTGTGGAATAGGTATTATAAATTCTAGTTCTATAGTATGAGACAATATATTCATGTAAAGTTTGAGAAAAGTTTTGTAAATGAGTTCCAATAGTTCATGGATTAGGGACCCAATCTTATGGGGTTCCAGAGGCTTATATATAGATTATTTAGGTTAATCTTTCTGTCCACCCAATGGGACTCCATGCTCAGTCTAGAAGATACCATCAAAGATGTTAAGTTTTGCAGTTCTCAAACTTTGGATTTATGTCTCCAGAGATAACATGCTTGTTAACAGCAAAAATGTTTCAATAATATGTAGAAGTGAGATATAACAGACTTCAACCCTATTGTCCCTCTCCAAATTTGTGTACACAGAGTCAGTTCCTTGCCTCTTCCTAAAAGTGCAAAGTTTTAAAAAGTTCAGTGAATAGAAGATGGTTGAGGGTGGAATAGATCTGCATAAGGAGAAGAAGTCTGGAGATAAATTTGGGAAGGGAGGGATAGGCAGTAGAAACAGAAGTGAAACTGTCTGAGCAGCATATTCCAGAAGTCTTGAGGTCTTTCTGAGTGTAACTAAAGACAGGACTATGCAGCACTTTAAAGACTAACAGGATGGTTTATTAGGTGATGAGCTTTCGTGGGCCAGACCCACTTCCTCAGATCAAATTGTGGAAGAAAACTGGTAATTTATATATATATGGTCATGCCAATTTTCTTCCAGAATTTGATCTGAGGAAGTGGGTCTGGCCCACGAAAGCTCATCACCTAATAAACCATCCTGTTAGTCTTTAAAGTGCTGCATAGTCCTGTCTTTTGTTTCAGCAAGACCAGACTAACACGGCTACATCTCTAATACTTTTCTGAGTGTAGTCTTTATTGATTTGAGACTTGCCCATACCTTTCTCTCACTAGAAGGGAAAACCTGTAATGGCAGGAGGCCATAAAAGAGACCTAGTTTGGGAATATTTTAATGAAGTTCCTCTACCTGTGGGTAAGACTAGCATGTGTGCAAAATGCAAACAGTGCAAGAAAGAAATTCATGGCCTGGTTGCCTGAATGAAACAACATCACAAGAAGGAATCTGTGTTGAAGATGAAGAAAGGAATATGTCTGAACATGCAGGATCTTCAGGCTGGTCAACTTTATTTCATACTTCTTTCGTAAGGACTGCCTGTCTTCCTTCTAGACTATTCTTGAAGTCTCATGTTTGAGCAAAAAATATAGTTGTTACTCTATGATACTATCATTTTTTTATGCAGTTGTCATAAAAATAAATAGCTGAAAGGCAGATCTTCCTTTTACAATTTCATTTTTAAAGTAGTAATGAGTATCCGCGAATGCAATGAGTAATCCTAAATGAGCAGTATGGTATTAATAATTAAATAACTGCACTTGACTTATTTTGTTTATGAGAATCCATTCTCAACGTACAGGATTCTGAAGACTTTCTACCTTCAACATCACCATCATTTTCTATAGTTTAAAAGTTAACTGCCAGTGATAGGGTTTCAGTCACAAAGTATGTCACATAGCCAGAGTATATCAGCTGTAGCAAAAATGTAAAAAAAAAAAAAAAAAAAAATCTCCTCCCTCATCCAATTGATGAAAAAATTGCCCGGTTTGTTTGTGCAACAAATGCTCCTTTTCACATGAGTCAGAACCCCATTCTTCATTAACATGGTTCAGTCATTAAGACCCAACAGAGCACATGTAGCAGACAAATTGCTGGATAAAGTATATGAAGGAGAAATTGAGCAGTGTGCAAAAACTCTAGAGGGTAAAATTATTAACCTGAATCCTAATGGGTGGAGCAGTATCCACAGTGACCCTGTTATATGGGTTTGTGTGACAGCAGAAGAAGGGAATGTCTTCCATACAGAAAAAATTGATACATCCTGAAAAGTACATACAGCAGAATACTTACAAGAAGTAGCAGTAAAAGCTATAACAAACTGTGGGGAAAAAAAAATTCAAGTATGCAGCTTGTCACATACAATGCTGCAAATATATCCAAGATGAAAAGAAACTTAGAAGAGAGTGAACAGAGTTTACAAGCTAATAACATATGGTTGCAGTGCTCAATTGATGCACCTCTTAGTCAAAGACTTTAGTGTTCCAGAAATAAAGGCTAATGTTGTTGAAATCGCCAAATACTTCCGTAACAACCACTTTGCAGCAGCTGCACTGAAAAAAGTAAGAAGAACTAAGCTAATTTTCCCAGAAGACATGTGATGGTACTCAGTAGTGGACTGTTTTGAACACTATATCAAGAACTAGCCTAATACGACGACAGTTTGTGAACAAATCCATGGAAGAAAAAGCTCATACTGCCACTCTCAACAGTGGGCTTAAGAGAAATGTTGAACAAATGTTGAAGTGCTCTGAAGCTTATTTCTGTAGCCTTGAACAAAATGCAGGGAAATAGCTGTTTTATTGCTGATGCTGTTGAAATTTAGAAGAAAATAAGAGAGATTTTTTTTAAAAAGAAGTATACAATGACCGAGTTAATTTACAAGCATTAACAAAAATGGGACAGGCACTATCTCCAGCTCATTTTCTTGCAAATATTCTCAATGCTCAGTACCAGGGTCAAACTTTTACTGCTAAAGAAGAGGAGTTGGCTATGATGTGGCATCTGACAATCATCCCTCCATAATGTCAACAATAATAAACTTCAGAGCTAAGGGTGAACCGTTCAAGAAATATATGTTTGCTGGTGATGTTTTAAAGAAAGTTCCACCAGTGAATTGGTGGCAGTCATTTCAACTGTCTCTGAATCAAGTGCTTAAGTGCTAATCTCACTTTTAGCAGCAATAGCTGCTTCTGTTGGTATAGAAAGAATACTTTTTTCCTTTGAATTAACACTATTTCATTCCAAATTGAAAAATCATTTGGTATCTGACATAGCAGGGAAGCTCATTTTTTCTTTTTTCAAATTATGAAAAAACAGGAAAATGAAGGTGGAGATGACTGAGTTAGCTGCAGAGGCCAATACTTTTAATTTTTTCATGTTGACCTGGCTGACACAGTTGATGTAATTTTTGTTTTTATTTTTAAATATTTCATTTAACTATTTTAGTTAAAACAAACCTGATTTTAAATAACTTGACAGTTTAACTAAATTCAGAAATTCGTAGTCTTGTTTTGTTAAAATATTGTATGTTTGCCGTTGAAGAAAAAATCAAAAACACATAACGTTGTTTTAATAAAACAATTTAAATGTCTGCCTGCTGGTTATCTCCTCCTAATACAGGATGGCAAGAAAACCCTTCAAATATTAATGATTAAGCTGTTGAATTGGGGATAGTTCCCTTCCCAATGACTTCATAAATATCTGCTTCAATTGCTTTTGGTAAATTAAATAACCAAACAACCATTCATTTTCTGATATAGCTGTAAAACTAATCTGAACAGTTTTCAAAATACTACACCTTTTTAAACAGTGATTTATGTGCCTTCTAAACATGAAACCTTTGTCTAGCTCTGAGTTGTGAAGAATATGTATTAAAGTGAAACAACCAACAAGAATGAACTTTTATGCAAAAACCATGATTAAAATTGAGCCTTCCTGACTTGTTAATTTAAATAATATTTTAAATCAATTTGATTTAAATCAAATCTACCCTGGGTGTGTTGTCTGATTTCTGGCATTAAAATGAATTGACATGAAATTATATAACACTGTTAATTCTGCCTGTGTTCCCCAACCTCTTCAATAGCCCCAATTCCATATAAATACATCAGTTTCTCAACTATAATTATTTAGTACCTGTAGTGCTTTTTTTTTTAACTGAGCTCTCAAGATGCTTTACAAAACAGTGTAAAAGTATTGTTTTTCTCATTTTACAAATGTAAACAGGCACAGAGAGGTGCATTACTTGTTTCAAGTCACACAACAGGTCCATGGCATATATCTGGAAATAGAATCTGTCTCCTAACTCCAGTCCCCTGCACATGTTTGATGGAGCTGTACCCTTTTTGGGAAGTATAGTTGGCTGTGAAAAATAACATAGAGAGAACTCGGCTTGTACAGACAATATGCACTTATTAGCAGAACTTTTGTATATCTATAAAAAGTCTTAACAGAAGCAAACATTGCCTACATTGTAGAGCCTTTCAGAGGCCTACATTCATGGCAGAAGTGTCATATCAAGATCTTTATAAACATATTTAATGGTTAGTGGGAGGGTAATATGAAATGCCTGGAATTACTTACTTTTTAAATGAGACCTTTAATTGGACAAGCAAAGCAAGGTCTTATGATCAACTCATTGCTATCTGTTTGTCATGCAGTAAATTTTTTGTGCAGGATCTGGCCAGTTCAAAAACTTCAGGGAATGTTCGAGGGATTTGAAGAGAGGAGTGACATAGTGTGAGTGCAGATGGGGAAAATGAGTTGTACAATGTTGGGTTGAATAGTAGCGTGAAATGTGAAGCAGATAGGTCATAGAAGAGGTTCAGTAGTTCAAGTATGAGATAATTTTATGCATGAGGATAGAAATGAAGTATTGAATTTTTGAAAGATGGTGGAAAAAATTGGCAAGATTCAGCAGTAATTTCGATGTGTGGAATGTCATGGGTTTTAATTTAATTCAGTGATAATATGTCAAATGGTTAGGCTTAGCTTTATTAATCAAAGATTAAGTTGAAGTTTACTACAGCAAGGAAGAGTACATACCTTATCGACCCATGTGGGAAGTAGCAGTCAGTCTTAAAATGTGAGCTTTACTTCTACATATGCAAGGAGGTTTTCAGTAGATGAGGGTTTCACCATTTCTTTGTTACTTTGAAGCTACTATTCTTCTTTTTCTTCAACATGATTTCAAAAACTTTGTGAGGCTGACACAATGGTACAGAGATTGTGATCTGTTTCTTAAATTGGATTGACTATAGTAGTACAAAAGTCAGCAAAACTTTAGACATGTCCAGCTGTGGCTTGATTCAAAGAACATGTTACTTAAGCATTAATGTTTGCCTTTCCCCCTCTGGAATGTCTCTGTCTTGCTCTTCACATTTCTGCTGTGTTAGACAGTTTAATACAAGTAAAACATTTCTAAATGTAATCTCTATTTATCATTGACTACTATGTTGTTTTGGGTACATAACATGTTAATTACACATAGAGATATAAAAACAAATTCTGTGATTTGATTAATACATTTTCCTTGTGAGTTGAATGCATCTACAGTAAAACTCCAGTGGTCTGGCATCCAATGGTCTGGCACCATCTGGAACCCGGAAGTGTTCCGGGCAGCCGGACAATTGGAGCTGCTCTGCCCCCGGCTTCCCCGATTCAGCCACTGCTGAAACTGACCAGCGGCTGACTCCGGGGCAGAGCAGCTCTGCCCTTGGCTTCCCCGAGTCAGCCGCTGGTCAGTTTCAGCAGTGGCTGACTTGGGGACGCCCGGGGCAGAGCAGCTGGGGCGCTGCCGTCCCGCAGCGCCGAGGGGCGCATTTCCCCCCCCCCTCCACCCCAGACCCCTCATAGCCCCCCCTTCTGATAGTCTGTCATATCTGATAATCTGGCACCCCCTGGGTCCTAAAGGTGCCGGATTATCGTAAGTTTACTGTATTTGTTGGTATTTAACAATAAGACAATTTTCCTTCCTGGCTAGTAATTAATTGCATTTGTGAGAGCTGTTTTCCTAGTATATTTAGTTTACCAGAGTCAGTTTCACAAATCTTGATAAAGTCCATTCCTTATCTTCTGATTATCGCTAAGGCATTTAATAATGTATGTAACTAAAACTTTACAGGCTGGGTTTTTACGTTTTGCCTTTGGCCTGGTTGCAAAGCCCTATAGGTCCTTGGCTTAGTTCAGTCGATAGGAGAAAGAAGAAATATATTATAGCAGTGTGGACTTCAACAAGACAAGAGTCAGCAGATGGTTAGTCTGGGAGATACAATGAAACAAGAAGATCATGTTAGTCAGTGTGATGTCTGTGGTCTCAGAACTTTAGCCATTAGCACCTATTTTTAGATCTCAGCAAAAGGGACGATGGCAGCATTTTTTTTTTAACTTGTATGATATGAAGGATGGTGGTGATGTCAGCAACAGTAATGGGGGTAGAAGAAAAAGGAGGAACCTATTTTTTTTGCAAATTGAGCTGGTGATAGGATCTCAAGATTATATCCAAAAGACAGTCATATGAGTGACTAGGATGGAGAGAGAGGGAGGTTCAGTCTGATCTTTTTTTGACCTTTTACACCTGAGTTAATGAAGCCTATCAGGAAACATGGAACAATGATGCTTGGAAGGCAGTAGTTCAGAAGACCACCTACTTAGCAATTCATTTCTAATGTTTCCTTTTTTACTCCCAGAGAAAGTTGTGCTGCACGTGACTAGCATCTCAGTATGTATATTTTAAAATTAGCTGCCTATCTCACTGTCATCAGTGTAATATCTGAATACTTAAACTTTTACTTCCCAAAGTAAAGCTGTTTGGTTAAAAAGTACAAGCAGCAGTTGAGAATTTTCAAGTGGGAAAATAGTTTAGTTTACATGAACAAGGATAATATAGCTCTCAAAGCACTTTGTATACAGTATGGAACCACTGAAAAAAGGACAGCCATGAAGTAAATGGTGGTAGTCAACTATTGCCCAGTACAGTAGTGGAGAGAATGATAGTTTGGATAAGAAAGTTGGGCAAGGCCTCCTTTACAAAATGTGTCTTTGAATTTTTAATATCCATCCAAAGTATTCAAAATCCTGTTTCTAAATTTGTATCTAAAAATTTTCCCACATTGAAGTGCATGGAATGCAGTTGATGTATCTTAGAAAAGTGAAGGACTTAATAAACCCTGCAAATATTTAAGGCTCAATATTGTGCTTGGTGCTCTATGTGAAGACTTTTTCTGCCACAAGATATGTAGGTTCTAAATTAGACATATGTCGAGCTGTGGCTAACGAAGATAGAAACTGAGGCTTAAGTCACGAAGCTTTTCTCCTCTAATGGGTCTTATGGTGTCCCTAGCCTCTGTCAAGCTAAGAATGAGCGACAGGGGGTAGATCACTTGATGATTACCTGTTCTCTTCATTCCCTCTGGGGCACTTGGCATTAGCCACTATCAGAAGACAGGATGTTGGGCTAGATGGACCTTCGGTTTGACCGAGTATGGCCATTCTTATGTTCTTGTATTCCTGTATCTTTTCTTTGAGAATAGGAAGTCAAATAATGTTTACAATGATAAACCATACTTGCAGCAAATAACTTTTGTAAGTGCTAAATACTGATGTGCAATAATATTCAAAAGCAATTTCATGCTTCATGTTCAGCCATAACAAAAGATTTATGTTTTAATCCTGAATCTAAGACAAATTCTAGAGCACATTGTGCTGCTAATGCAATACGGTGCTGTGGGTAAACCATCAATGTTTACAACCATTTTGCTATCTTGAGGGCATGCATTCCATTTTAGGGTAAGGAGATACTTATTCATTTATGCTCTTTAAGATGGGGCTTTGTAATGCAGCTGCTTGACTACATTTCATCTCTTCCCAAAACATTATAAGCCAAATTCCAGAGAAGATTTAAAAACAAAATCACCACCACCACTGCTGCTTGTATCCTGGTCAAGTACATAGGTATTTGGATTTCCAAAATATATAACTGATTTTGAGTGTTTATTGTTTGTTGTATACATTTGTAAGCCTTTAAAAATGCAGTTAATCAAGTTGTTTATGATTTTTGTTATAATCAAATAGACTCTAATGAAGTAGAAAATTTTTGGGGAGTACAGGAAACTGTTAGTAGTCCAACATCATGAGGTGTATTTGTTTGCCATCTCTCTTCCAAGTTTCACTGCTTAATTCAGTTTTCACACTAAATTTTTTCTTAATATTTCTAGTTGGACTTGGGTATTTTGGCAAATTAATTCAAACGTTACAAATAAACTACATTGAAAGACCATTGTTATTGCTCAACCAGTCTCTGACTTACTCCTCTACTTTGCAATGTCACCAGGCTCATTGTTTCAACCTACTCCTTTCCACCTGACTCCAGTTCAGTTCTCGTCTCCTCCGTGGTACCTGTGGGGGAGAGTCATTAGACACATAGGCGAGACAAGCTACTTGTGCTCGTTCTATTGCCTAGACCAGAGCAACAGATAAGCAGTAATTACTAGGGATGTAAAATCCCATTTAGTCAGTTAACCGGTTAAATGTTACTTAACCGTCTAACCACTTAAAGGGGATCCCATGGGCTAGAGTGTCCCCCATCTGTGGTGCGGTGTGATGGCCTGGCTGGGCTAGAGCAGCCCTCCTTCCACATTGGGCATGGGGCTGCTCCAGCCCAGCTGGGCCACCAGTTAACTGGTTAACCACTGACATCCCTAGTAATTGCAGTAAACTCCTACTGAGCCCCTGTAATCTTCCTCTGAAGCATGCTTAGTTGCTGCACGGAAATGAAACATGCAGAATCTTATTAAATATAGGAGATGTGAAGGAATGGCATATGTGTAGTCTCATCAGCACTAGGAGTTGTAAGTATGTTCCAATTCCACAGTGTGGATTTAATCTTTGCAGATTTTAGCTGCAAATGTCTTTGATAAAGTATGAACTGAGATTTTTCGAAGCCTTATTTAACTGAATTTGGATAGATTTTCACATAAAAGGCAGTTCTGATACAAAGGCCACCCTCTCCCAATTTTCAAGTCCCTGCCCCAAAGCATGGGGTCAATGCAATTTAGCAAAGGAAAGATGACCAGATTATTATCTAACAAATTATTTGGACTGAAAGTGATAAGCATCTGAAAAAAGTGTCTTATAATGAGATGTTAGGCAATCTTAATAAAAATTGGTGCTAACAGTCTTGCTGGTCCTTTGCCCCTCCCCTTTTTTCTCAAGGTCAATTTTTTTAAAATGAATCTTACGAGGACTAGTTGCAATCATTCCATTCTAATAATTTTAAGTTTTCATTGTCCATGGTTCTGTATGAAACATAAAGCAATGCTTCTCGAAAGACTCCTGCATTTACTGCTGTTGTTGCTTAAGCAGCCAAAATGTCTCATTCTTTGCCCAGAAAACTTTTCTGATTCAGTTGTATTTAAAATTTTAGAATTTTTGCTCATACAGAAGATTTTGTAAATTTGATGTCCATGTAATGCTGTTAAATTCCTACAGTGAACTTCTAGGATGAAAGTGCAACAAAAGAACTGTATACAACTAACTTTACATTTAGCTTATTTAATTGCAGTGACAGATTTCTCCAGTTTCAGGAAAGCCACGTGATTTAGATTCTGGATCTTGAAAAGAATGTAAAAAAGTCACTTAAAATATCTCTTAAAGCATGGCAGTAAACAGTAATGGTATTATACTGTGCAAACACACTTTATAATGATCTGTTTATAGTTACTTGCAAATCAAAGGTATCGGGATTATTAACTGTTCATTTAAAATATTTGGGCATTAATCATTATTTGGTTTCAGTGCTAGCTAATTGAATACATATTTAATGTTCATACTCCTAAAAAAGTTTGTAAACATCCATTATATTATCCTTGTTCATGTAAACTGTGACATGATGTGAAGTCACTCAGTAATATGCACTCAGAATGCTTTGATTGGTTAACAGTTGCACCAATGAATGCCTTGATTCATTGATGGTCTGTGTTATTTTGGGTAAGTTAGTCAAGTTTCTACTTAACACACCATCTGATACATTAGGAAAACAGGTGATTGCAAGGGACAGAAATAGAGAGCTTGTTGACTTGAATAGTTAGCAAATTAACTCTACTGCTGAGTAATACTGCATGAGTGTGTGAGTAAGCGGGTGACTTCACTCCATATTTGTAAAGTAATCCTCAAAGGGGAATAATTCAATTACTGGTCTGTTCTATGGTCTGTTATGCATAAAATGAGACTAGATTATTATATATAGATCTTTCTAACCTTAAAATCTATTCTATCAAAAACAAACAAAAAACCAAACAAACCCTACTCCAGGGATGGGCAAAATCAGGTCTGGGGTCCAGGTTTGGCCCTCCAAGCATTTCTCTCTGGCCTGCCCGGCTGATCAGCAGAACGTGCATACTCACAGCTGGCAGCATGTGTTCAACTGCCCCTCGCGCACCGTGCTTCTTCCTGCAGCCGAGCTGCTACCAGGATTCTTCTGCTACTGAGATACTGCCATTGGTAGAGCCTGAGGTGCAGGGGCACCATCCCAGCATCCTTTGCTCCCTATTCCTATGTCCCTGGGTAAACATTTAACCATGTAACTGATTAGGGATGTTAAATTTAGATTAATGGGCTAATCAAATAGTCAATAAGGGCGCCTCTGCATTTGAAGTGTAGCAACAGCCCTAGGGTTGTTGTCACACTTCAAAGGCAAAAGCACTGGGCCCCATGCTCCCCATGGTATTTCAAAGCGGCAGCTACTCATGGACCCCGGGATCCCTAGTTGGCCCCAGGCTCCATATGGCACTGCTGCTTTGAAACATCGTGGGGAGCCCAGTGTCAGGCTCCATGCTGCATTTCAAAGTGGCAGCTCCATGTGGAGCCCAGGGTCTGGCTCCGGACACCACGTGGCACTGCCACTTTGAAGCACCCCATCCTCTCCCCCCTCGCCCCCCCCCCCGCTTGCTGCCTCTTTCTTATAGAGCCAGCAAGAGGGGAGGAAGTGACTTGTAAACTAGGGTGTTGACTGTCTGATAAGCATGTGCTTATCGGATAGTCGACTAGTCGTTCACATCTCTATAACTGATACTGTTTTGATCAGTTACATGGTTACTGTTTTTATACTTTTTTTTTATATCCCTACTACTAACTGGTTCACAAATATTAATTAATTTATCTTCACAAAACACATAAAGTTATGTAATGGTGGTATTCCTATTTTACAAGAGGGAGCTGAGAGAGAGAGATTAAGACTAACATTGTCAAGTATTCACTAATTTTTGGGCCTAACTTTTCTGGAGCACTTCTCGTTTATATAGTACTTCACAAATACAAACCCTATCTCCAGTTGACTTCAGTTCCGGGCAGTTGAAGTACTCTGTACTTCCTCAAATCTGGCTTGATGTGTCTCATGGTGTACCAAGAAGATGACGACTACAGTTTGGACCTCTCTGGTCGGGAACCATTGAGCGAGGAAATTTGCCAGACCAGAGGAGGTCCCCTGTTACTGGCTCCCCAGACCACCTTCCCTTCCTACTGCCAGCCCCAGCTGCCCCCTCCCTGCTGTGCTGCTGTGGCCCCAGCAGCCTGGATTGCCCCAGCCCCGCTATCAGGGCTGCCTGTTCCTGGCCCTGCTATTGGGGCTGCCATGGTGGCCGCATCTCTGGCCCTGGCCCCGCAGCTGTTGCGTTTCTGACCCCTGCCCTACTACTGGGACTGCCACGTCCCTGGCCCTGCTACTGGGACTGTCACAGCCCCTGCTGTGTTACTGAGGCTCCGGCGCTGGTCCCAACCCCGCTGGGCTCCAAGCTGCCAGCCTCCTTGCCACGGGGGCTCCCAGCCAGGACTCCGTGGTCCAGGAAAACCCGTCATCCTGCTGGACCATGGATGTTGCCGGATGAGGGAGTCCCAGTTTTGGAAGATCCATCCTGCAGACAGTTAGTGGCTGAGTCTGAAATATTTGTTTTAAATGACTTGCTCAGTATTTTGCAGAAACTCTGAGGCATAGTTATGGATAGAATGAGATTCTCTGGTGTGGCATTCAACTGCCTTAATAGAGGTATTTTCTGTTTTTCGCAGTTCCCTGCCTCATTTATTATTATATACTTTCCAAATTATCATACCTTTTGCCTTATTTGCTATACAACTTTGATTCTTCCACAGTTCACGTCCATCCTAAAAAGAGGTGAGAACTATCCTTTACAAAGTGGGTTTCACTGTTACTTGTTTACAGCAGAGAAATGTAGAGACTTAAAACATATGGGCTCGGTTTCAGTCTAGAGACAAAACTCGCTCTCCTTGCTGTGGTCTGACTCCCACTTGCCCCTCCCACATCGGGCTCCCCAGATGTCTATGATACAGTGGGGAAGGAGAGAAGTAAGTGGCTCCGCGGGAGCTTGTACACGAGGGAGTCTGCTTGAAAGCTGGCTTCCTGTGGGTACCATATCTCTTCCTCCCTCCCCCCCCCCGCCATGCTGCTGCCTGTCTATCAGAAGCGGCAAGGTGGGAGGAGGCAGGAACTGGTACCTGTGTGGAGCTGGCTTTTAGGCCAGCTTTCTGTGCATGCCAGCTCCCGTATGGAGCCGCATGCCTCCCCCGCACCTTCTTTCTCTGATAGAGAGGCAGCATTGTGGAGGTGAGGAGGGCAGGCAGGAGCTAGTACATGCAGGAAGCTGGCTTTCAAGCTGGCTTCCTGTGCATATGGTCTCCTGCGTAGCTTCCTGCCCCCTTGCTGCTTCCCGCAGAGGCAGTAGTGTGAGCGGGTAGGCGGGAGCTGGCTTAGCCACCACCTTGCCCCCCTTCGTGCTCCATGATGGTGCCTCTGTTAGTGTATGTCTACACTAGCCCCCTAGTTCGAACTAGGGTGGCTAATGTAGGCATTCGAACTTGCAAATGAAGCCCGGGATTTAAATATCCCAGGGTTCATTTGCATGTTCCCGGGCGGGCGTCATTTTTAAATACCCCGTAGTTCGAACTGACTGCCCGTGGCTACATGCGGCAGTCAGAAGTTATTCCGAACTAAGTTCTTAGTTCGGATTAACTGTTACACCTCATTGCAGAAGCAGTAACAGTTAATCCGAACTAAAGACTAAGTTCGGATTAACTTCTGACTGCCGCGTGTAGCCACGGGCAGACAGTTCGAACTACGGGGTATTTAAAAATGGCGCCCTGCCCGGGAACATGCAAATGAAGCCCGGGATATTTAAATCCTGGGCTTCATTTGCAAGTTCGAATGCCTACATTAGCCACCCTAGTTCGAACTAGGGGGCTAGTGTAGACATACCCTTAGAGAGGCAGTAGAGTGAGTGTGTGTGTGGGCGGGGAGGAGACAGCTTTGCTGGAGCCCCTAAGCGTAGGGAGCTGGCTTGAAAGCTGGCTTCCTGCATGTACCAGCTCCCACCTGCCCTCCTCACCCCCCGCACTGTTGCCTCTTCAGTGCAGGCAGTGGTGTGTGTGTGTGAGGGGGGTGGGGCGGGGGAGGGGGGGGTTGAGGCAGGCGGCACCATGGAGAGCTAGCTTAAAAGCTTGTTCCTGATGGTCACTGGTTCCTGCATCCTTCCCCCCCACCCCACCACCTTGCCTCCTCTGAGGTGGCAAGGGGTGTGTCTGTGTAGTTCTTAGGATTAATTGATAAGCTCAGGTTTAGCGGTTAATCATGTAAATAGCTACATGCTGACATCCCTATTCAGTGCCATTCTACAGATAGTTTTTATAGATTTTCCTTCTATCAGTATGTGCTTGAGACTACTAGGGCCTGGCATTGTGTCTTTGTCGCTTTTCATGCAAAGTTATATCTTCGTTGATGACTGCGTCCAGGCTATCTACACGAAGCACAGAGGGGACGGTAAAGTTTTCCTAAGAACCAGCTCTGATGATGGCAATGGATGCCTGCCAACTAGCTTTATGATCTGAGAGAGTTTTCTGCATATAAACGTGTTGGTATTTGGAGACATTCTTTTAAGTTTTATCTGATTTAAGTCAAGGTTGTTGAAGTTGTGATGGACAATTGCTTCACGACACTTCGTGTAAACGGACAGGAGGAGGCCAGATCAACACTTACGTCAAGCAGCATAACCTCTTTGAAATGATGTATAGAACATCAGGAATTGCTGGAAACGATTCATCTGCCAGGTTTTCTGACTGTGTAGATCAGCTAAGCAGACAGTTTGCATCCTTGCATCCATGAATGATCTCTAAAGATTTCTGGCACTCTTATGATATTCTGGAAATGTTGTCAGCCTTATGTGGATTTGTTTTTTACCACAAATATAAACAAAAAGTTTAGAAGGTATTGATCAAGAGCAGGAATCAATCTAGGCTTTGTTGCCAATAGGGATGTAAACAACTACTCCAGTAGTTGACTGCCCAGTAAGCTTAGTCTTATTGGGCAGTCAAGTCACTACTGCCCTCCCTTCCTGTTTGCGGTGTCAGAGGGAGCAAGTGGGGGAAGGAGGGAAGCAGAAGCCTGTGTTAGAAGGAGCCGGCTTAAAACCGGGTTCCACCCCAGCACCATCTCCATGGTGCACAGGGAGTGGGGAGACAGAGACGCCGCAGGGGACCTGGTGCGAGCTGAGACTCAGTAGTCCCGGCTTGTGCTGGGTCCCAGACGGCAGTGGCTTTGCTTTTTTAAATGTAGTAAGAGCTTCTTACTACATTTAATAAGCAGAGCCACAGTCCTGGTTCTCGCTGGGTCCTGGACTTACTCTGTTGCAGCTCTTCAATTTAAATGTAGTAGAAGTTGGGCTTCCTGTGCGCCAGGCTCCTCCTACATTTAAACTGCACAGCTGCAGCTTATCAACTAATGGTGTACTCGATACAAATTGTATCAGGTACACAATTAGTCAGTTACTTGCTTCTTAACATTCTTAGTTGCCAACGCTTCTATAACCTCTTGGTCTTCAGGCCGCTGTTATGCTTGTTCACCAATTCTCATTCCAAGAACGCTAATGAAGCTAAGATAAACTGTACTTGTACCAGCTTGTCCTACACAGTACTGGTTTCTGGAACTGGTTAGATTGTTGATCTGATCATACATCACCCTTTCTCTGGTTCCTGGCTTTATACCAAAACGGACAGTTCTTCATCCGGACTTAGCATCTCTGCATCTGATGTTAGCCGCTTAAATGCATCTGAGAAAATCTGTTATCAAGAAGTTCAGGACATTTTAATAAATAGTAGAAAACTTTCCATGGAAGCTAAATAAATAAATACTTACAGCTCAAATGGAAAAGTTTTGATGCTTTGGTCAGGCTATTTCCCTTTTCTAGGGTGATTCCCCCACTCCCTTTTCATTTTAGATTACCGTCTATCCCTAAAATCTTGTGTTATCAGTTAGTTCCACTAAAGCGAGTCTAGCTTCAGTATTTGCTTGTCTTCCTAAGATTAATGGTTTTAATATAGTCTCATTCTGTTTCAAAATGATTTATGGATCTATTTCAAGTATTTCCCCTATAAAGGATCTATTTGCCCTGTGATATCTGAATATTGTGTTAAGTTTCATGAAGAGCCTGTGGAGTGGGGCGGACTGGCCGCCCACTGACCCGGAAGTGGCGGAACCCCTCCGGGAGCCAATTTGGGTTCAGCCCAGCCCTTCCGCATCACCTGACCGGAAGCCAGGGGGCGTGGCTAGGGCTATAAAAAGACAGCCTGAGAGCTCAGTCTGGGCCCAGCCTCTGTGGGAGACAGAGGTCTGCCTAGAGCTCCCTGCCAGAGAGGCTGAGACCTGGCTCGGGTTTCCCATTGCCTCTGACGCAGAGGCTGGCTTGGAACTGCCTGCTTGGGAGACAGAAGCCCGGCTGGAACCTCCAGCGGACCTATCCTCTGACCCCGAGGAACCAGAAGCCGGCTCAGTGCTCTTCGCTGGGGAGACTGAGGCTTGGCCTGGGCCTCCATGGGCAGTCGGCCCGGAGGCCCTACTGAGGCCCTACCTGACCCTGAGGATGTACCGGACCTCGAGGCCCTACCTGACCCCAAAGGACCAGCCCAAGCAACCCTGCCTGCTGTGGCCAGCCTACCAGCTGGAGCACTGGGACCTGCAAGCCTGAGGCCTGGGTCGGCCCACCGGGCCCCCTGAGGGACGACACCACCCTTGACTCCCTGAGTGACCTGCCGGAGGCCCAGGTACCCGCTGAGGGGGAGGCAGGAAGTGGCCCATGGGATAGCACGGGCTGGTAAAGGCCCTAGGCCAGTGTGTTGTGGGGTGGAGCCCCCGCTGAGCCAGCAGCAGCTACTCTGCTGCATCCAGGGCCCTGGGCCAGGGCGCAGTGGAGTGGGTTGGCCTGTGGGCCCCCCCCACCCCCCCTGCCACCCACCTAGCGTGTGGCAGTCTCCCCCTCACCACTACTGCAGGCGAACTGCCTGCCACCCTCCTGAACAAGGAGACCCCAAACCTTTCCCCCTTAACTGAACTGTGTTTTTGTTGCCCCGCCTGCCCTAGGACCAGGGCTCTCTGAACTGCTAGCCTGTCAAGGTCGCTTTGTTGCCCTGTCTGAACCAAATCTGGGCCCTATAAACTACTGTTTCAGCTGTGATTGCTAAACTGTTACTCGTTGGCCCACTCTGAACCAGGGTCAGGGCCCTCTTCATTAACGGCTTATTGCCCTTGCCTGAGACAGGTCCCAAGCTTACTGAACTTGGGGTTGTTTGTTTGTTGCCCGCCCTGACCTAGGGCCAGGGCTCACCTGTTTATTTGTTGCCCACCTGGAACAAGGCCTGGTCTCTGGGACCTGTAACTGTGTTTGTGGCCCCGCCCTGACCTAGGGCCCGGGCTCCCTAAAGTGTTAAATTGTGTATTTGTTGGCCTGGGCTCCCGAACTTGGAACTCTGTGTGTGTGGCCCTCCCTGACCGAGGGCCAGGGCCTCTTGAACTGCCTCTGTTTGCTGCCTGCCCAGCCCCAGGGCCAGGGCTTTGTAACTGGTAAAACTGTATTGAACTCTTTACCTCTAGCCCGGACCTGAAGCAAGTCTGGGCACCTGAGCATTTGCCTCTCGCCCCGACCTGAAGCAAGGCCGGAAGTTGAACTATATGCCTCTTGCCCTGTCCTGAGCAGGCCAGGTTGTGGGACTATTGACTTGGGGACTATTTTAAGTGGCTCTGCAGTGGGGCAGACTGGCCGCCCACTGACCCAGAGGCGGAGGAACTCCTCCAGGAGACCTACTCGGCTTATAGCCTGTTTGAGCCGTTAGCTACCTATCAAGTCGTCTATCCATAAAAACAGTGTTTTGAGCACCAAGTATTTCTGCTCATGGTGGAATTAATGTGTTGATATCATGTCTTTCCTTGAAGATTTTTCATGGGGATAAGGTTTCATTAAGATCTCATTTGTGTTTCCTGACTGAAGTTGTGTCTGAGTTTCGTGTTACCTTACCTTTAGGCCAGGCCTGGGGAAGTGCAAAAACACATTGACAGGGCCAAAAAAGTACCCAGAGAAGAACTACTTCAAGACAGACCCAAAAGAGAAAACAACAGAATTCCACTTGTCATTACCTACAGTCCACAACTTTAACCCCTCCAACACATTATCCATAACATACAACCTATCTTGGAAAATGATCTCTCACTCTGGGGCTTTGGGGGGCTTTCAGATGCTTATAGATTGCAGTTCTGTCTACTTGTTTTTCCCTTTGATACTTTCATACCCTCTGCTCCTTGTTTCCCTTCCCCCCATCCCTTCTCCCCTATTTATTTTGAGTCTGCACATCCTAAACGCAAAACTCCGGTCATTTGAAGAAGTGGGTTGTGCTCATGATACCATCTACATGTTTTGTTAGTCTTGATACCCCTGGGGCCTGGATAACATTCAAATATGGCCTGCTGGTAAAAGCCCCAGTCAAAAGAAAAACAGATTCGCACCCTCATTCAGGGTCTATCACCTGCGAATTAGGCCCGTAAAAAAGACAAAGGGAAGAGAATA
The DNA here is from genome assembly GCA_032595735.1 of Pelochelys cantorii. Classification (NCBI taxonomy): domain Eukaryota; kingdom Metazoa; phylum Chordata; order Testudines; family Trionychidae; genus Pelochelys; species Pelochelys cantorii. The sequence goes on along the minus strand of CM064329.1, from coordinate 81,349,566 downwards.
ACAGACTCCGATTAAAGAGTGAAAACAAGAAGGAACTGTATTAGGGATTGTGTATGAAAATAGGGAAGAACGGGGGAAGAAGCCCGGCGCAAACTAATAACCGTCAACAAAACAGTGAAAGTGAACAGTAGAAACCCTCTATATTACCACAGACAGCGCGAATGTAAAGGTAAGTTGTACCCCAATTACAGATGGCTACTTGCTCTTCTTGAACTGGAGTGACAGGATCCAGAGAGCGTTGCTCGGGACCTGCAACCCTTCGGCTGGTTGAGAGCCCTCAGGGAGGTACACTGGGGAGTCCCTCGCTGATGGTAAAGAACTCCGGAGAGTGGCAGGGGGTGAGTGAAAGGGTTGGGGGTGCAGGGTCTGGGCATGAGGGAGTGGATGGGCTACTTACTTGCTTTTGCGCCGCATTGCAGGCACCATGTAACACGACCTTCCACTGCTCCCATTTGCTAGATTCTGGCCAGTGGGAGCAAAGGGGAAGCCTCCAGGAAGTGTGTCCTAGGAGGCTGGTCTCCGAGCCAGGGAAAGGAAAATGGCAGCATGCAGAGCCACTGTTGGCTCCAGTTCTTCCCTGTGCGCCAGATCTGGTTGGGAGGCTTGGGGCTTCCTCCCCTGCTCCCCCGCTGGAAGCTGGCGGTGGTGTTCCAATCTTGTGGGGGGCTATAAAGCTGAAGTGCTGCTGTAGGAGAAGCTGGGGTTGGGGGATGAGCTGGAGCTCCAAAAGAGCTCCCTAGTAAGCCATATTTGGCTCATGAGCCATAGGTTTCCAACCCTGTCTAGCGCACATGTTAACGAAACCGTATGCAGTTGGTCAGATAATTGTAGGAGATGCAGCCTTTGTAGAGAAGTACTTGAAGTACTTGATCTACTGCCCACCTTCATCTGTTAACTGTTTTTCTGTTTCTAAGAGTGGAAGACACATAACTCAATGAAGAAAAAGAGGTTACTTACCATTCTTTGAGGTGTGCGTGCGCGTGCGTGTGTGCGCGCAACAACCCAGCCACTTTCCCCTCTATTAGAAGTTCCTAGAAGATTTCAACTGGCTAAGGAAATGTTTCATTTGTCTTACTCTTATATGCCTTGAGTTGGGTAGCATGAAAACATTCAGTGGGTATGTTCCAGTAGAAAAAAGGGGGTTCCAGGTAGAAAAAAGCTTCATTCTCTGGTGTTAGGGGAGAATCAAAACTCGTGACTGGAAGACATATAGATAACATGTATCAAAGAACATCAGTTACTGTAAGTTACAAATCTCTTTGTCTAGTGGCAAACAGTATTTCTGAGAATATATTTATAATATGTGTATTCATTCTTTTTTGGATATTTTTAATGCTATGTTTGTGTTTAATACCTCTCCCCATGGGGGAAAAAAAAAAGCTTTCTGAACATGTGGCAAATATGAATCAACTAGCAGATTTACCTGGCCTTGCTTGGGTCTGTAACTCAATTAAGTTTTATTACATTTAATTTAAGTTTTTAAAATGTATCATACGTACCATTATTTTTTTTAAACTACATAAGAACGTAAGAATGGCCATATTGGGCCAGACCAAAGGTCCATCTAGCCCAGCACCTGTTTGCCGACAGCGGCCAATGCCAGATGCCCCAGAGGGAGGGAACACAAGAGGTAATCATCACACGATCCATCTCCAGACAAACAGAGGCTAGAAACACCACTCCCACCCTTCCTGGCTAACAGCCATTGTTAGACCCAATCTCCATGAATCCTGCCAGCCAGCTCTTTTTTGAACCTTGTTAAAGTCCTAGTCTTCACAATATCACTTTTTTTTGCATTTTTTTTTCTGTATACTTCATGAATGTATTCTGAGTTTTCTATTTAGTCTACTGTATATTTTAGAGAGTTGGTCTCTGTTTGATCAGTAACTCCTAAACAGTAAGAGCTAGGACCACTGAAGCAATCCTGTTCCAGGCACATTCTGTTCTCCTGGCGCAATCAAGTCCTTACTTGGCTTTAAGTTATTTTCAGAAGAAGCTGTATACCAGATTCGGTGGTCTTAGCTCTTACCATTTAGGAGGAGCTCTTGATCAAATAGACAGACAAACTCTCTCTAAAATATATAGTAGGTAATTGGAAGTCTGGAGGTTTATGAAAAACTAACTAGATTCATAGTTTTTATAGATTAAGGTACTGTATAACCTACAGGAAGCAAATATTTGTCACTAATGCTTTCAGCTACAAGGATTGAAACGAAGTATTACCAAAACAAACTTCTGTTATTCAGTGAATTAGAATATGTTTATCAATGCTGCGGATGAATTGAATAAACCAAAATCTGCTCTTTTTGTGTTTGTAGGCTCGGATAGCTTTTTTACAAGGAGAAAGAAAAGGTCAAGAAAATTTGAAGAAAGATTTAGTAAGAAGAATAAAAATGTTAGAATATGCATTAAAACAAGAAAGGTATGTGTGCATGTTCATTAAACTTTTATCTGTGCTGAAAGAACTTTTACAAAATAGAGGCTAATTTCTTTACATTTAAACACTAGGTCCAATGTTTAAATGGACAGGGAAGGGACATTCGGAAACTTCAGGGAACTTTAGTAAATTAAAGGAACTCTTCACTTTTTTACCATCAGTTTGGTCTAAACCAGGGATGGGCAATAATTTTTGACCAGGAGCCATTCCAGGATTTTGGAAAGTGGTCAAGGGCCACACTCTTCCAGGATATTAATGGAGGAATTCCAGGGTATGGGATGGAGGTTGGGTGCAGAAGGGAGCTTGGGGGATGGGATTGGGGTCTACGAGGGAGAATGGGGTCTGTGAGGGAGTTTGGGTGAAGGAGGCAGTTATGATCTAGGGCAGAGGACTGGGATGCAGGATTTTGGGATGTGACCTAGGGTAGGAGGGGATTGTGATCTGGGGCAAAGGGTTGGGGTGCCAGATCTGGGAGGGGGTATTTGGGTACAGTAGGGGCAGAGGGTTTGGGTATGTGGAGGGGAGGCAGAGGGTTGGGGAAGGCAAGGGCGGGGTGCCGGAGACAGGCTCTGGCTTTTTAAAATATGAACGGATCTCTTCATTAAGGATGTTAAATAGCGAGTAATTTACTAGCCAAGGAGTTGATGGAATTTCCATTGACGACTCGACTAGTTGATAGGCACTGCCACATTCCTCCTTCGAAATATACAAGAACTCCGTGTGCAGCCCGGGGCCAGCGGGAAGTCCTGCTGACTCTGGGCTGCATGCAGCGTGCCAGCTTTGAAATATACAAGAGTCCCTAGCGGGGGCTCTTGCACATTTCAAAGCAGAAGCGCCCTCATGGAGTCTCGGAGTCCCCCGCTAACCTGGGCTCCATGCGGCGCTGCTGCTTTGAAATGCCACACAGAGCCCAGGATCAGCTGGGGACTCCCCAGATGATCCTGGGTTCCGGAGAAATGGAGCAGGGGCTTTTGTGCATTTCAAAGTGGAAGTGCCCTCGTGGAGCCTGGGCCAGTGGGGGCACTGCCACTTTGAAACACCCTTAAAGGGGCAGCACCGCATGGAGCCCGGGGTCAGCTCCTTGTGGCACTGCTTTGAAACACGGCCACAGCATTTCAAAGAAGCAGCGCTGGACGGAGCCTAGGTACGGGCTCTGTGCAGCGCTGTTGCTTTGAAATACCCCCTGTTCCCCTCCCTCCCCCCTTTGCTTCCTTTATCTGATAGAGGCAGCAATGTGGGGGAGAGGAGGTCGACTAGTGAACTGGACTATCTGATAAGTTTTTGTTTATCAGATAGTTGACTAGTCCTTTACATCCTTACTTTGCATAAGGGTTCCGACATGGCCGTGGGCCGGATTCGGCCTGCTGGCAGCCTTTTGCCCACCCCGATCTAAACTGAAAATTGGACTGAGAAATAATCTGAATTTTTAAATATCCTTTTGAAAAAATCCCTAGTACTGAATGCCATTTTTTTCTTAAACTGGCTATTTCGCTGGCCTACAGAAATAGAATTTGTACTTCTGCGGCTGCCACAATAGAGGTCAAATAAAGTTTTCAAAGTTGAATACTTCTGATATATGAAGATATGTTGGTATAATATCCTGTGTAGATAGATATTAAACACAAAGAATATTGTCCCATTTACCTTTTATAACACAAGAAAATATAACTACTAGACCAATTTGGTGAAATTATAAGCCTCTGTAGGACTTGTCTACATGGCAGTTTTATCTGATTAATGTAGGACAGTGTTTCTGAAAGTGTACAGCGGAATCACTTTGAGAAACACATTAACTGGCCACCCTGGTTTGTTTATTTACCGGTGCGGCAGCGAAGGAGAGCCGCGGGAAGTGGCGTGGGCCGGGCACCACTTCCCACTGCTCCACTTGACTGCAAGGAGCGAAACGGAGCCAATGGGAGCTGTGAGGCTCCGTGGCTGCGGCGCCGGTAAATAAACAAACCGGAGTGGGCTAGTTAATGTGTTTCTCAAAGTGATTCCGCGGAACACTTTCAGAAACGCTGATGTAGGATATTAATTTAAAGCAGAATAACTATTCTGGAATAACTATGTGTAGATGAACCCTGAAAAATCACAATTGACATATGCTCAGTAGAGACTTTGGATTTTGTCATGTTATGGGATGGAATTGGAGGAAATGAACTTCCAGGCAGTATTGAAGGTGGCACATCAGTGTTCGAGATGGAGAATGGGAGAGGCAAGTGAGACGAGATTGGCGTGTATGCTTGTATTGCAATGGGAAGATATTAGAGTGTGAAAAGTTAAGGAGAACCTTAAAGGGGGGAGGTGATAAGGAAGATTAGGAGATATGTTGAGGTCACTTGGGCAGGTGAAGAGGTTAGAGTTGGAGAACAGGTGTGAAACCTTTTGTGTCTATGTTGGGAGAAAAGGAGGGGAGAATGATGGAAGGGATGTGTCAGTTCTTGTAGATTTTTCTATATAAATTTGGCAGATTATTATGAAGTAAAGGTGGTGAAGCAGGAGTGGTGGATGGTCAAGGAGAGTCAAATGTGTGAAGTTCCTTTAGGGTAGTAGAATTCTTTAGTTAGGAAAATGACAGATTTGAAGGGAAAAAAATCTTTATTCATATAATTATGTACATAGAAGAGAAATTTAAATTAAGTTGCTTTGATTTAAATCAGTCTTGTTTTGCATTTGTACTTTTTAATCATTTTCTTAAAGAGAAATTGATTTTCATTGGTTGGTAATAGGCGTATGACTGGTTAACCGGTTAACTGGTAAGCCTTACCCTTAATGGGTGAGGCTTAAGGGATTTTTTCAAAAGGGCCATTAGAAACGCAGATTACAGGTAAGGCTTACTAGTTAAGGTTAACTGGTGGGGTAGGGGGTCTGGAGCAGCTCCCCACCTGCCACGGACAGTGGGTTGCTCTAGCCACATGGGGGCCCGCCACAGACAGAGGCTGCTCTGTCCGGGCTGGAGTAGCCCCTATCTTCGGTGGGCCCTGTGCCCCACAGGTAGGGGCTGCTCCAGCCGGGATGCTCCACCCACCCTCCCTTTTAATTTGTTAACTGGTTAAATAATATGCTTAACCGGTTAACCCAATTAAATTAGATTTTACATCCCTACTTGGTAACAATTAAAAAGCTAAATGTAGTGGTGGTTAGTTTTATAGCTTAACTTACATTTATCAAGATTGTAATAAAAAAGTAAAACATTAGATTAGAAAATGGTGGTGCATTTGTTTGTTAGATGATGCATAAGAGGAAAGCTTGCCAAAACACATTTTGCATTTTAAACTGATTTGTGAAACAAAGGAAATATTATATGTAACTAGTAGACTGAACTGGTTGTTCGAGTCACCATGTCCTTAAAGACTTGAACACTAAATTTCTTCACGCACAGTTTTTATCCAAAGATTGGAAAGGGATAAAACTGTCTTGCTTTTTCAATGTTAATCAGTTTCTTAATTTTGAATGAACTAGTCATTAAACTGAACTAATTGAATAAACTGAAGTGAAGGTAGAGGCAACTGCTGTTGAAACCTGGTTCCAGGTGCTTAGAGACATCCACCAGTTCAGTGGTTTCACTTTCTTTAAAACTTAGGAAATGTGCTATTGTATATTATCTTTGTTTAATTTTTAAATTATTTTATAGAGTGTTGTAAATTCAGATCTAATACAGATTTTCATAATTTAAGATTTCTTTTTAAATAGGGTATTTTTTAAAAAAACATTTAAAGTTTACATTTAAAAAAAAATAAATCCTTGATTTTATTTATCCTGACTGGATTGAACAGCTTGAAGAGTTTTTTATCCACTGATACAAAATAAAATCCTTCATAAATAACAAATAGGTTCTCAAATGCAATTTCTTTATTAATAACAATTTGGGGTATATGTGGTTTTGAGAAAATGAACATCAGTGTCCTCTTGGGAATGCTTGAGTTTGTGGTTCCAATGACTTCTTCAGTTATCCATGCAAAAGTATTGACATATACATTCTCTGTCTTTTTGTTAACATGATAGTAGTAAAAGGTGTTTGAGTTTAGGAAATGTCTTTTTTATATTCTGATTTCTTAAAACACTTATGCTTAATTGTTCAGGGCAAAATATCATAAATTGAAATATGGCACAGAACTGAACCAAGGTGATTTGAAAATGCCAACTTTTGAATCAGGTAAATTTTTTTTTATAAATTTCATGTTTATTTTAATTATTTTGCTATCTGCTTTTCTAGATGTGTTATTTATGCAACTCCAAGTCATCATAATGTGTGCAGTTATTAATAATAAAAGTTAAATCTTTGAGAACACATGATTGGTTCCAGAGAACTGTATTAGTGAATAACCTGGTGTTTGGCAAGTGGCTTATTTGAGCCTTTTTTATTTTAGTTCTCTGCCTCTCCTTCCAAACGATCCAAACGTTGAATGAGGCTTTAGTAGATGAAGAAGGAGGTAGTGATTTAACTTTTTTTTTGTGGGTGTGGGGACGGGGCTGGTATCTTATTTCTACCACCAGACCTTCAAGAATCTTAGTGTCTATTGGGATATTACACTGTTTTACTTATTTGGCAGGATAAACTTTGTTGGAGACAACTAGGGAGAAAATTGAACAATGTAATAAATATTATATATGTAGAAAATTATACATTACAATTCATATAATTACAATTTTTGTACTCTATTATTGTATAATAAAATATATAACAAACTTTTTTGCTTGGCCTGGGACAAGTCTTAATTTTTGTACATATTTTTTTAAAATGGACAGGATTTGTCAGCTCAGGAGGAAATTTCCTGATGTAAATCTCTGTGCCCATATTGGCACATGGAGTAGAGTAGAGTTCACAATATAGGCAATATGTTGATTATCATTTAACATTTCCCCAATTCTGCCCCTTATAGATCTGAAACTGAGGAAGATTTTTCCCTTGATTAAATTTGACTATTTAAGAAGTAAGGATGACGTTTATTGCATGGCTGGCTCCTCCTTGAAATTCAGTTCTTTGGGATGTTGTGAATTTCAAGATACAGAGATGGGAATGAGACATCAGTGCTGATTAAATCAGAATGGCGTGATTTGTATCCAACAATGGTAACACTGGCGAATACTCATAAGTCACCTACTGCACCAACAAAGAAAGCAACAGAATGCCACTAGCCATGACTATAGCCCCCAGCTAATACCTTTCCTACACATCATCAAGGATCTACAATCTATCATAGATGACTATCCCTCGCTCTCACAGACCTTGGGAGGCAGGCCAGTCTTTGTTTACAGACAGCCCCCCAACCTGAGGCAAATACTCCCCACCAACTTGACACCCCACAACAGAAACACTAATCCAGGAACTAATTCCTGCAATAAACCCCGTTGCCAAGTCTGTCCACACATCTACCCTCATGGTACCATCACAGGACCTAATCACATCAGCAATACCATCAAAGGCTCATTGATATGTACATCTATTAATGTAATATATACTGCCATGTGCCAACAATGCCCTTCTGCCATGTACATTGGGCAAACCGGACTGTCTCCATGCAAAAGAATAAATGGACACAAATCAGATATTAAGAATGGCAACTTCCAAAAGCCAGAAGCTGAACACTTTGACCTCTCTAGACGTGCAGTTTTGGATGTGCAAGTTGCCATTCCCAGACAGAAAAACTTCAAGAACAGACTGCAGAGTGAAACTGCTGAGCTGGAATTTATATGCAGATTTGACATCCGAACCAAGATCTAAATCAACCCCTGGAGTGATTCTCTCATTACAATAGGTAATTTCCCATTCAGATACTCTCATCTTCTCACCACTATTGGAGATTAAACACATTCATTCTGATTTAACTAGCACTGATGTCACATTCCCAACTCTGTTCTCCCCCCCTTCCCGTTTTTCTTTCTTTTCCTCTTCAGCATCTGAGGAAGTCAGTTATAGCTCTCAAAAGCTTATGCTCTAATACAATGTTTCTCAACCAGTGGTGCGAGTACCGTTAGGGGTACTCAAGAGAAGTCTGGAGGGTATGTCAACACAACTGAAATTTGGAGAAAACTGAATTTTTGTTTTAAGTTTTACAGCGCTTTGTTATTTTTGTTCTTTTTACACCCAAATATTTCATTGCCCGCCCGGCTATGATTAAGTTGTTTAAACAAATATGTTGCAATGGTAGAAAAAAATTTTGTGTGTCTGAAAACTGTAAGTACTGGGGGTACTTACAATTTTTTTTTAAAAAAGGGGGATACTTTATAAAAAAAAAAAAAAAGGCTGAGAAACACTGCTCTAATACTCTAATATATTTATTAACCTTAAAGTGCCACTGGACTCCCTGTTACTTAAGTTATAAATAAAGTTTGGTCTTCCTCTGTGCTGCTCTCTGGAAATTCAGTTATCACCAAGTCTTCAAGGAAGTGAATCTCTAAGCATCAGGGTAGACAGTATCTTCCTCTCTTTTAGTATGGCCACATCGTCAGACATTTCTGCTCTTGCTTGTAATGTGGTCCAAGTTAAGTCATTCAAGTTTCTTTTTTAACATTTCTTTAAAAGACATTCAAATCTAGCAAATTCAGAAGTCATAGATCTGCATTCCTCTTGGTTCTTTACTCCACAGTTAATAGGCTGGTATAATAGAACTTCTGTTAAAGTGGAATGGGCACAAAGTATTGGTTGATGTTGAGAATAAAATCCCTCTCTCTCTCTCCCCTTCTCTCCCCCCCCCCCCGCCTGTGTCCTCAGCTGTGTGGCCTCCCCATGCGCCGGTAGTCCAGGGAGGCAGAAGCCGCATGGCTTCCCCCTTCCCCAGCAGGCCCTTGCTGTGTAGTTTTGTGCTTGCAGGAGCCATCGCTCCAAGCATGGGGCGCTGGGAAAGTTGCCCCGGTCCTGAGCTCCCAACCAACCTGCCCCAGGCATAGGCTGTCTCCAGAGCCCCTGCCTGGCGCAGCCGCACGCAGGGCCTGGGGCTCATGGCACAGTCTCCAGGGTCACAAAGGGGAGAGCAAGTAGGCGCATGCGGGGTCTCTGCCCGAGACAAGAGGCGAGCTCCTGAGCCCAGGCGGGGACCTAGGGAATGCTGGAGCGGGAGCAGACAAGACAATAGAGGGTGCTGGGAGCTCTGGGTGTTCAGGGGGTTTTGAATATGGGGAAATGGGAAGGAGAAGTGTTGAAGGGATGTGGGGCAGGGAGGGGGATGGTGCTCAGGATGTGGGGTACTGAGAGAAGGCTCTGGGATTTGAAGATGATGTGGGGAGGTGCTAAGAGGATGTGGGGCAGGGAGGGAGCTCTGGGATTTGAAGGGGATACAGAGGCACTTAGGGATGTCAGGAGAAGTATGTTAGTATGTACCTCATCTCTATATACTTGCAAGATCCATGATTTCATCGATGCGGATAGTCTCGCCACCTATATAGATTGCAACTTTTCCATGCTGTCCTCTTTTGTGCAGTTCTTGTCCATGCCCTTCAATGAATCTTCCATAAAAGATCTACCCAATGTGCTGGAGGCCTTCCTCTTGTTCTTTTTATGTCTCGTGGATAACAATGGCATATACGCGCTATCCATCTGTTGTCTCTCAGTCTTACTATATGGCCAGTCCATCTCATTTTTTGATCGTACATAACTTGGAAGATATTGTTGACACCACTTCTTGCATGCAAATCATTGATAGTAACATGCTGCAGCCTATGTGTCTTTCTATTGCTCTTGGTGGTTTGCAGCTTTAATTCTTCTATAAGTGTTGTGTTGCAGATTCCACAACCATATAGCATTACCCAAAGGATACTGATGTTAAAGAGATGGGCTTTTGCGGCAGTGGAAAGTTTGGGATCAACAAACAATCCAACCTGACCTTCTCCTCCTCCTGCTCAAGTTTGGGCCCAACTCATTGTCCATGTGCAACGCTTGTCCAAATATACATATTGATCCACTAATTCAACGGACTGACCATCCAGCTGTATGATGTACTCTGGATAATATGTATTTTTCATCCACTTTGTTTTTCCAATGTGGATGGTCAGGCCAATTTTCTTTGCATTCTTACTGATGTCATTGAGGAGGGTTTGCAGTGTTTCATGTTTTGACGCAATTTGGACGATGTTATCTGTGAAAAGGAGCATCTGAAGAACCTCACCATTAATCAGAAATCCATCTTTCACTTCGATCTTCTGCAGAACACTGACAAACTACTTTGGCGCACAGACGTTGCCCTACTTTATGCCTCGCTTAACTTCGATGATCAAGGGATCATCAAAAAGCGTGATTTCTGTGGTTGCATCCATCATGGAATCTTGTATGATTCTAACATACACAGGGGAGATGCTCTGTGAAAGGAGAGCACTGAAAGCTGTATTTTGTTTCACCAAGTTAAAGGCTTTTTTAAAGTCAATGAACAACAAGCATAGTGGGCTCTTGTACTCTCTACACCTTTCGGTCATCTGTGTGATCACACAAATGTCCACTGTGGAGAATCCCCTACGAAAGCCTGCCTGTTCCTTATGTTTTCCTCAAGGACACTCAATATGGGTAAAAATCATTCTCATAAAGATGAGAGAGCAGGCAGCTGGGTCAATAGCTGCGAATGGCTTCTTGATCACCTTTTTTCGGTGGAATAATTTGCAATCTCTTCCAAACTTTTGGAATTCTCCCCTCTTCAATGTATCTTGAGAATCTCTCACTAAGTGCTTTTAAGAGTATATTACTTCATGCACAAAGTTCTTCTATGTGTACTTGGTCTCAACCTGCCACTCTTCCCAACTTCATCTTCTGAAGTGATGCTGCCACTTCTTCACGGAACACATGAGGTTCAGGAGTGACGGAGCCCAGGTACAATGGCTCCACTATTGTTGCTGAATAAAATAGTTCACTCAGGGCCGGCTCGAGCCATTCCTGCACCCCGGGCAGCGGGCGCACGACGCATGCATGGCTCCGCCCCCGGGCACACGGCACATGTGCGGCCCCACCCCCTCCCGGTGTGCTGCGCCCCTTACAGCTGCCATCGGGCACACAGCGCCTGATGGCAGCTCTAAGGGTGCGGCCCCCGGGCACGCGGCGCCTGATGGCAGCGCTAAGGGGCGCCGGGCGCGCGGCGCCCCTTACAGCTGCCATCAGGCCCCCCCCCCCCATCCCCCCCCCGCCATAAGTTGGTGCCCCGGGCAGCTGCCCGGCTAGCCCCCCCCCCCCCCCAATCCGGCTCTTAGTTCACTATAAAAGTGCTGGCAAATTTGTTCCATTTCACTTCTGTTTGTCATTCTTCTAGTATTTTCATCAACAAACATGTTTGGAAGCGTTTCGCTTAGCTGGATTTCACACTGAGCTCTTTGCAAACTTGTTTTCTCTTCAACTGCCTTTTTGCTATTTTTCAAGGAGATGCTGCTCATAATCTGTGATCATCTTCCTCCTCAAAGTTTTATAGACAAGTGTATACTCCAGGCTGTATTCACCTTTGGCTGCCATGACTCTCTGTTTAGCAAGAAGATCAAGTGTTTGCTGGGTAAGATGGTTTTTGGACTCCTTAGGCTTCTTCACAGTTTTACATTTATTGAACTTCACTAAAGTGATATTAGTCGAAATCAATATCTTTTTTGTCCATTTCCCATGATTCAGAGTCGACAGCATACTTGTACAGATCTGAGCAGAACTCTTGTACCCGCATGCAGTTCCTAACTCTCACCTTGATCCTTTCTTCCCCTACGATGTTTATTTTGACTCTTGCTCTAACCAGTCGATGATCTGACTGTATAGAGACAGCCGATTTCAAAATGATTGTTACATCTGTAACCAGTCGTCTCTTGTCCAGCAGGACATAATCAGTTTAATTTCTTATTACGTCATTTGGTGCTCACAAAGTCCATCGCCTTCTAACCCTCTTCTTGAAGAAGGTGTTCATGATATATAGATGTGAGGCTTGTGCATAGTCAGCCAGCCTGTGACCGTTTTCATTTTTCATACTTGAGCCATATTGTCTGATGTGGTTTTCTCGATCTTCCCTTATTACCCACCTTGTCATTGAAGTCATCAAGCACCACTGTGTATGTCTTAGTCTAAAGAATCCTATCAAGTTCTTCTTAGAACCTGTCCACTTCTTCATCTTCTGCAGAGGACTTTGGTGCGAAGGCTACAATTATTTTCATGGTGGCCAGTTTGCCTATGCTCATTGTGAGCACTCTGAAACAAGGAGATAAAATTATCCATGAAATAATGTTTCGTGCTACCTTCGGGCACACAATAAATCCAACTCCCCGACTTTTCCTTCTGCTGCTCCCAGAACACATGAGATTCAGGAGTGATGGAGCCCAGGTACAATGGCTCCACAACGTTGCTGAATAAAATAGTTCACTATAAAAGCACTGGCAAAAAGCACCATCCTTTCATTTTGCCACGACTTCCTTTTTATTTCTGGTTTCAGTTATGGCAAATATGTCAGTGTGAATAAGATTCAGTTCTTCCAGCGATATATCGACCTGCTCATGACTTGAGAGAGATCACACATTAAGTGTGCCAACATATAAATTAATACAAATGGACGGTCTCAATACTGTGAGATTCTTGGCATCCTCTGTCCCCATATCCACCACCCCACTACCATTACCATCACTACAGAAGTGAGGAGGAACTGCACAGGACAGAAGGTCATGTTGTATTATCATAGTGTTCATAGTTGCTATGGCCAAATGGTCACCTGGTGGCCAACCTTCTGGTGATGAACCTCTCCGTACTTTGCTAAGCTGGTCCTTGGACAGTGGACACACAGTCTGCTTCCAGGGCCATACTCGAAATCTTTCCAGCTTGGTAGAACCTGCCAGAGCTTATGCTCTGCTGGGATAGCCTTCGAGAGCCCAGGGACAGGTCCATACCATGATGAGGCAATGGAATAGGATTTTTTTCTCTCTGTGTCTCTATGTGTATATACATATAAAAGAAATAAATAAATTCCTGCAGGACAACAGAGTGATGTCATCACATTATCTGCATCCTGTCTCTGCCCTCAGCCACGCAGCTTTCCCCCCTCCCCAGTGCTCTGGAGAGGTGGGAGTCGTGCAGCTTCTCCCTTCCTCCTCCTCCTCCCATCTCTACCAGTGAGTGGGATAGGGATGGGGGTGCAGGATCTGGGCGGGAGGTGGGGGTCAGGGTACGAGGTCTGGGTGGGAGGTAAGATGCAGGAGGGAATGAGGGTGCAGAGTCTGGCCAGGAGGGAGGGTGCAGAAGCAGGCTAGTGATAGTGTGAGGTCAAGATGGAAGGGTGCAGGAGTAGGCTGGTGTTAGGGCATAGCAGCTGGGGGTGGTGGTGTTGGTGAGTGTACAAACTGCGAAGGGAGTTGGTATGCATAGCGGCAGGAGAGGGGAGATGGGTGAACTCCTGCACCTCCCTCTTGTCCAGACACCCTATCAACCTCCAACCTGACCTAAACCCTCTCCCCTGGGCACATACCCTACCCCCTCCCTGCTCCTGCCCCTTGTTTTGCTCCTGCCCCCTCCCATTGGCCAGGCATCCTACTTCCAGTCTGCTCCTGCACTTCACTTCCCACACAGACCTCACTGCCTCCTGCACCCCAGATCCTGCATCTCCATCCCTATCCCACTCACTGGCAGTCCTGTCCCGGACACTGAACCCCCTCATTTCTGGCCCCACGCCAGAGTGTAGGGGGGTCTACAAAATCCACTCACCTTGGAACCCCAGAAGAGTAAATCTGTCCTGAGGCCTTGCACTTCAGTCATCCCTCCCTCCACCTTGGGGCTGGAGCACCAGAGGAGTGAGATGTTTCAGTTGCAGGTTACATCAGTGAGGACTGGGGGCTTTTGGCGGGCTTTTTTTCCCTCTCATTTGTGTGATCCCCGACTGATTTTTCTGTGGTTCAGTGGCCCCTGACCCAAAAAAGTTTCCCCACTCCTGCCATAAATAAAGACAATGTTGACATTTTTTTTGTTGGACATAGTATTTTACTCTATTTAAAATGAAGCCTGGCCAAACAAGGCCCCAGTCGCGGCCCAGCCCCCATTTGGCCACAGCGTTCTGTCCGTAGTCCTGATTCTGGGGCAGGCCCTGCAGTCTAGCCCCGATCTGGCCACAGGAAGAGCTGGTGGTGGCCCCCTTCCTGCTGCGGCATGGGTAGGAGGGGAAGTCACAATCTGGCTTCTGCGGACACAGAGGAGGTTGGGGAGAGTAGCGAGCAGGGGGTGCAGCCCCCTAGTAATATTGTATTCTTGACATGACATGATTTTTTTCTACATGTAAGATAATGGAACTTATTTAAATGGTATTAATAAAAAGTTAGTGATTTAATTTTTAAAAAAATTTATAGCTTTCTTGAAAAAATGTTAAGTTTTTAGTAACCAGTTCTATTACAGTAAGTTAATGGATATTAAATCTTTTTCTTAAGTGGTCTGTGTAGCTCTATTTAGTAGGGATGTGAATGTTTAACCGGTAGGAGCTATAGCAGCTCCTCACCCACTGCGCTGCTCCAGCCTCGCACGCCATAGGCAGGGAGTGCTCCAGCATAGCCAGAGCAGCCCCTAACGGTGGGAGGTGCTTCAGCCCAGTCAGAGCAGCTGCTGTCGGTGGTGGGCCCAGCCCTGGTGCACCACAGGCAGGGTCACGCCAGCCTGGCTGGAGCAGCTGCTGTCGGTGGTGAGTCCAGCCCAGGCGCAACGCGGGGAGAGTTGCTCTAAGCAGTCCCTGTCCCTGGCAGAAGGGGTTGCTCCAGCGGGGGCCCCCCACCCCAATTGATTAACCAGTTAAACATTATGTTTAACTGGTTAACCCATGAAACGGGATTTTACATTCCTACTATTAAGAATCCAAAGAATAATAAATTAATTAATTAGCACAAACAGGTCAGCTGCTCTAGTGCAGGTGCGGGGGGATTGGCTGAGAGATTGGGTGCAGGAGCGGGCTGGGGCTTGGAGTCTGGCCATGATTACAGACAATGGAGGCAGGGGGCAAAGCCTTCAGGTGAGCAGTTTCCTGCGCTGTCATTTCCCCAGCCGGGGGAATGGGTAATCGCGCAGTGTGTAGAGCTGCTTCTTTCCTCTGCAGTGGGAAGCCAACCTTGTTGGAGGGAGGGGCAGATGGGACTGGAGTGCCAGCAAGAGCTCCCCACTTCAGAGGGATGGGAGGGGAGCCCGAGGCTGCCACCTATACTTTCAGAGCCACTGGTCTAGGATTAGGCTTATTAGGCAGATGACCACATTACTAGTCTCTCAGAAAAATTGTGTGTGAGAGATCTAAAAAGGTTTAAATGAAATCTTCGCTCTCCTCTGTGGTCTTTAAAATTGACAGAGTAAATGAGCAACACTTATGTGTACCTCCTTGCATTTCAGAGGAAACCAAAGACACAGAGGTTCCTACAGTACCTCAGAATAGTCAACTGACCTGGAAACAAGGCAGACAATTATTAAGACAGTAAGTAATATAGTTGAGTATCTATATTTGTAGTCAGCTTTTCTTCTGGAATGTTAAATATTATTTACATGTTTTCACATTGCCTTATAAATTTATGAAATCCAGATGGTCAAATATTGGTTCAGGATGTAGATTGCATTTTTTCTCAAGAGGCACTGGTAGAGATAGTTGTGAGTGTGTCACTGTTTTAAACCCTGAGAAATGAAACAAGAAGCAAACCATAGATGGAACACACAGATTTTGGATAGAAGGGGTCTTTTCAATAAATTAAACGGTAAAGTCATTTAGGGTTTCATCTTCTCCTGTTAGTAGTATTAATTTAATTTTTAAATGTTTTCAGCAGCAAATCTTAGATCCTTTCACTTTCTCATAAATATCTTTTCTCCCGTTTCCTCTTTTTACAACCAATCTAGGTATCTTCAGGAAGTAGGTTATACAGACACAATACTGGATGTACGGTCCCAGAGGGTAAGGTCTTTACTTGGGCTCTCCAGTTCAGAACCAAATGGCTCAGTGGAGACGAAGAACTTAGAACAGATCCTTAATGGAGGTGAATCTCTTTCATCTAAGCAAAAGGGACAGGAAACCAAAAGGTAGGCAAAGAGATGTGAAATCTTGTTATGCTTGATAATTGGCTAACACATTCCATTTATAAAGTCAACAAGGAGTCTGGTGGCACCTTGGGAACAATATATTGTTAGTCTTTAAGGCGCCACTAGACTCTTTTGTTTTTTGCTGAAACAAAATTAACATGGCCACCTGTGAAAATATCCTATTTACAATATTAATATGCTATTTCACTTATTAGATTTAGACAACTATGTTATGCAGGTTTTGAGAAGCCAGGTGGGCTCAATTTTTTTTTCTTCTGGTCAGTGACACTTTAATTATATCATCCAAATATTGTAGCCATCTGAGTGCATTATAACCTGAAAGTAAACATATTTTTCAGATAAATCAACTTGTACTGTGAAATAAAATTGAATTATGTGATTTTTTTGTTTCAGCTTTAATAATTTAAATTGGCATTATTAACGTAAGGAATGGTTTTAAATTCTGCCATATATGTACAGAGGTGCTTTTCTCTTCCTGTCATCTCATAGATTGATATGGATTAAGTTTTTCTGGATTGTGTTTGCTGACTTCTTAAAACCTTTATAAGTTAGTTATATTTGACTTAGTCAATCCTCTGAATCCCTTCTCTGTAAGTCAGCTAGTTAATTTGATCACTTTTTTTGTTTGTTTTTTCACCATAGGAACTCTGGTGATGTTCTTGAAACATTTAATTTCTTAGAAAATGCAGATGATAGTGATGAAGAAGAAGAGAATGACATGATAGAAGATATTGCAGATGGAAAAGAAAAGCATCGGATAAATAAAAAACACAAAGTAAAGATCTTTTACTGTTGCATTTTGGTCACGTATATCTGACATATTGAAAGCAGGACTTATGAAATGTAGCCTGGTGGAAGCCCATGTTTTAAATAGACATCAATAAATTATGTTGAAATAGTTACTCTTTTTTTATCTGTATGGTATGTAAGCAGACATGTGATATCAATATGTTTTAATGTAGCTCCTATAATATACAGTATTTTTCCATCTTCTACTCCTGGAGATTTTTTGCACACCTGTAGCATATCAGAAAAATCCCTCCCCCCTTCGCTGAATCCCTTTGCTTCCTTGCAGATGTTTCAGTGGGGAAGCAGAAAGAAGCTGCATGAGCCAGTGCTCACTTACCCCTCCTGGCAACTGAGACAATATGTCTGTTCAGGCACTTGGGGGGCGGTGGGGGAGGCAGGTAAATCACTGGGGGGAGGAGGATCTGGGAATGCCCCAGCCACCTAAGAGCGATAGTCGCTGCTGTAGAGGGAGAGGAGGACTAAGATAGATTTCCCACTTCCCCTTCCCTGCACAGAGCAGATGGGGTGGATCAGATCAAGCCCCAGAAACTTTCTCTGGCTGCAGGAATCTGTGTATGGAGGTATGCATGAAGCTGGGGGTGGGTGGGGTTGTAGGAGCAGAGGAGGATCCAGATGCTTGGGGGTTGGGCAGACGGGGAGAGGAGCTGCCTTTACAGTGACCTTTCCCCCAAGAACCTCTTCCGTTTCAGGAGCACCCACACACCCAAGCTTCCCCACAAATTCACCTTCTGCATCAGGAGCACTCCATACCTCCACCCCACTGAACCCCCACCAGTTGCACCCTGACTACCATCCCATCAAGCCGTAATGAAAATTTCTGCAAAGTTCTGCATATTTGAGTTGTCAAAATAACACATGTAACAATATCATCACATCATTTTCAATTATTTGCTGACAAGTATTTTGAAATAAATTAACAACATAATTGAAAACATTGTGATTATATTATGTTAATTTGAAAACAAAAATGCAGAATTTTGCAGAATTTTAAAATACTGTGCACAGAATATTTTCTTTTTTTCTTTTCATGCAGAATCCCTTCAGGAGTAATCTTCACAGATTTTACAAACATGTAATTAGGGCTTACACCACCTTTGTGAGTAGATGTGAGTACAGTAACTAGAATTGATATCAAAATCTTATTTTGCTTTTTGGTTTGCCTCCAGCACTTAGCGATGGAATAATTTTTCTGTTTCATTACTCCTTGCAGAACTAGCTTTTTAGAACTTACTCTTTCTGCCATTTTTTAAAATTATGTGTTAATAACTGTCTTGGTGACCTTATGACAATGTTCTCTGTAGATCCAAGTATATTTGCTGTTCTCAATCTCAATGTCTCTGCCAGCCATCAGTAATGTAGAGGTTTG
This sequence comes from Pelochelys cantorii, assembly GCA_032595735.1. Taxonomy (NCBI): domain Eukaryota; kingdom Metazoa; phylum Chordata; order Testudines; family Trionychidae; genus Pelochelys; species Pelochelys cantorii. Next base: position 81,330,966 of record CM064329.1, on the reverse strand, counting down.
TCCTGTTAGGAATGATTAACTGATTTAGCAAGAACATTAATGTGGTCATAGAATTGCAATGATGAGCTCCCAAGACCCTCATCTGCTTCTCAGTTTAGTGATGATTTGTTTACTTTGTGGGTCCTCTGTAATGAGGGTGCTGTGTAAAAGTGTGTATCCTGAAGAAGTTTTGGAAAAAGCAGGGATTATCTGTAAGGAGGAGAAACTAAATGCTTTACGGCGAGCTTGGGAGAATATTCTATCAGGCTACATCTACACTAGGAGTTTTGCCGGAAGAGGCAATGCAAATGAAGTGCAGATTAGCATTTTCTTGTGCTTCATTTGCACAATCTCTTACGATCCGTTTTTGCGCAAAAACAAGGAGTGTGGACGTTTCCTTTTTGCGCAAAAACCCCTTTTTGCACAAGATGCTTATACCTCCCTTTTTGAGGCAAAGGATTTTATGCAAAAAGGAAACGTCCACACTGCTTGTTTTTGTGCAAAAACCCCGTGCACAAAAATAGATCGGAAGAAATTATGCAAATGAAGCACGAGAAAATTCCAATCTGTGCTTCATTTGCATTGCCTCTTCCGTCAAAACTCGTCTAGACGTAGCCTTGGAGATGCAGGTTTTATGCCATCCTTGCAGATGGAAATGGTTTTTTTTCCCATCCCTAATGTTCTTGTGAAGTAGCTTATCTTATATAGGACATGGCTGTTTCTTCCTGAAACTTCCACCAGTCATTTAGTTTTTGTTGGATTTGTTTTCAGTGGAATGGAGAGCTTGATGTTCTCACTGAAGCACTTTTCTGCACGATGGCCCTTTGGCTGCATTGTGTCTTGCTTTTTCCTCAATAGCTGGGAGGTCAGAGTCTCTGCTTGAGGTAAACGGAGCTTCCTGCCTTGTCAGGACCTTGTTTTTTTTGTTTAAATTATAGAAACTGAAATAACTCTGACTGGTTGCACACACTCTGCTTTCTGCATTTTGTGGTTCAAAATGTTCTTCCCTTGGAAAAAAAAGTGCTCTTTAAAATGACCCGATTCCAGTCCTAACTCATATTTTAGATGAGTTTCTTCTTACTGGCAGAAAACTTGTTTACTTCTGTGATAGAAGTAATCTCTATGAAACACAGAATATGTTTTTTTTTTTATCCACTTGCAGATTGGTAATGAAGGTTTAGCTGCAGACCTTACAGATGACCCTGATACTGAAGAAGCTCTGAAAGAATTTGATTTTTTAGTAACAGCAGAAGATGGAGAGGGAGCTGGAGAAGCAAGAAGTTCAGGGGATGGGACAGAATGGGGTAAGAAGCTAATATCAACAGGTGTTCAGCACTGTTGGATTACTTACTCATAACAATACACTTATGAACGATAATACATCTTATTTAAAACAGAATGGATGTGTGGATGCTTGTGATGATCAGATGCTTCCCAAATAGGAGATAAGTAAGATATTGGGTGTTACAAATTTTATCCTACTACATATTTTAGTGCTAACAATTGGACTGTGGTTAATTTATTTCAAATTTGTTTTGTTGTTGAAGTCAGTTTCTGCCCCCCCCCCCCCCCATCTTCTGTATTCTTGATGCTCCTGGTTTATAGTCTTGACAACCCCTACATTCCTTTTTTCTGGATTTTGGGATCAACTTTTTCTTCTTCAAGGTCCAGCCTATTATTATTTTGTACCTGCCTGAGCAAAGTCAGTTCCTGAATCTAGATTTTTTCATTTGGTTTTGGTGTGGAGCTTTAATTTATGTGTTGAGACCTGTGTTCAATTAATTTCTGCTATACAGATGAGAAGAATTATTAAATAAAAAATATAAATATAAATAACATTGTTTCTTGTCAAGACTTTTAGAAGCTGACGGCTAATATAGTCTTTATTAATAGACTCAGAAAATAGGTAATCTTTATACTGCTAGTTCAGATTTTCTTCAGATAATGAAGTAAAATTACTAAAACCGTTCTATGGACTAGAGAAAGCACTAAATGACTCTCTAATGAAGTTTGAAACTTGTGTGGTATTTTTTTTAAGAAATGTTGTATAAGGAAAAATGTGGCTGATTTGGGCTCCAAATATCCATCAGCCTAATTGTATGGGCATCTGTAGTTTTTAGTTGGTAAAAATCACCTCACGCTTAAACAGAATTGACCGTCTTTGCTTGGGTAAAGCCCAGGACTGAAGTAACAGTGTTAGAGGTCAGGTTTGAAGAATTATGATGTATAATACGGGCGCTGCTTGTGAAAGTGTGCCCAGTACTTGTCCTAATGTGCCATTCTTTCAGTGCGTTCTTTTCATAAACACTAAAATTGACTCAATTTTTAAAAGAATAATACATAACAATTAATTTACCAGATTTATTTCCTTAACCGCCTTTGTGCTAGATTTTTAATCTAATTTGTCTAAGTGCTTTACTTGTAAATTCTTTGGTGGGCATTCTGAATGGCTGCTGCTTAAGGAAACAAGCTGTCTAAACCCCTTACTATATTAAATAAGAGAGAACAAAATGTCTTTATATGAAGTAATCTTTAAACTGTTGAATTTTTTTAGTCTTTCCATGTACCAAACAGATATTCCAGTTTGATGGTCTAAAGTTTTATATCAGTACATAATTATACATGATTACATTGTACATTCAAGAAAAAACATGGAGCAAATTGCACATTTGAATGACTTTATCACAAGATAAAACACATCTTTTATTGCACCACAAAGCTAAAGACCAACCATCAAGTGCACATTGGTGATATTCCGTGTAATTTCTTGAAACTGAGGGCAAGTCTATACTACAGAGAAGATTGACCTCTAGAGGCTGATCTTCTAATGTTTGATGTAATGGGTCTAGTGCAGACCCCCAGATCGAATTCTGAGGGTAACCACCACAAGCATCCTGTACTCCTCATTCTGTGATGACATACTTTAAGCTGACTTGCCTGGTCTAATATAGACCAGCCTTAGTGTTTGACTTTCTGACCTGATATACCTTAGTCCCAAATTATTGGGTTATATTCTACATTATGGAACCTTTGCTACCCCTTCATACTACAGGTTGGACCTCCATGGTCCGGCACTGTTGGGACCTGACAGGTCCCAAACAAGAGAATTTGCTGGAGCAGGGGAGGTCTCCTGCCAACAAGCTCCCAAGCTCATCACCTGTTGCTGGCAGGCTGCCCCAGCAGGCACACTGCCTTTCTCTCCCCAACCTGAGTGGGCTGCTTGCCCAGCTGCTGCTGGCTCCTTGGGCAGCTGAAGTTTCAACTCCTGCCAAGGGACTCGAGCCCCGCGCATCCAGAGTCAGCCGTGGGGCTCTGGCCCCAGCCCTGCGCTCCAGTGGGCTGCTGAACGGCTCTAGCCCTGTGTCTGCTGCAAGGCATGCTCCTGGGGGCTGATGCAGTGCCCCAGCTCCATGCAGGGCTCAGGCCCTGGCCACATGCTCCAAGAAGCTGCCAGGGGACTGGTCTCATGCTGCTGCAAGGCTCCAACCTCAGTCCTGAGCTCCCAGGGGCTGCCACAGGGCTCCAGGGTTGCCCTGGGGCTCTCGCCCAGTACCAGCTCATGCTGCTGGAGGCTGCGCAGGGCTCTGGCCCCGGTCTCATGCTGCCTCCAGCCGGGCTGCCGACCCTATTGTCCCAGTCTGGCTGGCTCTCCTGCCCTTAGGCTCCTGGGCTCTCTGGTCCAGGATCATCTGTGGACCAGAGTGCCAGTTTTTGAAGGTACAATCTGTACAGCTTTTTATATCAGACATTTTATTAGTGTAGTGACTGTTGCACTGTTTTTGTCTTTAACAGGTATTGTGTTTTACATATATTCTAATTTGGTACACGATTTTTTTGTACTGTTTTTGCCTATAACATTATAAGGATTCTGCCTTCAGTCTTCCCTTTAATCCAAAAACATGTATCTGCTGCCCCCTCAAATTGGAGGTGGTCAGATTTTTTGCAGTCTCGCACAATTTTCTTCCTATATGTATCTTTTGAATTGTGTATGCAGACTTTCTGCACAACTGGTGTTGATTCCAATTGCACATTGAATCAGTTTTATAGGTACTAATATAACTATTGACTTTGGTGCAGTTCCTTTTTATTTAACTTGAGTAATTGAGGATAGATTAAATCATGAACTCTTGGGATTAAATAAACATTTTCTTTCATAGTCTTAAAATATTAGAGATTTCCACTTAGTTTTATTTTGTGCAGTTTAAAGGCTTAAAACTTTATTTTGCATGGTATATTAGAATGTGATACAGTAGTCCAAAAGTGATCCCACTTCAGTACTATCTGTGACTTTAAAGTACCATGAATATATTTAATTTTTTTATCCTTATAAATAGCTTGCATAACCTTATTAGACATTTTGCATAACCTTATTAGACTTTTTTATTAAGTTAATATTACCTAAAGCTCCCCTCCCCCAGTTTCCGTAATGATTCTACTGGTAGTCTACAGTGATTGCTAGGGAATCCAAGGGTTTTTCCCCCCTCCCAAATATTAGTATTGTGTAAAACAGTGTCATGTCTTCCTTTGCTTGTTTTGCCTCTTTCTTCTAACCAATCTAAATCAACAGCAATCTGAGACAGGTCTCAGTTTTGCTTGTTTAAATCATTCTTTTCCTTTGCGTCAAACGCTTCTGCCTATTTTTCCTTTAAGCGTCTTACACTTGCATGTAGAGTATGTTCATTTATATGTATCCATTATATTTATCGGTTATAATCTATGTATAGGTAAAATTATGAAGTTTAACTTGATTTTTACAGAAGTTCTGTTCCATTTGTTTCTCTTTTATCCCTCTTCATCCTAGTTTTTATTAACCTTAATTTGTTTTTGTTTGCTTTTAACCACATTCTCCCTTGCTGCTTTGTTATCCTCACAGCTTACTTTTTTCTTTTTGTTTCATTGGTTGGACATGTACAATCCCGTGGTTTGTATGCCTTATGTATGTAAATTCATTTTAGTATGTAACACTTATTTCCTTATTGTATTACTTTCTCAGATTTTTTACTTGCTTCCTGTGTGTGCAGGTCTCCAGACCTATGACAAGGACTTGCTTTGCTGTCACTCCAGTTTTGAGTGGACTAACTTTTAATTATTTTTTTTATAATTCTGGCTACAGATTAACTCCAAAGATCCATAGCTTTTGCCATGTGATCAACAAGTGGCACCTATATTCAAGATACATTTTTCTCAAAGGCGTCTTCTGAAAACCAACCATTGGCTTCATCGCCCTGTAGCAGTATTTCATGAACATTGAACTCAGTTGCAAACATTGTTCCCTTTTAATTATATGTTTAATTTTATAGTTATCGCATATTGGGGTTTGCATCCCCCTTTCACGCAACACATTTTGCTAATAACTGACCTTCAAAATCGTGAAAGATGAGAAAATTCAAGCTATATTAAATAAAGAGGAAGAAAAATAAATTTACAGAGCCTTCGGAGGGGTGGAGAATGTCAGATGAAAATATTTCCATTCATTTCCTATGTGGCAAACATGGTAGTTTTTAATTATAATTTCACATTTGTTTTGTCCAATTGGAGAGAAATGGAGAAAGTAAATATACAAAACATATTTGTAAGATTCTTAAGGGGCAGATCAGTCTAATATCTAAGTACCACAGGTATATGCATGAATATACTGAATCTCTATGAGACAAGGAACTATTCTCTATTTATAGAAGATAAATTGAGGCTCAGAGAGTAAACTTGCCACTTTAGGAAATCTGAAGAGAGGCATGAACAGGGCCCACATTTTGCATCAAGTTTGGTATCTTAACCAAAAGGCTATCCTTTCTGGTCTAATTAGGACTGACTAATAACTGTCAAGATTTTCTATGCTGTCTCAATGCTAGCCTATAATATTTTATTCTAAAAACAGTGGAGGGAAATGGTTGTATTTAAAAATTAACTATTTACTGGACTTCTGTTCTTGAAATTTAGGATTTTTCAAAATATTTTAAGTCCCCAAATGGTGCCCATGCATTATGCGTAACTTGAGGACTTGAATGTGGGGGAAACCTTTGAAAAATTATGACATGAGTTATTATTAGAGATACTTCTTTTAATCAAGTGCTCTGCCCTGTCTGTACCTTGTACTGCTCCTTTTGAACATTTATCCAGCCCAGAAATGAGGTGATCAGTTTGTGACATCAGAATCATTCTGTGGAGACTGATACCATAAACATAATTAATTACAAGAATTAACCTACTTCATTTTGTGAGAAAATTGTTCTAACCCGAATACCTTCAATAATAATTGATGAGAACCGAGAAGATTTTTAAAAACCACATTTTTTTTTTGCTTTGTGTTTACATATTTTCTCTCAGCTTTAATTTATGCTAAAGTTTTTATTTTAAAATTACATTTACTTTACTTAGCTGCTATTTTTCTTTCTTTCCCTAATCACTGATTTTCCAATTAAATAGGGATTTGTAAATGTTGGCTAACAATAGTATGGGTTCCTTTTATTTAGCTGACACATTTACTATGTTGCAAAAACAAAAAGATGAGCTTTAAAAAAGTTACAATAGAGTCTTGAGTTTCTACTAATTGTAATTCAAGATTAGAGGGAATGTAATGGAGTGTCAAACTATCTTAACTTTTGAATGTTTTTTATTAACCTTCATGTGCAATGTTGTATGTGAAATTGTATGCGTCTTTCTAGTAACATTTATGCATCATGCCCCTATATTGATAAAGCCCTAATATATTGTGCACGTAGGATTAGAGTGTGAGAGGATGCATGGTTGGTTTTTTCATTAATAAAATGGCACTTACATACTTACTCAGCTTGCACTTTTATGAATTGTAGAGCATGAAATATATTTATTTGCTTATTCAAAGCTGGCTGAATAATTTCTTAACATTGTCTTTCTAAAGATGCAGTAACGTTAAGTACGTTAGATACCTTTGTGTATTTGGTAGTGTCAATCCATTATTCAACATGAGACAGCTATTTAAAAAAACCTCAAATTGTTTTCTTATTGGTAACAAAATTAGCATTCATGATATTCAGATGTAATTATGGTAAATAATTTAGTGAAAACTTTATAGAATGGGATTTAATGCAATTTACTTTATAAATTGAAACTGACAAAACTAAGACTGCACCTTTAAAATATTCTCAAATATAATCTAAGAACTCTTTATTGATGATTATTTTAAGCTATAACAATCAATTGCCAACAGCTTGCATTGCCAACTGCTGATTTTTTTTCTTTTAATAATGTGCTGCATGTAGACAAAGATGACCTGTCCCCAACTGCTGAGGTTTGGGATGTAGACCAGGGACTAATAAGTAAACTGAAGGAACAGTACAAGAAGGAACGAAAGGGGAAGAAAGGGGTAAAGAGTAAGTGCAGATTCTGAATCTTGAAATGTAGTTCTTTTTATCATTTTGGAGGACAGTTTTTGTTTTTTCATTGAGTATTGTTTTCCGTGATGGGGGCAACCAACTTTAACTTTCTACCTGCTAAATCTGATCATACAAAAAATATCACTTGTAAGAACAGAAATGTGAAAATGCTTATAAACATAAAAATCTCAGGTTAAATAGGAAAAAAGAGCTAACTACCTTAAAATCTAGTACAGTGACACATTTTGAAAAGTCTTGGTTCTGGTAATGCTGTCTATAAAGTTCAGGAAAAGGCAGGTAAATTTCTCCATTTGGAAAATTAAAAGATTCTTCAGTTGATTTCTTTTTTGAACTTTGCTTTGAGTCATGATTCATTTACATCCCTGGATCCATATTTGTGTCTGTCTGCTAGAAAGCAGCATGAGAATGAAAAATAAGCCTTTAATGCAAGGGAAAGCAAACATTTTTGTCGCTTACTTTACAATATATTTTTGACTTGGTATTGAAATTCATTCTTCCATGAAGCTAACGTCTTCGTCCATATTAAAATACTGTCATTGGGAAGAAAGAGAATTTTACTTCATATCACAAGTTGAAAGTACAAATATTATTACGTGAGTGAATTCTGTCAGATGAAGTGACTGATGAATAAGACCTCCACTATGAAATATTTAGAATTCCAGATTTTAATATTATTAACTATAAAATGATACATAATGCAATAGTATATAGAAATCAAGTTGTTATATAAATCTGGTGTAACTTTGGAGTAACTCCATTGGCTGCAATATTTTTACGATATTGTATTTCAGAGTATATTTGGACCAAAGTAATTTTACATATGAGTTTAAAACTTTTTTAAACGCGCTTAAGTTCTGTGTAGGTTCTAAATAAGTACTTAAATTAGACTGTACATTATTTTGAACATATGTTCATAGCTTTATAGATTGCAAAGCTGGAAGTGACCACATCTAGTCTGGTGCGTAAAACAAATCATAGAAATTCCCCATAATTCCTAGAGCATATTTTTTACACAAACATCCCATCTTAATTTAAAAAATGTCAGTGATGGAGGAGAATCAATCATGATCTCTGGTAAGTTGCTTCAATGTCTAATTACTCACACCATTAAAAATTTATGCCCTATTTCCAATCTGAATTTATCTAGCTTCAACTACTAGCCATTTTATTGCATTGTAATTTTTTCTGGTAATTGGAAGTGCCCGTTATTAAGTATTTGTTCTCCATGTAGATATTTAACCTGTAATGAAGTCACCCTTTAACCTTCTAAGGTAAATAGATGGCTAATAAATTTTAAATATAAAGGAAAGTGTTTTTTATGTAAATTTTAAATTATTTAAAATGTTCAAATACTTAATGGTATTCTGGCTTTGTGCGCGAGCTTTAGTGTCACTTAATTATAATTTAGTTTGCGCATGTTGATTGTTTTTAAAGTCTTGCATGACTTGCTTATGTAAGAAGGTATAGTTTTGTCAAGGTCAGCGGTAACTTAACTCTAAAAAAGGTTAAGTGTACCTATCTAGGGCCAAACTAAAAAAAGCAAATGGGTATGCACATGGCATATAAACAGCCAGTTTGGCAATTAGCAGGCTTACGTGAACTATTTTGGAAATAGATTTACAAATTTATTTTTGACTACCTATGTTGAGGTCTATCCTTAAAAAAAAAATTGTCCTTAGTAATTTGGGTTCCTTTTTAACTTTCAGAGCTTTTTCTTCAGCTTGTGTGTACTACCCATAGTAACAAAGTTCATAAACACACAGGTATCTTTCAGTTTCTCAAAACAATGAACTGATGTAATATAGTTATCTTTCTTAAAAATGTGGATTATATGTAAGATAACTGAATAGTAGGCTTTGAATTCTGCCATTTCTAACCCTCCACCTCCAACCCAGTCAAATTCTGCTGATTCAACTGAGTAGTTCCAAGAAGCATCAAGGACAGAGGAACTGTTGTGGAATATAGTAGGAGCTGCAGCTTCTCTAAGTCCCTAGAAGGTCTAAGTCTGGTAGACCCCATATCATCCCAGAATGGGAAGAACAATGCAATGAGGAGAGTTTTAAACTAGTTTCTAAGGGGTAGGTGACAAAAGCGCACACAAAGGATATTGCTTATTCAGGCAGAGTAGAAAGGGAGGAGTTGCTATTTTATACATCAAGAATATGTATTCTGAGGTCCAGATGGTGGTGGAAGGGAGACCAGCTGAGAGTCTGTGGGTAAAGGTAAATGGGTTAAAAAATGGGGATGGCATTATGGCAGGGATCTACCCTAGTTCACCAAATAGGAAGAGAAGGTACATGAAGCATTTCTAGAACAAATAACAGAAATATCCAAAACATGAGTTCTAGTAGTAATGTGGGACTTAAACTATCCTGATATCTCTTGGAAAAATAACATAGCAAAATTCTTAGACCATATCGGAGGCAACTTTTTGTTTCAGAAAGCAGGAAAAGTAACTGGGAGGGAAGGGGTCAGCCATTTGAGACTTGATTCTGACCAACAGTGAGGCATTGTATAGCAAATCTGGAAGTGGAAGTCAGCACTGTCTGTTTACTTCCTCGATGCAGGATGTTTGGGTATTTTCTTTGCCTTCTACTTATATCCTCAAAGTTAATTGTCAGAGACAGGAAATTCACCCGTGACTCACTTTTTCCTACATGCTTCTTTCCTGTTGACATGAAGAGCAAGGAAGTCAAAGTACAAAAAGTGTTCATCTCATAACACCACCTGCAGAGGAGGAAGCACTGCACATAGGTTCTATCCCTTCTTATTGCCTTCCTTCTCTGAGTACCCAGTCCATAATTTTCCTTCACTTTACACATTACTAGGGTTCTGAGAGAGAAAGTGCACCAAGACAAGCCTGGAAACAGAATTATAGCTATATCGGGCTGAAGGGGACCATAAGAGATCAGCTAGTTCAGTGATTCTCAAACAGGGAGTACATCTACCTATTTCCCTAGTTTTACAACAGGCTACATAAAATGAGCTTAGTGAAGTCAATACAAACTAAGGTTTCATGCAGTGACTTGTTTTTACTGCTCTGTATACTATACATTCAAATGTAAGTACAATAGTTATATTCCAATTTATTGTATAGTTGCATGTTAAAAATGAGAAAGTAAGTAATTTTTCAGCAGATAGTGTGCTGTGATACTGTTACATTTTGTAAGGATATAGTTTTTAAGTTTCTTGGGTGTATACAAGACAAATCAAACTCCTAAAAGGGGTACAATAGTCTGGAAATGTTGAGAACCACTGATCCAGTCTATCCCTCTGTCTTGAGGCAGGACTATCCAAGACGTGTTTTGTCTAACCAGTTCTTGAAAATCTTCAGTGATAGGGATTCTATAACCTGCCTTTGAAGCCTATTCCAAAGCTTAACTACCCGTATAATAGGAAAGTTTTTCTCATATCTAACCTAAATCTATCTTGCTGCTGATTACAACTTCTGTATTTGGTGGAAATCAAGAACAACTGGTGGTTGTACTATTCATTATAGCCGTTAGCATATTATCCGATTCCCCCTCAAGTTTTCTTTTCTCAAGACTAAACATACTCCGTTTGTTTAAGCTTTCTTCATGGATCTCTTTTTCTAGATGTGATCTTTTATATCATTTTTGTTGCCTTCCTCTGGCCTTCCTTAGAAGTGTAGTGCCCCAGACTGCAGATAGTACTTCACTTCAGGTTTTAACAGTGCTGAGTAGAGTCAGAGAATTACCTCCATATTTTAGATACAACACTTGAGTCAATACGCCCTGGAATGGTATTAGCCTTTTTTACAACTGCATGACATTGTTGGCTCATATTCAATTGATGCTCAACTATAACCCTCACGTTTTTTTTTTCCAGCAGTACCACCACTTAGACAGTTATTACTCAATTTGTATTTATGCATTTGTTTTTCTTCCTAAGTGTAATAATATATATTTGTCTTTATTGGATTTCCTCTTGTTCATTTCAGACCAATTATCTAGTTTATCCAGGTACTTTTGAGTTCTAAATATGCTGGTACAATAGGTGCTTGTTTGCAGCACCACTTTGTAAGAGCACCAACCATAATTTCCACTGGAACAATTCCCCTTATGTGAATTGTCCACTTGGTAACAGCAACATGCCTTAGGCCTTGTCTTTACTTACCTGGAAGGTCGAATTAAGATACACAATGCGAGTTAGGTTAATTGTGTAGCTAGGTTAATTCGACCTTTGGCACTGTCTCCACAGTGGGAGGTCAACAGGAGCAAACACTCCCATCAACTTCCCTTACTCCTTGCAAATCAAGGAGTACTAGCATCAGGGGCACCCTCAATGTTTGATTTAGAGGATCTTTACTAGACCCGCTAAATTGAACTCCAGAAAATCGACTACTGCAGTGTTGAACTTTCCAGTAGTGAAGATGTGGCCTAAAAGCATCATGTGTGACATCACATCTGAGGTGCAGATGGGAGGGATGTAGGGGTATTGCCTTGGCCAACTCCCTCATCCCCTAATTGTAACTTTCCACCCACTTCCCGACCCTGGACTTGCTGAGCCACTCCAGGGCACGTGGCTTTGTCAACTTCCCCTGCTGATAGAGCCTGTGTGGAGAGCATCTGCAGGAGGGGGCTTGTGGGGAGGTTCTGGAAGGGAGTGACTTTTGAGGATTGGGAAGCTGGAATTGGGGGGAGCAGCAGAAGTGCACAATGTAAGTGTCCTCTGTTTTTATAAGCATCTGGCTTGTGGGGGTGAGGGAATTGCTATTTTTCAGTAGAGAGTTTTGGGGACACCCTCTTTTCTCCTCTCCCACGCACTGAGATGTCCCCTCCACCTTGGTTGTCAGCAGTGGGGTATGGGTGTGCTGTTTTCCAGTGGACGGTACTGTCCTGTCCTCTTCCCTCCTCCTGTCTCAGTAGTTCATTCTAGGACCCACCCCTTCTCTACTGCAGGTAGCACATGGTGGCCTCCCCAGTCATCCATCCTTCATTAGGTTGGTGCTTGGCAGCCAAGCTTGCTGAGCTGTTTCCCTGCTGTGTCTGTCTCCATTCCCTTTAAATGTGGGGTTTCCTTATCCTTATCCCCTAATTCCCCCTCCTCCCCCCGTATGGCTGCTCCACCTCTCCAAAACACCTTTAACTTTATATGCCATTGGTCAGATTACACTCCTCATAGCAGCGTTTGCCATTTAGAAGCAGATGTTGCTACTAATGAACATCTAACAGCAGTATTCCCTCTAATTTTTTATGTCCACATGAGGAATGAATTTTGTTATGTGTACCAGTATGAACATAACACATCACCACCATATTGGTGCACATAACACAATTCATTCTGCAATGGACCATCTGTGGTAGGGATGGGTACAAAAGATTTGGAGCATTTGGCAATGGACTCGGTTGCGAGGGATGAGGGCTGTGGCTGGCGGTGCGGGGGGGTGGGACTGGGAGTGAGGCATTTGGGATATGGGAGAGGGCTCAGGGCTGGGACAGAGTTGGGGTGCAAGGGTGAAGGTTGTAGATGGGGGTGCAGGATCTGGAATGTGTCTAGGAATTAGGGGTTTGAGTATAGGTGCTCTCAGAAATGAGGACTCCCATATTCATTTCCCCCTCCCCCCACACACCACTGAAGCAGCTCTGGGCCAGGTGAAAAGTGTCTCTCTACTGGCTGTGGCAACTCTGGTGAGGCTGGAGGATAGGTTCTTACAGTTATGTGAGGCTCTCACAGCTACGGTAGGTACTTGCTGCTGGGGACGGTGGGAGAACTCTAAGAAGGTGCCTCTCCCCGGGCCACCGCAGCTCTATGCTGGGGCTGGAAGAGTACACCTGTCCTTGGGCCATAGCAGCTCTGTGTTGGTTCACACTGCCTCCTTATGCCCAAAAGCCTCATTTTGTGTGCTGGCCCTGGGATTCCTATCCAAACCAGTATTTGTAATCCTATCTCCGCCCCCAACCCCCAGGCAGGGTCGGAGGATGCTAGTTGTCTGGAATTTTTTTTACCAGGCCTGGTATTTTCAGTAATTTTAGTTCCTGGGAGAAGTTTGGTAACTCTTACTAGGGAACTAAGTACAATCCCTAATCTGCAAAAATACATATAACATGCAAACAAATGTTTGTGAATAATCCTCCTGTCTATGGCATCTAATTTGTCTTGATATAATAGTCTTTTGAAGTTTCCACATTTCCAATGTCTCAGATCTGTTACAGTTATTTTCACTTACAAATGAGGAACACCTTAAAAGGATTTACTGTTCTGTTGTCCAAGACTATATAGAGAACTGTGTCAGATATTTCTTCAATATTCAGCAAAGAATAATTTGTATCATTACTACTTGTAAGTCAGTTTATGTAAATGCATTAAGGAAGAAGAAAACTAGTTTAGTGAGTAGCTTTGCGTTATGCTTTTAATAGTGGCACAGAGTTACCAATTTTCTATTTGTTTTAGGCTGTTTTCTTGAACAGACTTAGTTGAAACTGAGAGGGCACAAGCTAACCATGAGTATTATACTTAAGTTTTGAAACATTTCTTGATGCTTGTTCCGCATCTACAGTTTCTGAGGGAGAAGGATTGCCCACAATTTTGTACATGTGAAAGTGCACTAGATCAAAAAGTTGTCATTGTGTGGGCTATTAACAGAAGCAGCTCTGTTCACTTATAACTAACCTAGATTTCCTATTATCCCTTTTGCTATCATAACTATCTTTCAGCATATACCAAAAAATACTGTGTTTCACTGTTAAATCGGTTACTTTGTCTCCAGCAGAATTATACCTAACTTAATTTAATGCTGGAGATTTTGTTTTTGTGTAATTTGATTTTTTTACTATCATAGTAGAAGGCTAAAATCACAGAGTATAGATGAGGTGCTATTGAAATAACTGGTTTTGACAAATTATGCCTCTACCTGCATATACTACTGAAAGCAGGCAAGTGTGTTTTATCATCTATGACCACAACAACATATAATTTTTGGTTCTATTGAAAACTAAAGCTATGTCTGCACTACAGTGTTAAGTCAACTTAAGTTATCTTGACAGTTGTTGACCCACTGTAATTAAATCTCTTTTGCACATCTATACAATAGGGATGTTAACGAATACATGATTAACTGATGAGCCCAGGCTCATCGGTTAACCCTCTCATTTACACACAGACCTTTCCCCTGCTGCCTCTGTATCAGAGGCTGCAGCGAGGGGGAGGGAGGTAAGAGCTGGTGTATGTGAGGAGCTGGCTTTTAAGCCAGCTACTGTGGAGGCACCTGCTCCCTCTCCCCTGCACTGCTGCCTCCCACAGGCAGAAGCCGGTGCTCACAAGGAGCCAGCTTAAAAGCCAGATAAGATAACTTTGAAAAATTGTACTTTTGCAGAATTTTTCTGCCTTTTTTTTTTCTTTACCTATATATTGGATGTGAATATCATGGGGTGTTTTTGGTTTTGTTTTGTTTTTTAACAATCCTTAATGCCAAAATGTACTAACTATGTAAGGTTGTACATTTTTATCAGCACTATATCCTCTATAGATAGAAATGCTAGTGACAATTTCAAATTAGACTTTTTAAAATGAGAAAATTAATTGTAGACATACTTGAGTCTGTCATGAATATAGCTCTGACTAATCGTGTTTGGGCGTCATAAAATTTTCGCACAAAACATAATTTTAAATGCTACTTTAAAAAAGCAGTCAAGGAAAGTTAATTGTTTGTTGCACCCCTGCTACAAGTCATCTCTTCCTCTTATTTCATTGGTAAGCTTACTTTGTGTTTGTACTTGAGTTTTTCTGTGTTAATTCATGTAGTGTATTTAAAACTGTTTAATGCTGCAAGCATTTAGTTCAGATGTATTATTTTAAAGGTTGCTATCCATAACTGTTACATATTTGGTTTTTCTTAGGGACTTGAAGTGCTGGGTTTTTTCTTTTCTACAGCAGAATATAAAGCTGTTCTACAAATGTATGAGCCAATTCTAATAAAATGTTTTAAGTTGGTGGATAAAACCATTTGCATTTAGTTTCAGATTCAGTGTTTAACTGGGTTTCAAAATTTCCAAAAGAACAAACAGTTAAAGCATCAGAAAAAATAACACATTCTTTTATTCTTTAAGGAGATTCCATTAGTAATCTTTCTTGTTTAATTAGGAAACTGGATTTATTGACTTCTGTCAAGTCAAGCGTTAGCAATCAAATGAACCTTTGCTGCTGACATTAATTTACAGGGGTCAACAGGACAAAACTTCACGACATGATAGCTGATCTGGGCGATGATGAGCTACCCCACATACCATCAGGAATCATTAATCAATCTAGGTCACCCTCTTCTAGAATGACTGATGAAGGTTCAAGAGCAGAGGAAGGTACAAAAAATTCAGCTATTTATTATTTTTAGAAGGTTTTAATTTAAAAAACACATGCTGTCGCTTATCCCCTCGAACACTGAATGCTGTTTATAGTTGTCAATAATAGGATATCAACGTACTTACAAGTCTCTTCACACAAGCTTTTTTTCTTTGCACGACTACAACTTGAAGCTTTTGTGTTTCAGAGAAGTCAAAATCATTACTTACATCTCAAGTGGGGGGTTTTTGTTTAGCTTTGCGTGAAACTTTCTTAGTTCTGACTTCTGTCAACTCTTATGTCCCTTATTGCAGAATCCCTTTTTAAAGTCATCTGATCTGGAAGGTTTATTATAAAACTTAGTATAAAAAAATGGTGATTTGCAGTTCTGATGCTCCGTTTGTGTTGAAAGATGAAATAATAACATAGTTATTTAAAAGTAGTGAAGTTATTACAAAGGAGATGAATTTGGCTCTCTGCCTTCAAATTATTTTTAATGCTTATATAGGTAGAGTAACTTTTTAAACCTTTTTTAAACTTCTGATCTATTATATACTTAGCCAACCATTAACTCCCGATGCAGTTGAACTATCATTTTCACCCCACCTCTTGCACACTGGGAAAGTGACTGAAACTAGTTAAACACCCAGAGACAGTTGTTCGCAAGATTTTGTGCCTCTGTAATTTTTTTTTAATGATGGCATTCTTACATTCATACAGCATCTGTACTAATGCTGCTTACTTCAGTGTTAATCTGATGCCAAAGGTCACACGGTTAAATTAAAAAATAAGATTATAATCTGTTCTGGTCATAGAACATATTTAAGTAGTTATTGCAAATACTAGTCTTTAGCACATTGTGTAGCCTCTAGTCCCAGTGTTGTTACAGTTGCCCCAAAAGTGATGTTTTTGTCCTCCCCCAAAATCACCAATCTATCACTTTGAGCCAGTGAAGCACAGCCTCTAGTGTCCTCATGTTTTCCAGTGCCAGGAAGAAGTTTTCCAATTATTTCATTGTACTTTGCTGAAAATAAAATGGATGATCTTGTCTAAGACAACACATAATTGCACTTTTGCGGTATGTACCTGTACAGTGTAGCAGAAAAAATTGTTTTGGAGAGTGCAATCACACTGTGCCACTTGTAGCTGTGCGTATTGCGACAGTTGTGGCCACATCGTAGCATGTTGTATCACTAAAAGCATGGAGTGTTCTGGCAGGGATCCCTGGCTCTTTTGTATCTCCTGCAACCTCATTCCCTTATGAGAGATTTTTGCTATGTATATCTGCAGGCATTGTAGAGTTTCTGAATTCCCTCAGAACTTCCCTGTAGCCAAACTACTTGCTCCTTGCTTAGATGAGGTACAGTGGTATTCAGCACTCCTCCTCTGCTGTTAGGACAGGATGTTATTTTGCAAAATTCAAAATGTTTGGGAAGAGAGAGCAAATCAGATTTTGTGAAGACTTACTTCAGTCATTTGGGGCCATAGTTCATTTGTTTGGGATGCCATCTATTGTATCTTTATCCAGAAATTCTGCAGTATTCTAGAGAGAGGACTACATGTGCGTGATCTCAACTGTGAACCCTGGAATCACCATGATGAAGCAAGGCATGTTTCTTGCTTGTTTTTTTTATTCTTTTGTTTTAGGGAGTCATTGCTTCATTATAAAATACAGAATTGTAATCTGGTTAAAATATTGGACCCTCAAAACCAGTATTTCCATTTCCGTGCCTTTTTACAATGTTTTGTAAACGTTATGTATTTGCATAGTTCACATGAATTTTTGGGTGGGTAAAGTAGTCTTCTCAGGGGTGAGTGAGTAGTCTTCTCAGGGAAATGTTATACCACCACACTTAGATTATTAAAATTGTCTGCACTCAGTATGTTCACAAGTCATTAAGACATTTCTTGAACTTTTCTATTTCATACTGCTTGTCCTTTTGTTATGTAAGTGTATTTTCCAGCCCATTAATTCATAATACTTGTCAATGAGAGTTGTCAGTGAACATCGCTGTAACCCCATGTCTTATTTTTTTCTTACCCTCCTGTGACTTTTTAAAACCAAATTTTACAACTTAGATTCTCTCAACTAGTTTATTAGTAGTCCTTTTACAATATTAAATAAATATTGCATAATTCATGTCTACACCAGTTGGTATGAAACCAGTAGTAGCAGACAGGTTAGTCATACTGTTTGTAGAAGCTCCAGGACAAAATGCTAATCTTCATTGCACTCCTTCTCTCCATGTTCTGCTACTTCAATAAATTAAATGAGAAAAGCATATTTCATTATCATGACTAAAAAAGAAATGAGTCATGAAGGGCAATTGTCTCTGAACCATGTGGTTTTATGTCATCTAGTTCTAGTAGTTTTGTTTTAGAACATCCACCATTAATCCTCCATACCAGGCCACACTATCTCATTCTGTCGAGTTGCAGTAAGGGGTAATATGTCTCTGGTTACGCAACTTTTGTTGCAATACAAAAGCCTACTTACAGTAACCTCACACTGGAAACTAGAATTCTAAAAAAGAAAGGGAGTGGTTGGTTCTTTTTTTGTTTTTATTAGTTAGTTTGGGGTTTTTTTGCATGCCAATAAGTAGAATACTATTCATTCTAACATCTGTTTCATGGTACCTATAGTGTCTGAGCCCTAGATACAAAGAAACTTGAATGTGATTATACACCAGTGGGCCCCTCCATCCTCCCGTGCTTCACAAGATGAAGTATAAACAATTGTCCTGTTTGAAAAATATTTCTAATCACATTTCAACTATTTTAATTATCTCAATAAAGCTAGTTACATTGATGCAAACTGAAACTTTCCATATAGCAGTGTTTCTCAACGTGGTCTTTGGATCCACTCTGAGAATGTTGCCAATGGGCCACTTTGGTTTGTTTATTTACCGGCGCAGCAGCCACAGAGTCTCACGGCTCCTATTGGCTCCAGTTCGCTGTTTGCAGCCATGGGGAGCCACTGGAAGTAGTGTAGCCTGGACTACTGCTTTCTGCGGCTCCCAATGGCGAACTGTAGCCAATGGGAGCTGCAAGGCTCCGTGGCTGCAATGCTGGTAAATAAACAAACCAAAGTGGCCCGTTGGCAGCTTTCTCAGAGTGGATCCGTAGACCACTGTGAGAAACACTGCTGTAGACTAATACAATTGGAAAAAACATTAAAATTTCCACAAAAAACAGCTAAGTCTTCAAATAATCCTGCATTTAAATTTCTGAAAACAAGTTTCCATTGGTACAGTCCTGCTGCTTCTTGGATACTGAGTAGCTGGGCAGACTTTTTTTTTTTTTTTTTTCTGATTGCTTTTTTAAGCAAATAGTGTTACTTATTTGTATACAGTATGCAATGTTGGCTGTTGTGATAATTATAAATAATCTCTTTGGATGAGAAATGTTTGGCTCAAGAATAGACATGTTGCGGGGTTGGACTAGCTACAGCGTTACATGCACGTGATTATGTATGTAAGTGCAATATTTAATCTGTCAGTTGTTGACTGTGCATAATGTTAACAACTTTGAGTGCAAATATGGCTGGTGCATCCTTTTACTGAGTCTCTGCTATAAGAAATATCATACTAAAGCTTAACTTGTAATAGGAATCAATAGACAATGACTTCACCAGTACACATTTGTATTTCAATTGGAGTACAGTTCTATATGGCATGAACAAAAAACTATGGTAACTTCAATTCCTAAAAAATCATTAATCTTTAAACAGTAATTAATCCATTTTTCTTTGTAATGGACCCATTTGAAATATTTCAATGAAGAAAAGTTTTTGATATTAAAAGTTGTTCACCTCTGTTTTGATGATAGTTGTACGTTCAGGAGTCTTTCATTTATATTTTTTAAAACACGCCTTTCATAATTGTCAAGAATGCTGTTTAAATAAAAAAGCGCCACATTTAAAATATGTTTGGGATGGCATTTCAGGTTAGAACTAAAATTTTGCTTTTGGAAAACTAGGTTCTAACTTCTAAGCTCCTTTCAGTGTTTTGAAGTTTCAAACAGATGAGGCTAAGTATAGTGCTTGTAGATTTGGGGAGGAGGGAGAATATTCAGAATTTATCTTAATAGTGAGATCCATACCAAAGAGAGCTCTCAAGTACACTGTACATTTGGGCAACAGGGTATCGTCTACAATTCCCAAGTGCAGAGAGGATGTGTTTCTCCTACTATGATCTCTTATGATGTGCAGCTTACTACTTGAAGTATAACTGAACGGTTCTGTTTTTGATGCCATGAGCTTGCTCCTCTTTGCCCCAAGGGAGGGGAGTAGTAAGAGAGCAGACTCTGGACACTGTGGACTGGAATTTTTCAATTCTTCTTACGCAGGCTCAGCAATGGAAGAAAGGCTCGTCAGGGCTTTTTCTTGCCCTTGCCTTTCCCCTTCTATATTCCTTGCCCTCTGTAGGGGCGAGACAGAACATGGACTTCAGTGAACAATCCTAATTATTTAAATTATGTTGAGTGAAGATATTGCAGGTTGTGTTTCTCCGTAGAACTTTTGTCAGGTCATCTTAATGCACATTTCCTGGAGAACATGATGGATTTCTTCCTTCTGCTCTTTACTTCTCTCCCCTAAAACTTCTGCTGGAACATCAATATTGGGAAATTCAGAGTTGGTGTTTATTGGAGTGGATAACTAAACTAAGAATAAAGTTTTAATCTTGTAGTAAAGAAACTTGTACATCCATACACAGTGAATATAATGTAGGACATTTTATTATTGGGAGTATGACTTCTTTGTGAAAAAATATATCTGGATTAGGATGTAGTTACTTGACGTTTTGCATATGTGAGGTTTCTAATAAAATATTGACAAAAATGTAAATTTCAGAGGAACATTTTGGCTCAATATTATTGCAGTCTAGACTTAGCTAGTTTCTGTATCTTTAAAAGGGGTGAAGGGAGGACAAAACCACTATATGTAGTTCAGCAAGAGTTTTGGTCTTGTGTTGAGTCTCTTTTCTGTTAGAGCCAGCAGCAAAGACTTGTTCACTGTTGCCCAAGCAGCAATAATCTAATTAAAACAGGTATAAAAATCATAGAAGGATAAAGTCATTACTGTTCACTCTATAGGAAAAATGAGAGGATTTAAATCAATATTTGCAAATAGAAAACAGTCTCTAGGGTTTAAAAAACCCCTAGATCTCTCTCACATGCGCACAATTTTACCTACAGGTTGGACCTCCCATAAATGGGACTCTCTGGTCCGGTAACATCCAGACTATGGATGATCCTGGACCATGGAGTCTTCGCTGGGAGCCCGGTGGGGCAGGGGACATGGCAGCAGGGCCAGGGACACTGGGCTGGGACTGGCAGTGGGGCTGGGGGAGCAGCTGGGGCTGACATCTGGGAGGGGCAGTGGGTTGGGGGGACAGTAGCAGTGGACCTCCCCTGGTATGGCAGATTCCTTCATTTGGGATCTGTGAGGTCCTGAGGGTACTGGATCAGAGAGTTCCAACCTGTAGTAAGTTTAAATTGGGAATATGTTTGCTATCAGATGTCCTAATTTTTTTCTTTGGAAAATAATATAAAAAAATAAAACAACCTCTACAGACCCACATCTCTATGTATAAATCATTCAAATACCTTGCAAGCAAATTGAGATTTTTTTTGTGGGGACACAGAGGAAAGTCGTCATTGGTGATACTTAAGAGTAAAGAGTGTGAATGAATGCTGGAGAAAATGTTTTAAGTGAATTGAAAATTAACATTTGCTCAAAAGCTGCATTGTTTAAAACTAATTGATAATCAACAGGAAAAATGTGTAAAGCTTCAAATGTTTTAAGGAATGTGCAGCTAGCCAACATGAATATCAGTTGTATCTATTTTTAAACTTTATCCAAACATTCTTAATACAATAAAACTTAGTAATTTCAAATGTTATAGGTTCTTGTGTTTTAAAATCCTGTCTCTATATGTGGTGGATGGTAGGTCCTTTGGGGGAGGGCTTATAGGCTGAGTTCTAAAAATACTTGTTTATGGAGGTGAATGTTTGTTAATTGCCTTAATAGCTTAACATTTAGATAATTATTTTCAAATGTATGTGTATGCTTATGTTTTCTTTTCCATTAGGAGGAGGAGATTTTACCATGATTTATATCTAGTTAATAACAGTTCAGCTCTTATACACTGCTCTGCTTTTAAGTGACGACTGATGCAGTTTTTTCATCTGATAAATTTGATTTTTTTCTCAAGACTTAAACTGTTTTGTTCTTTGTAGCTGAGCCAATAACGTTTCCATCTGGAGGAGGCAAGTCATTTATTATGGGTTCTGATGATGTTTTGTTAAGTGTTCTGGGCCTTGGAGACCTTGCAGACTTGACAGTAGCAAATGATGCAGACTACAGTTATGATGTAAGTGAAATTTTATTTTAAAACTCCTTATATATACAGTTGAATATAATCAGAATATTTCACACTTTTAGAATGGCTTACTTTAGAGACAAAAGCTACTATTTTTTTTGTAGAAAGAAATACCTTATAAACTAGCAAAATAACTTGTGAAATCAAAATGAAATGTTTTGTTTTTCTATTAATGAATTTATTATTTTATATATTAACTTTCACGTTTTTTGCTTAAGTAATATAGCATGTTTTCCAAAGAAGTTTTAAGGCGAATTATTTTTTAAAAAAATGAGATTTGCCCCAGAAACTTAACACTAAAATGTTGGTGCTAAACACAAATATTGATAGCACCTTAATTTCTAGATGTTGAGTATTTTTATGTATAAAGTGCATATATAGACGTTTGTAATAGCTTGTCTTTGTAGTGTTAGTTTTAGATTTACATCTTGTCACATTGCCGAGTGACCTATATTTGTTTCCACTATGCACAAAATTAACTGGTCATCGTGAAACATTTTGAATATGGAATTTGTACTGGTTGGTAATGTTTATGTTGGGTTTGGGGGAGGGTTGGTTTGTATGCTTCCATCTAAGGATGTTAAGAACCAGTCGACTAGTTGGTTCCCCCCCCCCCCCCGGCTGTCTGTCAGATAGAGGCAGCAAAGGGGGGGGAGGAAAGAAGGGGTACTTCAAAGCGGCAGCGCCGCACAGCTGAGCCCAGGATGGAAATGCCGAGGCAGCATTTAAAAGCAGTAGCGCCCCCTGGAGCCCAGGGTCAACTGGGGACTCCCCAGCTTATCCCAGGCTCTGTGCGGCATTTCAAATCAGCAGTGCAACATGGAGCCCAGAGTCAGCGGTGGATTCTGAGTCCTCCGCTGATCCCAGGCTCCATGAGGGCACTTGCTCTTTGAAATGCACAAGAGCCCCCGCTGGGGACTCTTGTACATTTCAAAGCTGGCATGCCCGTGTACAGCCTGGACTCAGCAGGAATTCCAGCTGGTCCCGCACTGCACACAGAAATATGCATTCCTCCTTTGAAATGTACAAGAGCCCCCGCTCGACTACTCGACTGTAAATTAACCAGTATTTAACATCCTGACTTCCATCCAGGTAAGTCTTCACATATTGAGGTATATTTTAAATAATGTTGCATTATGTTTTAGATCAATAAGACATTTTCATGCTTTAATTATTTCCATGACTTTTTCTGGATTCTAGGGTCTTTGCATTTTTGAATATTAAGATATATGTAAATAGTTCTTTTGGAAAGCATAAGTAGTTCTTCAAGGATGTCCCCACGGGTGCTCCACTGTTGGTGCTGGGCTTGTCCCGGCGCCGCAGACGGAGAATTTTCCAGAAGTAGTAGTCAGCTGGACCGCGCATGCGTTGCTACTCGCGGTATTCGCGCTCTTTCTCTGTGCACGGTCCGGCCCCCGCCAGTTCCTCTTGACTGCCTCAGGCTGCAGACGCAAGGAACTGCGCTCTCCCTTCTCGACCGCTCCGTGTTGTGAGACGTTCTTAATCCCTTCTCCTTCTTATCATTATCGTTCTCTTCCTTGTTATCATTCCCCCCTGTTGATCTTAAACAAAAAAAAGTTTTACCTTAGCGGCCTTCTTTCCCGTTCTAAGTTTCCGTTTCCTCCTCCCCCTCCCCCTGTTGAATTTCTGTATATAGTTAACTATCCTCCTGTTCGTTCAGTTTAAAAAAAAAAAATAGTAATAGGATGATATAAGGACGACGACGAATGTCCTCTTCACCGGGCTTCAAAAAATGCCAGGAGTGCCGTGAGGCAATGCCGGCCTCCGATGGCCATGCCCTTTGTGTGAAATGTTTAGGGGAGTCTCATGTGCCCCAAAAGTGCGCTCACTGCGTTAAGCTGACTTCTCGGGCACGAAAGGACAGGGAACGGCGGCTAAAGATGCTCCTCTTCGATCAGGCGCTCCAGCCGCAAACTTCCTCTTCTGCCCCACAACGCCAGCCAGCGAAGCGTAGAGCCTCCTCCCCAGCAACCTCTTCGGTGAAAAAGACGAGGCTCTCCCCAACGTGGTCTCTACCAGTGGTCTCTCACGGCTGAGTTAGCCACGGAGACAAACCGGGCACGTCCGGCACTTCAGTGCCACGATGGAAGTCTAATGTGCCTCAGAAATTGAAAGTGGGCCGTGAGCCAACCTTGGCACCGCGATCTATGCCGGCCCCTCAGATTTTGAAGCCTCCGGCACTGAAACCACATACGGCACTGAGAGCGCCCTCGGCACTGTCTACTCTGGGGACCGAGAACGAGGCACTGGCGACTACAGCACCAGAGCCCACGCTGTTACGTCCGGCACCGATAACACTCCGTGCGCCGATGAAGCCCTCTGAAGCACCGGCGCCAGCCTCAGCAGCACCGAGCGCAGTGCCCATAATTACCACGGCACCAGCCTCCCCGGCACCGATGCCAGGAGCTTGTGCCCCCGGACACCACCGCGCCGTAGCCGATCACCTTCACTTGTCTTCTCTCCGGCACTGTCCCCATCTCCACCGGCGCCGAGTTCTCCGGAATATCAAGAAAGCTCTCTTCATGTATATTCCCCACGGAGCCTACCCTCCCCGTTCTTGTCTCCATCTACTCACCGTCACGAACGTCATTATAGACATCGCTCCCCATCTCCACCTCCATCTTCACGGTCTTACAGTCGCTCCTGCTCTCCTCGTTCTCCGCGACTTCACCACTGGCAATACTCTTCCAGATACTATCCGGAGGCGCGTTCACCGCTCCATAGATCGTACAGCCAAGATGACCCTTACTCTCGCAATCTCCCAACCAGATACTCCTACCATTACAGATCTCGCTCTCATTCCCGGTCTGCTTATGACTACGCCTCCTCAGACATTCCACAACTCCTGCTCCCGTAACTCCACTGGACACGGCTGCACCACCTCCTCAAGCTTCATCTGAACCGCACCACGCGCTTCCTGAAACTCAACTATCTCTGGTATCTCCAGTTGAGTCGTCTTCTCCTGACGAAGCTGTCATCCCTGGAGAAGTCTCCCCTCCGGATGATCTTCGTCAATTTCAGGAACTCTTTAAGCGTGTTGCGGTATCACAGGAGATTCCATTGGAGGAGGTCAAAGAAAAGCAGCATAAACTATTCAAAAACCTGCAACCACAACATAGGGCACAGATGGCAATTCCACTAGACGAAGCCATCCTGGAGAGAGCCAACAAAATCTGGCACACTCCAGCGTCTGCCCTTCCCACAAACAAAAAGGCTGACAGAAAGTACTTTGTCCCACCTAAGGGGATGGAATTTCTTTTTTCCCATTCCCAACCAAACTCTTTGGTGGTTGACGCGGCCCAACATAGATCTAGGGCCCCCCAACTCAAACACTTCGCTGCAGACAAAGAAGCGAAAAGGCTTGATATCTTTGGCAGAGAAGTTTACGCTTCTGCCACTCTCCTACTTAGAATCGCAAATTACGCAGCTCATTTATCTAATCACGTTTTCGACACCTTTTCTCGATTGACTCCATTGATTGACCACCTCCCAGAGTCTAAGAGATCCATCCTGAAGTCCGTAATCCAGGAGGGTTACACATCTGCCAGGACATCACTCAACATGGCTATGGACGTGGCAGACACTCCACCGCTATGGCAGTCGTGATGCGGAGAGCCTCCTATTTACAAGCAGCAGCAGTTCCCAAGGAACTACAGTCCAAAGTTGAGGACCTGCCCTTTGACACTCAAAACTTGTTTGCTGAAAAGACGGACACAGTTCTGCACTCCTCTAAAGATTCACGTACAATCTTGCGTACCCTAGGTATGTACACTCCTCCCTTCAGAAGACGTCATTACCCCACGTATCAACGCAGGTACAACTACCCGTATGCCCGTCACCACTGGCAGCAACAGCAACACCAACCACAAAGGGGTTTTGACAACCACCGAGCACGCCAGAGACCTCAGTGTTGTCGCAACGGTAACAACCGCAACCAGGCCTCATCTAACGCTAAGCAGCAGGTTTGACGTGTCCGTCAAGGGTACACAGCCAGTCCGTGGCAGCTCCAACGTGCAACCCATTTATATTTTTCACCATCGTCTCAGGCCCTTTTTCGACCAATGGGCCGAGATCACTACGGACAGATGGGTGTTCGAGATCGTTCAGACTGGCTACTCCATTCCCTTCACATCCAAACCTCCTACCACCACTCCCACCCCGTCCCTTTTCAGGGACCCCTCTCACAAAGACCTTCTCCGCCACGAGGTCAATCACCTCCTGTCTTTGGGGGACAAAGAACCGGTTCCGACCGAGTTCAGGAAAAAGGGATTCTACTCCCACTATTTTCTAACGCAGAAAAAATCAGGAGGCTGGCGACGAATACTGGACCTTCATTCTCTGAACAGATTTCTACGAAAACAAAAATTCAGAATGATCACGCTCGCTGCCATTATTCCCCTACTAGAACACGACGACTGGTTTGCATCCCTTGACCTCCAGGACGCCTATTTCTATGTCTCCATCCATCCAGCGCACAGAAGATTTCTCCGTTTTGTCGTTGGGTCAGATCATTACCAATACAAGGTTCTCCCCTTAGGCCTATCGTCGGCCCCGAGGGTCTTTTCCAAGGTACTCGCAGTTGTGGTGGCTCACCTTCGGATTCAGGGTGTCGTCATATTCCCTTACCTCGACAACTGCCTCCTGAAGGCCCACTCCACTCCTGAGTTACGCAGAATGATCGAAACTACCAAACACGTCTTCCACACCCTGGGGCTCCTCATAAACGAGCAAAAGTCTGTTTTGCACCCAACGCAGGACTTGGAATTCATAGGGGCCCGCCTGGAGTCAGTCTCAGCCAGAGCTTACCTACCTCGGCAAAGATTCAACAACATCCAAGACCTCATACAGCTTATCACAGACACTCCTACCGTACAGGTCATTACCTACCTGAAACTCATGGGCCATATGGCGGCCACAACCTATGTGGTACGCTATGCCAGACTCCACTTTCGCGCCCTACAATACTGGCTCAGACAGGTCTACAATCATACCAGGCACGACCTTCACAGGACAGTCTCTCTCTCCACCTCAAAAGGTTCTTCAGTCCCTAACTTGGTGGAAAACTTCCAACAATCTCCTTTCAGGAGTTCCCTTCCAACAGCCACAACCCTGTTTCCATATCACAACAGACGCATCACTGCTAGGATGGGGAGCGCACATGGGGACATTGTCAGCGCAAGGTCTGTGGTCTCCTTCAGAGAGATGACTTCACATAAACTTGTTAGAATTACGAGCAATTTTCAATGCTTGCAAATCCTTCCTGCCAACAATACAGCATGCTGTGGTCAAGATCCTCACGGACAATGTCATGGCTATGTACTACGTAAATCGCCAAGGCGGAGCTCGTTCTCGCTTCCTGTGCATGGAGTCTATCCGGTTTTGGAACTGGTGCATTCACCATGACATAACACCCACGGTATCCTACTTACCTGGAATCAGAAACGTCACTGCCGACTTCCTAAGCAGACACTTCAGTACCAAACACGATTGGGAAATCCACAACGAAGTCCTTCATACAATATTTCAACGATGGGGCACTCCAGTTGTGGACCTGTTCGCCGATCACTACAACAAGAAACTGCTCATCTATGCCTCCAGGGCGGGTCTCGGCCCGGGATCCTTAGGTAACGCCTTTCTCCTAGATTGGAAAGGACCCCTCTTATATGCCTTCCCCCCGATACCACTCATACCGAAAGTCTTGCAGAAGGCGAGGTAAGACCAAGGCAAAATCGTCTTGATAGCCCCAGCATGGGCTCGACAACACTGGTTTCCCCTTCTATACCAAATGTCTCTCCAACCACCCCATCCGCCTTCCGCTTCTCCCCAACCTCTTAACCCAGAACAGAGGTCAACGAAGTCGCCCCCAGATCCACACAGTGAACCTTACGGCGTGGCTCCTAGTTGGTTAGACCCCACCGAATCTTTATGCTCAGCTTCAGTCAAACAAGTCCTTATACACAGCAGACGTCAGACAACACGAAAACTTACCTGTACAAATGGCGACGATTCGCATCCTGGTGTGTTGGGAAACAGCAGTCTCTGGAGACACTCCCTCTTCCTGACATTTTGGATTATCTCCTGCACCTAAAGGAGAAAGGACCCTCTTTATCCTCTATTAGAGGACATTGGCTGCAATATCTGCATTCCAACATCCCTTGCAAGGGACATCCATTTTCGCTCACCCCCTCTCCAAGAGGTTTTTCAAGGGACTTGCGACTATGAGCCCACTGCGAAACCTGGCCCCACCTGTTTGGAACCTAGACACAGTCCTTGAGGCCTTAATGGGCCCACCGTTTGAACCTCTAGCCTCTGCACCTTTAGAATTTTTGACTATGAAAACGGTGTTCTTATTAGCTATATCATCGGCAAGACGCGTAGGGGAGCTCTCAGCCTTAATAGCAACACCACCATTCACCATTTTCCGCAACAATGCGGTGATTCTGAAGCTTCATCCTAAATTCATCCCCAAGATAGCATGGACGTTTCATGTGAACGAACCACTCATCCTTCCCGTATTCTATCCGAAGCCTCACTCCTCGCCTAGAGAGGCGTTCCTACGTACCCTCGACGCTCGTAGAGCCCTAGCATTCTACATCTATCGGACTACGCCCTTTAGGCAGACCGACTGTCTATTTCGATCCCTCGACGGCAGATCTAAGGGTCAACCACTTCCAGCCCAACGTATCTCCAAGATTATATCGAACTGTATAAGACACTCTTATGCTCAGAAGCATATTCCACTTCCCATTACACCTCGTGTTCATTCTACTAGAGTCATTGCAGCGTCCACCGCATTTTTGAAGGGGGTTCCCTTGCGTGACATATGTAGGGCAGCCACCTGGGCTTCTCATCTAACCTTCGCTAAACACTATTCCCTATTCCAGACTTCTCAGTCTGACAGGGCACTGGCGACTGCGGTCCTCTCCACGGCGGATAAATAGGGACTCTGAATCCCTCCTTCCGTTGTGGCGACCACTGCTTCTCAGTCACCAACAGTAGAGCACCCGCAGGGACATCCTTGAAGAAGAAAGCGAAGTTTTACTCACCTTGGTGAGATAACTGTCATTCTTCGAGATGGTGTCCCCGCGGGTGCTCCACTACCCGCCCTCCTCCCCGCTTCGGAGTCTGTTCTTTCTTTTTCAGACTTCGAGGTGGCTTAGAGGAACTGGCAGGGGCCGGACCACGCACAGAGAGAGAGCGCGAACGCCGTGAGTAGCGACGCATGCGCGGTCCGGCCGACTACTACTTTTGGAAATTTCTCCGTCTGCGGTGCTGGGGCAAGCCCAGCACCAACAGTGGAGCACCCACGGGGACACCATCTCGAAGAACGACAGTTATCTCACCAAGGTGAGTAACTTCGCTTTTTTCTTAAACTTACTGAATCTTATGCATATTTACGAAATGAAAACTGTGTTTATAATATACCCCAGGTCTTAAAGTTCTGTAAGTGTTGGAAGTATACATCTTTTTAAAGAAATCAGTTTTTCTTCGGTATTACTTAAAATGATATGAACCTGAATTCTGTCAAATATTTAAATTCTACCATATTTCAGGATTTAGTGATGGATATTTTTCTTCCTAAAATGACTATCTGAAACATCAATTGAATTGCTCACAATTGTAATATATTGGACTATAAAAGACTAATTCTAGCGTCCTAGTCTACAAAAAATAAAAAGGTGTATATATAGTTTTTGGGGAAAATGGTGTTTATACACATGCTACAGAAGTTCTAGGCTTTAGAGGCTATTGTACTAATTTATATGGTAGCTTCTGTTTTCTTTAAACAACTGTTTCATTTATAAAATAGTTTTAATTCAGCATTAACACTGAGAAATCAAGCACTAGAAGTTTGAAAAAAAAACAAGTTTAAAATGAAGAGCTGAAGTTGAAATCATTTAAATTTTGGGCTTAGGCCTTAATATAGAAATTTTGTTTGTATATTTATCACATTTATCAAATGAAGTATAACACAGATAATACGAAGTACTATCTGTACGAACTATTTTATTCAGAAGCTTCAGCAGGTAGCCGAATTAGTCTGTACAGGAAAAAACAACAAATGGTCTGGTAGCACTTTATAGACTAACAAAACAGGTAGATGGTATCATGAGCTTTCGTGGGCGCAGCCCACTTCTTCAGATGACCGGAGTTTTGAGTTTAGGATGTGCAGACCCAAAATAAATAGGAGAGAAGGGGGGAGGGGAAGGAAAAAAAGGAGAGGGGTGGGAGACAGGTAGCAGAGGGTATGAAAAATCAAAGGGAAAAACAGGAAGGCAGAACTGGGAATCAGTAAGCACCTGAAGATTGGGTATCTTATCACAAGCTGTAGTACACTCAATCGTCAGATTTAGTTTTAGTTTTGTAATGTTTCAGTGAAATCTTTAAAACAAGCAAGTTTTTGAGGAAAAGTTCAATAACTTTAAAGCTTTGAACATTCTGAAGCTGCAGGCCCGGACAGTGAGACAAACCAATATTCTTAACCAACTCTATTTGATTACTTAAAATGGAATGGAAAAGTTACAATTAATTGACTTAGTTTTTTAATAACTTTGAACGTCTTCGTCATAATTCTTCAAACTTCATTTATCCTTAGTTATTCGGAGGAACTTGCTATTGAACCATGTTAATAAAAATGAGTACTTTAATAGCATGGTTCCATCTTAAGATGTCTGCACTTTTATTAAGGGTATTCTAGATATTACTCCCATTTTACAGATGGAAAATAGGAGAGGCAGAAAGATTAAGTGAGGTACCTAAATTCCTACAGTCACTGTTGTGGGATTCGATTACAAATTCTTCTTGGAGAAAGTGTCCTTAAGGGAGACTGTTTTAGATAATATTCACTCCATGGATCCAAGGTTGGAATCTTTTGAATAGCTGTGTCCTTTGGGCTATAACTGTATGTTGTTTACCTTTATCTTCTGATGGGAGACCAATGGCAAAGTAGCCACAACAGTCTAGTTTATGTGTATATGCCCCTTCAGTTGAGATTTTCAGTGGCAGCACTTGTTCTGCCCATGCTTGTACTTCAGCCATCCTCATGCAACGTAATAGGGATTTTGAAGCTGCACAGGTCAACTGCCCTCAGTTCCTTTTCAACCACAAAGCCTCTAGAAGGTGTTCACGTCAAGCTTCACCGTTAGCTTAACTTTACAGTTTCCTGACTACTTAAACTATTTCCTACATCTATCCTCATTTAATACCTTTCTGTTTCCCAGTTGAGGCATTCTTCTTGGTTTGTTGTTGCCATGGTAAGCCAGGATCCCCAGGCTGCTATCCATCAGGTTGGCTGTGGAGTCTCCTGGATTGGTGCCAGTGTGATGCCCTATATATGACCCTGTTGACTTGGCCCCTCCTCAGTTCCTTCTTACTGCCATTGGTGACTGTTGGAACTTTGGCTCCTTTGCTTTGCAAGTGCCATTCATCCCTGGCTAGTTGTAGGTTGTTCATTTGTTTAATAAACTTGTGCCAATTCATACCTGAATCGTGTCAATCTCAATATGGTGGTTACGGTTCTGGCACACATCAGCCATGGTCTCTGGTGGTAGGTGGACTCCCTTGTCAGTCCTCTTCGGCATCCCGTTCCATGTTCCGCAACCTATGATGTCCTTGGTCACAGATGCGTCCGATTTGGGTTGGAGAGCGCACCTGGGGACTATCACTATGCATGCCATGGAGCTTTCTCTCCACATGAATGTGTGGAAACAATGGGTGGTTTACTTGGTGTGTCAGGCTTTCCCTTCCCCACATTCAGGGCCAGTGCATGACATTCCTGACTGACAACATGACCGCCATCCAGCACCGGGTCCTCTCCGCTCTGCCAGGCAGCCCTTCATCTGTGGGACTTCTCCATAGCCCACTCCATTCACCTGGAGGCATTTTAACCACTCAGAGGTCCAGAACCAGCTGGCAGACTGCCTCATCCGGAGGCTCTGTGCCCACTAGTAGTCTCTATGGCTGGATGTCCTCTGCAACATCTTCTAGTGGGGTGGGGGGTCTCTATGGCTAGACCTCTTTGCAACTCATCAGAACTGGAAGTGCTGCTGTTTCTGCTCTTTCTGGAATTTCAGCCCGGGTCAGTGGCACATGCCTTCCTGATCCCGTGGCACACCGGCCTTCTGTACGCTTTTCCTCCATTCCTGTTGATTCGCAAGTTGCTTCTCAAGATCCACAGTGGGAGAGTGGACGTCATCGTGATCGCCCCAGCCTGGGCCCATCAGCAGTGGTATCCCATGCTCCTGGTGCTCTTGCTACAGAGGCCGATTTTACTTCCACTGCTCCTGGACCTCATCATGCAGGACTACAGTCACCTGGGTCACCTGAACTTGCATTTGTTCCATCTCACGGCATGGCAACTCTGTGGTTAAATCCTATGGAGCACACCTGCTCAGAGTAGGTTCAGCAAGTTCTCAGTAGTAGTTGAAAACTGTCTACCAGGTTTCCTTACCGGGCAGAATGGAAACGGTTCTCATGCTGGTGCCTGCAGCACAATAAGAACGTAAAAACATAAGAATGGCCATACTGGGTCAGACCAAAGGTCCATCCAGACCAGTATCCTGTCTGCTGACAGTGGCCAATGCTAGGTGCCCCAGAGGGAGTGAATGCCAGGTGCCCCAGAGGGTCCAGCGGAGGGCAACCAAAATGATTAGGAGGCTGGAGCATATGACCTATGAGGAGAGGCTGAGGGAGTTGGGTCTGTTTAGTCTGCAGAAGCGAAGAGTGAGGGGGGATTTGATAGCAGCCTTCAACTTCCTGAAGGGAGCTTCCAAAGAGGATGGAGAAAGGCTGTTCTGAGTGGTGACAGATGGCAGAACAAGGAGCAATGGTCTCAAGTTGCGGTGGGAGAGGTCCAGGTTGGATATTAGGAAAAACTATTTCACTAGGAGAGTGGTGAAGCACTGGAATGGGTTACCTAGGGAAGTAGTGGATTCTCCATCCCTAGAGGTGTTTAAGTCTCGGCTTGACAAATTCCTGGCTGGGCTGGGTTGATTTAGTTGGGATTGGTCCTGCCTAGAGCAGGGGGCTGGACTTGATGACCTTCTGAGCTCTTTTCCAGCTCTATGATTCTATAATCGAACAGGTAACAAGCGATCTCTCTCCTGCCATCCATCTCCACCCTCTGACAAAGAGAGGCTAGGGACACCATTCCTTACCCATCCTGGTTAATAGCCATTAATGGGCTTAACCTCCATGAATTTATCGAGTTCTCTTTTAAACTCTGTTATAGTCCTAGCCTTCACAACCTCCTCAGGCAAGGAGTTCCATAGGTTGACTGTGCGCTGTGTGAAGAAGAACTTCCTTTTATTTGTTTTAAACCTGCTGCCCATTAAGTCTCAACTCTTTATCTACCTCAGTTCCTCAGGTGCTGGATTACCTGACCTCATCGCTTCATGTACAGCTAGTGGCTGTTTCTGTCTTCCATCATGGAGAAGCTGGTCGTACGGTTTTTTCAAGCCCCTTTCTAGGGTGCTTTCTCAAGGGTATGGACAGGCTCCGCCCTCTGGCCTGTTGCCCCTGTCCTGTATGCCCTCATGGGCCCACTGCTCGAGCTATTAGCCACATGCTCTTTTCTCTTGTTTGTCCTGGAAGGTGGCCTTCTTGGTGGCCATCACCTCCACCTACAGAGTCTCCAAACTCCATGCCCTAGTGTCAGAACCCTCTTGTAAGATCTTTCATAAAGACAAAGTCCAGCTTTGCCCTCATCTGGCTTTCCCCCACGAATGTGGTCTCCAGTTTCCACAATGGACAGGATATCTTTCGTTTTGTGTCCTGTCATAAGCCTCATCAAAGTGCCAGGGAACAACACTTGCACTCCCTTGACATAAAACATGCACATTAACAGAAATAATTAAATTAAAATGTTTAACATATCTAGACTTCTTAGGGCATTCTTGAACCCAAAAAGCTTTTTTAAAGAAATTAGGAAATTACATTTTATATTAAAAGCATTATTATTAGGCTTGAAAAGTCAGGAACTCAAAATTTAAACATGTCATTAAGGTTGATCTGACGTTAATTCTTCCCCCTCTTGCCTCTGTATTATGAGAGGTCTTCAATCACATGACTAAATATTATATTTTTCATAGAACTCTGCCTTATTTTGTGGACAGCATGACCAGTCTACTGAAAATGACTTGGAGTCGTGTAATTCATGGGAATTTACAAGTCCAGTGCCTCATTTGTGACAGAAATTGGATGGTGTGCAGTGATTTGAGACAAGGGGCAGCAGGAAGAAATAGAATGCCAAAAGCCTTTTATTGTGAGCCTGGAAAACTGGGTTCTGCCTGAGGATGTAAAATTCCAGTTAAACGTTAACTGGAATTCTGTGGGTGTGGGGCCCGACCCAGCTGGAACAGCCCACAGCAGGCCCAGCCTGCCACCAGGGGTGGGGGGAGGGGAGCTGTTCCAGTCACATCCCTAGCTTTGTCCCAGGTGGTATCACAGACTTTAAACCTAATGTACATGTGACCAGTAATTGTGTTCTTTATTTCCTGGATGTTCAATCTGAGTCACTTCAGGCCCAATTTTGTAAGGCATTTAGACACTAATAATTCTGTATTGAGTGTTTAATTCTGATGGTGTGGAGTAAATAAGACATGGATCCACTCATTATGTGGTTAAAAAGTATTGAGCAGCTTACTTGCTCACTAAATACAAAAGGGGGGTATTTAGAAAAATAGTAGGACATCATGTAATCCAAGATGATATGCCTACACTGGAGGGGGGCTAAGGTTTCATGAGCATCCTTAATTCTGGCACTGTTAATTCTGTTTTCTTTTAATTTAGTATTTTGCATCTATGTATATTCTTTTATTTGTATTAAAATAGTACCTAGAGGCTCTATCCATGGTTGAAACCAGGAACAGTTCCTCTCATTCAGTGCACAGTTAACCTCTGGAACTCCTTGCCAGAAGATGTGGTGAAGGCTAGGACTTTAACAGGGTTCAAAAAAGCGCTAGATAGATTCATGGAGGTTAGGTCCAGCAAAGGCTATTAGCCAGGTTGGGTAGAAATGGTGTCCCTAGCCTCTGTTTGTCTGGAAATGGGTGATGGGAGGGATCATGTGAGTATTACCTGTTACTTTCCCTCCCTCTGGGGATCTAGTATTGGCCATTGTTGTCAGACAGGATACTGGGCTAGATGGACCATTTGTCTGACCCAATATGGCTGTTCTTATGACTTACAAGCTAAATAGAGAAAAGATAGGAGAAAGGAACTAGCAGTCCCATTTTACAGATGAGGTTCAGAGAGTAGAGACTTTCCCAAGATTACATAGGCCTTAAGGCTAAGATAGAAATTGAATCCTGATCCCCTAAGTTCCAATCTAGTGCTGTAACCTCCAGTGCATCTTTCCTCCCTGTAGTTTTCAGAATAGCAACATCTCAATATTTTTATTATGCAAGGGGAAAATTGGAAATGGTTGATATTATGCATTATGGTGTTTGTTTGATAATGAAATATAGACTGCTATTAAGTCTGAATTTGTATATATTATAATATATTGAATTGATAAGGATAACTTGTTAATTGATAATGTGTTCTTGTTAAGCTGATTTTTTTTTTCATATTAGGAAGGTATGTTTCTAACCCCCAATGGCTCTTTAGGATGGTGTATGCTTTTTTCCAGTTTTGAAAGTGCCAAAGTAATATTGAGTGGGAATCATAAGACAGTTTTTAGAATTAGGATTTGGCCCAAGAAAAGGCACTATAACAAACTTTATTCTTACTTTAGATATCTTTAAAACACTGAATGACAGTTAAGGATTTAGTATTTTAATGTGCCTTTCTCTGGGTATAATTAACTTTTAGAATGTGCGAGTTGCAGTTTGGCATGGTGGAAGTATAGTAGTAGACCTCAAAGTAGCTAGCCCTGAGTGGCACCATCTAGAGGCATGTTACATCGTAAAATATACAGATAGAAATGGTAATGCTTTCCTAATATCTGCTTTTTGGAGTTGCTGCTGTTATTACATGTTGAAGGACTATTCTGAGTGAGACATGACATAGGCCATTTAACCATCCCGTAACTTATAAGGTAGCTTCACTTCACAATCTAAAACTTGTATATTGCATTTCTGGGGGTCACTAAAGTTTTGAATGAAGATTAGTTAAGTTTTGTGTTTTAACTCATTTAATTTTTTTTAAACATTTAGATGAATAATATTGAAGTGTTGGAGGAATGATAATAGAAAGAAATAAAATTCAAAATAAATGTTTATATAGAGGATTTAGATTTTGCATTTGCACAAATATAATCTAAATCTGGCCGTGCTATTGATGGAATTTAGTACAGCTGTTAGCTACTAATGAAGTCCCTGCTTGTGAGGGCAGCTGAGTTTTTAAATCACCTCTCAGGAGACCATCTTTACTGTGCAGGTTCAGGCCCTGATTATTCAGCTCTTTTCTTTTAAGTTATATTTTCCTTTGAGGGACTGATAGCTTTTATATACTCAGCATATACAGGTTGGATCTCCTTGGCTGGCACCGTTGGGACCTGATTGGTCCCAAATGAGACAATTTGCCAGACCAGAGGAGGTCTCCCACCACCAGCTCCCGAGCCCATTGCTTGCTACTTGCAGGCTGCCCTAGCAGGCATCCTGCCTCTCTTCCCCCTGCCCCCTCAACTTGGCTGGGCTACTTACCCAGCTGCTGCTGGGTCCCTAGGCAGCAGAGGCTCCAACTCCTGCCACGGGGCCCAAGCCCCGTGCATCTGGGGGCAGTCACGGGGCTCTGGCCGTGCATTCCATGAGGCTGTTGCAGGGCCCCAGCCCCACACTCCAGCAGGCTGTTGCGGGGCTTTGGCCCTGCGCTGTCACAATGCTCGTCTCCAGCCCCACGCTCCAGGGGCTGCTGTGATGCCCCAGCCCCGTGCTTCAAGATCTGCTGGAGGACTTTGGTCGGGGCTCTGACCTTAGCCCTGAGCTCCCGGGGGCTGCTGCACTGTCACAGACTGCTGGAGGCTGCCATGGGGTTCTGACCCTGGTCTCATGCTGCCCCGAGCTGGGTTGCCAACTCTGTTGCCTTGCTGGCCCTCCTGCGGTTAGGCACTTGGGCTCTCTGGTCCAGGAGTCATCTGTGGTCCTGCCAGATGACGGATATTGCTGGACCAGAGAGTGCCAGTTTTTGGAGGTACAAATTGTATCTAAAAATGACACACAACAGTAATTCATTATATTGTATAGCTACAGTGTATAATGTGGATTTGAAGTTTTAAAATAGGAAAGCAGTATGTTCTTTTGAATTATAGAATACTAGAACTGAAAGAGTCCTCGAGAGGTCATCGAGTCAAGTCCCGTGCCCTCATGGCAGGGCCAAGCACCGTCTAGATTATCCCTGAAAGATGTCTATCCAGACTGCTCTTAAATATCTCCAGTAATGGAAATTCTACAACCTCCCTAGGCAATTTATTTCAATTTATTTCCTGACAGTTAGGAGGTTTTTCCAAATGCTGCAATTTAAGCCCATTGCTTTTTGTCCTATCATTAGAGGCCAAGGAAAAAAAATGTTTCTCTCTCCACCTTGTAATACCTTTTTAGATGTTTGAAAATCAATATAATGTACCTTCTTAGTCTTCTCTTTTCTAAACTAAACAAGCACAGTTCTTTCATCCTTCCCTCCATAGGACATGTCTTCTAGACCTTTAATCATTTTTGTTGTTCTTCTCTGGACCTTCTCTAATTTCTCCACATCTTTCTTGAAATGTGGCATCCAGAACTGGACACAGTTCTCCAATTGAGGCCTAATCAGCACAGAGTAGAATTTTTCTCCTTTTAATTTCATTTCCATAAAAATAATTTGGTTTTTATTAAAATTCTATATATAATCTTGAGTGGTCTAGTATTTTCTGACCAAGTACAGCTAAATTTTCTCATAGAATAGGTATTAAAATCGGAAGGGATGGTTATGATGGTGGAAATGGAGTAGGTTTAGAAGTTAAAATAAAAGAACAAGTTAAAAATTACCGGGAGAATTTTAAAACTTAAACAACAAATAGTCTAGTAGTATCTTAAAGACTAACAAAACATGTAGATAGTATCATGAGCTTTTGTGGGCAAATCCCACTTCTTCAGATGACCAGAGTATAATAAGTCCAGATCCAAGAATAAATAAGGGAAGGGGGAGGGTGGGGGAAGAAATAAGGGGAGGGGTGCAAGAAAAAGAGAGAGAGTGCAAATAGTTACAATAGGCTGTTAAGAACCATTAGCACTTCCATTATTTGGTTAGTTGTTTAAGTAATTAAAAGGTGGAAGATAGTGTGCCAGCTATCCTCTATCCAGTTCGGATCATTAGCATAAGAATTGAATTTGTGAATGAAGTTAAGTTCCAATCCTTCTCTGTGTTTGGCTTGTGGAATTGGTCTGAAACAAAACAGCGACCTGGAGATCCATTAATGAGTGTACAGAAAGATTAAAGTGTTCTCCAACAGGTTTTTGTATGTTGCCTTTTCAAATATCTGGTTTGTGTCCATTAATTCTTTCCCATAGGGACTGGCCCGTTTGGCCAATATATATTGCAGTGGGGCATTGCTGGCATTTGATGGCATAGATCACATTAGTGGATGTGCAGTTAAATGAGCCTTTGATTTGGTGGCTGATGTCATTGGGTGCAGTGATGAAATCGCTGGTATAGATGTGTGTGCAGAGTTGGCACCGGGACTGATTGCAGGGGTGGGTTCCTGGATGATTATGATGGATGTGTATTGTGTGGTTCCTGGAAAGAATTTGTTTGAGGGGGTTGTCTATAAGTGAGAATTGGCCTTTCCCCCAAGGGCTCTGAGAGTGAGCGGTCATGTTCTAGGATAGGTTGTAGATGGTTGATAATGCGTTGGAAGGGTGTAAGTTGTGGACTGTAGGTGATAAGTGGAATTCTATTGTTTTCTCTTCTGGGCCTGTCTTGAAGTAGTTAATGTCTGGGTACTTTTTTGGCTCTGTCAATCTGTTTTTTCACTTCATCGGGTGGGTATTTCAGTTTTAAGAATGCTGTATATAGATCCTGTAAGTGTTTGTCTCGTGTCTGTGGGATTGGAGCAAATACGGTTGTATCTTAGGGTTTGGCTGTATACAATTGTTGCTGACAAAAGTAAGTCTGAGGTCCGACACTGGGTTCTCAAAGTACAAAGACATGCTACACAGGTATCTGTCAAACACAAGCAGTTTATTTTCCGACAGCTATCAGCTGTGCCCCTTAACTAAAAGAACAACATGATAGGAAAAGCGGCATT
This sequence comes from Pelochelys cantorii, assembly GCA_032595735.1. Classification (NCBI taxonomy): domain Eukaryota; kingdom Metazoa; phylum Chordata; order Testudines; family Trionychidae; genus Pelochelys; species Pelochelys cantorii. Next base: position 81,291,688 of record CM064329.1, on the reverse strand, counting down.
TCTTACATCCCTTCTGCTAGCCGGGGAACCCGTTTCAGTGGGAGACTGTTTCAGTTTCTGGCTCATCAGTAGTAGGGAAGGAGGGAGAAATTGCAAAAGGAGGGGGGAATGCAGGCCTCACCACCCCTATACTTCACACATACAGAGTTCTTCCACAATTGACCCCTACAACAATATATTGGGAAATATGTCTGGGATGGAAGCTACTCACTTTCTCTCTTTTTCTGCCCCCCCCCCTTCCCTTATTTATTCTTGGATCTGGACTTCTTATACTCCAGTCATCTGAAGAAGTGGGTTTTGCCCACGAAAGCTCATGGTACTATCTACATGTTTTGTTAGTCTTTAAGGTGCTACTAGACTATTCGTTGTTTTTTAAATTTTTACTGTTACAGACTAACTTGGCTACCCCTCTGAAGCTTTAGAAAATTTAGATGTCTTCAAGTCAGCAGAGCCTGATGAAATGCAGCCTAGAATACTCAAGGAGCTGATAGAGGAGATAGCTGAGCCTTTAGTTATCATCTTTGAAAAATCATGGAAGTCGGGAGAGCTTCCAGAATGGAAAAGGGCAAACATAATGCCCCTCTATAAGAAGGGAAATAAGAACAATGCAGGAAACTACAGACCAGTGAGTTTAACTTCTGTGCCAGGGAAGATAATGGAGCAAGTAATTAAGGAATTCATCTGCAAACATCTGGAAGATAATAAGGTGATAGGTAACCACCAGCATGGAGTTGTAAAGAACAAATCATGTCAAACCAATCAGATAGCTTTATTTGATTAAGGGAGAAGCAGTGGACATGGTATACCTAGACTTCAGTTAGGCATTTGACACAATCTCGCATGACTTTCTTATCAATAAACTAGGGAAATACAACGTAGATGGGGCTGCTATAAGATAGGTGCATAACTGGTTAGATCAACGTTCTCAAGAGAGTACCTTAAATTAGAGTATATAACCCGCGTCCATGTATAACCTGCACCCTTGTATTACCCGTGGTTTTTCTGTCCTATGTAAAAAACAAAAAAAAGATTACCCATGGACGTGTATAACCCGCAGAGACTTCTGCAGCAGCCCCGAGCACTTGAGCAGCAGTGCATAGAGAGCAGACACAAGGTGATGGCTATCCTGCTGTCAGCGAGCCAGAAGTCTGTGGGAGGGGAGCCACGCTCGTGCCCAGGCCCGCCCCACACAGCCACAGCCAGGCGCCACCCACCCTCCTCCGAGCAGGGGGAATGGAAAACACAGTGCAGATGCGCTGGAAGCTCATCAGGCCCTCCCTGCAGCGGAGCTAACTCCATTCTAATGAGGGGCGGACAAAGCCACTTAGGGGCATTGATGCTCCTGGAGTAAAAATCAATTTATATAAGACATGGACATGTATAAACCACGGGGGGCAAGGGGGCGGGGTTTGTAAAAACATGTATAACCCGCAGGTTATATTAGCTAATTCACAGAAGTTATTAACGTTTCACAATCATGCTGGAAGGGCATAAGAAGTGGGGTTCTGCGGGGGACTGTTTTGGTACTGATTGTGTTCAATATGTTCATGAATGATTTAGATGATGGCATAGACAGTACAATTATTAAGATTACAGATGATACCAAGCTGGGAGGGATTGCAAGTGCTTTGGAAGATAGGGTCAAAATTCAAAATGATCTGTACAAACTAGAGAAAAAGTCCGAGGTAAACAGGATGAAGTTTATAAGGATAAATGCACAATACTCCAGTTATGAAGGAGCATCAGTTTCACACATACAGAATGGGAAGTGACTGTCTAGGAGGGAATTCTGCAGAAAGGGATTTCGGGGTCATAGTGGATGACAAGTCAAACCTGAGTGAACAGTGTGACACTGTTGCGAAAAAAGCAAACGTGATTCTGGGATGCATTAACAGGAGTCTTGTGAGTTGGACACGAGAAGTCATTCTTCTGCTCTACTCTGTGCTGATTAGGCCTCAGTTGGAGTATTGTGTCCAGTTTTGGGCACCACATTTCAAGAAAGATGTGGAGAAATTGGAGAAGGTCCAGAGAAGAGCAACAAAAATGATTAAAGGTCTAGAAAACATGACCTATGAAGGAAGACTGAAAGAACTAGGCTTGTTTAGAAAACGAAAAGACTGAGATGGGACATGACTGCGGTTTTCAAGTATCTAAAAGGGTGTTACAAGGAGTAGGGATAAAAATTTGTTCTCCTTGATCTCTGAGGATAGGACAAGAAGCAATGGGCTTAAATTGCAGCAAGGGAGGTTTAGGTTGGACATTAGGAAAAAATTCTTAACTGCCGGGGTGTTTGAACACTGGAATAAATTGCCTAGGTGGATTGTGGAATCTCCGTCACTGGAGATATTTAAGAGCAGGTTAGACAGACACCTATCAGGGATGATCTAGAAAGGGCTTGGCCCTGCCGCGAGGGCAGGGGACTGGACTTGATGACCTCTTGAGGTCCCTTCCAGTTCTATGAATCTGTGATTCTGTGATAATCTAATCTGATCTCCTGTATGATGTAGGCAATAGATCATCCATGTACAGCATGTCAACAATTATGGACAGCAAATGTCGGTAATATTTAAGGCATCCTTGAGGTAGGAAAAACACAAAACTAGGAACATAAATCAATAAGGAAAATAAAATGTTTCAGATTTTAAAATGGAAGACTCTAGTAACGTTAGACTTGAGTAGTATTGTAAACATTTGTCCCATAGGACATCAAAAAGGCTATGTTGGAGTTCAAAAAAAAATCTTATTCAGAATAGGGATGTGAAAGTATAACCATGTGCAAGTTAACCAATGAGCCTGGGCTCGTCAGTTAACTTTCATGGTTACACGTAAAACCTGGCTCCCCGTGCATACCAGCTCCCACAGAGCTGCCTGTTCCCTGCGTGTAAACATGTGACCACTGAATTTTTTTCAGCTGCTGCATGTTTTCCTAAATAAACACATTTTACCATCCCTAATTCAGAGTCCCTTTCAAGAATTTTAGAAGATGCTTTATTGCTTTTTACTGTTGTCATAATCAGTAAGTATTCTTGTCTCTTTATCGGTATGGCATTCGCAAGATACAAAACTGATGCATAAAGTACTAAATTCCATATTTAATAGTAATAACTCTTGTATTCTAGTATATGTGGGTCTAGAAAAATTGGGAATAATATTAATCCCGTACTCATTATATAGAATTCTCTCTGGTGAGCTGAAGCAAAAGCTACATTTACAACAGAAGCAAAACTTGCTCTTGCAGATTTAGGTGGTACTCAGATTTGATTTCGTATCCTGAATACCTTTCTGGAAAGATGGGTCATAAAAGTTAAAAAGGAGATAGTAAATCATTTCCTACATACTATATGAAATCCCAATATCTTCACTTTGATTGGTTTGTATACAAATGTTAGTTCTCTCTCTAATTCTGTAGCCTATAGGCATGACGAATTGTGGTGGATACTAGTTCACTGGAAAAGTACTCCAGTGGCTTTTTATGTTGCTCATTTATTGGTAAACTTTTTTAAAATATGCAAAAAACCAACAAAACCCAACCCCAACATTTGGCAGATAGGCTTCCTCTACTAAATTCTTGTGCCTTTTTTGCAGACTCCTTGGTTTTGTCTCAGTATTATTGAGAGAGCTCACATATTTTTGTTTGGTGTTGCAGAGCTAGCAGTGGAAGTTTAAATTTTTTTGTATCTCCAGCAAAACGATACTTACGTAAATTCATGTCCCAGATACTTCAGTCTTCAGACACTAACATACAGTATAGACATTTATACATAAGATCAATAAAGTTACTATATAGATTTTTGTTTGTTTTTAGCTGCCAGCCAATAAAGATGCCTTTCGAAAAACATGGAATCCTAAATATACGCTACGCAGCCATTTTGATGGAGTGCGGGCATTAGCTTTTCATCCTGTAGAGCCTGTGCTGGTTACAGCCTCTGAGGACCATACTCTAAAACTTTGGAACTTACAGAAAACAGTTCCTGCCAAAAAGCAAGTATATGGTGCTTTTCTTTTTTAAAGTTTGTTTTATATGTTGTTGTTTGATAGGTTGTGTGTCTCATATCTTTTTCTTTACATTTAGTTGAATAGTAACATTTTAACTTTTTTTTTAATAGTATAATCACCTTTCCTGTTGTTTCTTTCAGGAGTGCCTCTTTAGATGTAGAACCTATCTACACATTTAGGGCCCACATGTAAGTGTTTACCAGTTAATACTTCAGAAGCCACTGTTGCCATTGCCACTTGTTATAGATTCAGTCAAATCTTTAAGCTAAAAGGTCATAATTTTATTAATATTATTTATATATGGTACCAAATATGTACATCATGCTTTATAATGAAAAAAGTCTGTCCTGAGGAATGCATTGTCTAAGATAGGGATCTGCAACCTTTCAAAGAAGAGTCCTTTTTTGTGTGTGTGTTTCTTTGACCAAAATGTTTAAAGAGCTACATTACATGTAGAGCTGGTTGTATGCATACCCAAACAGAGCAGGCTCTGGGGGGGTTGGTCAGAGCTGGGATTTGGAGTGGAGGGAGTATGGGTCTGGCTCTGGGAGGAAGACAGAGGTGAAAGTAACTTACATTTCTTACAGATACTGTCATGTCACATCCTCCTCAAGGCAGTGAAGGTTTAGTAGATGGATTTCGGAAGGAAGCGTCCATGTATAGGGAGCTGTGTGAAAAGGAATACAGTAGGCAGACATGATAAAAGAGCATGGTTTGAACAAAATGAAGAGAATTGATTGGGTGAAGAACAACCAACCATGCATAGAGGTTGGAAGGATCTAAATTGAGTAGGACCTAGAAAGAGAGAGAGAGAGCTCTAAATTCAGTGCCAAAGGCAACAAAGTGCTTATGAAATGGATCTTTGGTGGGTTAGTTTGGATAATAGGTATCAATTGAGGTAGTTTTTACAACAGAGCTTTGAATAAAATAGAGGGTTAGAGTGAAGCAAATGCCAGGAAATCCAGTTGGAGTACAGTTTCATTAATTGAGATGCATTATGATCAAAACCTGACCAAGACGTCAACCAGAAGATCTCCAGTGCAAAACCAGACCTTCTTTCCCATGGGTCTTAAGTTTACTTTTTTTGTGTTTGGACCTTTTTCTCAGTTGAGAGATTATGAAACCTATTCCCACTTCCCAGCATATATCAATCACAGGTTTTGGGAAGAGGACTTAGTGCACACTTTTTTACCAAAAGGGGCTCTTGTCCTCCAAAGAGTGACAGTAAACTAATGAATAAAATAAGGCCAGTGCAACCTGTCAGCTGCTTCCCAAAGCAGCTGATTCAGCATTTATAAAAAACCTTTCTGATGGTAAATGACTGTCAAATTACTGAATTGCTGCATTGCTTCAGCTAACTAACCCTAGCTTCTGACTTGAAGAATAAACTAGAGCAGGATTGGCAACCTTTCAGAAATGGAGTGTCAAGATTTAACTTTCCTCATCCCCCTCAATGCTAGCCCTGCCCCCTCCCATCCTGCCCCCGCATCCTCCTTCACCCCTCTCCAGCCCCACATGCCTGTGCCACCAGTGCACACACTAACAGGGCAGCAGTGCTGGGCCTCTCAGCCCCCTGGGAGCAGTGCTGGGGTGAGGGGCAGTTGGGGGGCAGAGTCACTTCCCTGCCCGGCCCAGCCCTTTGCCCGGGGCTTGTCCCTTGCCTATAAGCTGCAGCTCCGGGGCTGAGGCAGACAGAACCTGGGGCTGCCCAGGGCTGTCTTCAGCCCCTGGCCAGGCACAGCAGGGCACTGGGGAAGGGTCTCCCTGCCCACGGAGAGCAGCCATGGCTTACCCCGGCCTTGGTGCTCCACAGAGACGGCAGCAGCGTGTGACCGGCTGCGCCGCCCTCATCTGCGGAGCAGCCCCAGCCCTGCCCCCTGCCGGAGCAGGAGGCAGAACTTGTAGCTGGGGGATGAGAGTGTTAATCCCTTAGCTCCTGGGAGCTACATGTGCAGAGCCCAGTGCAGGGTCTTGTCGCGTGTTCTGCTTGCTGGGCCACTTGGCCCCTATGCCATGCTGTGTGTGCCACGAAAAATCATCTGGCGTGCCACACGTTGCCGACCCCTGAACTAGAGGAAGGCAAACTAAATAACTCGGCATGGGGCAGGTCCACTGAAGGGTAATTCCTTTTTCTTGGATATGGCAGTTGATTGTGTCCTGTACATTCAGTCAAGAATAACCAGTCTTACATCCAGCAAGTGCAAGCTCCAAAGTAACTCTGCGGGGAGGGTGTAGAAAATTTTTTTGCTGCTGAAAATGGCATGTGCTTCTTTCCCATTCAGAAATATTTAATATTTATGAATGATCCTTCTCCTAGATAAAATAAATGAGGTGGTGAAATCTCCTAATCCCATGCTAACCAACGAAGTGAAGGTGGGGGACAAACCTGTAGCCCACAGGGCCTAGCCCTTTGTTAGGTCTGACACGTTTGTGTTCTTGTGAGAGTTTTTCAGGACTCATAACTGCTTAGACACATTCTAATCTTGGAGGATTTCTGTGCCAAAATATTAAAATATTGTGCACAGAATTTTTAAAATTCTGCACAATTTTCCATATTGCATTAGCCAAAATAGTTCAATATTTATTATGCCAGTTTCAATTATTTTAGTAATCTATTTAAACTGTAAATACCATGGATGGAAAATGGGAGTGAGGAATATTGGAGAAAATTTCTAAGCCACCTTTATCTAAAGTAATGTTGTTAGGTTGAGTTATTTGTCAACAAATATATGCAGCAATATGCTCAGTGTTGCATCATAGGCAACTGAAGGGATGTGAAATTTGGGGAATTGATATCACAGTTTATATTGGCTACAAATGATCTCTGCAGAGGTCAGTAGTAAATAGTTTCTGCAGCACATTTTGATAGGAAAATTTTAGAACAGTTATGAAGCACTATAAGCACTCATAAAGCCATGTTGTCATTTCCAATAAGGTATTTTTATACAGCACTGGCAATGTAAAGGCGCCTTAAAACTTCTATGTCTGTTTTATACTCCTGGGAGAATTCACTTAGAAAGGGAACAATACGCTAACAACTATGAGACAGTAGAAGCAGGCAGGCTTCTACATTATGCTGTGCCTGAGGGGACAGAGCCTGCCTCCAAACACTCTGAAGCCTTGTCCCTCCATGCAATACGCGCTGCAATAGAGCCGGAGAGACAGTATGTCTTCTTCACTCACTCCCACTGCCGCCAAACATCCTCCTCTCCTCCCCCTCCCCCCCCAAACTGCTGACTTACATCTCCACCGGCTGTTCCAGGCTGCCAGGAAGAGGTGACTGACCACTCTTTCAAATTCCGTTTGCTTCCCCTCAGAACTCACCTTTCTGCAGGGAAGCAAACAAATCTTTGGATGACATGAATTCTGCTCCCACACAGTGACACAGAATTCCAAGGAACTCAGCAGATGAGATCTGGTGAATCTCTTGTGTAATGTTCCCTCTAAGATTTTCCTTCCATGAGCGGAGTGAGTTTCATTACGTGCACCAATATTGAGGTCATGTGCACTTCTGTAGATGTGTGCCACTTGTGGTGCTTATATATACATATAATCTTTAAAATGTTATGGAAGAAAGAATACTAAAACAAGGATAATTAACAAGGTACATGACATGAAATGTTTATTTAATATGAAATCAAATAAAAAAGAAAACACTGCAAAATTTTCAGTAGCCATTTGGAATCTTATATGTATGTATCTGTTCCTTTTGAGGAATAAAACAAAATTGTTCGTTTTCTTGACATAGCAAACAAAATATTTTATTAGTACTGATACATGAAATTACATAGTTGTTGTTCTTTATGCTTGAAATTTAAGGTTGTTAATGGGCTCATTTTTGAGCATTTTTTGTGCAGATATTGCTTCCTGTTATTTAGGAATAAGGTGGGTGTGTGGTTTTTTTTTTTTTTTCTTTTTTTTTTTTTAAACATTTCAGTTGTTTACATACCTCAAACCTTTCATTCATCAAAGTTTGTGTGATTCAGCTCTGGGAAAGATTGAGGAATGAAATCCTTCTGCATGTTTTACTCATTTATTTTTATTTCTGCACCTAAGCAGTGTCTGAATAACATGGGTGGACAGCAAGCGTCAGCATTTTAGCTCTAAGTTATCACTGTCTCGTTCTCAGATCTGGATTGCACTCTCTCTTTTATGGGTGCTTCCTGCCTTGTCCTCTGAACAGCAGCCAAGCAGCTGGAGTTACCTGGGGGAAAAAGGGAGGGAGCAGAGGAGGCTTTTTTTAAAAGCTGCTCAACAAGATATGGGACTGCTTCCAGAGAGAGGGAAGGGGGAGGAGATAGAGGGCTGCCAGCTGCCCAGGCTTTTTTTTAAAGCAGCCCAAGAAAACACAGGGCTGCCACCAGAGTGAGGGAAGGGAGAGGGGCAGGGGATACAGAGTTGCTGGCTGGCTTCTGAGGCTTTTTTTTAAACCAGCCTCCACTCTATTCCCCCCACCAGCCTACCTTTCCCCACTTCTGGGTAAAGCATCAGAAGCGCTCTGGAAGAAGAATCTAATTAGTGCAGGCACACTGCTGTGCAGCTCAGCTAATGAAGTGGGCGGGTCTTAAATTCTTCCTGTATGGCTGCTCAACCTTGCACCTTACAGGGAACTGTTTCTGTGGTTCTCAAACTATGGGCCAGGAACCCAAAGAGTCGCAATCTTGGTTTTATGGGGTGACCAGTGCTGGTGTTAGACTTATTGGGGTCTAAGACTGAAGCCGTAGGGACACTGGAGCTTCAGCCTTAGTTATTTGTTTTTGAGCTTTGGTCCCTCCCCTCTCTTGGGGTTGTGTAGTAATTTTTATTATCAAAGGGGCTTGCAAGGCAATTAATATCTGTACAGAAAGACAGATGGCCTACTGCTATGGATAGTTTTCATTGTTTCCTGTTCTCTTTGTGTGTGTCTGTTTTTGCTTTGTTTATTTCAGGAGGAAAAAAATGGGGAATTTCTAGATAGCTTGTGGATTTTTAATTATTATTTCATAAAATTCACTTTCTCTTCAAAAGTGGCTATAATTGATACAGACTTTTTTTGGTGTTAATTCCCATTGTCTCCTACCTCAAAACAGTAACTGCAGTAAACCTATTGCACCATTATAAATATATTGCCTGAACTCTGGACAATGTAATCCAGAACTAAAACTGAAACTATGCTTAGTTTTCCATTTTGTGTCTGGGTCCTTCAGCATTTTTACGTCTGAAATAATCTGTAGGCACCGTATTGAGCTGCAGATTTGTCATAGTAATTTTTTTTGAAAAGTCACAGAACAGTCATGATAAATTGAATAGAAATTATAGGTGTAAGAAGAAAATGGGGGAACTATGGCGAAAGATCACATTCTGTCCGCTGGGGGAAGGGATATGTTACAGAGCAAGTCCATCTCTCACATATCTCACAGTGGTGGCTCCAGCCTTTCATTCTTTGCCACAGCATGCAGGCCTAGTCCTGCCCCCTTACCTGGAATAGATGAAGTTGATTCTTCCTCCCGTATAATGGTGAGCCAAATGGTGTGTCTGCCAAAAAGTAAAGCGATTTGACTGTTTTCCTCACGGTCTTTGAGGTATGCTCTCCTTGAAGCTCAGCTTCTTACCCAATGTTCTTGGTTTGTGTGATACTAGGAGTCAACACTTTCCCTTATAGGATAATAGAATCACAGAAATGTAGGGCAGGAAGGACCCTTTAGAAGTCATCAAGCCCTGTGCTGATGTAGCACCAAGTAAACCTAGAGCATCTTAGACAAGTGTTTGTCCAACCTGTTATTAAAAACCTCCAGTGATGGGGTTTCCACAAGCTCCCTTGGTGGCTTGTTCCAGTACTTAACTAGATTTATAATTTGAAGTGTTTTCCTGGTATTCAACTTAAATTTCCCTTGCTGCAGATTACATCCATTACTACTTCAACTGACATGGAGAACAATTGACCACCAGCTTCTTTATAAACAGCCCTTAACATATTTGAAGACTGTTATCTAGACCCCTCCCTGCCCCCCCATCTTTTCTCAAGACTAAAACATAGTCTTTAATCCAGTTTTTTAAATCCTTTTCTAATAGGTCAGGTTTTCTAAACTTTTATCATTTCTGTTACTCTCCTCTGGACTCTCAGTTGCATGCGTAACTGAGTAGACCAGAACAATTGCCTCCTGTGTCTCATGAACAACACACCTGTTAGTGCACCCCAAAATAACATTAGTGTTTTTGCAACTGCATCACATTATTGACTCTCATTCAGTTTATGATCCTCTATAACCCCCAGATTATTTTCAGAAGTACTACCAACTAGGTAGTCATTCCCTGTTTTGTAGTTGTGCATTTCAACCAGTTGTGCACCTACCTTACAGTATTTTAATTTAGGTGACATTTCCTTACCTTGTTTGTTAGAGTATCATTTGGGATGGTGTCAAAAGCCTCTCTAAAATCAATATATGTTGCATCTATTGTTTCCTCTGTCTGCCAGGGCTGTAATCCTATTAGAGAGAGAAATTAGATTGGTTTGGCATGATTTAGTCTTGACAAATCCATGTTGGCTGTTTCTTATAATTGTATTATCCTTTAGATACTTGCAAATTGATTGTTTAATTTGTTCAGAATTTTTCAGGGTATTTAAATTAAGCTGACTGGTCAGTAATTCTGTGGGTCCTTTTTGTTCCTCTTTTTTAAAGATCGGTACTATGCTTGCTCTTTTACAGCTCTGAGACCTCATCCGCCCTCCACAAATTTTTGGTGATAATTTCTAACAGTTCTGAAATTGCTTCAGTCTAGTTCTTTAAGTACCATTGGGTGAATTTCATCTGGGGCTGTCAACTTGTGTAAATCTAACTTACTTATTTTTTTATAATCTGTTCCCCTCTTTGGGCTTTCATTCCGTCCCCTTAGTTGATGTTAATTGTGTTGAGTGTCTGGTCACCATTAATCCTTCTAGTGAAGGCTTAAGCAAAGAGACATTAAACATTACAGTTTTCTTGATGTTATTTCTCTCTCTTCACCATCTTCACTCACTCTATTTCCCATAGGTTTGTTTGTAATTCATTGTATCTTAATATAAAGACTGTAGATAAGATGATTATTTCTGGGGAGTATAAGGTTTTTATGCACTGTCAATAAAGGTGCAAAGAAAACATTTTTAAGACCACCATTTTACTGCTTCATTAGAAAGTAAACTGTGCAGAGAGAAATTAATATAAACACATTTTTAAAATGTTTGGTTTTGCTCTATAAATTAGCCAGTAGTAAAATAAAAATGTTTTTTCTTTTCAACAGTGGACCTGTATTGTCATTGGCAATTAGTTCTAACGGAGAACAGTGTTTTAGTGGTGGTATTGATGCGACTATCCAGTGGTGGAACATGCCTAGCTCTAATGTGGATCCTTACGATACATATGGTAAGTGTTGTCCTCTGAGAATGAAAGATTGTCAACATTTAGACTTAGATGAAACTTCTAGTACTATTATTGCTTGATTGTGAGTGGTTCTGAAAGCTCATGAAGAATTTTTATTTTAAAAAGAGTCACAGGTTACCTGAACTACTACAAACAAATCTTTATTAATGTGTTTTGGGTATGTCTGTACTGCAATCACAGGGTATGATTGCAACTCAAGGGGACATACTTGAGCTAGTTGTAATCTAGCTATTCTAGGTACTTGGATCAGTGAAGGTGGAGTAGCTCTGTTTGGGCTAGCTCCACAAGTGCCTCCTTAGGATTCTGAGTGGGCTTGTGTGCTGAAGCAGGCACTGCTGTAGTTTCACTGTTCTGGTAGCCAAGTTAGATAGATAAAAGCTAGCTCAGGTGGGTCTCCCTGAGCTGCACTCGTACTACATGCTTACAGTATAGATGTATCATTTGTGTTGTGTGTGTTCTTAAGGTGGGATTATGTGCACGTTGTACATCAGATGTATAAGCATGATAGTGTATTCTCATTTTCTGATATGAGAGAATGTAAAGAACAATATCACCCTTTCTTCCACTACAGATATTGTAGTTCATTTTTGTTGTAGAGCTAATGATGAGGTTTTCTGATGTGGGACAAGTGCTTAATTTGTGTGCCTTTGTTTTCCGCCTGTAAAATCAAAGTAATACTTACTCTTTTCTTGTGATTTGAGAGACTTTGATAGAAAGTGTCATAGAAGAACACAACTTTTTCAGATATTTTCTAAGTTCTACTAACCCTGTCAATAGAATTATCAAGGGTACATGAAGATATTTTTACCCTTCCAATTAGAAGGAAATGTGCATTAATACTTTTTGGTTTTGTTTCTTCTGTGATGGTAGTGTTAAAAGCTACATCTGTGCATTCTGTCATCTTACACAAGATCTGTGTAAAATCTACACTGTGCAAGTTAGGGATGTTAAAGACTAGTCGACTATCCGATAAGCAAATGCTTATCGGATAGTGAGTTGACTAGTCGATTCTTCCCTCCCCTCCCCGCCTTTTGCTGTCTCTATCAGACAGAGGCAGCAAAAGGCGGGGAAGAAGGGGTACTTCAAATGCTGCTGCTTTGAAACCCCAAGATGGCATTCCAAAGGGGCAGCCGCCGCACAGCTGATCTACAGCTCAGTGGCTGCCCCTTTAAAATGCCGCCTCTGGCATTTCAAAGGGGCAGCTGCCAAGGAGCCCGGGATCAGCTGGGAACTCTACTGTCACTCAGAGCCCAGGATCAGCTGGGAGTCCCCAGCTGACCCTGAGTTCTGGGGAGTGCTGTGCGGAACCTGGGGTTAGCTCCATGGCTTTGAAATGCACAAGAGCCCCCCCCCCCCCCCCCCGGGGACTCTTGTACATTTCAAAGCAGGCACGCCATGTGCGGCCTGGAGTCAACGGGACTTCCTGCTGGCCCTGGGCTGCAGGCAGAGTTCCATATTCCTCCTTTGAAATGTACAAGAGCCCCAGCTGGTGCCTATGGAGTAGTCGATGGAAGTTCCATTGATTGCTCAACTAGTCAATTAACCTCAATTTAACATCCCTAGTGCATGTTCAGTTTAGAAATTAAAACCATTTTAATGAACAAGCTTTTAAAGAGTCTTTTTCGGACAGGATATTTTAAATATAGAAGATGTATTAGTTCAAGGTAGTGGTACTATTTTCAGTGTAGTTTCTGGCAACTGCTAACTGGCATACCTTCCAGGAACTTTTTATGGTTTTGTAAATGGCCCCCATTTTGTGTTGATACATATTTTATGTAGAACAGTCTGGAATATTAGGAGAGGTAAAAGGAGTTCTTCCTCTGTATTTATTTTTTTTTTTGAAGTGTACTACTCTAAAGTAAAATCTTTCTACATATTGGACTAATACAGAACCTATTAAAAAAAAACAAGTGTTCATTTGTTTACAGTGATCCCAATACTGAGAATTTTCCAGAGTCACAAACTTGTGTTTCCTAACACATTTAATGACCATAATTCTTCGAAAAAAAAAATTGCAAAAAAAATCAGTTTCCAGAAAGGTCTGCAAAAAAAAAAAAAAATCTGTCTTTCCTGTTGGCTGTGATAGTGACAAGTTTCACATTTAAGCTAGAACACTTTTAGGACAGTATTTAGGTGCAGATGTGTCAGAGTAGACTAAGCACTTAATAAATACAAAGCAACTGAAAATGGCACAGTTTGGATAACTGGTTCTGCATCAAGTGGTTGTCTATATGCCTTCCATTCAGGGATATTGTGCACCAAAGATGAGAATTTTTTTTCTTAGCAGTCCCCATCTGTCTGCTTGTGGAATCTCCTGCCTCATCTGGAGGACATAACGGTGCAGTTCAGACCAGCTGTAACTGTTCCCTCTTCTGATCACATTGGAGATGGAGTATTTTAACAGTCCCATATCCCTATTTTATGTTTGGGTAGTTCGGTGTGTTGTAAATAGTTCTTTTTTTTTTTTTTTTAAAGTTAGCTTTAGGTTCTTTCTTAGTATTTTAATGTTAGTATTTTAAGATAGTTTTAACATTCAGTTAGGTTCTGGTATCCCGTGATAGGATTGAGAGCCAACAAAGCTTCCTGATAAATTTGCACCTCCTATAATGTTGCAGTGCCAGCCAGAGACACGCATAAGAAATGTCTTTACTGTGTTAGGTATGGGACATATTCCTAGTAAATGTGCAACTGCTGTTCTTTCAGCAAACTGTCTCAGAAGAACAAGGAAATTAAGCTTAGGATATATCTCCTGGATACATCCATGAGACCTGACACAGAGCCTGGTCTGTCAGATCAGCCTGTGTTCAGTGTTCGCTCTCTGAGTAGTTCTCCTGCTGCAATTACAAGATCTTCAACTGAAAAGGGACATAACTGTCATTTTCTGGGTTCTTCAAAGAAAGCAGTCAAGATCACCTCAAGCTGCAGCTTTGGAAGGGACTTCAAGTGCCCTCTGTAGCCCTGGAGCATACCTCTAAGAGCTCAGTACAATTAAAGAGTGAGTTTTAAGATCATTTGAGGGCTTCAGTATTGTCCTCTGTGTGTGCTCCTTTACTATGCAAGAATTCAGTACCGAGCACAACACTATCTTAAGGTCAAGAATTCTGCCTTTCTCGTCAGTACCACATGCATCACTACAAACAGGTTATACAGCTACAGGACTGCTACCAATTTCTGCAGTTCCCTCACTTATGGTACCATCAGATTTACTGGTATCTAATCACCCAGAATCCTCTCTCCAGGCTCATGCTGACATGCCATTATTGGTATTGTGTGAGAGTATTATCTGTTGAACATCTGACACTAAAATCTGATACTCCTTAATGAAGACTCCTCAAGCCTAAACTGGTGTGGGACTCAGGAAAAAAAAAAAAACCTGGGTCCATCTATGGGTAGCTCCATAGTTAGAATAGAAGCATTGTTTTGGGAACCCCAAGTGAATTTTTCTTAAGGTTTATCAGAGGCTCTGTTACATCTTTCTAGCTTCTTTCTGAACTATGTTTTTCATTAAAAGACTATGGTATCCTTGCCCCTCATGTTGTCTATTACCTCCCTGTCCTCTCCTACTCCCTCATTAAATAAGTAAACAAACACCACAGATCAGCAATTCCCAAAGCTTGAGATGAATGAAGTTTTTAAAAGTATATTGGAGAAGGAGGGGAAGAGGAAAAAATGACATTTTCCTGGAGCCACTCATCTCAAAACAACTAACTTCTTCTCAAAGGAAGCCTCCAAGAGCTCTTTCATGTCAGTAGCTGGGAATAGGCAGTGTGAAGCACCCAGGCTAAGCAACTGGGGCAGGATCAAGCATCCCTAAAATGCTGGTTATATGAGAGAAGAAGTAAGTGTCTCAAGAGATGGAAAACAAAAAGACATTCTTTTAAAAAAAAATGTTTTTGTTGAGGAGACTGGCAGTGGGTATACATACCCTTCTATCCCAGAATGTTTGAGATGTCAAGTTTGTGAAAAGGGTGAGCCTGGTAAAAGCAGCTGCTAGAGCACTAATCTTCTCCCTCTCCCCCAACCACGAAGCTTGTTTCAGCTTCTCTGCTCCCTACACCTGGATATACACAGAAGAGGAAAGGAGCATCAGATTGTCTGGCCAGCCCCTTCTGTCATCTTAATTTAAAAGAAAATTTGCCTTACTTATAGCTATTTAATTCCATTTTATCATTTGCCATTGCAAACAGCTGAGGTGTCATCAGCCATGAAATTGATTTATATTATGCTATTGATTAAAAATGAAAATGCTTGCAATCAAGATCAATGAGTAATTGCTACCTAACTTATTAACTGCCTGGCTTTCAATAGTAATTTTCTGTACATTGACATTCCAGGTGAATTATGTCATCATTAAAGATGGTATGAAAACAATTATCGATATTAATGCTTTCAGTAAAAGAAGTGTGTGAAAGCATTCAGATGGATTTTTCTAAAATATTCATTGCATAGGTTGAACCTCTGTACTCTGGCACCCTCGGGACTTGAGCCACGGGAGATCAGTATTGTCTAGCAGCATTACCAACACTTCCACTGCTTACTGGGTTTATAGAAAATATTTAGGGGTACATTAGAGCTAAATAACAACACAGAATACTGGGAGACAGGACTGGTGGCTGTAAACAAATGTTATGGGACTGTGGGAAACTTGGTCACGCCCATGAAAAGTGGACATCTGGCTAACTAAAATCATGCCAGACCATGGATGTTGCCAGAACAGAGAGTGTTGGACTAGAGAGGTTCAACCTGTAGTAGCAAGTTTAATAGAAAATAAAGAGATTGGTATTTTGTTTCCAACCTCATCTACTCACTCTATAATAACTAAATTAACACACACACAGAGTATTGAATTATAAGTGTCTGCCTTGGATTCAATTTGAATTTAGTTCAGACTTCTATAATCTTTTCATTTTTTTTGGAAGAGGGATTTTTTTATTGGTTATTGTGCATAATATCTGTATTATGTTACATACTGAAACTGGAAAATACGTAATAGGTTTTTGAGTTCACTGTAGGAATTACATTGTACCTAAGCAAAAACATAGTTTGTTTTTGTACTTGTTGTCGTGAGTAAAAAGCTTTAACGTGGATTTTTTTTCTTTTTCAGAGCCAAACGTTCTAACTGGCACATTAATTGCTCACACAGATGCAGTCTGGGGTCTTGCTTATAGTGGTATAAAGAATCATTTACTGTCTTGCTCAGCAGATGGCACTATTAGATTATGGAATCCACCAGAAAAATTGCCCTGCATTTGCACGTACAATGGAGAAAAGGGTGAGTGTGATGTTTACATGTAAAGGTATTATTTCTCTTTAAAAATTTGTGTGGTGGGAGGAGGTTTCCTCAGTTTGCTGAAACCAAATATAAACTTGCGGTACTTCTAGGATGAAAGGAAAACTCCTGAAGCTCCCAGGAAATGCATCTGGGTGACCCTCTAAATTGAAGCCTTCACTCTCTTCTGCAGCCAGCCATTCTTCCTCTTCAGATGCTGGAAGCCTTAGTGGAATGAGTTCTGCACAATCATTAGCTGGTTTTGGCAATCTTACTTTTAAAAATCTCATTTATTGCTAATAAGTAAGGTAGCTTTATTGTTTCTTTTTGCTGCATTTTGTAAAAACCCTAAAAGGAGTTCTTTGAGTGCTTGCTTATGTCTATTGCGATAGGTGTATGAACGTGCCATGTACACAATAGTTGGAAAGTTTTCCCGGAGCAGTACCCATGGTGCCATTATGGCGGTGTATATGTGCCAGTGCTGACCCACCGCCTGCTCAGTTCCTTCTTGTCACCGGTGACTGACATTGGAGCTGCTCACTCTTGCTTTGGAAGCATAGCCGAGAGCATAGCCAGTTCATGTTCTTATTATAGTTCGTTATAATTAGTGTAGTTAATGTTACTTACTCTTTCAGACTTGGCTGTTTCTTCCTCCCCCCCCCCCCCCCCGCCCCTCATTTCATTTCCTGGACAGGGGCATGCTACAGTGGCAAAGGTTTAAATCTTGTACAAGCTGTGGGAAGCCTATGCCTGAGGGCAATCCACACCAGTCTTGCTTCCAGTGTCTGGGAGAGGGACATTCAAACTGACAAGTGTCCCATTTATAGGCACGTCAGTCCCAGGACTGAAAAAGGGAGAGATTATCGTCTCAAGCTCCTTCTCATGGAGGCAGCATTCGGCTTCAGCCAATATTAGAACCAGCACCGACAACATGTAGCAGTGCACCTGCCTCGATGTGGGGCCCCTCCTCAAGGGCACCGTCACCACTCCCTACCTTGTCAGCAGGGTATGAGCAGAAGGCATTGATCCCATTCTTTGGTGCCGCACAAAAAGAAAAAGGTGGACTGAGGTTGGTCCCCAGTCAGGCCCTCGTTCAAGGGTTCTGGAAGGATGTGACCTACATTGGGACACTTACACTGTCACCATGCATCCCAGCACCATTGACTCCAGCTCCACAAAGGAACTTGTCTAATCTGGTGCTGATGGACTTGTCCTTCAAGGAGGCCTTGGAAGATGGTATCCGTTAGAGAAGAAACAGGCAACCCAGGGGTGGGTGGGGTAAACGGAACCACTTTATTGCCTATGCATGTTTACCTCAGACATTAACACTGTTTGAGTGGCCCCGAATTGGTAGTAGTCAGAACCTTTTATCTATTTTAGTATGTTAATTCATACGTCTGTCACTACTTTTCCTAAAACCTTATTTAGTAATGTTAACTCCCATAAAATGAATATTAATAAGCAAATAATACAGTTATACCCTCCCTTAATTACTATTTACAACATTTCTAATTAAATCAACACATTCCTATGCTACAAACTAAAAGGTTACAGAGATTACAAGGATTTTAACCCTGAAGATATTTTATACAGTGCCAATGAGGATAAGCAAAAGACACAACAAAGCAGAGCAGCTGCATGCTTATCTATTTTTTCTAGGCTGCAAAACGAAGGGAAGGAGCATGTCCAAGGGTAATGCCTGCTGTGGCTGAAATCCTTACCACCATCCCAGACCCATATTCATTTTACATATCCCGACAGTATCAACCTTCTCTCCTTGCCTGATACATTCAAAGCTGCTCACAGTCTCATTGAAATGACAGCACAGTCTCCTTCACACCAGTTTTTACATATGTCACTGGTTCAGGTCACAGCCCCAGCACTAACAGCGGCACTGACAACAGTGGCTCTGGCTCCTGTAACCTTTGCGGGGCTGGCACCTGCTCCTCTCTTACTCCAGCACCGAGGAAAGCCTAAGGCCATGCAGCACCAATCACTGTTGCTTTGGTACTGATCTCCAGCACTGATGAGTTCTGCACCACAGTGGCCGGCATTGTATTACTCCTCACTCAAGAGTATCTTCAGTCTCTGGTTGGAGCAGTTATAGGTCATGTTCCCAGCACGAGGGTTCAAGGGATCCACTGGCACTTAAGAGTCTGGCTGCCACCCAGACCCCTTGGACCTACTGCCAGTGTCAAAGGCAGGGCTCTAGAACTTCCTCAGTGCCTCACAGCCCCTTCTTTCCCCCCTCCCCCCTTTATGACCAGTCATAAGGAGCATAAAGGTTAGGGCCTACTCCAAAATCCAAGGAGGCCAAGAAACTAGACCTGTTCAGCCGTAAGGTCTGTTCCACAGGGGGTCTCCAGCTGCATGTGACAAATAATCATTTAGGGTACTCAGCCACAATGTTTTTAATGCCAGGAGTGCTGTGTCCATATTTCAGGAGACTCTTCTATCTGATTCCTAATGGGAGTTTGTGGCACTGCTGTAGGGCAAGGTGGTATTGAGGACCCCCTTACAAGCAGTTCTCGATTCTGCAGACTCCACTGCTCACACCATGGCCACTGACATTGTAATAAGGGTATAAGAATAGCCATATTGGGTCAGACCAAAGGTCCATCTAGCCCAACCGCAGTTGTCAGGGCTTGTGATTGATTGTTCATGAACACGGACCTGGCTCCTTGGTATACACCTTTCACTTCTCATGGTCAAACTACCTGCTATATGCCTTCCTACCCGTCCCTCTTCTCCTTGGAGTCCTAATCCAGGTCCGCCAGGACTGGGCATTATTAATCCTGATAGCACTGGCATAGCCTCACCAGCACTGGTTCACCACACTGTTGAACCTTTTGGTGGACAGACCACTGTCCCTCCCGCTATGCCCAGACCTTCTCACTCAGGATTATGGCCGGCTCCAGCACCCCAACCAAGAGTCCCTTCATCTCAAGGCCTGGAAACTCTGTGGTTGAACCCCATGGAGCTTTGGTGTTCAGACCCAGGAAAAGAGGTCCTAATGGGGGTAGGAAACTTTCCACCTGTGCCACTTACTTGGAAAAGTGGAAACACCTTTCGATTTTGTCCCTACAACAGGATATGCCTACACAGCAGGTTTCCACAACCATGATCCTGGGCTATCTGCTGTGCCTGAAACAGGGTCTCATGACATTGTCTGTAAAGGTACACCTGGTGGCCACCTCCATCTGTCACCCAGGAGTAGCTCAGTGTTTAACCTAGTGGTCAGCCACTTTCTTGAGGGGTTGGACAGGCTTTACCCGCACATACACAACTGGTTCCCCAGTGGGACATTAAATTTTATTTTAACCAAGCTCATGGGCCCACCATTTGAACCCATAGCAACCTGCCTTCTTTCCTACCTCTTGTGGAAGACAATATCCTGTTGGCTATAATGTCAGCTAGAAGGATCACTGAGTTAAGAGCACTTTTGTCTAATCCAGCACATACCATTTTTTATAAAAATATGGTCCAACTGCGTCTGCACCCTACTTTCCTACCCAAAATGGTCTTTCAATTTCATGTGAATCAGGATATCTTTCTGTTCTTCCCAAAAGTCCACGCAACCAATAGGGAGTACGTGTTTCATTCCCTACATGTCAGGCACGCCCTTGAATTCTCTATTGAATGCATAAAATCATTCCACAGATCAACTCCATTCTTTATTGCCATTGCCAAGAGAATGAAGGGACTCCCCATGTCTTCGCAGCACATTTCATGGATCACACTGTGTGTACAAACATACTATGGGCACAGCCCATTCCACAAGGTTGCAAGTGTCATCTGCAGCCTTCCTCGCACATGTTCCATTCTAAGACATCTGCAGGGAAGCAAAGGGTTCTTTGTTCATACCTTTGCAGTGCACTGCGTCATCACACAGCGCACCAAGGGTGATGTGGCTTTTGGCAAAGTGGTCTTAGTCAGCAAAGGCAACTACTTGGGAATCACCTATTGGGAGGGACATGAGCAAGCACTCAAATTAAAAAACAATTATCTACCTCTCCCAACTGTTGTTCTTCAGGATGTATTGCTCATATACATTCTGAATCCCGGCTGCCTCCCTGCCGAGTAATCTGGTAATAAAGAACTTAGCAGGCAGCAGGTCAGCAGCGGCATATAAATAGCAGCACCATGCCAGGGAGTTCCACAGCCAACCCGAAGGTACTGCTAGGAGAAAACTTACTGATGATTGTGCATGTAGCACATACGTACCTTATCGGAATGGACATAAGCAACACAACTCAAAAAGCAAGTTGAGAGGTAGGTAATCATTTCTCTCTCTGGTAATTACTCTGGATGAAAAATGGGAAAGATAATTTAAACCTTTTAAACGTATAAAGATCTTAAAGGTTTTAGTTCTCTATCTGATCTTTTTCTTGTTTTTTTTTTTCTTTTTAGAGCATGGAATACCCACATCAGTTGACTTTATAGGTTGTGATCCTGCTCATATGGTTGCATCTTTTAGCTCTGGCAGCACAGTCATTTATGATTTAGAAACATCCCAAACACTGGTAATGCTTTCAACACAGATAGACTCTGGTAAGTTAATATGAATTAGTTTTGTCTCATCTATGCAATTTAAATATGGGCTTTTTCAAAAGCTTCAGTATATGATGAGCCAGAAGAGCTTTGCTCCTTTTCTTTTCTATATTGCACAATTTCACATTTCAATTCTGTTGGGTCTTTCTTATACTTTGTCATGTGGAGATAGCAAATCATAGAAAGAGACGAGAGAAGCTGGAATGATCTGAGGGATAAGTATGGGTGGTTATTCGCAAAGGGTTAGAGAGATGCTGAAAGAAATAGAACAAAAACATCTAAAACTAATAATGCAGCTAGTCTTTCAAGAACCAGTTCCCTGAATAAAATATGAAGGAACAGATTTTTAATTACATAACATATGCATGAATGTTCTATGTGGGAAATAATGTTTCTTCTTCAAGCGATTTCTCATGTGTGTTCCAATAGGTGTGTGTGCATGTCATGTGCAAGATCATCAGATTGTACCCATTGGGTCAGCTGTTGAACGGCTTGGCGCCTTCATGGCATGGCATATCTGACATCTATCTGACATCTCAGTTCCTTCTTACCGCTGTTGATGGTCGTTGGAGCTTCTTTGTGGTCTTGCTTCACAAGAGCATTCTTAGTATCCGTTGTTAGTTCAGTTTACAGTTTACCAGTTTTGTAGTTAGTGAGTTAGCTTGTGGGGTTTCCCTGATTTGGGAATGCTGCAGTGTTACAGGGTTCAAATTAAGGATGTTAAATTTAGATTAATCAGCTAATTGAATAGTTGATGCAGTTTGCATCGACTATTGTTTAGTCAATAGGGGCACCTCCGCATTTGAAATGTAGCAGGAGCCCTGCTGGCTCTTGCTACATTTCAAAGGCAGAAGCTCCATGGGGAGCATGGGACCAGCAGGGGACTCAAGCAGTCCCCTGCTGGCCCCACATTCCCTCCTTTTGAAATGTGCAACAGCCTTCCCAGGGCTCTTGTACATTTCAAAACTAAAGCGCGCGTAGAGAGCACTGGGCCAGCGGGGTACTCAAGCAGTCTGCTTTTGTCCCCCGCTTGCCCCATGCTCCCACAGCACTTCTGCTTTTTGAAATGTAGCAAGAGATTTGCTCTTGCTACATTTCAAAGGCAGAAGCGCCGCCAGTTCCCTGCTGTCCCTCTGCCCCTTCCCCTACGGACACTGTCCTGGGGGCAACCAGCTTTTAAGCCAGCTCTCCCCAGCACCAGCTCCTACTCCCCTCCCTCCCCACTTCCTTTGCTGCCTCTTGTCAGAGAGAGACAGCAAGGGTGGGGAGGAAGCGACTGGTCAAGTCAACTAGTTGCTTATATCCCTAGTTCAAATCCTGTGAGAGCTGCAGGAAGCCCATACCCAAGAGTGAGCTGTACTCTTTGTGCCTTAAGTGTCTTAGAGAGGGCCATTAAACTGGTAAATGCCCTGTTTGCAAGCACTTGAAGGCCTCAGACTAAAAAAAGAGCATCACCTGAAACTTCTGCTCATTGGGACAGCACTCCGAACTCAACCTATGCCAGAGTTGTCACCGGCTCGAGCAGCACAGGACCCCTTGGTGCCGCATAAAGATGCCTTGAGGGACCCTCAGCACTGCTCCTGGCCACTGGCAGGTTTAAGTATGTGGCTCTGTTCCCACTCCCCAGTGCTGCACAAGAAGAAGAGTGAGAGAGGCCTGTCCCTGGCCAACTGTCCTCAAAATGAGCCTAGTAGGGTGTACCGTAAGTCAGGACACCCAAAGGAAGTGCAACAGGCCCCAGCACCTTTAATTATGGCCTCGCCAAGGTGCTCTTTGAGTCTGGTACTCCCCTGATAGGTTGGAATTGCTGAAGGAGTTGGTCCTTCCTTCCATGCCTGGCACTTCTGAGGCTGCTCGGGATTTTATCACTATGCCGGCGCAGTCCCCAATGTGGCAGGTCTGGCACTGGTGCTTTCGGTACTGACGCAGAACCTAGCACTACTGCAGCCCCCGGTGAGGTCCCCAGCACTGCCATCTCTGTCAGCATCATCGTAAGAGGCCTCCTCAGCACCATCTATGATGCAAGAAGGCCAGCACCCAGGCAAGCCCACAATGATGCGGTGCTGCTCATTGTTGCCCTGATTTTGCTCCCTGCCAGTGTTGACCTCAGTGCCGCCATGGTTGGGCTCTGAATATTCATTGGGCGAGGAATCCTCCAAGTCTAGGAGAAGCCGGTATCAACCATGTTCCTGGCTCTGCCCCCTAAACCGTAGTTCTCAGGAAGCACTGGCACTAACGCCTCCCTGGCCGAAGTAGTGGCAAGTATCAGTCCATTGGTCTCTTTGAATCCCATGGATCAACCGCCAAGCCCAGTGGCCTCCCTCTAAGGCAACTTCAATGGAATTCATGTCCCATGCCCCACTGTCTGCTGCCTCGGATTGATGCCATTCCCTGGGGGAGCATGTGTTAACACATATTCACGTGATGGCAACCATGGCACCAAGACTCCCCTCTCCTACCACCAAGTGCAGCACTTGAGACCACCCCTCTCCCCCCCAGCATGGTGTGCGGCACCAGCCATACAAGCAGGCAGCACTTGAATCTCTCCCCCATCCCCCTCGGCAAGAAAGCCAAGAGGTCTCAGTGGGTAGCACCTCTGCCACCATGCTCCCTGCCATGGATAACAAGGGCTACCAGGGACTCTACGATGAGTGACATGGAACCTGACATCTTCACCCTGAAGGGCCCCTTGAGAGTGGCTTTGCTTCCTTTTAAGACAGTGCAGAACATGAATATTTTATGGCAAACCCTGGAGTCCATACCACTGATGGCCAAAGCCGTTGAGGTACTTCATGCCATACAGACAGTATAAATGCCTCTTCACACACCCACAGCTTGACTACTACATAATGGAAGCAGTGAATCACAAGGGGCAGCCGGGACCTGCACCCAAGTCAAAGGGTGCTAAAAAGCTAGACATCTTTGGGCATAAGGTTTATTCCACCGGGGATCTATAATTGTGGGTGGTCAACCAGCAAGCGGTGCTAATTTGCTATTTAATTCCTGGAATGCCCTGGCTAAGTTCCAGGAGCTTCTCCCTGCTGACTCCCACCAGGAGTTTGCATTTTTGTAGAGGAGGGCAAACTGGCTGCCAGAACCTTCCTGTAGGCAGCCTTGCACTGTGACTCGGTGACCCAAGAATGGCTACTGCTGTCACCATGAGAAGGGGCTCATGGTTGCAGGTCTCTGTCATCCCTCCAGAGGTTCAGACTACCATCCAAGACCTACCGATAGACTGTGTGGGACTGCCTGCCTGCACAGTCTGAAAGACTGTAGGGACACCTGTAAGTGTCTGGGGGGATCCGTATCCCCAAGAAAGCCCTTCAACCCTCAGACCTCTGCTTCTACTCACCTAGTGGAATGCACATGAACAATCACTCAAAGAAAAATGGTTATCTACCTTTTGTAGCTGTTCTTTAAGATGTGTTGTTCATGTCCATTCCAAATCCCACCCACCTCCCATCTGTCTGAATAGCTGGGGAAGAAGGAACTGAGAGGGCGTGGGGTCAGCAGTGTCCTACATACCGTGCCATAAAGGTGCCATACTGGGGGTCTCCATAGCCAACCCAACAGATACTGCTGAGGGGAAATTTCTCTAACAGCTGTGCATGTGTTGCGAGCACACAGCCATTGGAATGCTCATTAGCAACACATCTCAAAGAACAACAGTTACAAAGGGTAGGTAAACATTTTTTTTCTAACAAAACAAATAAATGTAGAATTCTGAATGTACTTTACAGAGTCAGCGTATCTTAATAGCTAAGTCTCTCTATCCACTGGACCAAGAGTTTGAGAACTGTATTTAAATTGTTATTGAATGTGGAGGTCCATGGTCTTGGAGGATGGTAGGGTGCAGGAAAGTGATGGGAGTGGAGGTACAGGGTCTGGGAGGTCAAAGGGAGGGTGCAGAAGTGCAGTGGGGATGCAGAGTCTGGAAGGGGAGGGAGGATGCAAGAAGGGACAGGGGTACAGGGTCTGGGCATGAGAGGGATGGGGTGGAGTGCTTACCTGGCACCCCACTCCTGGGGGCACACATGGCTTTGCATCTCCTGTTGTTCTCATTGGCTACAATTTGCAGCCAATAGGAAAGGCAGGGGAAAACGCCCTTCCCCCAACTCTGCTGCTCTTCCTCCCCCTGCCATGCATCTAGCCTGTGGCTTCCCTGGATCCGACCCGTAAGTCTCAGGGCTCCTCCCCCAATGCAGTGGATAGGTGATGCTGATGCTGGCACTCCAGCCATGGGGGGGGTCCAAACCATGGGTTTTCCCAGATCACAGATACCCAGATTAAGGAGGTTCAGGTGTACTATGAAATGCAACACTAAATCCATTCACTCTCTCTAAAGTATCTTGGATACTTATACAGCTGGTCCCCGAGTTACGAACGTGTTACGGACCAAACGCTTGGCTGTAACTCGGAATGGTCGTAACTCGGAACCCATTGAGTTACATTGTGACCGCGCTGTTCGTAAGCACAGGTCGCGTTCATAACACGGAGCCTGCATTTATGACCGCTTTGGTTGTAAGTGCGGATGGTCGTACGTCGAGGTGGCCGTAAGTTGGGGACCAGCTGTAGCCCAGTGTCATAATTTTTATCTTTATCATACGCTAATTAGAGTGCATGTGGATTAGTTCCTGCCCAGTAAAGCCAGAGCACATCACAAGTATTTCTGTCACTATGTATTTTATTTTAAAATTTCTCCATGTTCCTCATTCTTCAAGTTCCATCCAATAGCTAGTAGCTCACTGGCTATTTTTAAAATTGGTGTTCTCTTCAGCAATATTATTTCTTTCTGATTTTTATTTACTATTTAGCCATCAAATATTTTACCTACAACTTTCTGTCTTTTCAGGTTTGCAATCAAGTAATCATATTAACAGGGTAGTAAGTCATCCTACACTTCCTGTAACAATTACAGCTCATGAAGATAGACACATCAAGTTTTTTGACAATAAAACGGGTAAGGATACTAAAAACATAATGTATTAAACTGAGTATTGTTTAAAATAAATCTGGGTAAGTATGGAAGGCAGCTCTCCTCACAAATAAATTTCAGCATGACCCAAGATTCCCATTGGTAAATCTTACAAAATTCTGAATCTATGTGAAGGAACATTTTAGGCTCTTCCAATTATTTACAAGGGACCCATCACTTTTAGCCAGTGAATGCCAGTACCAAATCATCAAGGGGAAGACTGTTTTTCTTTGATGATCAATTCCTTTTCTGTATTAGCTTTCCAGTTATGGCTTTACTTCCTTTCACTCAATCTTGGTGGCTACTTCTAAAAGACAGTCTTTCTTGGCCAAAATTTTCCCATGTTTAAATATCACAAATCCAAATTTCAATGCAGTAACTTCTCCTTTTATAGACCAATATATATCAGCCTAGATTTTACCCACACTCTTACCAGTTATTGCAGAAATGCAGTGAAGAGCCCAGAATTACCCATGACAGCTACTTCTGAGGTAGTGAGAGAATACTTTCCTTTTACTCCTGATGGGTTTTGATTGTCATGGATAATAGGTCTGCTCCATCATTGTTTAGTACTTTATCAAGTGCCTGCCCATTTCCCTTCCCTTATTCTTTCCCATTCCTTGTCATTACCCTAAAATTAAACATGTCATCTGTTTCTCTCCTGTTAACTATTGAACCAGGTCATTACCTACACATTAGGGATGTAAAATCCCATTTAATTAGTTAACTGGTTAAACATTAGCTAACCAGTTAATTAATTAACCAATTAAATAGGGGTGGGCAGGAGGGGCCAGGCTGAAGCACCCCCCTCCCCATACACAGCAGGCCCTGCGAGTTTGGAACAGCTCTCTGCCTGCGGCTAGCCGGGGTGCTGCTGCAGCCCACAGATTAACCGTAAGCAGTAAGCATCACCCATAACTTGTTAACCATTCACATCCCTACTACAGGCTAGGGATGTAAAATCCTAGTTAATCAGTTGACTGGTTACCTGTTCACATCTCTACTACAGACCTGTTGGAACAAGAAATAATTTTTTGTGGCCCCAATTTATTGGGGCTACGAGAGGCCCATTTTAAATGGATGCTCGGGGGGCGGGGCGGATTTCACCTTTCTCTGCAGCTTCGGGCATGTTCCCTTTTTTTGAACTAGAATAGATGGAAGATACCCTGTAACTTGATATCTCTTAAGATTTGAGTACTCCAGTAGCTCAGCCTGAGGTTAGGGGTCTGTTCCAAGAAGTTCCGTGGCCCGCGATGTGCAGGATGTTAGGTTAGATGATCACAATGGTTCCCTCTGACCTTAAATCTAATGAGGTTGAGTTTATTAGAGCACTATTTTTCTGTTCTTTAGAGCATCTCTCTGCTCTTCCACATTGGCTACCACATATTTACAAAACTTAATCTTTATGTAAGGAACTATTTGTATTTAAATACATACATTTGAAATGTGTGTCTTTTGATATCTTTTGATATCTTTGCCATCATTTTAAAACAGAAGGGTGGCGCATGGCCTTCCTCTTCTTCCCGCTTCCCATACATGTGTATAATCCAAATCAAAACATTGCCAAAAGAAAAGCAGCCCTTTATGCCTTCCAAATTGCCAGCCTGAGTCCCTGCCTAGAGTCTGCCTTGAATTGGAAGCTAGAAATCTAGAATAATGACCACTCTGTGTTTTCCTTGTGTTTTTACTAGAATTTTCTTTGTGAAAAACTGGAGCCATCTCTAATCACATCTTGTGTATTTGTTTTACAGCAGTTAGTCACACAATGAAATTTACTTAATTCTAGCAGGTATGCATGTATACAAGCTGTGGTTCTGAAAGATCATGCTGATGTATCAAAATTAAAATTCCTCAGTGTTCCTCATGCTGCCCTGCTACAGATCTCAGTGATGTTTTGCAGATGTTGTGTCCATTTACGTGTGACAGTGTAGTTGTCACCATGTTCACTTAGTCTGGAATTTAAAGTTATACACATGGATGTTAATTCTGGTATGATTCTAACATTCTTTCTTTCAATCTATATTATTCTTTGGTATCTCACATTAAATGGATTCCTTCGAATAATTCTGTCAAAAATATCAAGACACTTCTTGGAAATTGATACTACTTTAAGTGATTGTTCATGTTCATTCAGTCTCAGTGTGTATTCACCACACGAACCGATGCCAGAAAATTTTCCCTTAGCAGTACCCATAAGGGAGCCACCTCAGGCGCTCCCTCAAGTGGTGCGCACATGCCATGGTATACAGGGAGCCTCCAGCCCTCTCCACTCTCAATTCCTTCTTGCTGCCAGTGACAATGCTTGGAACCTGCTCGTCTCAGTGTTAGCTGTTGCACATTTCTCTAGTTAGTCTTTATTTTCCCTCTGTGTCTATTGTTAGTCAGTTCACTGTTCTTAGTCGTTAGTGTAGATCCTGTAGGAATTAGGAATGTTAGATATCTAGGACTGTGTAATTGAATAGTTGTGTAACCGCATGAAATTTTTGTGATTACACAACTATTCAATAGCCCCCAGAGGTGGGGCCAGCAGCCAGTGCGTTCCTGGCCTCACTCCTGGGGAGCTCCTTGCCACCCCACGCTGCTGCCTCTGCTCCCTCTCTTTGGGATGTGGAGCAGCCTCTGCCTGCAGCGAGCCTAGGCTTGGCACAGACAGAGGCTGCTCCATGGGATGCAGAGCAGCCTCTGTCCATGGGGAGCTTGGACCCTGCTGTGGACAGAGGCTGCTTTGCGGCAGCCTCCCCTACCCCCTGTGCTGCTGCCACTGATAGAGGCAGCAGTGAGGGGGGAAGGGAGGCTGCACTGCAGAGCTGGCGCTGGAATCAGCTTTTAAGCCAACTCCCCCAGCACCGGTTCCTACCTACCCCTGCTTGCTGCCTCTGTAGGAGGCACTGGGGGGAGGCAGGTCCACTGGAGCCGATATGCACGGGGAGCTGACTTGATAGCCGGCTCTCCCTGCTTATCGACTCCAGCCTATCCCCCTCAGCCTCTGTGCTGCTGCTGCCTCTCTATCAGAGTCAGTAGTGCAGGGATGGTGGGGCAGACAGATCCAGTTCTTGTGGGGAGCCTGCTTAAAGCGAGCTCCTCACGGGCGCCAGGTCCTGCTCCCTCCCCCCGCCCCTTGCAGTCTCTGATACAGAGGCAGCATGGTGGTATTGTGTGTGTAATGGATAGGATTAACCCATAAGCCCAGGCTTATTGGTTAATTGTTTAGTCGACTATATGCTAGCATCCCTAGTAGGAACATAGCTTCAGGCTGTGGCATGCCCCATTCCTTGGGTTTCAAGTCGCAGTTGTAATTGGCTCAAGCCAGTGAGTGTCCGTTGTGTCCGTCCCCGTGTCTTCCCCCCCCCCCCCCCCCCCCCGCAAATGTTTGTGGTGCTTAAGAGAGGCTCACAGATGTGATAAGTGCTGCATTTGCAAGTCATTCAAGCCTCCTGCTGAGGAGGAGAGGGACATTCATCTTAAGGCTCTTCTAATGGAGTCCACCTTAGCTCCAATGTGTGAACTTTCAGACTTGGCACTAAGCACAGGTGCCACCGGCACTACAGCACTGCTCACCAGCTCCATGCACGCCTAGGCAAGGCAAGGGCAAGTCTCCTGGGCCTAAGGAAAGACAAGCCCAGAACATTAATGCTGGTTGATTCTCTTGCTGTGGTTCACAGGTGTTTCAGGCCACTTCAGAGCGAGGGTCCCCTGCTCACTCCCCGCCCGGTCTTGGAGTGGTGTTGAAAAGTTCTGGATGCTGTCAATGCCGGAGGCCTTGCAGGCTGCCCGAGACGTCTTGAGCCACAAGGGAAGCCGATTATGGCACTGCCCCAGTCTCCATAGAGGCACCAGTCCATCTCTGATGGAATGCTGACAGCCTCACCTCTGCACAGTGAGAGATGCAAAGCCCACACTCCTGCCTGGTCCCTGATGGAGCCCAAGGCCACCAAGGAGAGCAGGCCAGGACTTCCCAGGACTTCAGCACAGATCTTCAGAGGCATGCATCTTTCCCGGTATGGACAATACACTCGGGATTGGTATTTCCCAAGGTCCAAATGCTGTTTGCAGCTCCAGATTAGACCATCATAGGGCCCCCAGCGGTGGTGCTTCTGAAGATGCATAGTCCCACCAGGACTTCCGCAAGCAGGCAGCCACCAACTTGAACCGCCAAGTGGAGGAACTTGAGGAGCCAGAGGAAACCCTCTTTGGGGTATTGAAACAGTCAGCCCTGTTCAGAGCAGCCTTACTTCTTCATGAAGTGGCAGTCACCTTCCTCCATTTCCCCTATCTCTAAAAGGGCAGAAAAGAAGTACTTCATCCCAGTGAAGGGGCATGAATACCTTTATTTCCACCCAGGCCCCAACTCCCTTTTGGTGGAAGGTGTGAACCACCGGGAGAGGAAAGGCCACCGTAGGGTGACCCTGAAGAATAAGGACTGGAAGAGACTGGATTTATTTGAGAGAAAGTTTTATTCATCTTCCAGCTTACAGCTTCAAGTGCCAAATTACCAGGCTCTCATAGCCTGCTATGATATAAATACTTGGCAAACTATCACCAAATTTAAGTCCTCCCTCTGAGGACTTGAAGGAGTTTCAGGCCTTGAGGGAGGAGATGGCAACAGCTGCTTGAGCAGAGCTCCAGGCTGCCTGTGATGCAGCAGCTTGCTCCATGGCATTGGCCATATCTGTGTGGAGGGCGTCGTGGCTTTTCCTCTCCAGCCTCTCTCCCAAGACACAGCAATCTCTGCAGCATCTCTCCTCTGATGGGTCTGTTCGCAGAGCAGATGGACACTGAGTTCCATGGATTAAAGGACTCCCACATCGCCTTCTGCACGCCCAGCCTGTATATCCCAGGACTGGTGTAAGAAATTCAGGCTTCAAACCCCATCTGCTCAGCCTTCCCAACCTCGCCAGGAATCAGTGCAGAGCAAATATGAGGGGTTTAGGAAGAGGTCATCCAAGTCTCGCTCTTCCACGTAGCCCCGTTCCTCCCTTTCCAAAGGCTGCCTCCAAACGCACATTCTGAGGGTATGAGTAAGGACAAGGGTTTTATTCCTGTAACTTTCTAATCCCCAAGGCCAAGGGGGGGAGGGGAGTGTCACTGACCTATTCTGGACCTGTGCGGGATAGGGATGTCAGTGTGTAATTGAATACTCATGTAACCGCATTAAATTTTATCGGCTCTTTGATAGTCCCCAGAGGTGGGCTGGCAGCCAGTGCGCTCCTGGCTCCCCCCCCCCCCTTGGGGAGCCCCCTGCCACCCTACGCTGCTGCCTCTGATACAGAGGCAACAGTATAGGGCAGCGGCAGCCTCTGTCTGGTGGTCCGAGCTTCCCATAGATAGAGGCTGCTCCAGCATGCCACGGAGAGGCCTTTGTCTGTGGCAAGCCACAGAACAGCCTCTATCCATGGGGAGCTTGGCCCCCATGAAGACAGGTGCTGCTTCACAGCAGCCTCCTGTGCTCCCTCGTGCTGCAGCATGGGAGGGGGCAGGTGGCACTGCAGAGGAGGTAGCAAGGCGGGGAGCTGGCATGCATGGAGAGCGGCACAAAAGCCATCTCCCTGCGCATATTGGCTCCCACCTGCCCTCCTCACCCTCCGTGTTGCTGCCTCTCTATCAGAGACAGCAGCGTGGGGGTCAGGGGCACCAGCTTCCTGCCGCCCCCCCCCTTGCTGCCTGATACAGCAAGGGGGAAGGATGTGTGTAGTCGACAGAATTAACTGGTAAGCCCATCTTATCGATTAATCATGTAGTCATCTACACTTTGACACCCCTAGTGCGGGCTGAACCGATACCTAGTGAGACTCAAGTTCCATATGGTAACCCTGACCTCTATCATTCCCTCCCTTGTTCTGGGAGATTGGTACAGCACTCTCAATTTCAAGGTTACTTACTTCCACATTGCTGTTTCCAAGGACCACAGATGTTTCCTGTGCTTTGTGGTGGAAGCAAACCACTACCAGTTTGCAGTCCTCCCATTTGGCCTTGCCTTGCCCCTTGGGTTTTTACCAAATGTATGTCAGTGGTGGCTGCCCACCTCAGGTGACAGGGTGAAGATCTAACCTTACCTGGATAATTAGCTCATCAAGGGTAACTCCTGCGTCAGGGTACACATGCATGTGGATCTTCTGCTCTGTGTGTGCCATTGCCTCAGCTTGTTGATAAATGCAGAAAAGTCACAATTAGTGCCAGTTCAACGCATAGAGTTTATAGGAGTGGAGCTAGATTCTCTGGCAAGGGCCTTCCTCCCCACCCCCTGGACATGTTTCGTGCTCTCACAGACCTCATGATTCTCTTGCGTGCCTCGCCCCAACCGCTACTACCATTTTGTGTCTTTAGCTACTCAGGCACATGGCAGCATCCATGTATGTGGTCAGACCCTGTATGCATCCCCTCCAGCAATGGTTAATGTTATACCCCCTCTGAACACCCCCTAGACAGAGTGGTGATGGTCCCAGTCCTCCATGCTCTTGCCATGTGGATTGACCCTGGCAGTCTTCTGGGAAGACTACTGTTCCAAACTCCTCCCCCCTCCCTCAGACTGGTATCGGGCACATTGGACTTCAGATGGGGCACCCTCCTCAGTGATCTCCAGACCCAGGATGCTTGAACCACAGAGGAAGCACCTCTCCACATCTGTGAGTTGTTTGCAGAACATGCAAGATCTTCCTCCCTCACCTGGCAGGCATGATGGTCCGAGTCTTCACAGACAAAATGACCATGATGTTCTGTATCAGCTGCCAAGGTGAGGCACTGGTCGGGCACGCTCTGTGAAGAGATGGTCTATCTCTGGGATTTCTGCATCTCAGCATGGTATTCATCTGTAGGCCCACCAGCTCCTGGGCACAGGAAACCTCCTGGCCAATCAGCTGAGCAGGGAGTTCTCCTCTCATCAAAAGTGGGTTGCCCCTCTGCAAGTCACTGCCATGGTCTTCCAGAAGTGGGGTACTCCCCAAGTGGACCTCTTTGCCACAGTGCACAACATGAAGTGTCACAGCTTCTGCTCCAGATAAGCGTATGAGGGGTCCCTGGGGGGGTGTCTTACTGTTCCAGTGGTGCCCTGTTCTACATATTTCCTCTAACCCCACTTGTCCCCAAAGTCCTAGGCAAGGTCAAGCAGGACAAAACCAAGATCATTCTTGTTGGGCCTGTGTGGCCCTGCCAGCATTGATAAGCCACTTCGCTGAACCGTGTGGTCTGCCCCCGGTGGTCCCTGAAACTCCATCTGTACCTGCTTTCTCAAGATCATAGCCGCCGCCTTCGCCCTTGCAGCGTGGCTGCTACATGGCTGACAGTGGAGGAGCACTCCTGTTTGGATACAGTTCTGCTGGGAAGCTGGAAGCCGTCAACCAAGCAGACTTAAATAGCCAAGTTGACCCGTTTTTTCAGTGTGGGTCCACTAATGCAGACTTGCTCCTACTGCAGCTCCTGTCTAGACCATCCTTGATTATCTTCTCCGCTTGGAGGAAGGCTTGGCACTGTCATCTGAGTGCATTTGGCAGCAATGTCAGCTTTTCACCTGCCAATCCAGGGCCAGTCTGTGTTTTCCTGCGATATGATGGTGAGATTTCTCTTGGGTCTTGAGCAGCTCTTCACATGTACGCCTCCACTCCCCCTCACCCGCTTTTTCCTCAGTGGGTCCTTAGTCTGGTCATTCTTCAGGGGTGCCCTTTGAACTGAGGGCCACATGTTTCCCTCTGCACCAGTCCTGAAGGTGGCCTTCCTTGTGGCTGTTATATCATCTAAGAGGGTCTCCAAGTTGCGAGCCTTGACTTCAGAGTCTTCATACACAAACTTCTATAAAGACAAGGTGCAGCTGCAACCGCACCCTGCTCTCCCACCTAAGGTGGTCTCTTGCTTTCCATGTGGGTCCAGGATATTTTCCTCCCAGTCTTCTCCCCAAAACCTTGTGTGACTGCTGAGGAGCAGTGGCTGCATGTCCTGGATGTTTGCAGGGCCCTCACGTACTATGTTGACAGAATAAAGCCATCTGCAGATCTGTAGAGCTCTTTGTCACCTGTGCTGATCAGATGAAGGGGCTCCCGGCATCCACTCAGCAAATTTCTAATAGGCATATCCAAATGCAAGTGGTTATCCAATCAGCTGGTGGGTGCTCAGCTGTGCCTGCTAGCCAGGGCTTATTTAGCCAGAGCACAAGCCTTCTCTGTAGCCTTCCTCACCAATGTTCCTGTCTTGGACATTTGTAAGGCTGCAGCTTGGTCTTCAGTGCATACCTTTGCCACACACTATGCCCTGCTGCAACAAGCCTGAGATGATGCTGCCTTCAGAAGAGCTGTGTTGCAGTCAGCATGTCAGTGAACTCCCACCTCTGGGCATACTGCTTGCAGTCATCTACTTTGAATGGACATGAGCAATAACTCAAAGAAAAGACAGTTACCGGTTTTGGTAACGTGTTCTTCGAGATGTGTTTGTTGCTCATGTCCGTTCACCTTCCTGCCCTCCTTCCCCACTGTTGGAGCTGTCCAGCAAGAAGGAACTGAGTGTGGAGGGGGGCCAGAGGCGCCCTATATTGCATGGCAAGTGCATTCACCACTCTAGGGAACACATGAGCTGACTTCCCTATGGGTTACTGCTAAGGGAAAATCTTCTGGCACCGGTGCATGCGGTGAGCACGCATACACATGTTGAAGAATACCAGTTATGGAAACAGGTAACTGTCTTTTTATTTTGCTTTTAGGTAAAATGATCCATTCTATGGTTGCTCACTTGGATGCTGTCACAAGTCTAGCAGTAGATCCCAATGGAATTTATTTGATGTCTGGAAGTAAGTTTTAACTTTCTGTATTGTCTACCAATTTTGCTTAAATAAATTTTAAAGACTATGAGAATCTAACTTTTTTTTATCTTTCTTTTTAACATAGGCCATGACTGTTCTATTAGATTATGGAATTTAGACAGCAAGACTTGTGTGCAAGAAATAACGGCCCATAGGAAAAAGTTGGATGAGTCAATTTATGATGTAGCTTTTCATCCATCGAAAGCATATATTGCCAGTGCAGGAGCTGATGCCCTTGCCAAAGTATTTGTGTGACGCAACAAAACAAACCTGCACAATAATAGCAGGTCTGCTTGGACAAAAAAAAAAGAGGGTATGCTTCACTGCCATCAATGAAACGGCTACTAATAAGACACTACATTTGATCTGCCTGGGCAAAGGCTGTATGTGGGGCAGGTATAAGTTGGTGAAAAGTCAACGCATCTTGAATAATGTCAGGCTTATTAATTTAACTGTAATTACTGTATTTTTTTGAGAAAAGAAAACCAGTATTTGTAGCCTGGACTGAACATGAACTGAGCATATGTCTGTTCTTTAGGTGTCTTTAAGCAAACATGGAGTCTGATCTTACAAAAGACTTTTATTTTGGACTCTGTGTGCTGCCTTAGGGTTAGGAATGTGGTGCTCTTGTGGAGGGGAAGTGAGCTCCAAGAGTAGCTTTCTTTTCATCTCTTAGTGATCTTCTGTTTATCAGTTGAATGCCACAGATCCCCTTTTAAACTTTTATTTTGCTTTAAAGAAAAGGAAATTTAACTTAAAATATTTTAGCATTAGTTGCACAAAATGTTTGGATAAAATTCTAGTTTTTATAAGTCTTTTTATATATTTAGCCTGTCACAACAGTGCTCAAGATTGTATTGATGATGTTTTTTCTGCATTAAAGAACCCTAAAACACAGAGATCTCACTGACCCGCTGCCGTGTAACCACACTCTTCCCTTCTTTTGCCTAATACAGCTCTGCTAAGTCCTTTCATTAAGGATGCTAATTCATCATCATCATCATCATCATCATCATCATCGCATAACTGTCTTCATAAATAAAGGACTATAAAGACGTATGTTTAAATGAAACACAGAGGGGTTGTTAATACCCTCCCAGTGAACTCTTAAAAAATTAATCTTGGCATCCTATCACTATGTGATATTTTGTACATCTTACTGTATTTACAAGTTTATTTATCAAGAATTACCCATCTTGCTAATGGCCTATTGTTATTTATTTCACTTTTTGTTGGTCTTTATATCCTTTTATGTAGTGTGTTAAAGGGCCCTGTATATCTATTATGGCACTCTTTGAACAGTCTAAAATAGACTAAAAATGGGATATTCATGGTTTTTAAAGTTACAAACCAAGAATTTTTTTTCTGGTTAAGTATCTGGAGTGAAGTTGATTCCAGAAAAATAATCTTGTTTCAGAACTTTTGGAGTGAAAAATGTTTATTTGCGTTTCAAATAGAATACAAAAGTAGTTGAATCAAGATTCATAAATCTGCTGTGTTTGAACTAGTTATTCCCTGCTTATAATTTTTTCAGATGTGCTTCAGTTTATGGTGTAACTAAAGATTTTGTTTGTGTAATGCATGATTAAGACAATAAAGTATTTTTTCTAGTCTTCCACAAAACTTTTCTGATCAGTTTGCGGGTTTTGATGAGTTTTGTAAGGTTTCTGTTTTACAAACTACGAATCAGCAAATTTTTAAGATTGTACCACTTAGCAAAAGTACAACAGTTGAAAAATAATGTGTATATAAAATGCATATAATAAATATTAAATGGTGTACCTGTATGTCACTGTTGGCTACATTATTTTGTGTCGCATATTTTAAAGGTGACATTTTATTCTGCAATTTACTAAATTAGGAAACAAAGGTCCAAATTTTAGTAAAATTACCTCTTGTTATGCTGTTTAAATTAACTGCATTGTTTTTGAAAACCTGGTAATAATTGTTGGGATATAAACACATTTTTAGTTAGCAATAATAACACCTCATATAAGAACATAATTCCAAAGAGTAAAACTCATACTGCATTTTTAATAGTTTTTCTGTCAGACTAACTTGAAAAGGACTGTCATACATTTTTAGAGCATTTTTTTAAATTGTAATCACCATGATCTTCAGTTATTTCAAGGAATGAAGTGAAGGGGTTGGGATTGAATAGATACCTATCTTTTATTCCCAGCTCTACTAACTGATTCATGATGACGAAGCTAAATGTTTGTGACCTAGTTTCACTATCTCTGTTCACCTTGATTAAGTTCTTTGGATCCTCCAGTGAAGGAGGATGCACTACAGGGGCAAAGTTTACTTCTGTTAATAGCAGACTAAAGTTGACATGGAACCACTTTCCATGATGACTCAGTTTGCTGAAAACGTGTTAGCTGAATGGAAATTAAGTATGAATACTGCATTGTGGTTTTAAACTTTTTTGTAATATTTGTGCATTGCCCAGATATAAATATGCTTTGGGGCTTTGGAAAATGTTCTTATAAGTAGTGACATCCATAGTTCTGTGTGATCCATTCTATTTAGCAGTGAGAAGGTAAATCTCTCCATCTCAAGACAAGCAAATTGGGTCAAAAAACAAAAGAAAACTGTTGTGTCATGGAAGACACCAAACAGTAATCATTCTGAAATTGATTTTGTTTTTAGGAGCAATATGGTGCAGTAAGTTACATTGTGTAGAAATTGGAGAATTTTGCCTGTTACCTTCAAGGCGAGGCTTTCAGTAACTGCTTGTTAGGACACTAAGCCTTTTTAAAAAAATTAGCTAATTTGCAACTTTTTTTGATTGTTTCAGTCTAAAGTGTTAACTAATCAACAGATGAGTGTGATTTGAATTTTATTGGAAGTAATTTCATGATCGCCTTTTCTGAAGCTGAGCATTGTTTCTAGCAGCTTTTCCAAACTGCTGCATTTAAATGCTTAAATGAAATGTGATTGTTTGTTAAACATTGACATGCATAAACATTTACCTCATTTTCTTTAATTGTATTAAAATTGAAATGGTTAAAAAAACCCTTTGTTTTAAGCTGAACTTTATTATGGTGGTTTTAGTGTCTTAATGTTATGTTGGACCAAATGATGTGTCTTGACTCCATTTACTGAACACTGACCTTACCTCTAGTATAGATTTTATATTATTTGTTTGCAGTACCTAACATTAAATATTCTATCAGTTTATTTAAATTACAGAACAGTTTGTGGAACAAGTTGACACTGTGCTGCAGTAGAAACTAATTAAAAACAAAATCTAAAATAAAATGGATTTCTGGTTTAAAATGGGTGTACCATAAAGATTGACATGCTGGTACAGTATTTCTGCAATCCATTCCTGTTTCAAGAATACATCTATTTCCATTCTCTCAGCATGGTATGTGTTGCAGGATCACTATCCATCTTGCTACTCATTATAGGAACTATTATGAGCAGATGAATGATCCAACTAGTCCAGTATTATGTCTGAGGTGCCAATATCAAATGCTTTGAAATACATTTAAAATAAAAAGTCAAGCACTACGTCACCTTCATTTGTGAAATTGTAGGGGAAAGCGGGGAAATTTCTTCCTTGTTTTAGCTAGTAATCATCATATGTTCTGATGCATGGGGATTGACTGCCCATGTCATTATCTTTATTGCTGTTATCTTTTTCAATATTTTTTTCAGTAATTCTTTGTGACACATGCAATTCCATATGCTGATGATACTCCTTTATTCACTGTAGATTTATTGACTTCAAAATTAATAGTGCAGTCTTGGCCTACCCATTTTTTGGGTACTTCTCTATCAGCACTTACTTTCTAAACTGAAGTCCATAAAGACCTACCTGGTCATATAATTTTGGCTGCCTTCCTTATTTCCAACTGCTGTATTACATAGAAGGCAGCTAAAAATAAATATCTTGTATGTACACAACTGATGTAATTTAAGGTAAAAAAAACCAAAAACAAATGGTCTGGTAGCACTTTATAGACCAACAAAACATGTAGATGGTATCATGAGCTTTCGTGGGCACAGCCCACTGCTTCAGATGACCGGAGTTATGCGTTTGGGATGTGTACACCCGGAATAAATAGGAGAGAGGAAGGGGAGGGGGGAGGGGAAAAAAAGGAGAAGGGTGGGACACAGAGCATCAGTAAGTATCTGAAGATTGGATTTGCAATTAGGAAAGGAAATGGTCCACTTGATAGTGAATTGGATATTAAATGGTTCATTAGACGATCTTTCTCTAGTCATGTGATAAACACCGTGAAAATACAAACTTTATATTGCTTACACATAAATATTCAGTTTCTTACTCTCATTGAAGATCTCTAGCTATCCTATCAGGATAGCATATACGACAGCAGAAATATAGTCAGGGTAGAGTGGAGGCAAGATGAGGATGAATGGAGGTACATTTTCCATATTCTGTGTCCTCTACTGTTGACGCACAGTGCAGTCCCTTGAGCTGAAACTAACTTTCTGTTCCTGAGAAGTTACCACTAATTCAGAACAAACTGATGATAATGTGTATGAACAGAACAGTTAGATTATTTTTTAAACATACATCACCTTGGTATTTGTTTAATTTAGCCCAGTGTGGCCCAAAATAGGCATTTGGCCCAGGCTAATGATTGTCATCAGCAAATATTCATTATTGCTGGTTTTTAAATAAGCAACACCTCTTACCTTTTCATCTTATGTTTCAATTATTTCTGTTGATAACTTGAGGTGGTTAGAGCATTGGATAACTATAACAAGTTTGGCTAATATAAAAAGTTATGTAATAGATTTACTTGGGAATTTTCAGGAAATTAATTTGGCATTCATAGTAGGTGTGGAATGAATGTATGGTAGTCTGGTACATAAAGAAATTGAAACTCTGGTTTAAAAGCGAAATGGCAATGATACAGAAAATTGATTTTTTGAATAGCTATAGAACACTTCCTGAAATTAACTGTTGCCACATGCTGAAGATCATTGTTCTTACAGGGTCAAGGCTCCTTCATATGAACTCACTTTGCTGACTAAGAACATGCCTTTTTAAAGTAAATCAGAAGGACTGTGTGATTAAAATAGCCTGTTTCCATACTGGCATACTTCGATGGCAAACTGAGTTAGTCATCAGAAAGATAATGAACAAAGCCAGCTGATGCTACCTTGACATCGAGCTGTTAGTCACTGATTTGATGAAAAAATGGACTAAATTGGAAACCAGCCTCAGTGTTGTCTTCATAAAACAATGTGTGTGTTTCTATTATGAAAATTTATAAGATTTCCCCCCCCCCCTCATTAGTAGATGAAATATTTCACTTGGTTGTGGATGGGTTTTTATCTTTAAATAATAAGTGTTTGACTTGGATAAACTGATAACATTTTGTAAATTGAAGGGAAATAGTATCTATTCTATGCTACATGGGTGGAAAATACTACACCAGTTGCCCAATATAAAACAATTAGGAGATTTACGTGGCATTGCCCAGGTCTCTTAACTCAATATTTTTAAATAAATGGAAAAATATTTTTAAATAAATGGAAAATGTACATGCTTTATTTAAATGATTGTAGTTTTCAAAAATAGAGTGTCATTTTTATTAAGTTAATTTTTATTTTGTATTTCTTAAAAAGGGATTAGGAATTCTATCAAATGTATATTTGTCTTCATCCCTGTCAACTCTTGCTATGTTTTAACAAAAAGGGCTATCGTCAGTTCAATTTCCAATAACATTCTTCTAGTTTTCAAACCTTAAGCCTTGATTTAGCTGTGCCAAAACAGAGCACTACTTCAGATTTCTCCATTTTATCTCTTTTCTGTAAGGTTTATTGAGAAGCAATCCTATTCCAGGTATATCCTATCTCTCTTGCTCATCTTAATTTATTTTCTTTCAACATTCACTCACTTATGTTGATTTTTAGGACTGTACTTGATTTGGTGATTCTGTCTTTGGTTTTATGAGAAGCAATTCCATTCCAGGCACATCCCATTTTCCTGGCACAGCCAAACCCTTACCTTGCTTTAAATTATGATAATAGGAAGCTGTATTCCAAAGTTGGGGGTCCTAGCTCAACTGTTTAGGAGGC
The DNA here is from genome assembly GCA_032595735.1 of Pelochelys cantorii. Taxonomy (NCBI): domain Eukaryota; kingdom Metazoa; phylum Chordata; order Testudines; family Trionychidae; genus Pelochelys; species Pelochelys cantorii. The sequence continues at coordinate 81,250,655 of CM064329.1, read as the reverse complement.
GTTCTTGATCAACAACAAACTCTAAAACAGATAGTAGAAGACAAGGAGAAAATAATAGCTCTGTCTCCCTTTTCTCTTACTGTAATGGGCTCTCTTACAGTGGGGTCTTTCTTAAGCCTATATCTGAGGAATAGTACTTATTGATCTAAAGCCTCTTTTGTCCCTTGTTTGTGAGGCAGTCTTCTGATCGTTCAAGGGCTTCCTCTGGGTGTCATCGGTTGGTTCTCAGGCCAGATTACTATTGTTTTCTGCTTCCAGGGTATCAAAGGCTCACTGGAAAGCTGTTCCCAGCAATCTTCCAATTCAAAACTATGCCATTTTCTCAATGGTGGGTACCAGAACCCAGGCCCTCCCCTTACCTCCAGATTCCAGCTCAGGTCTGCATTACCTGTTTCCCCTTCCCTTTTCTTACTCTATATCAGGCTTCCACTCCATTACCCTTCTGGGTAAACCCCTCGGAGCCAGGATCACAGGGCTTCTACTCTTCTCATGTTTCTTCATGTCCGTCTTCAATCCTAGAGGGTGACTGCAGGCTTGTACATTGCAGCCTCTTTCAGTCCACACTTTTTTGGCCTTATCAGTGTCACTTGCTTCTTGCCTAGCTGTGCTCCATCCTCAATCTGTCCTTGACTGTCCAGGCCTAGCTTTTCTTCAAGTGTGACCTATCAGGTTACTTAAGCCATTCTGAGCCACATTAACCTTCTCGTGCTTCATGGAGGCTGATCACCAGCTTACTCCCTGTAAGCTGAGCACTTGGCCAGCCACTCAGGAGTAAGTCAAATGCTACCCAGCTGATTAGCAGAGTTTGCACATCTGGCAGCATGTGTTTCTACTGGTGGTGCACATCCCTACCTGCCTTTGTGCACATAACACAATTTATTCTGCACATGAATAGAAAAATTAGAGGGAACATTGATGATAACCTCACCACATTTTCTCAGTTTGATTACAATGCCATTCTGCATGGCAGTAAACAAGCAGTAGAGGCATGAATTGCTTTGTGCTTCCACACAATTCTTAGATAACATTCCTTAACAGAACACACATCTATCTTCTGACAGCTTCCAAAGAAAGGTTGGAACAATTTAACTACTAGTAACATTCCGCAATAAAAACTTTGACATGAAGACAAAGTATTCTGGGAAATACAGTTGAAAGTTATACAACTTAGTATAAATACAAAATTATCTAGAAATTATATTAGCTAACAATAAAGTCACTTCTGATCTTTATAACTAACCGTCTGGCTTGCTTTCTTTTTCTTTGTTTTGGCTACTTCAATTCTTCTGACCCTTTTAACTTAGAAGTAACATGTGTAATAGATTAAAGCATTTAAAATAGTTTTTCAGTATCACATAATTAGTATTATAATGTATTCAGTCCTGTCTGACTTTCTTGTTTTGTTTCTCAGAACATAACTGCTAGCATAACTCACTGTTTTAGTTTCAGCAAGGGCTGCTTGGACTTGGCTACTTTGGATCCTGCTTGCATCAGTACAAATACTCCCTTACCCCCATCTGTTCCTTGTGAAATTCTGTATAAACGAGTGTCTCTAGAAGTCTAAAGTACTTCAAATAAATCTCAGATTTATCTGGTACCTATAACTTTTTCTACAATATATGACTGCATCTGCTGTAAAGGTATTAACTCTTTCTTTTCTTGAGCTGTTACTAGTTATTCTCAAGCAAATCAATTGTCTGTCAGACATAAAACCACTGCTGAGATTGTCATAGTCAAATTTCATTCCGTGTATTTGCGTGATGTGTCTGTTTGAGGTAACTCAAGTCTTTTTTGTTGGAAATGAAGTCTGAGTTCATGTGCTTAGCATCTGTGTTGCCCATGCCTGTCCTACTATTGAGAGATTTCTAAGATCTCTCAGGTCTGCATGTATACCCTTGTCACATTTAGCTTTCCCGTCTGATCACTTCCCTTGGCTATTGTATTACTCTGTTGTTTTGTGGGGGAAGGGAGGTTGCAAGACATTGCCTGCCTGTTTAAAATTCTTCACTTGTGAATGTGGCTAGTTGTCAGATATGGAACACTGGATTCCATTAAAGCTGTACGCTTGAGCGGCTGCTCAAGAGAGATTGCTTATCAGCTAGGTGGCATTTGAGATCACCCACAGCTAGATTTTTTTTGTTTCCACTAGTGGTGTACATTCACGCATGCCTCAACGCACGTAACACGTATTCCGCACCTGGATGAGAAAAAAAAAATCCGTAAATGGATGGAAAAGATTAGAGGAAACATTAATGGGACCCCTTGTATCCATTCTAAGCAAATTTGTGAGTTGCTAGTATAACTACCATTCTGTTGCTAGTTGGTTTAAATCTCCATAAGCTTACAGAAGTAACTGATTTTCATTGTCAAATTTAGTTCTTATCTACCTTTTGCCACAGTCTTTATTGAATTTCTCAAGCCTGTGTGGTCTTTTCAGTTGTGTGCTTTGGAAGAAAGTGCACATCATTGAGGTTTTCAGCCCACTGCAGAACAAAATACCTTACCCTTGACTTACACTTTTAAGTATTCAGTTTACAGATACCTATTAGAGGCTAGATCTGACCTCACTGCGGGCTGGGTATAGCCCTTAGTGTGCATTCTCTAAAAATACTAACTGGGCAGGATTCTCATGCCTGAGTCTCAGTTGCCTGTGAAGTTGGCAGAGCTCCTCTAGTTTTCATGATTTGTTCAAGGGTTTGAATCCTTCTCTTTAATCTTTTTTCAGATTTGGGGATTTCCAGAAGTGGACCTCTTTGCCATACCTAAGAACAAAAAATGCCATCTAGTATTTTCAGTGTCTGTGTCTAGGGTGCAGATCCCTGCGGGGGGTGCCTCTCTCTTCATTTAGATGAAGGGGTTTTTTAAATGTTTCCCTTGTGTCCCTGAATCTGAGTTGTGGACAAAATCAGATAGAACAAGGTCTAATTGTCCTGATATGGTTGAGACAGACACTGTTTATCTATTTCACCTAGCTCTTTGTCTGCAGATAAATCTTCCAGTCATTCCTCAGTTCCTGTCCCAGAATGTCAGTAGAGAGCCACATTCCAATCTGAGCATTCTTGGCCTCAAGCCATGGCTCCTCAGAGGTTCATGGGGGTTAGTCTGTCTGTTCTGCAGAGGTATAGCAGATATTAAATACTGTAGTAGGGAACATTTTACCAGAAAATCTTCAAGAAGTGGAGAAGATTGTCACTGGTGTGACTCCAAAATACTGCCCCTGAAACTGTCTCACTTCTGCTGGCTCTGGAATGCAGTCTCCAGTTGAAGAAAACAGGTCTATTGTTTTCTATTTTCAAGGTTTGTTTGGCTGCATTAGTAGCTTTTCATGCCATCATTGAGGGTTTCTCATTGTTTGCCCATCTTATAACTGGAAGATCATGAATGATGTGGATAATCTCTTCCCACCCACAAAAGTACCCATCCTATCTTGGGACCTTGATTTGGTTCTTAAAAATCTCTTCTGTTGAACTGATAGTAACCAGCCCCTTAGTAAATCTGTCCATGAAAACAGCCTTCTTAGTGACTGTGACTGAAAGACTAGCCAACCTGTGTATGACCCATAACAACAAGAGTCATTACAATTGTAATCAAGACAATCCACTTTATGTATTTCACGGAAATGTTAATTAGGCTAACAATCCCCAATTAACTTTATTTTAATAAGGATCAAAGAAAAGTCTGATTTACCTATGTCCTGTTAGAAGAAACCAAATTAGCTTGTAGATTCTAATTCTTATAATGCTATATTACTATAATCAATTGTCTATAGATCAAGAAAGCTATTCACATTTAAATGAAGCTTGGGAAATAATAATGTTGTCCTCATATCTCACCGAAACTTGTAATTCCACAGTGTGAAACATCTATAAACTCTCTTGGTAGTTTAAAGAACATTACCTTTGAATGGCCTATTGCAGGGTGTGTGCGCGAAAGGTGCAAACGCACCCTCCACCCTCCATGGTCATTCATGGTCTGCCACGGGGCCGATTCTGGACGGTCTGGGAAGGACAAAGGTGGCACACTGCCAGCTTCCCTCCCCTGTGCTCTGGCCAGCTGGGGGAAGCCTGGGATTGACTCCCCCCGCCTTCCTCTCCCAGGAAAGGGGGGACAGGGCTGGGTCTTGGGGACAAAGCTGGAGGGAGAACATGAGCATTTTTGCCCCCATGTTGTCTTGTTTTGACTTGTTCAGTGTAAGCATAGACAACACGGCTGGGGCCATGTTTTTTATCTTTTAAGATGTTGACAATGAAATATTTCATTGTTTTAAAGATGCAAACTTGACCTGGTTTTGTGTTCAAAGGCTGTGTCTATGAAAAGCTCTGTGGTTGTCCATTCAACAATAAAGAAAAAAAATGTGCGCCAGAGAACTTATGAATTCACAAACTGCTGAGTGTGTTTGTATTTAATTGCTTACATTTAACATCCTATTTAGCATGAAATGTTATAATTTTGGTATTAGACTCAACAATCATGGGCAGATGTATAACTAATATTGTTTCACTTTGGGACTTTTTATTAAAAAATAAAAGATACTGATATGTGCATTCTTTGATTGCTTTATTGATGTATTCAAAATGTATTACAGGGCGTTCAAAATAGAATGGTTTTTGCATTACACAGTTTTAAAATAACTAGCTGCAATCCCAGTATGAAAGTTTATTTGCAGTTGTGTATTTTCATGTCAATAGAGCTAAATGCATAAAATGTTTATAGTCTGCATAGTCTTGATATTTTACTCTGAGTACTGCGGTGATTCATACAGGAGTACCTGAATACCGTATATCTCTAATCATATACAAATTTAAGGATAACAATTAATAGAAAAATACAAGGCATCTTCGCCATTCATGTTTAGTGTAATATATTGCCAGTCATAAGTTATTTAAAATATACACTACAAAAAAGCTTGATAAATATGATCCCTTCCTATTTGTAACTGCTTCTCATTTTGTTCCCTTAATTGTAAAATGATAACAATGAAAGAACCCCCATATTGAGAGTTGAACAAGAAAGTGTTTGGTAACAAGCTTACCTCCGATAAACCAGGTTATCAAAAAACATTTGGGTCAAAATGTATTTTCCACTTCAGATGCTTGATAGATGCCTTACAGTGAAGTGTTAAATAATTTTAACCACATACATGTGTGCAATGTAATGGACACAATGTAATGGAAGAGAAATTTTTCAAAAACTGTTTTTCATATTTTAAAAATAATATGAAGGTTTAAATCTGTTTTAAGTGGCTTCATAAATAATTACTCTAAAAGTAATCACCTGCTGTCTCCTGTACCTATCTTTCTTCCTACTTAACTCCCCTCTACCTGGCTGAGTAACTTACTATAGACAAGATGGTCTGAACTCATTTTGGATGCCAATCTGCGTGTCCTCAATTCCAGCTGAAGGCTCTAATCTAGTCTCTATGGCCCTGCCTGGAACTTGGTCCAATCACTTATACTTGTAAAAACACAAGGTAAAACACTACTAAATAAGTAGTAGCATTTTACTCTCACATGTAAATGATTACTCAGTGTGCACGGCAGGGGATGAATTTACTGGGAATTTTGCCATTGTCTTTAGTAGGAGTCGGAAGACAATTTAGCCAAAGCACCAAGCCCCATGTTGTCAGAACTATTTAGGCAGCTATCGCCCATTGAAATTAATGAGAGTTAGGTGTCTTTATAACTTCTAGGCCTAAATACTTTATAGAATTGCTCCTTGGGCTTTGGTATTCTTTTGAAACCAGATTTACCAGCCAAATTAGAATGTCATTCGCTGTAGAAGGCTCTCATTCAATAGAACAAGACTGTTTTGCTTTAAACGGATACACGTTCTTTTACAATCCACCCCTTTTAATAGTAGCTGAAGTAGATGTTGCACAAATGGAACACTGACTAAACTTCTGTGAAAACTACATATTCCCCATCTAATCCTCTCATCACAATAGTGAGAGCACCTTCTGGAAGAAATGAAGAAACTTAAAAGATATATATTGTGTACAAGGCATCAGATACCTAAAACTATATTAATTTTCATTTGTGAGGAGACAGTCAACAAATGCCAGCCCATAAATGTTATCTTGTATTTTCTTTATATACATACAGCTGATACCTGGTACCTTAAGTGTAATGATGTATGCTTAACTTTAAATTTAAAGTTGGGGGTGTTAATATACATTTAAAAGAATAACTTTCTGCAAAATCCTGTAGTCCCTAATCAAGCAAAATTTGCAGTGATGTCAGTGGAAGCTTTTATCTGAGTTTAGAAAGCAGAGTATAACTCCTTGTATCTTATCCCAAGACTTGGACTGTATATTAAAAGAATGGGATATTTGCACAGTACAAAGACCTTCCCAGCTGTCCTGATTTCATTTCACCAAAGTGGCATCCAACAGCCTTTCCTTTACTGTTTAGAGTCCAAAAAATCTCGACAAATGCCTCTGATAACGTCGGGCACAATCTGCTCCAATCCTGTGAACTCTCTTGTGAAGAAATTGTGTGACTCTTTCGGTTCAGAGGCCATGTCTTTGAGATCATCCAGTGGTGCCCAAGCAACACCAATAGAGAAGACTGTAATACCTATAGTGTTACAATAAAAAGAGATAACATGTAAACCAAGATGCTTGTAGATACAAGAAAAACAGTGCTCCAGATTTACATTTGTTGAATTAATTTGGACCAAAACAAAGGGTCATTATATGCAGCCAGTCAAAAACAATGGGGGTGTGTGTGTCTAGATTACAGGGTTTTTTTCGAAAAAAGTGGCCTTTTTTCGAAAAAAACTCCCCTGCGTCTAGACTGCTGCTGCATTCTTTCAAAAGTAAATCGAAAGAATGCAGCTGTTTTTTTGACCATGGAAAACCTCGTTTTACAAGGAAGAACGCCTTTTTTCAAAAGTACCCTTTCAAAGAAAGGCGCTGTGTAATGCAAACTCTGCTTTTTCAGAAGAGAGCATCCAGACTACCTGGGTGCTCTCTTCCGAAAAAGTGGCTTGCTTTTTCGAAAGTACTGAAGGCTTGCAGTCTAGACATAGCCTGGGGCTTTTACCACGGGACACTGATTGCTAAATATTTGGAACTATAGGAGATCTTTTGCTTTCATTTAAACATGTTTTCAGCAAGAAGCATGGGGCTATTTATAAGGCTAGCATTTCAGATACTTTTATAATGCTATCTTTGAAAGAAGTAGTGACATGATTAACTTTTGGATATAAGGAGTGGAAGTCTGATCAGTTGTGTTTTAGACACCCATGTAATCATTGGACTGTAAGACTGAACTATTATTGTGCTCAGTTCTCTCCAATGACAATAGTTCAGGGAGGCTTTTTGGCAAAACCACTGTAGATGATGATGGCAGGAGTTAAGTTTAATACAATACAGGGAATGCCTCTTGCTTGAGATGACAGCATATTTTTCTTTCAGACTGAATTTCTGATAACCTGCTTTTATTTACATATCTAAAATTGCAAAATTTATACTGTGCATAATGAGACAAGAAAATAGCTTATGTGCAATGCCTAGAAAAATACCTGAGACATTGCGGCTGTAGTTTTGGTGAGTAAAGTGCAAGAAATTTTCCAGCTTGAAAATAGGATATTTGGTTCAGCTGCTTCAGATAATTTTCTTTTAAAGTCACATAACATTATTTATAATAGGTGGGGTTGTTTGGTGTTCAGAGCACAGGAGAGGGAATGGAGAAGTCTAGTTTTCATGTTGTGTGGCCCACCCTAGCTAGCACAGATAGCTTACCAGAGGTTTACCTGGTTGCAAGCAAAGGGGTGGAATATTGATTGTGGGGTGGAAGCAGGAAGCCTGGAAAGGAATTGAGTGTATGACCCAGAGAAGAAGTGTTTTGCTACACAGGGGTTTTTAGGTACAGAACTTGTTGGAGTGGCAGTTGGAAGATTTCTGACTAGAGAAGCTGCCTGCTGCTGTTTCTCCTATGTTCAAGGAAAGAAGCTTTTATGTGCCTATTTTGTAAATAAGCAAGATTGCACCAAGAATATACCCAGCTCAGATCACTGATTTTTTTTTTTTTTCATCCTAACAACAAACTTTGAAGGCCTTGAATTGTGGCTAATGGCGTGGGCCAAAAAAGCAACAACACTTAACTTACTGGGATAAAATGATACCTAATTCATTAATATCTACAAACTACTTTGAGCTCCCCCAGGGAAAGACACTACAGAAGTGTGAAATGTTTCTTTCTTTGGGTTTATTATTTACCTGCTTTATGTGCTGAAGCAGCAGGACCTCTAACATCATCATAAGATTGACCATCAGTCAGAACAACAAGGAAATTTTTGTTGGGTCCATCTTTCACAGGTCCAAACACGTTTCTGGTTGTGAAAGAAATGGCATCACCAGTAGCAGTGCCACCACTCATGTAACGAATGCCCCTCACAGCAGAGAGAACCTTCTCCTTTGTGGCATAGTCAGTGAAGCTGAATTCCATGCGCTGATCATAAGTGAACTGCACAGCTGCAATTTTGGAACCAATATCGGAGATCTCAAAAGCTTTGGCAACATTACTGATGAATTCAAGCATGAGGCGGAAGTTGCTGTCTCCAACACTGCTAGATCCATCTATCAGAAAAGCTATATTGACAGAGTTGTAGCAAGTTTTGCTACACAGCATCTGCTCATGAGAACACAATTTTTGGACAAGAGGTTTTACATATTTGGTGGTACCAAACCAGGTAGGTATATGGTAAGAGAAGAAGCCGTTATTTCGACAGACAGCCTGTCAAAAAAAAATGCATACAGAGATTTCTGTTGAGTGTACTATTAAAGTGTATCTACATACTTTAATTTAAAAGTCTGATAGGAATCTATGGTCTCATTTCCTTCCCCCTCCCTCCACCCCAAATGTTGACCACCTGGAATTCCATTGGAAGTTAATGGGAGCTGTAGATGCTAACAGTCTCTAAGAGTTAGCAGTATTCATAAAAAAGATAAAGGTAAAAAGCTAAAAGTTCTAATTAGACATTTCAAATGTTCAACAAAGAGTTAATGGGATACACATACATAAAGCATGAAGGGTTCTAGATTTTGCTTTCAGAGTATAATGACCTAATTTACTGTGGAGGCTCATGATTTTGAAAATGCAATTTTGTATGTTAATTATAGATTATAATCAGATGTCTGTATGAAATGACAAATCAGGTTAATATCTACTTGTTACTATTTATGCTAGAGAACAAGGATGGACATAAAATTGAGAGAAAAGTATGTCCATAGATATGAGTAGGAAACCTGGCTCTAATAAAATCTTCATTTTTAAATGTCCTTTTCAACATTTTAAGGAAGAGTCTCATGTAATTGAATGGTATGAAACCAATGGGGCTATATAAAAATTACAGCAAAAACCTTTAATAGTGATATATCCTTCCTCCAGAGTGCTTAAATCATCCTCTAGAATTCTATATCAAGAACACTAATTCTGTAAGATAGTTGAAGAACTCTTTTTAAAACTCTTACAGTGTTTTCAAATGGAGGTCCATAGACCCCTGTGGGTTTGCAAGGGAACTCCAAAGGGTCTGCGGGCACCACTGATCAACTCTTCCCCTTCTATCCCAATGCTGTCTATGCCCAAGGCAGAATCCCTACCTGCCCTGGTCCCCTATGGCTGCTGGAAGCAGCCACCAGGTCCCTATACCTCTAGGTGGAGGAGTGGCCAGGGATACTCCATGCATGGCCCCTGCCCAAGTGTTGCTTCCATAGTTCCATTGCCCAGGAAATGTGACCAATGGCAGCTGGAGGTGCAAGGGTGGTATGAGGTGTCCCTTTGGCCGCCCCACCTGAGTGCCAGTGCCTCCACTCTCATTGGCCAGAAAATACAACCAATAGGAGCTGTGGAAGCCATGACTACAGGTACATGAGCAGAATGCACAGCCCCCATAGCTGCCCTGAACATGGATAAGCACCACTGGGACCCTGCTTCCCAACTCCCTGCCCCAGCCTTTAGCCCACTCCTGCACCTTAATCCCCTCATCTTGGGCCCTACCCAACAGGCTGCACCCCCAGTCAGAGCTCTCACTTCCCTACTCCAGAAAAAATGAGTAAGTGATAGAGCAGAGGGAGGAGGGATGGAATGAGAGAGGGTAGGGCCTTGGAACAGGGCAGGACAGAAGGTACCCAAAAGATTTAAATCAGCAATGCAAGGATCCCTGTTTTAAGTTTGAGAACTAGTGCTCTGTTTATATATATGACTTTCATATGGAGTTCAGAATGGAAGAAAAGTAGTCACTTGAAATATATAATACCTATGAGTGATGAATAAATAACAAGCACATTGAAAACATTCTCTCATACCTTATCAACAAAGCCAACGTCTTGAACCATTCCCTGTTCCTCAGTTGTGGGTCTTGCTACAGACACAATGAATACATTAATGCCAAATTCTCTGGCCACTATTCCAGCTTCTTCTATATCATCTGAGGGCCAGCCATCTATAAAAACTACCACGATCTTGGGAATCCCTCTGCGTACTCCATTTTCCAGAGAGAAGAATCTCTGAGCTGTGTGTTTCAAAGCTTTTCCTAGTTTTGAACAGGAAAAGGACAAGCTGATGAAACCATTTTAAAAATTGGATTTTCTATACATGTCAAATAGTACTGAAATCTATTCTTTCTGTAGCAGGCAAAGACCGTTCAAACTGAGGGGAACATTAGAGATTGGCAACACTACCCACCTCTCTACAGAGAAATTTACAAACAGCTGGTGGAATGATTTAGTTGAGCTGTAGGATACGTAATTATAGATATTCAGACAGAACTTTCATAGCTGTTCTGCCAGGATTATTAATTTAAGAGTTTTTAAACATTTTGAATGGTTTCTTTCACACTAACTTGACAGCAGTAGAACACACTAACATGAGTACCGTGAACTTCAAAATCATAACTAAAAACATCCCTATTCTTGCTCCAGGATAATTTCCATTACACTGATTGGCGGTACAGTTGCCAGCTTTGTAATATTTAAAAACCAGACCCTCCAGCAGGTGTGCTGGAACCTCTCCTTCCCTCTGAGGACCTGCCCTGCCCCCCTCCCTTCCCCCAGTCCTCACTGCTAATCTACCTTTTTCTCCCAAGGCCCCACCCTTCCCCCTTTCCTTCTAGTTAACTCCTCTTTCCTCTTCCCTCCATCACTGATTGCTTTTCCCCCTCGCCCTGTGTGGGTCCAGATGGACTCATCTGCAAGCCAAGGCTGGAAGTTGTAATCACCTGATGCAAGTAGGAGGTGGCCCTGGTTGAGTTGGGACTGGCCTTGGGTGATGAGTCAGTGCCTCCCCCACCCACAGTAACCTGACTGGACATCATCAGGTCCCCTTTTTTATTGGATTTTCCTGTAAAAAACCAGATACCTGGCCAGCCTAGTTGGAGGACTTAGAGCGTCCTAAACTGTAGAATTTTCAAAAGGACTTTGGAAGACTAAGAGACAAGTTCCTCTTAGTTGGTACAGTGCAAATTATATGATGGTACTATGGATTGATTTATCCCTATATACATGGGTGGTTGGTGAAGGCATGGCTGGGGGAGGCAAGCCCCGAGCCCCACCTCCAGCCCCACTGCTTCTGCTGAGGCCCCGCCCCCATGGGGAGGTGGGCCAGCCTGCTGTGCACATGCTTGCCCCTACCAAACACGGGGAGAGGAGAGGAGCAGGCAGATGCATGCTCACCCCAGTCTCCCCAGCAGCAGAGGAGGCCGTGCTGTGCAACCCAGTGCAGCCCAGCCTCTCCAGCCCCGGAGCACTGGGGGAGGAAGGAGGACGTTCCATGTGGCATGCCCTCTCCAGCTCCGGGGAGGAAGCAGGGTAGAGAGCATGCAGCATGGTTCCAGCCTCCCCCGCCCCAGAGGAGGATATGCTGCATGACCTGGCCCAGCCCTGCCTCTCCAGTCCCAGAGCATGGGGAGGATGGGTGCTGGGTACAGCAACACTCCGTCCCGAATGCCTACAGCAGGTGTTTTGGGGGCGGAGTGTGGCCAGGGCTATGCCTGGTGGTTTGGGAAGGCTACCGGATGCCCATGCCTATATAAGAGGAGGTTACTCACTTCGATAGTAACTGATGTTCTTCAAAATGAGTGTCGTGATGGGTGCTCCCACGTTAGGTCGATGCGCTGTCACCGAACCCTAGATCAGCAATTTCAGAGCCGTGTCCCTGGGGCCACGCATATGCATGTCTGGAGCTGCGCACTCCTAGGTGACAGGCATAGCACATGTGCAAACCTCCCCCCACCCTCACTTCTCAGTTCCTTTTCTACTCCAGAACAATGCCTGTGAGGAGGCCCAAATTCCAAAGTAGAGGGGAGGAAGAGAGGGTTGTGGAGCATTCATGGGAACACTCATCTCGAAAGAACCTCAGTTGCTATAAAGGTGAGTAACCTCCTCCTCTTTTTCAAGAAATATTCCCATGGGTGCTCCACATTAGGTGACTATGTAGCTATTCCTGGTTAGGGAGGTAGGGACTTCTGATCTGCAGAAATGCAGTGGAAAGGACCATCTTAGTGAGTTTCAGGTTGGAGAGAGGTCCCTGCGTAAGTGTGTAGCGCTTTGCAAATGTGTGGTTGGACGACCATGTAGCAATTGCATAAATGTCTCTTATGGGTACTTTGCAGGGGAATGCTATTGAGGTAGCCATGGCTCTGGTCAAGTGTGCACTTATGCTGTCTGGAGGGGGCACCTCTGCTTGGGAGTAACAGAGCTTGATACAGTCTGAAATCCAGTGGGAGAGTCTCTGTGATGAGAGGGTGTGGCCCTTATTGTGGCTCACTATTGGCAAGAACAGTCTCGGAGACACTCAAAAAGGTCTAGCTCGTAGGTAGAAAGAGAGAGCTCTGTGCAGGTCAAGGATGTGCATTTTCATCTAGAAGGAAATGGCATGTGGTTTGGGGAAGAAGGTGGGAAGGTGTATCATCTGATTGAGGTGGAAGGATGAGTGTACCTTGGGGAGGAATTTGGGGTAGGTACGTAAAGTGACCTTGTCTTTTAAAAAGATGATGTATGGGGGGGTCAGCCATCAGGGCTGGGATCTCTCCCATCTGTCTCTCCAAGGTAATGACTACAAGAAAGATGGTTTTCATGGATAAATGTAGTAGTGAGGTGGTGGCCATTTGTTCAAAAGGTGGCTGAGTTAAAGCGTTCAGTACTCAATGCAGGTCCCACAGTTGTGTTGGATTGATTTCCGGATAAAGTGCCTGAAAACCCTTTAAAAACCTCTTAGTGATTGGATGTGCGAATATGGACAAGTCATCTATCTTAACTTGGAAGGTAGTAATAACTGCAAGAGGAACTTTAATGGATCTTATTGCAAGGCCTGCTTGTTTAAAGTGCAGAAGATAATCGAGGATGGCAAGTAAGGAGGATGTTGAAGGTGCTATCTGGTGGCATACACACTGAGAATCTTTTCCATTTTTGAAGGTAAGTCTTATGGGTACTCTGCGCCCTACAGTGTAGAAGGATGGTTTGTACTTGTTGTAAATGAGTCAGTTCTAGCTCAGAGAACTACCCACGAGCCACATCTTCAGGTGTATTGAGTGGAGGTTCAGTTGAGTGGCATGAGGGCCTGGAGGAAGAAGGTGATCCTGACCGGAAGGTAAGTGGATTGGTGATGCGTGGGACATTTCCATTAGAAAAGGGAACCATGGTTGGCATGGCTATGCTGGAGCTATAAGTATTGGATGAGTTTTGTTTCCTCTTTGTCTTGAGGACTACCCTGTTCTGTACCCAGAAGGAAGGAAGGAAATGCATACATTAGGTGGGATGACCAGCTGACAAGGAAGGTATCTCCCATGGATCCCTTGCTGATGCCCGCCCTAGAACAGAATGGTCGACTTTTGTTGTTGTTGTTGTTGTTGGATTCTGTGGCAAATAGATCTATGGTGGGGTGACCCTACTAGTGGAAAATGTCTGACAATATGTGCAGATTCGTTTGCCACTCGTATTCGGTTGGCTGGGCTCTGCTGAGTGTGTCTGCCATTGTGTTCAGGGTGCCCAGAAGGTGCACCACAGTAATATTTATGTTGTATTTCAGGCACCAGTTCCAAAGTGCTATGGCCTCTGTGCAAAGTGCCTGAGATCGGGCCTCACCCTGATGATTTATATAAAACATTGCTGCGGCATTGTCTATGTACAGTCTGGCATGACTGTTGGTGATGAATGGGAGAAATCTCACGCATGTATTCCTGACTGTACAGAATTCCAGGACGTTTATATGTAGGTTCTTGTCGCTGCTGGACCACGGACCCTGGGCTGTATGATGTCGTAGGTGGGTGCCTCATCCTGTAAGAGATGCATCTGTCGTCATGGAGATGGACGGTTCTGATGGATGGAAGGGAACTCCAGAACAAAGGTTATGTGGACTCAACCACTACTGAAGGGATTTCTTTACCAGTGTTGGGAGGACGAGGGATTTGGATAATGGGTGGATATTGGGCCTGTAAACCTGCCCCAGCCATCCCTGTAAACATCTCATGTGAAGGTGAGCGTTGCAGACAACAAAACTGCATGCTGCCATATGCCCCAATAGTCAAAGGCATTCGAGTGCTGTTGTGCGGGAGCTGGATTGTAAGATGTTTACCAACGCCACAATTTTTTGGAAACAGTCCACAGGGAGGAATGCGGTAGCCCTCGTTGAGTTGAGGCATGCTCCTATAAATTGGATCTTTTGTGTAGGCACCAGAGTTGATTTGGCTTCATTTAATTGCAGGATGAGATGTTGGAATAGGTGTCTTGCGATTGACAGTGAATGGCAGGAGTCATTGTGTGAGCACGCTTTGAGGAAGCAGTCATCCAGGTAAGGAAATATGATGATGCTTTGCTTTCTCAGATGCGCTGTGACAATCGCCAGAACCTTTGAAAAGACACTTAGGGCCGCAGAGAGTCCAAATGGATGCACTTTGTATTGGTAGTGTTGAGAATCTACAACAAATCGCAGAAAACGCCTGTGAACAGGGTGGATGGAAATGTTAAAATATGCATCTTGCAAGTCGAGGGATGAGAACCAATCGTCCTGTTCCAATGCTGCTATGATAGTGGCAGGCGTTACCATTTTGAATTTTCATTTCTGAACTAATTTGTTGAGGGCCCAGAGGTCTAAGGTGGGTCTCCAACCTCCCGATCTTTTTTCTGTCAGGAAGTAATGGGAGTAAAAACCTTTGCCCCTAAATTGTGCAGGGACTGGTTCGATCGCACCTATGTGCAAGAGGTGTTGAAGTAGAATCTCATGAGTGGTCCCTGAAAAGGGACTGAGATGGGGGATAGAAAGCGGGTAGAGATACGAAGGGAATAAGATAGCATTTCTCAATTATCTGGAGGACCCATCTGTCAGAGATTATATGTTGCCGGTTGGTAACAGTCGATGATGGAACAAGTTTGCTTGTGACGATGGCTTTGGAATAGGTGAAAGGCTCTCCCGACCCTTGACCTGCTGTTCAAATTTGCTTATTGGACTGCTGTGACTGTTGAGAGTTGGTAGAGGAAGGGCGGCATCATTGCATTCTGCCTCTGATTCTGTTCTCTTGGTGTTGATCTTGTCTTCTGTAAAGAAGGTATTGAGGTCTTAGGTAGGGTGACATTTTCTAGGTGCCTGTTTATGGATCCCTAAAGAGCAAAGCATTGTTCTGGAATCCTTTGTGGAATGAAGAATTTCGTTGGTGTTGGCTGCAAACAATTTCTGACCGTCAAAAGGAAGATCTTTTACCATAGACTGGATCTCTCTGGGGAACCCAGTCATGAGCCCTTCTCATGACTACTGCTTTTGCTATGGATCATGCAGCTGCGTTCCAGCAATCATGTGCCCTCCTATACCGACGCTTTGAACTGTTGTCTTTTAGCCTCGGGAATATTGGCCATAAAGTCGTTGAGTTTGGTGTAATTTATGTAGTTATATTTGCTTTATAAAGCAGCAAAGTTGGAAATGCAAAATTGTAAAGTGGAAGACATTGCATCCAAATGAGTCAAGTCTTTTGGTATCACAGTCCAATGGGGTGCACCGAAATTGTTGCTGTTTGGCTTTCTGTTGTGCAGCCTCCACCACAAGAGAGTTAGGTACTGGGTGAGTAAAAAGAAACTCACATCCCTTGGGTGGAATGTGACACTTTCTAATCTGTTCTCTCAGTGGTAGAAGAAATTGATGCTGGAGTTTGCCACACCATCTTTGCCGGTTCCATTATTGCTGGATTAATTGGCAGTGCTATTTTAGATGGTGTTACCAAGTGCAATATGTCAGTTAGTTCATGTTGATTCTCAACGACCTCCTGGAGAGGAATGTTTAATTCAGCAGCTACACGTTTAAAAAGGTCTTGGAAATGTGCAACGTCATCTGAGGTAGTTGGAGCTGGAGGCATCGATGCTTCCTCCACTGAGGTGGGTTCATTTGGGTCCAGGATGGTACTCTCATCTTGCATGGGTGGGTCCCTTTCTTGTGTGTGTTTAGAAGGTGAGTGGGAATGTTGCACTTTGTGTTGTTTCAGGCTGTTGTGGTGCTTTTAATAAGATTGGCAATATTGGGACAGATGGCAATGTGGGTATGGCATAGGTAGGAGAACCCAGGGATTGCCATAATATGGAGGCACGTTCCCAAATTTATGGTAAGATCTGGAAGAGTAAATAGTCTGAGCTCTGTAAGGAGAATTTTCTGGAGAAGACCCCTAGAAAATTCATCTTCAGATTCAGATGAAAATCTTTCTTGAGAAAATGATCTCTTTGATGTTAATATAGCAGGAGAATGATCAGGGTCTAAAAATGGTGAGCTGAACATAGATGAGACTGATAAGACTCTGTGTTGAGTGTTGTGCTTGGCTGGTGTTGACGGTGCCGTAGTGAGGAGGGCTGGCACTATTTGAGGTGTTGGACTGTGCCTCGGTGCTGAGCTGACTAACGCTACATTAGGCTCCTCTCTGGAGGTGGAGGTGCTGGGTGATGTGGTAGGCGCCATGCTCTTATGCTGCGCAGGCAAAGTTGTGTCAGTGCCAGATGTTGCTGTGTTGATGAGGCAGGCAACTTAAAGCCTGATGCTTCAGAGCATGGTTTAGTGCATGTCGCTTGGTTAGCTGCGCTGGTGGCTCCCAAGATGCCTGGAGCGACATATGTGCTGAGACACGCTGCCGCCGCTGTTCTCAGCACCGCCCATAAGGGAGACGGTCGTTTTGGTGCCATAGTCTCCTGAGGTAAAGGAGGAGGCTCGCTTTTTGGCGGGCTTTTTGTCTCCACGCTGTTTGTCTTCCTTGGACTGTTGGCCCAGGTCAGAAGCCAGTCTGAGAGAATTCTCAAGTAAAATTAGCTTGAGACTCAAGTCTCTGTCTTTCGCACGCACAATGAGGGCATTTTTGAGAGCCATGCTGATCTCCGAGGCAGCGGACGCATTGTGAGTGCCCATTTGAGATGGGGATAAGGGTCTTTGCAAGAGGAACAGCGCTTAAAATGTGATGAGCTGGGCTTGACGCTGAAACAAGTTAATAACTTCAGGAAGGGGTCAACTGGGAGAAAAACCTTGTCCTTATCTAGTTTTTTTCTGGGGGGAAGGGTTGTTTAAAGCAAACTAATTAATTAACTGGAGGAAAAAAATTGGTTTTGAAAGGGAATACATATCTATTGAGGTGGTAGACAAGGAACTGAGGAGCAGGGAAGAAGGTATTCATGCATGCGCAATGCTTGCTACTTAGGAGTGTACAGCTGCAGACGCATGCATGCGTGGCCCCAGGGACGCTGCTCTGAAGTCTCTGATCTAGAGCTCAGCGGCAGCACACCGACCAAATGTGGGGCACTTATGGGGATCTCTCTCAAAGAAGAGTAGCAAAATTTTGCTTTAGGAACTTCAGGTAACGCTGAAGTTTAAGCAGTTTGTAAATCACAAATGAATAGATTTCCAGCTGACCAAAAGTAACTGGAACTTTTATGTGTTTGTCTAGTCAGCACTGTGGAAATAGATTCTCCAAGGCAGCTCACTTGAAGTGGAGAGGTGAAACTTTCTCCTTTATGACTCAATGTGCATATATATTTGAGAGATTCTGCTGCTTCTCCTCATACTCCACTTCCCTTTAGAAATGTTTTCTAATGTGATATAATTGCCCCAGACGATGTGCAAGTCATACTAGTCTAAATCTCTATCAACTTGCTTTAAGAAACAAAGCTGTTCTCTGTGAAGAAATCATTGACTGTTTAAACAGTGGTAATTACTATCACATTTGTATTGTTGGTGCAGTGTTCGAAGGGAAACTTCGTCTAAAAACTGGATTTAAGACAAGCCAACGTTTTAATATAAAACGAAGTGACAACAATAACATTCTTTGGATAAAATTAGTTCCTATCCATCTCTGATCAGACTCCCACTCACCCATATTGGAGTTGCCTCCTCTGAAGCCTATTTCCTTTATTGCAAACAAAACATCTTTTGCAGCGGTAAAGTTTTTCAGATAAAATTCAGTTTTTGGATGCTCACTATGTGAAAAATAAAGCAACCAGTTAAAAAACAGACATACATGACTAATCTTAAAATAGAACTGAAATGCCATTTAACCTACTAAGGGTGGACTCTAGAGTTCTGAGTTTTGTCAGCAATGGCTAATGATATTAATTCTTAAACCACAGTAGAGACCCTTACTCTTTGCATTGTCTGTGATTATCTCAAAGACAGCAGAAGGAATCAAATTCAGAACAGAGGTCTTGGCAGGTAAGGAGGGGATAATTTAGTTAATTTTAAAATGTCTTCATTTGCTGGTTTTGGATACAGATATGGGGTCAAATTTTGCTCTCAGTTATACCACTGTAAATGGAACTATTTTTGAGTCACATGGGAGTAAGTGAGAATTGGAAAAAATGACCAAATTCATTTGTTGAATTTGGATCTTAAACTTTTGCTAAATCTTATTTTTTTACATTTATTTTAAATGAAAATAGTTTCAGAGTAATTTAATTTGTATGTATTTTAGATGTGCTAGCTAAGTAGCCTTTATAAAAAAAGGGGGGAGGGGGACTTAGCTGCAATGAATTTCATCCCCAACTCCTAATTTAGGATGAAAAAAGATTAAATTAAAAATTAGTTGTATCATTTGAATTTAAGTAGTACCTTTGGTCTCACTGGCAGCTGACAAATACAACTGTTGGGAAGCAAAGGCCCTGATGCAGTATCAGATGGACAGGCGAGCCAACAGATTCGCCAGGCCCCTGGGCAAACTGGGGCAGCAACTCTGCACTCCCAGAAAGGGCAGGGCTTCAGGCAGAAGGGGCAAGGCCAAGGAAACCAGCCCTCTGCTGCTCAGACCACGCCCCCACTCCGCACTGACCAGAGTGTGCCACCCACGGCTCCAATGGCGATTTTAAAAAACCCAAGCCTCCAGATGCCATGGGCTTCAGGCCAGTTGTCTTCTTTGCTCCTCATCATCGGCAGGCCTGGAGATGCATTTCTACGCCTATGCAGAATGGTATCTGCAGAAGGGGATTCCATTGCAGGAAGAGGGTCTAACACTGCATATTTTTAAAAGATACTCTAGAATCATTGAAGACAGTTGCTATGATCCATTTCCCTTAAAGGCTTGATTCTTCAAGGTACTAATCTCCAGATGACTTCAGTTGCATTGCTCTGCAGGATATAGTCCCAAGACAGCCATATCTTGCCCAGTAGATAGATAAACCACCTTTGAGGACTGATTCTCCTTTCATCCTATTTTGCAGTGATGTAATCCCATTGAATGCAGGAGAGTTCCTGTTTTTAAGTGAAAAGGACTCAGGCCCTGTCTTAATCTCTCCTCACTATTCTGTCCATTCATTTACATAACACTTTCTCTGAAACAGCTGTTATGGCTATTTATAAATTTTCTGACAAATCCAATGGTTTGGAAGGTAAATTATGGTTTGGAAGGTAAATGAAGCCAAATAATAATTCTCCAAGAAGCAAAGGCTTCTCTGCTAAAGTGGCCAACAAGTAATGTTGCAACAATTTTCTTTTCACTGAACTAGAAAGGCTGCCATGGTAGCTTATCATCATGTTGGTAAATTGAAATTGAATTTTTTCTCCAAAAATTTTTGGATCCTTTTGTTCAGTGTCTATTTTTAATAGTGTTTAGTATCTCTTTTGCACAACAGACACACAATATCTATCATTGTTTCTTGTTGACTATATTGGTACCTATAATTCAATGCAGGCTTTTCAATGAAAGATGTGGGAAAGTATTTGTTGTTAATCTACCAGATGTTTCCATTTTTAGAGAGAGCTTCCTTTAGCCCAGAAGCAATTTCCAAAGTGACGGGGCTCTGGAAAATAGTCACCTCACAAAATCAGCTACACAGGACTTAAATCAAGATAATATGCAAACAGACTTGTGTGTGTGGGGTGGGAGTGTTTTTAAAGAAAAAAGATTAGGCTATTGGGCTGGCTCTTGCAGGGCCTGACAGTTTTATACTGTAAGCAAAATACAATCCAAAGTTAGTCTTTTTTTTTTTCTGTTTTCATTACCATGTTTGGAAATATCAGTTGCTATAAACTGATCAACCATACTCCATCACGCATACTCCATTTTTGCATGGTATGGAAAATTACTGGTCATATTATCAACCATGGCCAAGTATTAGAATCTCCATTCTGCTGACATCTTCCTCGTTTTTGTTTTGTTTTTTAAGATCAAGGCCAGGGCAGGCAGCAAGACAAACTTCTCTCATTCTTTCAAACCAGCTCACCTGAAAACTAACATGGAGGAACCCTTGCTGAAGATGAGAGGATGGTTTGCTCTCTATGCCTAGTCACACTCCGCTTGTCAATTAGTTCCAGTTGTGTTTTTGTGCACTGGACACCCATCCAAGCAGAACTGGACTCAAGCCACTAAAATATTTTGTACAAATGAAACAACTAGGTGGTTCCAGCTGTCATTCATTATATACCATTATTAGAATTAGGTAGAAAATTAGGGTCTTGGAAAAGAAAGGCTCTGACCAGTGTCCCAGCCCAAGTGATACGCAACCTGAGATCTGTGTACCGAGAGTTGTCCAGAGAAAACTTGCTGGTAGTTTGCATAGACCTGCCTGGTATTATGGTGCTGGGTCTACTCTTTGTTTTCCATTGCTAACTCATCTAAAAAACCCTAAATTCTTAATATTGCTTCTGTTGTCATGGGGATATTGCTGGATCATCAATAGAAAGGTATGTGTCTGTAAGACTTGTTCTCTATTAACAATAGAGTTCGCATTAGGAACATTTTTAAAAACCCCTGTCCTAAACCAACAAATCCCCAATAATAAATTGATTTTCATTTGACATTTCTCAACTACAACAGTTCCTGGGCAGAATATTATATAGCAGACTATGGAGGTAGTGGCCTACTGAATAGGACTTTTAATATGCTTCAGCATTCTCATTTTAATAGTTTCTAAAGTTTTCTTGTAATGTTGTAGATACCTGGCTTGCACAACTCCCACATGTGGTCCTTCAGTTCCAATTCCCAGCATCACAGCTACTTTCCCAACAAAGTTCTTCTGCAAATTAAATCTACGCTGTCCAATATTGTAGCTTCCATCAATAAGAAAAGCAATATCTGCTTTACAGTCTGTGAACACCCAAAATAATTAGATTAATTGAAATTCGAACAAACAGGAGTTTGCATTGCATGAGTTAGCTATGTGGATTCCTACCTTTGTTCCCAACCTTTTTCTCAAGAGGTTTTTTAAGTCGTTTACCTAGAATGTAGGAAACAACAGAATTATTAGGCAGCACCTGGCTGAATAGCAATGGCATAAACTGAAGCAAGAAGAGTGCAAGACTTTAAAGACTTTGTATTTGGTGCCATGTAAGAGGTGGCACATATCTGGACCTTCCTAGGAGTATGCAGAAAACAGTGATTCCAGCCCTGCTTCTCCCTTTCTCAGGTGAGAGATAAGTTCCCCCATCCTTTTTTCATGGTTCATCTCAACTTCCCTCTACTTGGCCAGAGGTTGACATGGGCACTGGAAAACAGTCAGGGCTACTCCTAGTGGAGAGTAGCAAGTGAATAACTCGCTCTCCTCCCCACAGTTTGAGTTATAGTTCCTTTTGCACAGGTGGGTGGCCACTAGTGGTGTTCCTTCCCCAAGTGTTAATGTGGAGCCAATTGTACCTTTGCAATTGCCCCATATAGGACAGTATGTACCTGTACTGCCCCAAGAGCAAAACAGGACTCAAATTGAGTTATGTGCTTCTTAGTTTTCCCTGTCTGCAAGGAAGCTATATCTTGCAACAGATGCATCACCCTTCCCCCAGCATGCTGGTGCAATGACACTAGTTAGCATGTTTTGGGAGAGGGGAAGCATGAGTCAAGGCTCTAACCATTCCTCCGTCTCTTCTTGCCTACTGGTATGGTGGGGGTATTACATAATGCCCCCGAAATGGCTGGCCTCTCCTTTGCGCTGCCACCTCCACCATGGGTAGCTATCGCATTGGAGTAAGGAATACCTTATATTCTCTTATCCTCCTGTATGGAAGTTCAGAACCAGCTACAGACTGTCACTATGTCATTGACATGTGACTCAATGACAGAGGAAAAAAATAGTTACTGCTTCATCTCTGCAAAAAAACAATTTAAAGTCAGGTCCTTTCTCTTTGCCGCTCTTTGAATATAAGATCAAGTTATGATAACACGAAGTAGCACCACAAAAAATTGATGCTTCTGCTTCCATGAAGAAATATGTGAAAAGAAAGGAGCTACTGTAGGAGCCAGGAGGAATTCATGATAGTTAGAAGCTCAGCTTGGTAAAGAGTGCACTTTGTTTTGATCTGTAAATTGATTTTCATGAACCCCTTTCATGTGTGCTTCTAATAATTGTCAGAGGAGCATGATGGGTTAGGGGGGCTAGACATCTTCACAACAAGGATTCTTTGATGACCAATGAAAATCCTGACAAGGAATTACATCATCCATTATCCAAGAGCACCTTCACACAAGACTTCACATGGTGGCCACTGCCAACATATTAACTCCAATGCCAATATTATGCCAGAATTTTTTTTTTTTTACGTTCCCGACTTTGACCAAAATCATGGCTTCTGCTATTTCTTAAAGTGCAGTAATTGAACTGCAAACATAAGGCTAAGTGCAAAATTTGCTGGAGAAAAAGCAGACATTTAATTTATTTTTATTCATCTCTTTTTTCATAAACACGCAGACTCTTAACTGGTAAAGCTATGGTAGCCTTAAACCTGAAGTAGTGAGCCTCAATGGTTTTTCCTAAGAGACAAACCTGGGAGAATGAAAAACATTTCTACAGACTTGTGTACTTTCATCTGAGCAGTTGTGTATTGTATTGACTTTGAATACAGTGTGTAATAATGATGACATGGTACTGGTTTGTTTCTTTTTCAGTGTTTCTAGATCTGATCTGATCAAGATTCACTACATCTACAGCTAATGACAAGCAGTCTCCAGTCTATGCTTTACGGTGCACTCGTGGTCATGCCCTGAGGAACTAAACTTCACAGATATACTAAATAAGAAAGACAAGTATCTCTTACATTCCCTCTTTGAAAAGGAATGCATTCTCCTCATTTTCAGCTCACCACTTAATGGAAATGAAAAGGCCTCTAAGCACACAAACAACAGGGTTCGTTCTTGAGTTGTTTGTATGACTCCATGGTGTTCACCCAAGTTTCTGTCCATTTACCACCAGCATAACCAAGATAGGAATCAGCCCCATAGATTACAAATGCTACATGATATTGCCTGTTAAATATATATTTGGGTAAAAACTACCGGCATGTGTAACTTTATTTAAAAGACGAGTTGATTTTCTGAGTCCTGCCTTTCAGGTAGCCTTTCACCCATGAGTGTACAGTTCTCATATAGTCTGGAAAGCTTCCTTTGGGAAGAATATCTATTAGAAAGAAATGTTTCAAACCTGTGGAGGGACGTGATGTTGATGGTGGTCGTCCAACTGCTTCAAGTGCTCCACTCTTGGTCCCTGTATAATGTTGAAAAGATGAATTCATTGGATTGCACTGCAGTCACATTACATTAGAGTGTTTAAAAAGTAATTGGGTATTTGGCCTTATGCCTTCAAATTTGAAAAATGTATAGTCCATAATTACAGTGCATCTAGTTTATAAGGCAGGCATGCTTTATAATTTGTAATAGACAGGCTCAGACAGCTATGACTTCCACTGAACCCATCTGGATTTGACGTCACTCCGTGCTACTCAGGATCAAGGCCTTAATTTGTAGTGACCACTTTATGGGGATTACTAGTGTCTCATAGACTTGGCTGACAGAATTTATATAAACAGTTTGGAAGCACTCCACCATTTTTTTTAAACTCTCCTGTGAAATAATAGTCCAAAGACTACAAAAGCTTTCTTCTGTCAACATTACTTCTGAAACCAAGGTAACAATGGATAGCCAATGTTTTGCTAAGGGGTACCCTCATATATATTCCATGTGATTGAGTGATACATGTGATTCTGCTTGCCAAAAATACCTCGTTCCAATACTTTCTAGAGAATGAAAGCAACCAGGCACAATATACAGAACACTGCAAATCCGCAGATATGGATGCAGCTATCTGCAGCTCAATTTTGTGGATACAGATACGGATGTGGATACAAAATTTTATATCCATGCAGGGCTCTCATGATACAGATAGCTGAGAATCTTCTTATAGGTAGTTTACTGTACATACAGAAATTCTGACAAGGAACAAGTTTTTCCAGAAAGCCAAGTTTTATCTGTCTGCATAATGGGTGGTTAAGGAGGAAAAAACTTGACTGGTGATCCTGGGTTAACTGATTGTACAAGCAAAATTCTCTTTAAAGATATGTGAACCTGCATCGTAGAGGTTCAAAGGAGACACTTAAGCACATTCCACCTAAATGTGGAATCCTAAAGTCCTGATATTGTGAGGGACTGAACTCCTACTGGAGTTGAGCACAGGACCCTAAATGGGGGAAAAAAATACAATATGGTCTTACAGATTACATGAGCCCCTATCTTCATTCAGTTTCTCATAAAATGAGGCTAGAAATTTTCCTAGAGGTCTTTGGCAAGGTTGCTTTTAGTACCATTTCCCTATGCTGCAGCATTTGGTACACTCAGCACAGTAACAGGTTGTGGGTATTGTTGCCTAACACCTCAATGGGAGTTGAATTCACTTGGGAGCAGGGGAGCTGACAGCTTTGCCAGGCCCCTGGGCAAGATGTGGGGGAATGGTTCCATGCTCCTGGAAGGGGTAGGGCCTTAGGCAGAAGAGGCTGGGCTGGAGACAGACAGTTCTCAGAGTTGCCCAAAGCATGCCATGCTGTGCCCCGTTCTCCCCAGGCAGTCCTTAGCGCTGCAAGAAGTGTGCTGCACTGTGCTCTGGCAGCAATTTAAAGGACCTGGGGTTCCAGCCACCAGTGCAGTAGCAGTGGTGGTGACTGGGAGCCCTGGGCCCTTTTGAATTGCCGGGCCCCAGAGCAACTGCCCCTTCCCTCCCTGCACCCGTCAATGGGCCTGGTTGGGAGTAAGGTGCCTATGTATGGTTGAAGATCTGGATCTGAGTAACTCAAATCTGCTTTATGTATCTGAATCAGCAGCAATCATTGATTGAATAGTTCTAATGGAATGGAAATTGAGAATAAAACAATGAGAAAAGGAGAAAGTCTTTGTTTCTACAGCACGCTCTATAGTGACAGGCTATTGAAAGGCTTGGACAAATTTTGGTTAACATTGCAAATGTACATTACTAAACAATAATTATTTGATCCACCTACCAGCTACTGAGAAAGATGAAGCCCATCTAGTGAGCACCTGAGATTGGATCCCATTGGCATATACAGCAGAGTAGTTCTCTTGTCCTGGCAGAGTCTGTACTCTTACAGTTCCTCCTGCACTGGTGATCACTCCTCTGGGGTAAAAGAGAATGGTCTTACCAGAAGGCCAATTAAATACATTTTTAAAGAGGCAGTAAATAAAAACCCTGAAAGAACAAGGTTCTTAATTTTAAAAATTATTTTATTATTACCAACTACCACTATTATACCTAACTAAGCTAAGTAAAACTATTTAAAAAAATAAAAACCCTAAACTGCTGAGACTCCATCTCAGGACAAGGTGGTTGAAAAGGAACTGAGGCTGGTTCATGCACACAGCTCTATGTAGCCAGGGGGCGGAGTATGAGGCAGAGTAGAGCACATGCATAGGATGACTGGGCACTACTACCTAAAACTTCAGATTGAAGATGCCTGGGGGTGCATGCACACCTGAAATGGAGCACCCCCGGGGACACAGTTCAAAGAAGAACCAGCAGATCTCATCAAAAGAGGTATAAAAGAAATTACAAGGGGAATGTGAGTTCCCAGAACTTCTACTGATCCTGTATGCCGTAGTATTGTATGCTTAAATTGGGAAACCTGGAACAGTTTAAGAGACTTCTGGTAAGGAATCATGAGGAGTTCTCCCGATCCAACAAAGGTATAGGTTTTACTGCACTGGTCTAGCACTAGTGTAATACGAGGAGAAATTAACCAATTCAACAGTCAACCTCACTAGTTACCAGTAGGAAAGAAGGGAAGAGGCACTACAGGGCATTAAGGGAATGTATCAGAAGACATTGAGACATTGACTATGTATTTGTCAATAATTCTGGTTAAGAAAAAGGAAGGCAGTATCAGATTCTAGGTGGACTACAGAAAATTAAATGAAGTCACTTTAAAGGATTCTTATCCACTATCCCAAATAGATAGTACCATGGATGCTACAGCAGGTTCAGCCTGTTTTTTTAAAACCGGATCTTAAAAGTGGGTATTGCCTAATGAAAGTGGATTCAAAACACATGAAAAAAATTGCTTTCACAGGAGGACAAGGCTCACAGCAATCTAAGGTTTTTGGCTTGTGCAGTGCACCCACATTTGAAATGCTAATGGAGAGGGTAGTAAGTGGCATGTGTCCCACTCAGCCTGTCTGTTACACTTATATGATACCTTGGTGCATGCTAAAAACCTTTGAACAGGAACCAACCCATTTACAATAGGTCTGTGAGATGCTGAAGTCAGTCAATGAGAAACTGAAGCCAAAGAAATGTGAGTTGTTTCAAAAAAGAGGTAATCTACTTGGGCACACAACTAGCGGGGAAGGAATTTTCACTGACAAAAGAAAATTGAGAAGAGTGAGGGGGGATTTGCTAGCAGCCTTCAATTTCCTGAAGGGAGGTTCCAAAGAGGATGGAGAAAGGCTATTCTCAGTAGCGACAGATGGCAGAACAAGGAGCAATGGTCTCAAGTTACAGTGGGAGAGGTCTAGGTTGGATATTAGGAAAAACTATTTCACCAGGAGGGTGGTGAAGTACTGGAATGGGTTACCTAGGGAGGTGGTGGAATCTCCATCCCTAGAGGTTTTTAACTCTCGGCTTGACAAAGCCCTGGCTGGGATGATTTAATTGGGGTTGGTCCTGCTTTGGGCAAGGGGCTGGACTCAATGACCTCCTGAGGTCTCTTCTAGCCCTAGGATTCTATGATTCTACATATGCACACTTAATATTTGCTGATCTGGTCACTGTTTTTATTACTTGGTTAATGAATTTGGAAAGTTAATTTTCATGATAGCTCAAGATTTCCTTTAAAGATTAAATTCACCTTGTACAGAAGGCCCATGTGGGAGCTAAGCAGTACAGAAAGGCTTGTACATTCTCTCCTAAATGAAAAAATACAATTCTTGCTATCAAAATCTAATTTTTATTTTCACAGAACCACTGTACTTAATGATGTCAATGCCTTGTGTTCCAATGAGATGTTTTGGTTATACTGGAATGGTATACGTTTTCCAGGGACATCTTTCATTTTATTGGTTAACTAATGGTCACCTCACTTTTTGCTGTTGTCCCACTAGTGCCTGATAGAAACAACTTATAGCAGTGTTCATCCCTTTCTCTTGACCAATTGCACTGCTAGTAAGTCTCAGAGGGGTAGCCATGTTAAGTCTCTCTAACTTTAAAAATAAGTAGTCCTGTGGCCCCTTAGAGACTAACAAAAATATATATAGGAAAAATATATTGTATTTTAGAAGGTGAGGAAGGGCCTGTTTGACCTTGTCAAATTTTTGCCTGTCTCTTTCCAGAAGGTGTTAGCATATCAAGCTGACTTCTGAGACCACTAAGCTATTCTTCCAGGGTACATCTAGACTACAAGCCTCTTTCAAAAGAGATCATCTAGATAGCCCCAAGTCTTTCAAAAAAGCCAGCCGTTTTTTCAAAAGAGCACCCAGGCAATCTGGACGCTCTCTTTCGAAAAAGCCCTGTTTGCGTTCAAGAATGTCTTTTTTCGAAAGAGCTCTTTTGAAAAAAGGTGTTCTTCCTTGCAAAAGCAGGTTTACCGCTGTCGAAAAAACCACCACGTTCTTTCGATTTAATTTCGAAAGAACGTGATGGCAATCTAGACGCAGATGAAGTTTTTTCGAAAAAAGGCCACTTTTTTCG
Organism: Pelochelys cantorii; assembly: GCA_032595735.1. Lineage (NCBI taxonomy): Eukaryota > Metazoa > Chordata > Testudines > Trionychidae > Pelochelys > Pelochelys cantorii. The sequence goes on along the minus strand of CM064329.1, from coordinate 81,222,259 downwards.
AAAAAAAAAAAAAAAAACCCTGTAGTCTAGACATAGCAGATAGTAGAGGTGACCTTTCTATATATGTTGGAGAAAAAACATTTTCAACCCAAATAAAACGATCAACACCTGCTGGAGCAGCCAGTAACAAGCTACAAGAGTGTCTACAATTCAAAGAAAAGGGAAATCACAGATTTTTGCCTCATAAAAATTGTTTTCTTTTGGATAAA